>JAWNLU010001684.1:7189977-7902466 GCA_035042165.1 Drosophila kuntzei | reverse complement strand
ATTGCTTAAATCGCTCGAACAAAGGATCAGGTATCATATCATTCCAGTGTATTCCTGAGCGCCATACATCTTGGACTAAAATCTTTCCATGTACCATTAAGTCTGCTAGCATTCCAAACGGGTCATACACAGACATAACCAGACTGAGCAATTCACGCTTTGTTGGGCATCTTGCGGCTCTTACAATATCCTTATCGACGCGGTTCAACTGTAGATCAAATATAAAGTTATCGTTGCTGCTATCCCAATGCATTCCCAGGATCTTGTCGATCTTCTCGCTATCCATTTTTACCGTAGCATTTGGAGCCTCGCAAGATGTGCTATTAAGCCTATTTTGAACCTCCATAGAGTTTGATACAAATCCTCTCAGCTCAAAATTAGCTATCTTGTGTACTGTTTTCACCTCATTGCTGATGTCATAAGCTTCGCTCTCAGAATTAAAACTAGCTACAAAGTCATCCACGTAGTGCTTTGTCTCAATGGCATCTATGACAGCTTCCTTGTGATTTGTGGCATTTTGCGCATTGATATTCTTCACGTATTGCGCACAACATGGAGAACAAGCTGCTCCAAATATCATAACTGTCATTTTGTAGACAGTCACTGCCTCTTCCGGTTTTCCATGTCTCCATAAAAATCTTAGAGCATGCTGATCAGGTTCCCTGACGCGCACCTGCAAAAACATCTCCTTTATGTCGGCGCATACAGCAATCTTTCCTTGACGGAACTGAAACAAAATCTTCGTCAATGGTGGGTTTTCATCTGGGCCTTTCAGAAGTTTTGAATTTAGGGAGACGCCATTTATTGCTGCTGCTGCATCAAATACCAACCGCATCTTTTTTGGCTTGTTGATATTGTGCACTCCAAAATGCGGCAAATACCATGTGTGAGGATGTATAGCTTCTGCCTCTTCCTTAGAGAGCTTAACAGCATATCCTTTCTCCACAAAGTCCATCATAGCTTGGTTATACTCATCCATCTTGTTTATCTTACGCATTTTGTTTTCGACTCCGTATAGCCTGTGTAGAGCCATACTGTAGCTATCAGGTAGGTTTACATTATCCTCAGCCCATAGCAATCCTGTTTCGTATGCTCCATCCAACTGTTTTGTCGTATTCTGTAATATATTTCTAGCTCTGGTTACAGCTGCAGATTCCAAAGGTTTTCCTGTTGCCTTAACGCCGAAACCTTCTGTGGTAAAATAATCGGTCATCATCTTCTGCATGTCCATTTCAAACTCCGTCTTCGTACCAATTGTGTGAAGAACGGCTGTACAAATTGATGACACTTGTGGCTGCCCTTTTGTCAAACCGTAGACATACCATCCCAGTTCAGTTTTTGCTGCAACCAAATTGCTGTCCAGTGGAACGCTCTTCATAGCATGTATAAGTTGACAGTTATCTACTCCAACCAGAAGCTTTGGCAGACCATTTATATACCCTTTAATTGGTATATTTTTTAACTTCTTGAACTTGCTCTCCAACTCCTGCATATCAAGCGTCTGCAGCGGTAGTTGAAGTTCAGGAACCGTGTTTCCATTCAAATACAGCCATTTGTTGTTACTATCCTGTGCGCGGACTTTCAACTTGTACCTCATCGAGTCTACGTCCATAGCTTGTTTTCCGATCCAATTCAGAGTGAGCTTTGTCTTGTCGTTGTTGACACCCAGCTCGTGTGCCAAATCTGTGTTCATCAATGTAACAGAAGAACCTTCATCTATAAAAGCAAATGTTTCGATTATCCTCTTGTTTGGACCCATTAACTCTATTGGAACTACTTTAAACAGTATTTTGGACATGCTCGATTTGACTCCGGTTACTGTAGCTGTAGTCTCTGTTACGCCTTTCTCATTAGTAGTCTTGACTTGATTCATATGCAACGATCTGTGATGCATCTTGTCGCATTCATTCAAACCGCATGTGCGTTTGAACTTGCAAACTTTCATGCTGTGACCTCGATGTAAACAGCTATAGCACACGCCAAGTTCTTTTACTGTGTTCCATTTGTCTTTTACAGCTGCTTTTATATATTTCTCGCATTTAACCAACTTATGGTCACCTTTGCATTTGTAGCACCCATCTTTAGCGGTCTTTTGATAAGGAGCCACCTCTGTAGTCTTCATTACCGACCTTTGCTGAGCACGCTGCTCACCTTTTGTTGGTTGTTGCTTAGGCGCCATCAACGTTGCCCTTGCAATGCTCTGGCTTACACCATTTATCCAAATGCTTAAATGGCTCAAATCTGGAAAAGGTAAGATACCTGCGGCATATTCGTTCCACAACATACGCTTTGACAATGGTAATTTCCCAACCAGCTGATCCAGCATTGCAGGGTTGAGCAAATACTGAGAAGCATTAGCTGACCGTAAATAAATGACCAAATTTTCAATTTTTGAGGCAAACGGTACCACTTTTTCCAGGTTATTCTCCGGAATGCTCGGTAGATCGTTGACCATATCCATCTGTGATTTTATCTAAAGTTCCGGACGTCCATACCGAAACTGCAGCCTATCCATTATGTGACATACATTAACAGGGTTGATCAACAAAGCCTCAACCTCATCTCTGGCAGTTCCCTTAAGACTCTTCTGAAGCCTTAATAGATTCTCCAAATTTGTGTACTTGTAAGCAGCAGTGGACTCAGAAAACATTGTAGAAAATACAGGCCAATCTGTTGCATTTCCACCAAATAGTGGCAGATCTATCAATTTACGGGGTTGCCTACCTTGTGCCAAATCAAACCTTGCCGCACCATAATTCCCATCAAGCCCATACATACCGTTTTGTCCAGTGCTTAAATCATCTGCGCTAGTCAAGCCTCTATTAACGTCCATTGTCATTCTTCTGCCATAGCTTCTATCTTCGCCATAGCCTCTCTGTGGGGCCGTCCAGTGTGTGCCACCATAGCCCACTTGTACATTGCCGCTCTGATAAGCAGCACCGTAGCCGCTCTGAGTAGCCGTCCAGTGTGCGCTTCCGTAAGCGCCTTGAATGTCTCCTCCATGATGAGCAGAACTTTTGCCACCCTGTGTGGCCGCCAAATGTGCGCCTCCATAAGCGCCTTGTGTATCGCCGCCATGATTAGCGGCGCCTGTGCCACACTGTGTGGCTTTCCAGTGTGAGTCTTCTGTGCCACCGCAATGATTTGCAGCGCCAGAGCCACCTTGTGTGGCTGCATCAATGCCAGTGTCAAATGCAACAATGCGACTGCAACCATGTGTGGCTAAGTCATTTGTGTGTTGCATGATTGCACCACTGCATTGTGCAGCAATGCATTCTGCTGCGTCACTGCCCTATGCAGAGACGCCAGTGCGACCCTGTGTGGCATTACCGATTCGAAGTCCACCTGCGTCACTGCCCTGTGCAGAAACGCCAGTGCCACCCTGTGTGGCCGTACCAGTTTGAAGCTCAGCAACTTTACTGTCTTGTGCAGTAACACCAGAACCACCATGTGTGGCTGTACCGGATCCGTCCTGTTTCTCATTGTTGCATGAAGCAAAACTTGTGCCACCCTGTGTGGCTTCGCCGATTGGCAATCCATATAAGTCACTGCCGTGTGCAGAAACACCAGTGCCACCCTGTGTGGCTTCGCCTGATGCACTTATTGGATTCAAAACAACCAATCGCTCAAGATTGCTCATGCGAGAAGACAAATCCTTTGTTACGTTCGACATTTGCACAACTAATACCTCATTTTGTGCAGACATTGCTGTATTTTGAGTAGACATTGCCGACATCTGCTCAATCATACGCTGTTGTAAGATCGTATTGACGTCTTCTTTTCCTCTGGTAACAATTGTTTGGCTTTTGCCAGACTCCTGGTCACTGTCTGACTCCATCTCGTCAGACTTCTTTGGTGTCGAAGATCCGGACATCTCACCAGCACCAAAAAGCCGCTTCTTATTGCGCAGTTCCATCTAATTTTTCTTTGATTTCACCACACACAACACTATGTCATCAGACGTTGTATGTATGTGTGTACTGCGCAATACTTTTTAGCACGCAAATCAATTAAAATAAAAATGTTCTGACCTGGTCAGAATATAATGAAACAACACAAAAATAGAATATGCAACTCTGTTAAAATGTCTTTAATTATAAAGAAACAAATCAAGTACAAAGGTCAAGTGTACGACAGAGATTAATTAAGAAATTAAAAAATCAAAAATTTATTTTAATGTGTTGCTGCGTGCTAAAACTTTCGAGAACAACTGGCCTCCTTAGTGTTGCACAACAGCAGATTATAATTAAATATCGATACTCAATATTCAAATGAACACGATAAATGTATGAACTTAAATAGAGAAAAATAGTACGGCAAGGCTTGGCAAATATTGGTTCTTCAGTGAACTTGCAACAATTTGCAATGAATCTCGGTGTCTGTTTCGTGCGTTAAAGCCGCTGCTTCCGCTACATAATTCAGATGGAAAATGTTGGGAAAAAAGATTATAGCCTAGAGCATAACCAAGGTTTACATTCTGGCAATTGGGCCTGTAAGGCATTAATACACACACATCTGCAAATACACATGTATGTACATATATGTATGAGTGTGTGTGTGTTTGTGTATGTGTTACCATGCAAATTCAGATGGGATCCATGACCCTGAGTCTGAGACGTAGTCACATTTGACTTTTAGTGACTTGGCTTGACTTGACTTGGCTTGGCTTGGATTTTGGCCTAGCATTTTTTGCTTTTAGCCATGGCTGATGTATCTTTTGCATGGCAGAGTGAATATTTTGTCTATAAATTTAATATTTATTTAGATGTGTGTGCGCGCTGCCTGTGCGTTGGCTTTTAATGATTTATGCGCCTTCCTCTCGTCTCCATCGTCATCTACATCTCCATCTCGTATCCATCTCATCTAGTTTCATTATATTTTCTGTTTGCAGCTCTCAAGGATGCGGTAACGCGGGCAAAAGCCGAGGAGATAATCATTCCATTTGGTATTGGCATTGCTGGCATGGTGGCACAGACAAAGGAGATGATTAACATCAAGGAGGCATACCAGGATGCGCGATTCAATTGCGAAATCGATCTGAAGACTGGCTACAAGACCAACGCCATATTATGCATGCCCATTTGCAATTACGAGGGCGACATCATAGGCGTGGCACAAATCATCAATAAAACGAATGGTAAACCCGACACAATCCTACAATCCCAAATCTCTTATTATATTCGACAATTTGTCAAATTGTACTCTACTCTTTTCTGTCAGGCTGCATGGAGTTTGATGAGCACGATGTGGAAATCTTTCGCAGATATTTGACATTCTGTGGCATTGGCATACAGAATGCTCAGCTCTTTGAAATGTCCGTCCAGGAGTACAGGCGCAATCAAATCCTTTTGAATTTGGCGCGCAGCATCTTCGAGGAGCAAAACAATCTCGAGTGTCTTGTCACCAAAATCATGACCGAGGCGAGGGAGCTGCTCAAATGTGAACGTTGTTCGGTGTTTTTGGTCGATTTGGATTGCTGTGAGGAGGTGAGAGAACTCTTAGCATAAGTACTTAATGATGCCACAACATCTGCTGCCTACAATTTGTTGAATTTCGAATTCGTCACTTGCAAATTAAAATGCCAACATTTCACATTTTACATTTTACACCAAAATGTTGCCGGCAGGCAAATGATTTGCTTTTACCCCCCAAAGAACATGGCACATGAATAAAATGAATAACTCTGGTATGCCAGCTTGGTTGTCCGCCCATTGGGCGTGGCAATGGGTCTGTGGTTCTGCGGTTCGTTTCTATCTATGTCTGTCGATGTGTCTCGCTGCCATTTTCATTAAAATTAAAATGGTTTAAACGCCAGCGTGGCCATTTTGTTCGTCTGTTTGTCAACTTCAATGTGAGCGCACCCCAAGGAAATTAAAATGTGCAATTCACATTACGTTTTTGTTATATTTCTTTTATCCGACTAGGAAACCAACCAAATTCGGAAAGGTAAAAGTAACTCAAGTCAGGCAATTCCCACTGAGATCCTATGCAATGACAAGTCTCCATTGCCATTTTTACTCTTCAGTTCTCTTTGTCATTTTCACATTATGTAATGCCTGAACAACAGGTAATACAGAAAGAATCACATTCTTTTGGCCTCTTGTTCATTTACGAGTATTGTGTGTTGAGAATGGCATCAACATGAACACCTGCCCAAGTCGTGGCCCCAATACAAAACAATTGTGTAAATGGGAAGCACAAATAAGACCTTCAAAAGGTGTGGCTGCTAAACTACCGCGATAACCCGAAATCCGCTCTGTTTAAATAATTTGTATCCAATATAAATACAGCATGCAATAAAATATTTATAGCATACTTTTTGGAGCACTCAAGAATTACAGAAAGATTAGAAAAAGTATTTAAAATAAAAATATAAAAAAAGAAAAGATACTTTATATTTTATACTCACCCATTATACTGATGAATTTTCCGCGAATTTATCTCAGACTTTTGCTGTAAGCACAAAAATAACTTACACGAAATTTCACTTAAGAAGGCGCATTAAAATTTTAAATTAATTGTTGTCAATTTAAAATTCCACTGAATATTCTTTGGATGAAATGCCGTTGGCTTTGTTATGACAATGAATGTATAAAGATATATATGTATATAGTATATATTATATATATTTATTATGCATAACACGTTGAGGCATGTAGCTGGTGGTTTTCCCACCTCTCCCCCCTTCTGTCCACTCTGTTTGACAGTTGCAACAATTGCAATTTATATCCTGCATTCTCCAACAATAATTGAAGTGCAACTTGTGGGAAAATGACTGAAAAAAATAGCAAGCAATTAAATTTAACTGGGTCACGCATAATAATTAATTATGCTAATTTTGTTATTAATTATAGGGCAGCCAATTTACTGTGTGGAGCCATTATTATGACAATGCGCTAAGCTAAATTAAATGCTGATTGCATTTGATAATTTATTCATAGGTCTTTGAATGCGATTACCGACAAATTGCCAATTACCTGAATTTCAATAATGAAAAGAACTTGGTCACTTCAGCAGAGAGAGGCAAACTTGTTGATAATATGCCAAGTCATGTGCAACATATCAGTTTAATTATGTGCAACAGAAATGGGGACAGAGTGACAAAGGGCAAAGGGCAAAGAGCAAAAGGCAAAAGGCACAAGGCAATTTATCAACGTAACAGGCTGCTCTGGGAGCTGTTGATGCCCCATTAGTGGCAGCCACTTAATGTTCATGTACTTTGCATGCCATTTTACAGAGCCATTTGGAGAAGATAATCGAGAAGCCTCATCAGCCTCAGCTGGAACAGCGCCCCAGTCGTGCCATTAAAGGCGGCGATAGCTTTGATGAAAAGGTAAACAGATAGTTCCAACTTGCAGTACTTTCATCATTATCATTTTTAATTTCAGCAAAAGATGAGGAATCGTTTTACGGTCCTCTTCGAATTAGGAGGCGAATCTCAGGCAGCGAATGTTTCGAGGCCCTCCATAAATGATCTGAGCACCTCGACGCTGGCACAGATAGCACAATTTGTGGCCACCACCGGACAGACGGTGAACATATGCGATGTCCACGAGTGGGTCAGGGATCACAATCAAATCCGTGCGGAAAGCGAGATTGATAGCACCCATGCCATACTCTGTATGCCGATTGTGAATGCCCAGAAGACGGTGATTGGTGTGGCGCAATTGATTAACAAGGTGGGTAATTAGTGAATCCCGTTGACACTCTTCTGCACAGTTCCTGCTGAATGGCTGATGTTTCTGTGCAGGCGAATGGACTGCCCTTCACCGAGTCGGATGCCTCCATCTTTGAGGCCTTTGCCATATTCTGTGGATTGGGTATACACAACACACAGATGTATGAGAATGCCTGCAAGTTGATGGCCAAACAGAAGGTGGCCCTGGAGTGTCTCAGTTATCATGCCACGGCCGGACAGGATCAGACGGAGAAGCTTACCCAGGATGCGATTGCCGAGGCTGAATCATACAACTTGTACAGTTTTACATTTACAGGTGAGAAATACATATATTAAAATATTGACTTGACTTTATATATCTCGTTTTCTCCATCCCATTAAGACTTTGATCTGGTGGATGATGATACTTGTCGTGCTGTTCTCCGTATGTTTATGCAATGCAATCTTGTCTCACAGTTTCACATTCCCTACGATGTAAGTTCAATGATCCTTTGATTTCTGAGTGACTCTTCAAGTCCTTAATCCTCTCCAGGTCCTGTGTCGCTGGGTGCTGAGTGTGCGCAAGAATTATCGTCCTGTTAAATACCACAACTGGCGACATGCTCTCAACGTGGCCCAGACTATGTTTGCCATGCTTAAAACAGGCAAAATGGAGCGTTTTATGACGGATCTGGAAATACTTGGCTTGCTGGTGGCGTGTTTATGTCACGATCTCGATCATCGCGGCACCAACAATGCTTTTCAGACCAAAACAGAATCCCCATTGGCTATACTCTACACTACGAGCACCATGGAGCATCATCATTTCGATCAGTGTGTGATGATTTTAAACTCCGAGGGCAACAACATATTTCAGGTAATGTTGCTGCAGATTAAAATGAAATACGAATATTAAATACACTGTGATAGTTTTTTTAACTAAAAAAAAAGACATGACCCCCTATTTCGGGTCCTAGGAATCGAACTGCATCATTACTTTTCTGAGTTACAACGATGGTTTCATACAAACTTTTTTTTTAAGTTTAAGGAAATGGTTTGGTCTCTAACTGAAGAACCCATTTTAGAAGCTTGGCTTGTTCATAAAACTTATAGTTCTATAAATTTTAAGTAACTTTGCTGAAGCAAGTTTACAAAAAAAAAACATACCATGGAAGATAGGAACGAAACAATTTCCTTAAACATAAAATACAAAATTTTGTATGAACCATCGTTGTAACTCTAAAAAGTAATGTTGCAGTTCGATTCCTAGGACCCGAAATAGGGGGAAACCGTTGATTTTGGTCATGTCTTTTTTTTTCGACTTGCACAGTGTTATTTATTTTTCTTCATTTTTATTAGGCACTGTCCACAGACGATTATCGCTCCGTGATGAAGACTGTGGAAAGCGCTATACTCTCCACCGATTTGGCAATGTATTTCAAGAAGCGCAACGCATTTTTAGAGTTGGTTGAAAACGGCGAATTCGATTGGCAAGGCGAGGAGAAGAAGGATTGTAAGGATTTTACTTGAGGCACACACATCGTATACGTAATAAATTGTTTACTTCTTTTCAAGTGCTGTGTGGCATGATGATGACAGCCTGCGATGTCAGCGCTATTGCTAAGCCTTGGGAGGTGCAACATCGTGTTGCCAAATTGGTTGCAGATGAGTTCTTCGATCAGGGTGATCTGGAGAAGCTGCAGCTCAACACACAGCCCGTAGCCATGATGGATAGGTAGGGAAATCAATTGATTCAATTAAATAATTATGATAACTCGTATTTGAAATACAGGGAACGTAAAGATGAGCTGCCCAAAATGCAGGTGGGCTTCATAGATGTCATCTGTCTGCCGTTGTATCGAGTTCTCTGCGACACTTTCCCTTGGATCACGCCGTTATACGAGGGCACGTTGGAGAATCGACGCAATTGGCAGGATTTGGCAGAGAAAGTGGAAATGGGCTTAACATGGATTGATCATGATACGATTGACAAGCCAGTGGAGGAGTTTGCCGGCTGTGCCGATGAGGAAATCAAAGACATTGAGTTCACGGTGACAACGCTCAACTGCAATCAGCAGTCACAGCACGGCGGGGACGACAGTCACACGCCGGAGCATCAACGCAGTGGTTCACGGTTAAGCATCAAAAAGACAGGGGCCCTTGGTAAAGTGGTGCGATCGAAGCTATCGAAGACACTGTACAACAGCATGGATGGGTCAAAGCCAAAGACATCGCTCAAACTGCTTGAATCGCATGCCAGCGAGGATATGGATGACAAGAGTCCAACGAGTCCATCACAACCACAAGCGGGGAGCATGGGACGCATGTCGGCTTCCTCATCCACCTCCTCCGCCGGCACCGTCGATAAGACCAAGAAGCGATCCAAGCTGTGTGCGCTTTTATGACGAAAACCGTCAAATTAGAGTTTGGTGACCCCCTCCAATGCTGCTGGCAGTGAGACTGACAAGAGCGGAGGGGGGATGACCGACTTCTAATTACGTGTGTAATTCGGCATAATTAGGCTGGCTGCAAAGCAAACAAATGCCAGCCCAACAAATCCTACATTTAAGATACTTATCGTATCTACAAATACTTTACTCGTATGTGTAGTTCAATTTGAGGCGTAAAATCATTTATGTTGCTGTTTATGGGCTGCTGCTCTACGTGTAAATGACTTTTAGTAGAGAGATCAACAAACAAACACACACACACACACATACACACACACACTTACAACACACACCCAGACAGCAAATAGAAATTGCAATATTATATCTAAGTAAATGTCAAATCATGTGATCTATTTAAGGTCCTGAAGGTCAAAGCGCGTGCGTAAGCGTGTTAAACCTTTTGGTAAAAACTCTCTCTCTCTTTCTCTTTGAATCTGAACTTACCTCTAAGCTCTTAGGTGTTTGTACTAAATGCAAAACCAGTATCAATACAAAAAGATGTGTTAAGTAAATTTCTCTTAACCGAAACATGCTAGTCAAATCCCTATAAAATAAATTGACATATAACATAATTTAAATATCTGTAGTAATATTTAAGCAAAAGTTCGTGAGGCTATGGCACATTTATCCGTTATTTATTTCGAGGTTGATGTACCCCAATAACTATCACAACTAGTCCGCATGTGATAAATATACACGTGTTGTACGAGTACTCGTAATACTATTGTAACTTTTCAAGAAATCTAGATGGCATACCCAACAAATAGATACATACTTATTATAGCCAGACATACTCGTAAAACTTGTTTAGTTACAAAAAGAATTTGTGAAATATTCAAACTATAGCAATACTATATGATATTTTTAGAATAGCTAAAGTATATATACGTATATCAAAAGACACTACGAATACAGCACAATATTGAAATATTTAAGCCAATAAAATGTAAAACGCACATCACAAAAAAAAATCAAGAAAACTATCTGTATTTAATCTAAACTGTGGAACTAAGTGAAAATTGTTTAGATATTCAAATAACAATACAGTGTGGTGTCAATTTTGTCAATTTTTGAATTCAACTCAAATATATGTGCATAAATGGCAAATACTTAGAAAATATATAAATGTATGTACTAATATTAACTAGCACCTACTTAAATAACGATTAACTATAGCTAATTACGATTACAATATATTGGAAATTGTAGGTATGTCATTCTCTCTAAATGTTGAAAAGAAACTTACTTTATGTATGTATAAACCGATGATAAACATGCCGAGTGCAGATCATCTTAAAAATTTTCCTTAACACACTTTCGTGGAATTCATGCAAATGTGGAATTAGGAACAATTGGGATTATATAAACATACGAATATATATTACAATTGTAATTGTAGTTAACTAAATACTATCGCTTGAGTGTAAATTGTAGGCACCGCATTATTTTTGTGACCCCAAACAAATTAAGCAAAAAGAAACACTATTTTTCTAGTTAATCTGAAGCGCCATTGATTGTATGAAAATCCAGACAACTTTATGAACGATATAGAATCTAAATTTTAGATCGTTTATCACCTACTGCAAAAAATGATTTATGAATGTGCTAGATTCTTTTGTAAATATTGGAAAGGATAAGTTTTCTAGACGAAAATTTATTCCAACTTCAATATTATTTCAATTTTCATTGGTCAATTCATAGCACTTTTTTAAGTTGTGTTAGGTATTTCCAATTTTATGTACATAATCTCATTTGAGTTGGCTTTTAAAAACGTATTTTACGCGTATACCAAAATTAAAATTGTTAAGTTTTTATAAATTTATATACTTTGGATTTGTTAATTGTCTTAAAGAGAATACCTATTGTTTGGCTAAAGCATGTGAACATTTCACCACTTTGTGTAACTAATTAATATTTAAGACAATGCAATTGAATCAAAAATAAACCACACCATTAAAATTCTAGTATTAATGTCTATAATTTTATTGGATTGACCCCAGTCAATCGCTTAAGTTGGATTCCACCAACTGAAATACCAGGCGAACAGAAACGGCAGCAATAATTTCAATAGGCTTCTAAAGTTGGCTTCCACCAACGGAAGTACCAGGCGAACAGAATCAGCAGCAATTAAATATTTGTTTCTCAAATGGGTTCGAGTATCAGCTAATTAATTTCAATAGGCTCCTAAAGTTGGTTTCCACCAACTGAAATACCAGGCAAACAGAATCAGCAGCAAATTAATGTTTGTTTGTCAACTGGGTTCGAGTATCGGCTAATTAATTTCAATAGGCTCCTAAAGTTGGTTTCCACCAACTGAAATACCAGGCGAACAGAATTGGCAGCAATTAAATATTTGTTTCTCAAATGGGTTCGAGTATCGGCTAATTAATTTCAATAGGCTCCTAAAGTTGGTTTCCACCAACTGAAATACCAGGCAAACAGAATCAGCAGCAAATTAATGTTTGTTTGTCAACTGGGTTCGAGTATCGGCTAATTAATTTCAATAGGCTCCTAAAGTTGGCTTCCACCAACTGAAATACCAGGCGAACAGAAACGGCAGCAATTAAATATTTGTTTGTCAACTGGGTTCGAGTATCGGCTAATTAATTTCAATAGTCTCCTAAAAGTATGCCATGTGAAATTTTCCACAGCTGAATTAGAGGAGTAATTGAGGTTTTTGGTTATTATTTGTAACTAAAACAGATTTTAACCTACCTCTTAAACGTGTTATCAAAACTGATATTAAAATATAAAACTTGTAGCTCATGTTTTATTTTTGAAATGGTCATAAAACTTACATAGTTTTAACCCACAATAACTCCCACAACGCGACCATTGTTGACTCTCATGTTGTTGTTTCGGCGTAATCCAATGTTTGGATTAACTCTATTGGGATTTCGATTGATTCGAACGCGTTTAATATTCGTATACCTCATGTTGGTAAGACGCACAACCATTGGTCTATTTCGTCTTCGTCTGCGTCTAATAATTGTGGCCATGGTTGATGAAGCTGCAATGCTCGCTACTGCTGTTGTTGTTGCAGCCGTTGTGGTCACGCAATCGGGATCAGTTGCCAGTAGGGGATCAGTGCAATCGGTGCAACCAGTTGGTGTGTCCGGATTCAAGGATGTACAGGCCACAGCATCGCTGTCGCCAATCAAAAAGCAGGCCAGAACGGCAAAGCCCAGAATTAATGTGCAGTTTCTCATTTTCGATGCGAACTTGTGTTGAATTTTGACCAACGTTTGGTTTTTATACTGATTTTCGTCTATCTTATCTTTGCAAATTTGCACAGTTGTTCTTTGAGTTTTTTGCCAAAACATTATTCGCAATAAGTGTTTAAAACAATTTGGGAATTACCAGAAAATGCGCTATAATTTTATTTTCTTAAGCTAATTTTGTTTACTACCGCAAAAATACCTTTGTCTAACTTTGTTAAGATACCTTAAGAAAGTCTAAATCAAATAGAACATTATACGACCTTATCTCTTAAATCCAAATTTAAGAAATCAGATATGATTCGAGTATAAATATAGCTAATATTCAGTTTTCAGTATTTATAGAAATATCACATTTTTGAAATTATCTGTCAAGTTGTGACAACTCTTTAATACCGCTTCTAAGTACATATAACGAATTGCTTATTCAGATTGCTGTGCAAATATTTAAGTTATTTTTCCAAATTGCTAACACAATAAATAAATGAATTTTATTTGGATAATCTGTCAGTTGTATGAATGTCGTGTGGCGAAACTGTGGGATTGGCAGGGAGTGGGAGGAACTTATTTTGGAAATGGTCATAAAAACGGTTTGGATATTTAATGCACCATTTAATTTTATGGCGCTTAGTCTAAAATTAATCAGACGAGGTTAACACATACACATACAGAACACATATATAAATCTATGTCATCCCGATAAAGGACGTTTCGTTGTTGTTGGTTTTGTGTTGCGCACATAAAAACACTGCATAATCAAATATTAGCCATGAGTCGACTCGGACCTTTAGTTATTTGCCTGTGGCTGACATATTTGCCGTGGAACTGACACGGATACGTCGAATACGCGTGCGGTTTCCAGCTGTGATTTACCTAAGCTGCTAGTTGACTAACATGCTCCTGGCCCTATATAAATCAGGACATCGACTTCGATATTCTCATTCACAAGTTTCAAGTGCTTTGGTCCTGTTCTCGTGCTCGTAATTCTTTGACTATGGCTAACTACGCTCTAACATTGGCTCTAATGGTAATGGCCATCTGTATTAGTTGCTCGACGGTCTTGGCCACTCCCGACGAGGAACGCTACGTGGAGAAGGAATACAACCGGGATCTGTACGATTGGTTCAACAACGCAGCTCGATATGCACCCATAGCACCTGGCAGTCTCTGCAAGTATCCATACTTTTTGGGCAACACGCTGCCCAATGCCAACAACATGCGGATGCCAAAGCGCAACTCGGAGTTAATCAACTCGCTCCTCAGTTTGCCCAAAAACATGAACGATGCCGGAAAGTAAATGTGAAGTTGGCCAGCAAAGCTGTGTGCGCTCCAGGGTTCGGCAATGAAGAAATGCCGATGACTTAAACTAACAACAAATAAGAATGATAGTTATGAATTAGAAAAGCAAAGATCCGATACATATATCGTAATAGAAATTATACAAAAAAAATATATAATATATAAGTGCATACATATACGAGTATTAATAAAATCTAACAAAATGGAAATTCTGCAACTGTGCACAAATGTTAATTTTACTCTGCAGTAATTTGTCTGAAGTCTCCTATGACATCTCGAATTCTTAAATAATACCGTACTGAATTAAACTTGTAACGATAGCGTCTCAAAATTTAAGTTATTAAACTATCTCTTTCTTCAAATTGCAAAACCCCAATTAGTATTCAATTTGGATTTCAAGCTTGGCTTATTAGATTGGCAATTGTTAGTTAAATAAATAAATAAAACTTTGACAGCTTTTAATGGCAGACTTTCGATAAATATTTTAAATTATAAATTTCATATATTGTAGACTTTTATTAAAATTGAACAACACTTCAATTGGTTATATGTATATATGCTATATGTAAGTTCATTTGGCGATATTTGACATTGTTCAAGACTTGTATATAAAACTTTATGCATATGTACTTTAACTATTCAAGTGTGTGTATGTATGTGTTTATGTATGTATGTCTGTGTACGTGCTACAATTATACCTTTGTATTTGCACTAAAGCAGAAGAATGTTTTCAGATCAAGTTCAAAATGAAGTGCAATTCTTGATCGCCTTACACGTTTGTGTATTGTAATTAGAAACTATAATCAAATACAATATATTTCATATTGAATTAGTAACAATTATTTCGCAAACACTGTTAAATTAGTAAAATCAGTAATAACATTTGCAAATGTTTGTATGTGTATGCATGAGTTTAACTATTTCTTTTACTTTTCCTTTAACTCAAAATGCAGTTTCAGTTTATCAGCTTCTTACTTAATTAAGTAGCAACTATCGCTGCCTGCTAACGCATTAATACTCGTACTAACTAACAAGTTAACGCTAACGACTACATACAGTTATTCATAACGCTTATTATGACTGCCACTGAGACATCATTACATTCGACTTATGACTAATTTACGTGCTCCAGAAGAGGCTGCGCTATGGAGGCCTGCCACAATATTGAAAGATCCCTATGTTCATATCCATACCTACACATTGTTTAGGTGTTTATAAAGCTTTAGCTGACTGCACAGATTTATGGATACGCGAAATGGCTTTGACTTGTTGCTGTTTTTGTAACAAATTTCTGTTTGAAGTAATCGCCGATGTCTCACATGAAAAACTCATTGGCTGAATGGGAAAGCGGAAGTCACGTTCGCCCCGGACGATCGAATATGGTTATTTCTATTACACGAAGACCACGAAATGTTGGATCAATCAATTGCAGTCCCTTTGGATTATAAATGCGCTCATTTTGGGAAGCAACAAATTTGGATATCTTACGCAGCGTCTACAGAAAGGTGAACATATCAATAATCTTGTTCTTGAAATAATAATACAAAAATAGACTACCTTTTCATAATGTGTCTCGGAGCACATGTATATCAAATACGCCGTAATACAACCTATACAGCCCTCACAATAAGTGCCGCATGATCCCTCCTCGGCCTCGGCATAAAATTCATTTAGCCTGTTAATGGTCGCCTCAAACACATGACGTTCAATCTGCAAATGCAAGTGCAAAGGGATTATCAATCGTATCTCGAGGAAGAGTATTCGAATACATACCATGCCCTCTAATTCGGGTGGAAGTCTCGTATGAAATTTAACCGATGTGCCGTCGCTGTAATCGCGTTGTATGAACACTTTGCCAGCATGGAGGATGGTTGGGTTCCCAGCCGATGGAGTGCCACCGCCCTGTGACATGGTACCTCTGTAAATATTCCATATTTCATTAATTGCCGCAACTTGCAACGTGCGAAACATTTGATTAAACGCAATCATATCGTTTAAAAGAAAACCAAATCACAGTTTTTCACAGCCTAAGTAGAAATATTCAATGGGCGGGGTTGGAGTTCAGGTTTGGGTTTTGTCACCTTGTGTCCAGACGATTGCTGATGACTAATAATTGCCAAAAACAATAGACTCGACTTGATTTTAGAGCAGTATGTCACAGACAATTGATTGAAATACATTTTTTACAAAACAAAACAATAAAAAACCAACAACCAAAGCTTTCAACAATTGTGTGTTTAATGCCTATTTTCACACTTCAAAAGGTTAACCGCACTCCAAATCAATCTAATGCATTGATGATTGTTATAAATACACAGTTAAAAGCGTTTTAGATAAATAATTCTTTAATTAATTGCAGAATTTCCACTTACAATTTGCAACGCACGTAACTTGAACACAATGGCGTCTGACCATTCACAGGTTTCGTATACAACAAATCAGCTGTGTTGAAAACAATGTGGCCAGTAATTGATCCGAAAGAGTACTTAAGCGTTGCCAGATCGTTCAGCGTAAGTCAGTGATTGGCCACAGAAATTGTAACTGCTTTATAATTAAATTTAGATTTGAATTCAGAATTCAGAATGTAACGTTTTTGTTATTTAATTGCATTTTTATAATTTTTGTTCTTTATTAACTTTAATTTTAACTCGTATATGTATGGGGTACATACAAAGTTTGCTGACAACCCACCGTGGAGCAGCGTAGAGATTTCAAAACATTCTATCAACGCATTCACAATGAAATATTTGCACAGCTTGTTCTTCTATGAGCGATTACGCTTATTTGTGTATTATTATTATTCGAAAACTCTTTCTCGATTGGAAATGCTGACGATCGCATTTTAGTATCTTATTAAAGTTCCAGCATGAAGGCTGGACTTAATTTCTATCAAATATGTATCATACTTTTCACTTTTGTTTTAATAAACATTTCTGATTTTCAGAAATGTTGTGCCGTTCCCATAGTTGGTGGTCGCATTGTTTCGAGCGAGGGCAGTATTTTAAAAATTAATAAACTAATTTCGAAAATTTTATTAATCTCCATCAATATTTCAGGTAGTACCTCTAAGTATCCCTTTATGGTATCATTGCAAGATGTGTTTAACGGATATAGAAACCATGGGAACATCAGTCAATCTCGGATTTATCAGCACTTTTGTGGTGGAAGTCTGATTAGTGAACGTTGGATACTGAGTGCTGCTCATTGCATATGGAGAAAGTAAGTATATCATTTGTATGCTATTGTTTTACATGTTGATCATTTGTTTATTTAATAGAAATATTAAAAAGGTTGTGGCTTTTATTGGATATGAGAACATCGAGAATGTGAATTACCTTGAACCCTATGGTGTGGAAAAAGCTGAGTATATTTATTTTCAGCCGTGAGTTAAAAAAGTTACTATATAATTTCTCTAGAGAATATCTTATGTTCCTATAGCTCTAACTATCGCAATGATATTGCTTTACTCTACCTGACTCGCCGTTTTAAAAGTCAACTAAGCAAGGAATTACAGTTCGCTCAACTTGCTCCACAAAGCATGAAACCCAACCACAATGGTTGGTAAATAAACTAGACAACTTCCACAAATTTTTGATGACTTTTATCGTTTCAGAATCGTGTCGCATTATTGGCTATGGAGCTACCAGACATGCGGGGCCGTCCCAGAAACAACTCTTTGAGGCGGATGTGCGTGTCATAGGCAATCAGCACTGTAGGGATATTATTGGACACATTTGGGCACCCAAGAATGGTGCGAATACGGTCTGTGCCTTGGGTAACAATCAGGACTCATGTCAGGGGGATTCGGGTGGACCATTAATATGCCAGTATGGAAGTGGAGGCCGTGAATACATTTATGGTCTGGTCTCTCACGGTTTGACCTGCGGTATCAAAGGAATGCCGAGCATTTACACGGTAACTAGACCCTACTACGACTGGGTCCAACTGCTTGTCCACCAGACCTGACTCTGATGTGAGGTGATGATACTACATATATTTTGACTGAATGAATCTGCGCTTGCATCTAATGTAGAAAATTCATTTGCATTAAGATAATTTGGTTTCTGAACATTAATTCCGTTTACTTACTTTAACCTGTGGCCGTAATTATAATAGATTTTATTTTTTTCGATATCGTTGGAGAATGATCAAAATTTTGATGGAGACGGGAAAATCTCATACAATAGTTTTCCACCGATTTCTCTTTCTTGGGATGGGAAATTTCTTCGTGTCATAATACAAGATAAAATGAAAGACTCAACTCTCTTACTGAAACTACAGCGCTCTAAATTATTTAAAATTTAATTAAATTTACAAATATATTTTGCTCATGACAGATTAATTAAACAGTTGTAAAAAAAATATTATTTAAATTGAGTCAAACTGGTTTTGGCAATGAACCAAAATTGCGATTATGTTTTATGACAATGTTTTAATGATAATGTTGCAAGTATTAAGAGTTTCAATCTGATAGACGCAGAGTCACCATGTAGTTTAGAGTTGCATAAATATGTGACCATGTAAATAGATGTATATATAATTTATTGATTATATGATATCAAACAGAAAACATTTACGAATATACGAGTATGCTACGACAATGCAAGGAATATTAATAAAAATAACAACAAATACAGATAGAGGGAACTTAATTCTAGAGTACTGGTAGTATTACAATTACAATTACGATATGCATAATATGGGTAGGTAATTAAGCTAACTAAACTACACTTAGTAGAACCATTTAATTATGGTTCAATCTTACTGCTTTTCAGGCTTCTCGTTCTGCTCGCTTGCGGCGGATGCATCACCAACCTTATCAGATAGCTTGCCCGTTCCCGTTTCGGGTAGGGTAAGGGTTAGGAGACCTGCTACTAGAACGCAGCAGCCACAAATAGTTGTTGGAATGTACCAGCCCAATGCGCCCAGCACATCGACTACATAGGGTGCTGAAATCGAACCCACATGGGCCCATGTCGAGCACGTGCCCAATGCAGAGTTCCGTATCTCAGTGGGGTAGAGTTCCGCCGTATATAGAGTCACAACCGAGTATGTGGCACTGATGCCAAAGCGACCCAGCATTGCAAATGCAACGATCCACGTTGCGCTGCCAGAGGGCACAGCTAGCACCAGCAACAAGGAGATTCCCGTCCACATGAAGAGGAACATTGTGGTTATCCGACGACCCGTAAAACGGAGCATTATTACAGGTACCAAATACGAGGGTATATCCACCACTCCGGTGGCTATAATGTATAGATAGCGACTCACAGACAGATTTTGTGCATTCAAGGCTGCAAAAGGATTTAGATTAAAAATGGAATCAGGATAGTAAAGTGGATCTTACCTGTCACATAGTAACTCAGCGAGGTTACACAGAACATGAAGTACGAGGTGAAAATTAGTTTGCGTACTTTCGGATTGGAGAAGAGTTCTATGATTGACTTGAGTGGACCATTCTTTAACTTTTGACAAAGTGAATCATTTACAGTCGGTTCCAGCTGCAACAACAGAATCAGTTTTCATTTAAGACTTGGTGCATTTTGAATATTATATTTTGAAGCTTTGAACTTACTGTTTTCTTATCGCTGACGATTTCGGTTGATGGTGCAATCGCGGACTGGACCTCATAGTGACTTGGCTGTTTGAAGAGAATCTGGTAGACACGATCATATCGCTGCTTTGAGATAAGCCAACGTGGTGATTCATTCATCAAACTGCAAAAAGTATTAAGTATTATTTCACAAACAAAACTCCATAATTTAGTTGACCTACTAGCAGTTGAGGATCAACAGCAGCGAGGGTATGGTCAGTGCCAGTTGCAGATAGCGCCAGGGTTGTATCAGATACCCTGTGATTGCAAGCAGGATCATGCCAACAGGATACGAGGCAGAGAAAGCAATGGACATCCATGAACGATGCTTAAGGCAAATGTTTTCAACAACTAAGATGAAAGAGTTATTTGTAAAAATATTATCAAATAGATCACTATTCAAAATATGAACTTTTCTCACCCTTTGCCTCCATTATTAAAAGAGTACATTTATTAGGAATTTGTAAGACAATAAATTCATATTTTTTAAAATAGAAAAAGTGTAACGAAAAAGTAAATATTTGTTGTAGTGGAAAGTAGTTTTCTTACTCATTGTGAACGCTGGATAGAACAGACCCGATGAAGCGGCGCCCAGGGCAAAACGACCGATCAAAAAGAGGCTGTACCAGGGGGAGAAGCTGCACATAATACTGCCCACAATGAAGAAGGCGGCACCGAGCGTAAACGATGTCTTGCGACCAAATCTGAAAAGTTTAAATATTATTTAACAAACGAATAAACTCAGAATAGACTCATACTCACTTGTCGGCAAGAATGCCAAAGGAGAAGGATCCACAAAACTTGCCAAGAGATATGGAAACCTGTGCGGAAGTCCGTTGAATTTTGCGATCACAAGTCAGCTCCCATTCGGACACAAAGGTGCTCTCCGGATTCATATACTCGTAGTTGCCCTTCACCTTGCAGGAGACATTAGCGGGTTTATTGATCTGTGACATGCGGATGGTGTAGTTCAATGCCTCATCGTAGGGCATTCGACTCAGCTGCTTGTAATCCCAATCCCAGACCTCACATCCTCCCGAATTGAGTTCCCGTTCCGTTATGCTGCGTTTCTGTTCCAGTGTCCAGTTGGTCGCCCTAAGATCATCAACGCCACACCACTGATCGTCGGGCAGGTGACCAAGCAGTGTGTAGGAGGACACATGGAAACCGTTCAATATGTTGGGGGTGACGCACAGAAAAAAGACGGCCCTAAAAGCGGAAAGGCAAATAGTTTAAACTGAGGCTCTAATTGTTTAAATAAATCTAACTGAGTTTCACCTGACGCTAATTACAACGTTTTAGATACTATATTGGGGATATGTTATCAATAGTTTTGTCATTAGCTTTTTTTTTGACACGCAACTTCAATCTTTCGCACATTAGCACGAATTTTAATAAGTCGCTTCTTGTTTATTAACTGCAAATAATACAATAATAATAATAATAATAATAAAAGCAGCATCGTCAATAACAACGATGAGCGATCAAAATATTAATATGACAACTGATAATTGCGAAAACAAAAAAGTTGTGAAGGTTAGTGACACATTCCAAAGCTCAAATATGGAGCTGAAACTCACATTTTTGGCAATTGAGAATTCAGCACATGCTGCGAAATACATACATATATAAATATCTGATTATATATACGATATGAGAATATTTGAGAATGTTTTCAATGTAAACGGCACCGTCACTAAATCGTTAATCAAATCGGGCAACCGGAACGCAATGCGCAATATTTACATATTCGACAATTTTAATGGCCGTTAAACCGTCAGAGCGACCGTCAGTTCTGAGAGAAGATCGTCAAAAATTTCAAGTTAGTTTCGTTTATAAATTTTTAAGTGCAAGTACATATATTTCAATCACGTAATTCTAGAATTCTAGTTAAGTTAGTTGAATGACTTGACTTATCCAGTACGCGTCCTTCGAGCACTCACTCCCCCCACAGTTACCGCCTTGACGGCCCATTAAGATAAGATCTGGGTGCGAATTGCAAAATGTTGAAATGATTACATTGATACTAGTAATTAGAACCGCTTTCAAATACAAGTACGAGTACGAGTACGAGTACGAGTACAAGTATGTAGATTAATAGCACGATTTTTTCTTCTTCTTATATTTTATTAGCGATCGTGAGGTTAGACAGACATTATCATTAAAGAGCTCTGATTTGATTCCATTTTTAATACGAGTACTATCCTCTGATTAGGCTAGACTTGGCACTTACTCACGTCGCGTGTTAATTATTCATGTGACCAATTATAGCATTGTGTACCATTTGAAATATTGATTACCCCATAGGTTACTCTCGGTACGTGTAGATCTTTATATAATTGAAATTATCTTATTACCTGTTCGTGCTAGGGAATAAGTTTCCTTACAAATATTGACTCATAAAGTGGGTTCTAACTAGCTTAAACTGATCTACAATGTTTCAACTTGACCTTTCAAGTCAACACCTTTAATTAATAGGGTGTAGATGTCAAGGTGTCACACACTTTTACTTTCTATAATTAGTTCTATTGATAGATTTCCACGTACCAGACAAATGCACCGCCACTTCCAACGATTTCCAGTTGCTTTGTGAGCAAATCCTTCATTCCCTGGTCGCTAATAAGCTCTCTCGTCTTTTCAAGATTAGTATCCTTTGATTTGGTCATTTTGTTATATCACAGTTTATACACAGATCTCACGAAACTTAAATAAAAGGATTTGAAACCGCAAAGAGAATAATTGCTTGGTTTTGAATATTGATAAAGTTTCAAGCTAACAATCTGTTCTAGTTCTAAATATAAATGAATACGGATTCACTTCAAAGTTTAAACGAATGGGGCAATCGAATATTATGCTGTGCACATTTTGACACTGAACTTGGCTTTGAAAGCTGAGTCTGTATGCCAATCTATTTATAATCTACGTCAATTAATCGTTCAATTGAAATTGCAATCACAAAAGTCGCGATTTGGATTTGCCATATAAATATGAATATATATATAATTATATATATAAATACATATATATATATATATAGAGAAATTGCTGCAGTCAATTGTCGGACGATCACGAGTGCATTAACACGATGTACACCCTCTGACACTGGACCGACTGTGTTCGGCTCCTCCTTATCCAGTAGCACTGATAATGCGGAATAGACGGATCTCAAAAACGACGAAATGCAATGGGAATTGCGATGGGCGATAACAGATAGACGATAGAAGATAGAAGATAGGCGATAGAGGATAGAGGATAGACAGGCGACAGCGAAACCAACTGCAAAATGTGGCTTTTTCTTCTTTCTTTCCTTTCTATTGTTGCTGTTGTTGTCTTTTTCACTTTCACTTTATTGTTGGTTCTTTGGTTGCGGCCTCTGTGCTTTATCTTTTTGTTCTATTTTCTAATTTTGCGTTTTCCTTTATGGTTATGCTTTATTTCAGTTTAGTTCACGTTGATCTTTCCGTTTTCCGTTTTCCGTTTTATTTTCGTTTTCCCATTCGCTTGTCAAATTTTTCTTTAAATGTTAAAATAAACATGAAAACGAATTGAATTTCTTTTTCCCCAAGTCAATTTGGGCAGCAAAAACAGCTGCGCGGCAAACGTTTCTAATTTTGAATGAACTCACGAGTCTCGCGTCTCGAGCGCGTGTAGCGTTGTCGTCTGCTACGAGAATGCAACAATGCAATGCGATTGCAATGCTACCAACTACTTGCCGCTTCGGAGGCGTCTCACAAACTAAGCCCACGGGAGGTCGATCGCAACATTTTGTACCGACCAAACTGACTGCCACACTGTCAGACAAACAGACAGACAGACAGACAGACAGACAAAAAACACTCACACACTCACACCCAAACTGACAGTACGCACACTCATTACGATTGCGAGTGCGAGTGTGCTTCACTTGCTCTGGCTCTAGGTCTGATTCGGAATCGGATTCGGAATCGGAATCGGCACCGTTCGGCTTCGGCTCTTCCCGTTCCATTTACTTATGCTTGGGATTTGAGTTTTGGTCTCTGCGGCATTTCTAAAAAAAATCATTGCGCGTTTAAAGAGAGATTATTTTAAGTGACAATCGCACTCTACATTAAACTAAGCAGAGCATATCCCACTTAATCGTAAGCCATGCTCATAGACTATAGAAAACTACAATCTACAATTTAAAGAAAAGATTAAAACATTCATGAATAATAAATAATTAAATTATTTCCATGTATTTCTGTATTGTATTTCAGTTCGAATAACAGATTTTTATTTCAACCAGTGTCGGGATAGTTATCACAGCCCAACCCTATAAAAACATCCCTAATATATCGAAAAGTAAATAGGTAAACTGAAACCTAGGCTACCTAACAGCCGGCTCAGTAAAAGCCTATCCCAAATTTCAATTAATATCCACAGGATCTTCATTACCATGTACAGTACAATTGGAGTTTTGAAGAAAATAATATGAAACATTTACAATACAATTTTTAATAATTAATTTAATGTTTTTTTAAATAAATCTAAATTTTATTTTACAATATTATAACATTTTCAATGTGAGCAATTCATTTTTACTGAATTAAAAATATACTTATTTATAATCGTCGCATTCTCATTATCGACTGTCTACCGTAGGCTAGACAATAAATATATATATATGTGTGAGTTTTATTTAATATGAGTGTACATACGCTTGAACATTCATTTCCTCTACATCGCGCCGTAATTCATATCATTTACATATATTCATTCATTACACTTAAAATTCGTAAGGGAGATAATTGAATGCCAGCTTTGTTTACACTATTATTTTCTTGAGTGCCGTTATTCTCTCCTATTCTCTTTCTCTCCATTTCTCCACTCTGCGACTCTTTAAAACTCAAAGAGCAAGAACAAAATCTCTGAATGAATGTTGTTTGTATGCAATGTAAATGGAATGTGGAACCATCAAAGCGGAAGGCATTTGAATTTACACTTTGCCCGCACTTTTTTTTGTTCTGAGTGCTCTGAAAACAATGTTAGAAATTATATATATTTATTATCTGTGGGAAAAATACCTACACTTGACTAACTCTTAAATTATATCTACATTACCTAAAAGATTTATACATTAAGAAGACCTTCAATTGATTTGCAACGATCGTCAATCTTAAACGTTTCGTTTGACATATCAAACTAGAACTATAACCAGATTTCAATGCATTGACCTATATCGAGGGATACCAATTGAGGTTAACTGTATTAACGATTAGATCACATACTATGCGAATGTCAAGAGCTCTTCAATTCTTGCCAAGCTCAATTGATCCCCGTAAATTGTTTGTACGTCAATCACTTGATCGATATACACAGATGGTAATACGTAAGCAACAGATATCAGTTGTTTTAGGATTGGAGTGCAGGGTATTCAGCAATCATCATGTTATTTTATTTTATTTTCATTTTATTATTTTTTTTAATTATTGTTTAGTTTTTCTCATGCATGTAATCATCCTCTGCATTCGTACGAGTATTCTATTCATCTGTGAAAATTGCATAGAATACAGCGAGCGACTAACGGCGCTTTAGCACCGCTTCAGCAATAATTAGAAAAATAAAAATAAATAAATCAACAACAAAAACTATAATCAGATGTCGGACGATCCTATACGATCCAATAATTAAAGCCTCTATTACTTAGTTTGGCATGTTTTAATTTGAATTGTGAATCTCAATGCAACATGGGCGTGTTCCGTTGACAATTCGATTGTACTCAGATCTGGATGGGTTGGTCTCTTGATATTATTGTTATTATTGTTGTTGGCAAGCACGTGCAGCTATTATTCGATTTTGGTCACAACGAGAAGTGCATGTGACTCGATGCCTCTCTCAGTTACAGTTACAGTTACTGCGATCGTGCACCCAACGCACGTACAAAGCTAACTGCTCCCACTTCCCCTGGCCACGCCCACTTACTTTCACTTTTAGGCCACAGCCCCATCCATCATTGCCAATTTGCCGGTGGCACTAATCTAATAAAGGAGACTTGATTCAATCAAAATCAAAATTGCCAAAAAAAAATAAATAAATTTATAATTTTATTTTCAAAAGTCATATAAATAGAACTTAAATAAAGTCAAAATAATATTAAATTGCTACTAGAGATGAGCAGTAAATTTAGAGCACGACAGAAAAATGATTCGAGTAATTCAAAAAATTTATTAAAAAAAAATGGTATAAAAAAATATGTTCTTAATTTTATGTTAGAAATTTAATTTTTAAGCTAAATAAATATTTCGAAATTCGACAATAGTTTCAGAGGTTTTTGGGAAGAGGGAAAAGAAAAAAGGATGATTTGTGACTTCTGTGGTAATATTAGTTATTATTTATTATTCATTTCCTTTAATTTAAAAATATTTGTAAAGTAAACAGTATTTTTGCAGGATCTTGAGTTTCAATAAATTTTTTTTTATTTTTAAATGAGAAATCAAATACAATCCAAGATTTTAGTTTGTGAATTAAAAATTTAATTTATTATTATTAAATTTATGAATTATTAATATTAACATAAGTTTTCGATTTAAATATGGACAGGTAAGTAGCTCTGGCCCATTCTGCTCATCTCTGGCGACTAGAGAAGTACTCTGGGAAATGATTGAAATTTATGAAGCCCAATTTGTTAGTCGTGGCGTGGGTGGCGTTGGCTTCGCAACGTGTCTGATCGCAACGCTTAAGTGAATGATTACCCACGAAACGAGCTTAGAATTATGCAAAAATATTTGTACTTAACTGCTTAGATGTGGACAAAACTGAGTAAATTAAGCGAGTGAATCTAAGGCAAACACTTGAGGGAATCTTAGATTGAACTAGGTGAAGTGCCCCCTGGCAATTGCAATGTCAAAAGAATTAGATCGCCATCTCAGTGACAACATAAAAATTAAGTATTAAGTATTATGTACTTATATTTAAGCTGTTTGGCTGTAGCCAAAGTTGAGTAAGAATACGAGACCAATTACGAAGACACTGTAGAAGGTGAAGTTATAGAGATTGATACGACTGAGCAGAGCAGAGACGCGGCTAAGGCTTATACCTTCATAGAGCTTCCTGTCCTGCACCTCCTGCAGATCCCGCCAGCTAACCACCTGAGGTCGAACCACATACAGTGCACTAACTGCCGCCCTTATGCCGCTTTCCACTGCACCACCCATGAGATTACGATTTTTGGTGGCAACGGATGAGGAACCGGACCAGATTACACGAAGCCAAGGCTTTGTCTGTGGTTTACTCAGTGTCGTATTTAGCTCCATTGTCTGTTCCTGATATTCCAAAGGACTTTGCATCTCCTCTCCAAAATTCGCCGCCAACATCTCCAATACAGTTTCTCTCACGCTGACCGATTCATCCGCGCTGTGCAAAATGTAGCCACAATACTCTGTCGGTTGGTTTTCATAGCCAACCACAAGGGGCTGGACATTCAGAAAGTGACCCGAATATCCTTGATATACCCAGTGGGACTTGTTGTACTTCATATAGAACTGGGTTAACGATTTCTTAGGTCCTTCACTGTGTATTGAAGGCTTTAGATATTGTTTTGGCAACGGAGGCTCGAACTGAAGCTCCTTAACTCTTTCCCAAGGTATGGCCAAGATTACGGCCTGTGCTGTGTACGGTTTACCGAGGGAGTTGGTGACTTCCACATAGTCCTTAAAATGTTTCACCTTTACAACTTTAACATTCTTGAGGATCTCAATTACATGTAACTTTTCGATCAAGGTATCCAGTAGTTTCTTACAGGACACATCCATCAAAGATTTTGGCATTTCGAAATAGCTGTAATTGGCAATAGAAATTGATATTGTAGAATAACAAATGGACCACCTACATATCGATTATCACACTGAGGCCACCGCAGGAGCTGCATAGGCACATGAACTCATCAAAATTGATTTGACTTGCGGGCAGCCCAGAGAATAACTCCACCAAATTGAACATAAATTGTCGCGACTGTTTGAAGAACAAGTTTGAACGAATGTGCCGTTCCATGGTTGGTACTCGCTTGCGAAACCTGAAGTTAAACAAAGGAAAACAACTATAAAATCAACTTCCTTTCGATATTTGCTAATTCCAACTAACTGAAAGCGCAGAGAGCTAAACTTCTTCATACGCAGATCCAGCATATTGATGTAACGTCTAAGCTCAAACTTGACTGGAGCTGACATTAGACCACGATCGATATCCCAACAGCGATCCAAATTAGCTCCTTCAGCCTCTTCCCGTTCTCTGAGTGTCACATTTAATTGGCTCATAAAGTTGATCATCTCCGTCTGCTCCTTATTGACAAATCGCAGACCCTGCGTACCCAACTGACCGCCGGGTGTGCTGCACTCATCGATAATTTTTAAGTTCAGCGAATGCTCTTTCGCTAATATTTTGACACCAGACGTCAGGCCCGATAGACCTGCGCCCACAATGATGACATCTAATTGTGGTAATTCGTTGCCAAAAGGTAGGTCCATTGAAATACATTCAAATAGTTTTCAGACATTGCACACTTGAAAATTTTGAAAGCAAAACCATACAGGATTTTACAAAATATGACAAGGTACAAATATTTGGCATGCTAAAAAGTATAGCATACATTGCGGCGAAAAAATAAAAACATATATTTTGAAGAAGAAGCAGTACAATTCCGGATAGATCTGTCAGATAGATGTACAAGATTTATGAGGTAGATATAAATTTTATGATATCTTTACAGCTTTATGTCAATAAAAAAATTAGAAACACGCTTCAAATTTAGGAGATAAATTGCATACTTTGGGGCTGACGTAGAAAATAGGTTGCAGTTTTGATTAATTAAAATTAATGCAATTATTGCAATATCAGATAATACTAAAATATATACTTAGCGTTAATTTAGTGAGCTAATTTTTATACTTGCATCAGGATTAATTAATAATAAAATTGTTGCAGTAATACTTTCATTGCATATTTTCGGGGCCATCATAAAAAGTACTGCACATCAAGTCAATCACTTAAGTCAAATTAAAATTCTTACATAAAACGATGCCATAAATATTTCCGTTTATTTATCACTATAAACAAGTGATAACAATTGTGTACACAAAAACGTGTTCATTACACGAACTCTTGATTACTTACTTATTTAATCTCTTCTCTTTACGTGGTAAAAACGCTTTACGATTTGCTCTTAATTCATTTATAGAAATGAGCGGGGTATGCCCTAGATTTACAATGTTCATTCTTACTTATAAACAAGTGATTGAAGTTCAAGTACATAGCATAGCTCATTGATTACGACCTTCAATCATTAATGATTACGACGATTTGTGGTCTATTTAGCTATTGAAGTCAGTTCTAGTTTGATAAATTAGCAAATGAGAACTACTCAGTCATAATTAAGAAATCTCAGTGAAATAAGGTTTATTAGAAGGTTTTAAAATAGATAAATATATATTTCTAATTAATCTTTTACATTTGTCGCTTTTTCTATCCATTCAGATGACCTGCTAAATATCTATTTATAAATTCATTATATTCAATTTTGTGTAATTTTCATCATAAATGAAAAATGTATAGAAAATTATCATACAGTTGAGAATAGAGCAAATCACGCAATGTTGTGGCTAACAACGAGAACTAATATATATGCAGTTACTAATCAATTAGTGAAAGTGATAAAAGTGTTGCCAAGTGACATATTGATTTAATTTATGATATGGAATTCCACGACTTCCCCAGTTGATAACAAAATGCAGCAGTTTGTCAACTACATTTGTTAAATATTAAAATGAACTGATATGATCAGTCTGATAGTGTTTTTTGCTGCATAGTGAACTGCACCCAAAGAATAGACTGTTGCACCCGACTGTTATCCTTATCAGTTGTGGCTTTGTGTCGTTCCTTCGCCTAAAGACCTAATTCAATAATAGGCTCACGGCTTATCGCGTGTAAAAACGCAAAAGCTAAAATTAAAAATAAATAAACTGCTCTAAAGTTCATTGCTTTCCAGGCGGAATGAATATAGTACATATGTACATACGAGTATAGTTCAAATTGTGCATTGTTTTTAATGGACAATAAATGTAAATAAAATTGAGTGAATTGCATAAATTTTAACATATGAGTTGATAAACATTTTCATCGAATAAATAAATGCAAATTGACTAAATTCGCTGAAATGGCCAGTCTGTTGTCCAGCCGACTCGTCACTCCACTTCAACTTGTCGCCTTGCCATTGATCATGACCTTTAATTCCTCCTCCTTCGATGGTCGCCTCACTTGACGCTTGCCAAAATTCTCGCCATCCTCAATGGTTTCTGGCATTGGTTTGTTGAGCGTCTCGGGCAGCAGCAGCGATAATAAACCGGCAGTAAATGAGAGTGCGCCACAGATGACTAGGGGTAGGGGACGCCAGATCTCGCCGAGAAGATTCAAATAGGGTGCCAGAATGCCGCCCACACGAGCCACCATCGAGGAGGCGCCCAATCCAACATTTCTCACCACTGTGGGAAACTGTTCGGCCGTAAAGATGTAAATAGTTCCATACGACGATGTGATTGCCATCTTGCCAATCATAGCACAGGCAATCAAAAGCCAGTTCATACTTTGTGGCACAATGATGGTCAGCAGGAGACTCACACCTGCCACAAGCATGGTGCTGCAGAGAATGGTGCGTCTGCCCCACCTGTTGAGGGTGAAGAGCAGCAGAGTATATGCAGGTATCTCCACAGCCCCAGAGATGACAAAGTTCAGGAACTGATTGCCCCCCAAATTGTTAGTGTTCCACGAGAGACCATAGTAAACTCCACTGTTGACGAACCAATCGAAAAAGAGGAGCAGCGTCTTACGGCGTAAGTTGGGATATCTCAATAAATCAAACACGGAAGCCGATGGCTCTGAGGCCACGAGTGCATCTTTCTTTTTCTTCTCAGTCGCCTCTTCAATTAGCTGTTCGTAAATCTCACTGGGAATCTCCACTTTATTGGATTTGGCCGCCTTTTCAATGATGACAAATGCCTCCTCGTTGCGTCCCTTGGAGAGCAGCCATCTCGCCGACTCGGGTATAATCCAATAGTAGCACATGAAGAGCAGTCCGGGAAGAGTCAAGGCAATCTGCAGCCAACGCCAGTCGTGAATGAAGTAGGCAAATCCCGCCGTAAGCATGAATCCCACGGAGAAGAACATTTGCACGGCGACTCCAGCAAAAAGGCGATAAGATGCACCCACCATTTCCATGGCAATCACATAGGCGACCAGGAACACACCCGATGTGGTTGCACCCACAATCAGGCGGGAGATGGTGTAGGTGAAGTAGTCGGGAGCAACGCCAGCAATGACACCAAAGATTAGTTGAGTCACCAACGAGGCGAAGAAGGTTGGCTTGCGTCCCAGCTTATCAGACATTTGGCCAAAGATGATGCTGCCCAGGAGTACGCCCACCATAAACAGGGAATCGCTGGTGGCACTCAACAAGCTTCGACTGCAGACCATGTCCCATTCCGTGACAGCACTGTTGAGATACTTGGACTGATCGTAGACATAGCTGCTGCACTGCAGCGTTCCATTCAGAGTTACCGTCTGGTTACCAGATAGATAATCCCCACTGTAATCCACATTGTAGTACAGACAGGTGTCATTGGGATACGCTCGAGGCCATTGCTCGCGGGGTAGCGACTCAAACCGAGCTGTGGCAACATCCTCGTGCGGCAGGAGGCAACGATACTCGGGTCGGGCCAAAAGAAACACGCCAGCCAGCTTGTGGAAGGCACAAACTATTGCCGGCAGACAGAGCAGCAAATAGATGCGTTTCTGATAGCGCCCAAACTCGCCCAGGTGCGTAATAACGTCGTCGTAGCCCATGCTGATAACTGATAGCTGATAAGTGATAATGGATAGTGGATTGTGGATTGTGGATTGTAATTGTGATTGCTAATCACAGCGCGGAGTTTGCCTGCTTGTCACGGTCGTATGATTTGGGACACGTCGAGCGCGAGGTTCAACGCACCCTCCCACAAATCGCGAGGGCGCAACTCGTTCTCGTTCAATGTATTCAAGCTTTATTGCGTATACGCCGCGTGTCCCAGTTAAAGCTTGTTTTTTCTCTTTTCTCTTTTTTTTTGTGATTGGGCAAATAAGCAAATGATATCGAAACAACAACAAGTATATACTCGTATGCAACTTTGTGTTTTGGAAATGAATTTTTGTGTTTAACACTCTCGACGCGCTCAAAACCAAAACAACCGCTCGCGATCTCAGCCAGTTAGCGACTAAGAGAGCGCCATGCAGCGGCTTCTCAAGAACTGAAAACCACATCGAAATCGACATCGACATCGCCAGCGGCAGCGACAACGGCAACGGCAACGGCATTTACTATCTCAACTCTGACGCTCTGCCTCTCAGCATTTTCACCCTACGGAAAATGCGTTAAATTCTTCAATCACAATTGCAACTCAGGTAATTTTCAAATGCTCTCGAGGGTGGAATGCGGAGGGATGCTGGCCAACAAGGGGAATGCAGGGCTGGGAAAGAAACGTTCGATTGATTATCAAAATGTAAGGACTGTGGCACGTTTTTGGCAGTATTCCATACAGCTTGCAATTTATTTAGCAGAGTATATGCTCTCCCTCTCTCCCTATCTCCCTGTCTCTCTTATAATCTCTTTGGGCATGAAAACTCTTATCGCTTACTGCTTACTGTTTCTCTCTTTCGCCTCTCTGTTTGCTACTTTGTATGATTATTCAAACAATTCTAACAACACGCGACATTCTGATACTTAATATTTATGCAAATAGGCATTTTGATAGTTGATATTTATGCAAATAGACTGAGTCAGTCGGGGAGCTTAGCATTGAAAGCTTTAACAATATTAATAAACTTTAGATGACAATTCGTTTCAACTATCTACAATCGAGAAAAACTGTGTCAGCTGTCTATGCCAATTAATTGATGTATTTCTCAATGAACTCTATAGTTTTCAACTTTTTTTTAAGTGTAGACAACTTGATGTGCAGTCGCAATAATTTTAAAATTTAATTTACTTATTGTTTAATGTCAGTCTCGTGTTTTACTCGAGTGCACAAGTGATAAGAAAACACATTGCTCATATAATAAGAAATTTTAAATGTCTTTGGCAAGTTGAAGATTAAATGCTCTTACAAACTATTACTATAACTATTAGTTATGTTTTAACTTGTGCATTATGATCATACTTAAATTTCTTGATAATGATCGACTGATCGTTCCCATAACAGATACATAAAATTAAGCTGAGATATTTTGAAAAGCAATGAATATTTTCAAGCAAACATTCATTTTTAACTTATTGTTCCAATTGAATTTTCCGACACTAGAATATGGTAAATTCAGTTATGATATCTTCTAACACACAAACGATTTTAATTCAACAACTAATACTTTATCTGATCTTATTAATTGCAGCTATATGTTAAAGCAGGGATTAAAACCGAAACAAATATCGAATTAAGGTTTTCGGTTATCGGTTATGGAAAATCTTGGAGTATCGGTTTCGCAACGGTTATCGGTTTTTTATAAGTTTCGGTTTAAAAATATATATATATTTCGGCTTACAAAAAAAAAAATTTAGGTTTTCGGTTGACCAAACTAATTGTTTTACATGAAAAAGATTTAATAGTCTTTTTAGCCTGGAAAATAATGTTATCTGGTTACTGGAATGATCCAGTGACAATTAATGATTTTTAATAACTTTGAACTGTCATAACTTTGTCAACAGACAATCAATTTCCATGTGCAATGTAAATTTGCGCATGATTTTACCACTAAATTCGTTCTGTATTTAAATTTTAATCAATTTGAAATTTCGACTTTTTTCGAAAAAATTAAAAAAAGGGAAAGGGGTAACACTGTAAAATTTCCAAAAAATTCGATTTTCGAAAACTTTCAAAATGACGAAAATTGTAAATGCAGAACGAATTTAGAGGTAAAATCATGCACAAATTTACATTGCGCATGGAAATTGATTGAGTTTTGACAAAGTTATGACAGTTCAAAGTTGCTCAGTAGCTGCGACGGCCAGAACCGAAATTAACCCTTATAAATGAATCGGTTATTAAACGGCTATTTCGGTTTAAAGAGTTTCGGTACAGTGGAAAAAAAACATTTTCTGTTACGGTTTCAGTTACGGTTACAAATTTCAATCGGTTTTGATCGGTTAAAGGTTACGGTTTCGGTAAAGGCTTTAATCCTTGTGTTAAAGTGATCAAACTTGATAATGATTTAAATGAAATATTATAAATGAAGTTGCTTTATTCATAAAAATAGAAAAATAAATACTTTTTTGTCCGATTAATCCCATGACAGATATATGGTAAAGTCGTACGATATGAGCAGTTTAACCATATTGCTTTTAGACCTATAAACACATCACGAATATTTATTAAAAACTTTAACAGAATCTGACAAGGCTCCCACTTATAATATCCGCTGTTAATTCATCAATAAATGGTTCAATTTCAACATGCAATTTAAGTAGATTAAATTTCATTTATGGATCAGAGAAGTATAATTTATTTATTTATGATTATTTGGTCCAGACAAATACACAATTTGATTTAAAAATTTGAATAATAATAGTAAAAATAAGTCGAGTGCGTAGAGATAAGTACATTGAGCTGTATATTTATTTGCTACAAAAATTCGTTAGAGTGTAGTAATTAAATAAGTACGAGTATAAATACATATAGTACATAATACAGTGTCATAGTTGGCAGGGGGTCAATTTGAATGGGTTTCTAGCCAGGATTAGCAAAGAGAGCACTGATTGGGATCACACTGTGTGCTGTTTCTGCAATTTATTTAATCCCCCCTAGAAGGGATAATACAGGTATTGTCGAAATGGCCAAAATAAACCCACCCCCGTTGTGCCACTGTGCCCAGCTAAATGCTTCCACACAGCAGATTATTCTATGCTCTGCTTTCATTTCATTTTTCTATTTTTTCGATTTTTTCTTTTTTTTTTTTTTTTGGCATGCATATGAGATTTCAGAAATATAATACTTTGTCTTTTGTCGTTTTTCATGGAACTAAATGTAGGAAAATGTGCTTAGGTTGGTCAAAGCAGCAGTTAAATGTAAAGTTGGATAAATAATCGAGTACAGTAATTACTCTGTAGCTACCTAGATTCCCGCGTAGGGTATTCGTAAGTCGATGCTAACCGAATGCCAAAGCAAAGTTCGAGTGTTGATTGAGTTTGCTTTTCTTATTTTTTTTCCTAGACTTTGTGGCCTTTGCCATTGGCCACGACACCATTTAGGGGCTGCTCCTCCATTGATTTGCCCGTCTCCACATACACATCCTTACTCTCCTTCCTGCCGAATCTTTCGCCATCGGCAATCGTCTCCAGCGTCGGCTTGTTGAGCGTCTCGGGCAGCAGCAGGGACACGAAACCGGCGGCCAACGCGAGGGAGCCATAGACAAGCAATGGAAGAGCTGGCCAAATGGTAGCCAAGGAGTTCAGATATGGCGCCAATATGCCAGTCAGACGGGAGACCATCGAGGCAGCTCCCATGCCCACGGTGCGCACTACAGTGGGGAACTGTTCGCTGGAGAAGAGGTAGATGGTGCCATAGGAGCCGGTTATGGCCAACTTGCCAACCATGGCGAATGTCACAGTGAGCCAGTGCAGACTCCTAGGCATAACGGCGGACAGGATGAGGCCGACACCGGCGACCAACATGCAACCACAGAGAATCGAGCGACGTCCCCACCTGTTGAGTGTCAGGAGGAGCAGACAGTAGGCGGGAATCTCCACAGCACCAGAGATCACAAAGTTGAGCAGGACATTGCCGCCCAGATTGTTGGTGCTCCAGGACAGTCCATAGTAGACACCGGTGCAGACCAACCAGTCGAAGAAGATGACGAGTGTCTTGCGTCGCAGATTGGGATAGCGTAATAGATCCCACACCGAAGGTGTATTCTCCGACTCTTCTCGCTCCAGTTTCTGATTCTGCTCCTGCTTGCAACTATCTCCATCATCCAGTAGCACCATCAATGCCTCTGTTGTGATCTCAACGCGATTGAATTTCGCCGCCTTCTTGATTACTTTAATGGCTCTTTCCTTGTGTCCCTTGGACAGCAGCCAGCGCACAGATTCCGGGATGATCCAATAGTAGCACATGAAGATCAGTCCGGGCAGAGTCAATGCAATCTGCAGCCAACGCCAGTCGTGGACAAAGTAGGCAAAGGCTGCTGTCAACATGTAGCCCAGGGAGAAGAACATCATCACAAAGATGCCCGCATAGAGACGCTTGGCAGGACCCACCATTTCCATGGCAATCACATAGGCGACCAGGAACACTCCCGATGTGGTTGCACCCACCATGAGACGGGCCAACGTATAGCTAAAGTACTCCGGAGCCAAGCCAGCAACCACACCAAAGATCACCTGGATAACCAGCGAGGCAAAGAAGATCGGTTTCCTGCCATATTTGTCGCTCAGTTGGCCAAAGATGATGCTGCCCAGGAGCACGCCCACCATGAACATGGCATCACTGGTGGCACCCAGAAATTCACGACCACAAACCAATTCGAATTCTGTGACGGCGCTGTTCTGATACTTGGACTGGTCATAGATGTATCTGGTGCATCTCTGTGTATCGTTGCTTGTCCTGTAGTAGCTGCCATTGACATCCACATCCAGTTGGTAATACGCACAAGTGTCCTTAGAGCTCGGATAGGCGAGCTCCTTCAACTGCGCCGGCAACTCATAGCTGGCATTTGCGGGGTCAGAGGGCAATGCGCAACGGAAATCCGGCTTGGCGAGCAGAAAGACGCCAGCGAGCTTATGGAACGCAACGGGAATGGAGGTGAGCGCGATCAATAGATAGATTATCTTCTGGTAGCGCCCGAAATCGCCCAACTGAACAATCACTTCATCGTATCCCATCTCGTTGCGGAACGTTTCGATTAGGAACGTCTTGTTCTGCCGGCGGAACGATTCAAACTGTTCCGACAAATGCTTTCCCACTTGCCACCAAATGAATCACTAATGAATACTATATGAGTGTGCAAAATTTTTATAATTTTTGTATTCCTATTAATTTTGTTGCTTTCTTTTGAATGCGTATCTCGTGATGAGGCGACGACGACGGCGACGACGACGACGACGACGACGCGGTTGCTATGACGGTGACGTGTACTTTGCTCCGTCGGCTCCGATTCGAAAGAGAGAGCGAGCGCAAGTTTAGACGGACGGTCAACCGGCAACTGAGCAGCAACAAAAGTTGCTTGGCCAATTTATTGTTGGCAACACGTGTTTGTTGCCTTCAATTCTTTCTATATGAAGCCGGTCGGATCTGACGCAACCGAAAATCACTCGATACAAAATTTTCGCAAAGACCAATAAATAAAATTCTTTTGAGCCCGTAGTGGGAACCCGCATGTGCGTCACTATTGGCTAACTGAATGGAACTAAGCTGCGCGATTGAAGGCCGAACGAAGACTGAAACAATATGCTTGCGATACCTTCCGATATATGTCTGTAAGTATATACAAATATATACATATATATATCTGTATATCTGTGTATCTTTGTATCTTTGTATCTGTAGCGAACAATGCGAGTATCCATCATATGCTCCGAAGATATGACACTGCCAGCTGTCTCTCCCTCTCTCTCTTACTCACTCTCTCTATCGTTCTCCCTCTGTCTCTCTCCCTTTCTCTCCCGCTTGAGTTAGACTCTCTGTTTGTATCGGAGAAATGGTTGCCAACAATAAGGAGAGCATTTTCAATGTGTTTTTATGCTTTGCCGGCAAAACAACAGTCTGTTCTGCAACCCCATGTCAATGAGGGTTTTCGACTGGTTTTCAGTTTTGGCCGGGCCAACTAATGAACTCAAGAACACTGACGAAAGCGTTCGCATATGTCATCATTATACTCACTTTGGGTATACATACTTGCATATCGCGTGTTCTTTCTTACCTCTATTGCCAAAGTGGAAACAACCTTTGGAACTGAACCGCTGTGAAAAGTACATTCGACAAATGTTTTCGGAAATTAAACAATCTGTTGGGGAAATAATGAATTTAAAAAAATAAATCCAATCTTATAACACATATATTTTGGGAAACCAGCGTAAACTCGAGTCATTCGGCATCAGTTTGAAAGGTCGCTTTAGTTGTTGACATTATTATCATGCAATTTCGCAAAATGTGTAGTCTGATCCTCAAATAATAAACACATTTTTTGATTACATTATTTTGTGAAATGGCTTGCACACTAGAAGCACTTATGTGGTTGATATTACATATACATATCTATTAAATTTGATAAACGATCATTACAATATTAAATATAAGGAGTAGTTTCCAACTTTATATCCACATAAACTTCATAGATATATGTATTAATTCCATAATTTTCGGTTAGTTATTGGCAAAAGCTACATATTTAAATTAATAAAAGTGAATTATTAATATAAAATCAATTCATTGACAGTAGAAAAAAGTTTTCAAATCATTTTTTATAATAAATCTAATGTACAGAATTAATTAATTATACAAAAGTTTACTAAAGCCTACTTTTAGGCACACTTAACATTTATTTTAGATTTAACCCATCCCATTTTATTTGCAACTTATACGAAATTGAAAGTTGGAACATATCTAACAGTTCTTTATTCATTTCTTGAATTAGTTTCACATTCTTCAGGTATCTGTCTGAAACACGTGGTATTTTATAGTCGTTCACATTATCTCACATCGTTATTATTTGAGAATTGTCAGACGTTCGATCGTATAAATAATGACGAAAGTTTGCATTACAGGTTTCAGTTTCGATTTACTGGAGCAGCTGAAATACGACAAAAGTTCATTTAACTTCAATTGGTATTTGTCAATGACAATTATCGCTATATGGAAAATCAATTGAGAACAGCGAAAGAATTATATATTGAGAATTATATTGAAAGTCAAGCAGTGCCAGTCACAACCATGAATCGTTCTACGACTCTAGAATCTAGATCCAAACAGTCTCAATTAGACTCAATTAGTCAGCGTAACTCAGTTCAATTTCGGAATCAGAGAAGCTAAATCAAAAACGAAATATGGTCTGATTCAGATTCAGGTTTATGGAGTCCAAAAGAAATGCGGGAAGAGCAATTAACCGATTTATTGATTTCATTTGTTTATGAATGCTAATTAATATGTAAAATATTTAAACATATATTTAAGGGGTTATCTGAACTTTTGTCCGAAAATCAAGATCAAAACAACTTAACTCGTTAAATAAATAAATATATACATTAAATTAAAAATTTATCAATTCATAAACATGTTGAACTCAAGCCTAAACTAGTAAATAAACTGTTCTACTTTATTTAATTTCATGACAAGCTTTCATCACTAAAATATAAACTTATACACAAATAGATAATTTAGATTTATGGCCAGCAATATAAGTAATAACATCTGAATCTGTTGTGTAATTGCTACTGTAGTTGCACTTACTCACACATATGTATGTACATACTGCTTCTCGGGGCGCCTTAATTGGTGATCACTGTGTGTATAATTCCGTGCGACGCCAAATACAGAGGCACGTCTGAACATGTCGACTTGCCACGCTGAAAAACTTGCTGAGCTTTGAGAGAGCTAAAAAGCATTGCATATAAAGCTAAAGAATTCAAGTGGTTGCACGCCAAATGTCAAGTTTGCAGAAATACAGTGAATGAGGTTCAAATTTGAAATTAACTGTCACTTAAATAAATGATTATCTAATTTTATTGAATAATTTAAAATTTAAAAATGTCAATCAAAATATATGTGTAGGTTTAAATCAACTCTTAAAATTATGCACTGCATAATTCAAATTGACCGCCAAAGAAATGTTTAAGCAAATAATTTCCCCTTGCTAAGCCTCATTAGCTTAGCAACATTAAGGGGAATTTAATAAAAGACAACATGCAATGTTGAGCAACAACAAATTTATACAAACAACAATGAATCCAGCTGTGTGTAGCTACATGTAGCTATGCATAAAGTGTTGCGCAACACTTGTAAATTTTGCAACACAGCTTACAAACGCAATCGATATATCGATATACATGCTAGCCATTTTGAGTATTAAACATCGATGACAAGTTGTCGAACTGGGCATCGCGGGCAGTCGAAATAAAAACATCGAACGCTTCGGTCGGTGCGCGCACTCAGCGCAATTAATATGAAATCAGATGAAATTTAGTTAAATAAACAACACACTTTATAGAAATACGTCAAGTGAATATATATGTTCGAGGACAGATTCGCCTTCTGCAGCACATAAAACTGCACAGTGGGCAAACAGACAACCAAATTTATAATTAACGGAAATTGACGCGGTTTTTAGTGCGCGTCGAAAGTCAAAAGTTTGTAAACATTTTGGATTGTTGTGTTTTTTTATTTGGCAAAACATTAAGTACACCGAGAGACCCTGAAATCACAGCATAAACACCGGCAAAACGGAGTAACAACAGCAACAACAACAACAGCGGAAGCGGCAACAGGTAAGCGCATACAATTTGTATTTGCCCTTTCAGTCAGGTTCAACCTGTAAACTGTGAGGTATTGTTTGCTTCGTTCTGTTCTCTTCACTCTGCTGCTTTTTCTTGTTCTTGTTGTTTTTTCTGCTTTTTTATTTTATATATTTGTTTTATATATTTTTGATGTTGACGGTTATTCTGTTGTTGTTGGCATTGAATTGTTGGCTTGGCCGCGATAGGCCAAAGCAATCGATAAACAAAGAACGGTCACAAAACGTGACTATGAATCGACTGGCAGTGGAAGTGGGAGAGAGCAAGGGAACGTGAGAGGGGTGCGCAGTCGCGGCATCCTCATGTTCACCCCCAACCGACAAATGTCAACAGCGAGCGAGAGTCACCACCATGTTGCAGCTGCTGTCTCACCCACACACACACAGACACACACACACACACACACACACATACACACACTACACACATGCAGTGTGCTATATATAGAAGAAACAAAGTCAAAAAGCAGGCAAAAAGAAAGAAGGTTCTGCTTTGAAACTGGAAAGATACATAGATAGATTTGTGTCCGACGCAGGCGCAGACCATAAACATTAAACATTGCTCAGGGCCATTTTAATTGAGTGCGGAAATGAACAAACAGTTGTGAGTGGCAGAAGGAGCAAATGTCCACAGTCTTTTTACTGATGCCAGGCACATTTCATTTAATTACATATGTTCCATGGAAATGGATATGGAAATGGAAAAGGAAAATAGCGACGTGACGAGCTCCTTGCGCATGTGCTTCCGCCTGTGTGCGCGGAAACAATTCGAAAGCTTTACATATACGGCACACAGATATGCGATGCTTTTCAGAGCTTAAAGCACAGCATGGAGTAGCATAGAACTTCACTAATACATGTACACTTAACACGCACACACAGATATGTTTGTATGTACACATTTTGGCTGGTTTATTTGCAAGCCAATTAACGGGTTTAGCTGTTTGTGTCTGTGAGTAAAGTTCATTGTTTGCAGTCACCCTCTGATCACCCGTCCGCCCTCGTTTCAGCCAGAAACGAGTCTCATAACAAGCGAAGGGATCGCTGCACGCGCCACAGCTGAGAGCGCGACTCGTTCTGCATGTGATCGTCAATTGTTGACACGAACATCCTTTTGTCGCACCCGACAGCTGTCCAACTATGCGGATTTACCCAAAATAATTTTTCGGTTAGACAACAATAGAGTTAAACGCGAGTTGCTCGTTAAGCAAACACCGCCCTATTCTGTTACTTTAATCAAACCCAAAATCCAAAATTCAAACCCACTTTAAGTGCAAATTTGCATATAATATAAAAGTGAAACAGCTGCTGACTACAGTGAAAGTTCATAGATTAATTGCTGCTTTTGTTTTCTAAACCTTTAAGATTACCATAAGTTTTTTGTTTTTTTTTGCATTTTTGTTTCCTACTTGGAGATTTTATCAAGTCAAGCTTCCGAAATAGATTTACCTTATCTTTTATCTGCATTTTTATGTGAATTTTTAGTTACATCACAATTTATAACGGCACCTCTTGAAATATGTTAATCCTATTTGAAATCACAAATCATGATTATAAATGAATTAATTAATTTTAATTTAATGAAGTTATCATTCCGAACATCGTTAAAAACATTTCAATTGTAGCTTGAATTATTTAAGTTTCTTTATTTAACCCGTGTGAAGTTCTGCAAAATTTGTTGGCCAAAATATCAGTATCTTTATTCTGGGCCAACTGCATCATTATGATAACGAGATAAGATTAAAGAATTGATAACAAAACTGCACAGTTCGCTTGACAAGAGCAAATAAATAAGGTCGATACGGAGCTCATGATAATAAGAAGTGTGACCATATTTATTTGTATTTTATAGAAAAAAGATCGCTTAATGAACAAAATAAAAAATTGTCTGATAATTATAAACAATTACAGATCACTGTAATCAATTATTATACTGTAAAATATAAACATAATCTATAAACAATTAATATGTATTTAAATTTTCAATGGAACATTTGCAACTGCGCCTGCAAACTTTTACCATACGCTTTTCGGCAGATGAAAAACATTAACAGTATTGAAATAAACTGTTTATTTTCATACTTAGTATGTCCAAAAGTGCACTTGGTGATTTCCGAGTTTCCCACACACAGATGTGGCAAGTTGGGGAGGCATTCTGTGATAACTGTCAGCAAAACATATGGAAAATCTGTGAACATGTATGTGGAACAACAGAAAAAACAACAAGACATATTCATAAATTCTGGGACGCCAGTGAATCCATCAACATTTAAAGCGGGGACTCCCCGCTGGGAAATGATGCCCGTTGGCAGTTGTACGATTGCTCCTGTGACTGGGAAAATGGGGGGAAAATGTGGACTGTGTCCGTTAGCTGGTGTAGGAAATGGCGAGCGATAATTGTTGTGTTTTGGCTTTTGTTTTTCAATTGTTTTTGTTGGCTGGCTTTTCCTGTTTTTCATTTTTTTTATATGCTCAACGTCTGCATTAATTGGTTCCACTTGCGCGACGTTTAACGATCGACAGCAACGAAAACAAAAATCTTTGCTATTTTTTCTTCGAAACTTAACGCATCAGAGTGTCGTTGAACTCATTCAATGAATGCAGGATGCAGTTGCAAAGTAATGTGCTGTTCATCCCAGTAAGTCGACCGGCATTTGATAGCCGAAAGAAGCCCGCAAAAGATGAAGCCAAAGCCAAATCTAAAAACTAAATTGAAAACTAAACCAAAAACTCGAGTTAAAGCCAACTCGTTTTGGTCGCTGACTTTTGCGCATGCGCAGCGTTTTGTTAGCCTCTTTACGGTACAGTGAACCTAACCCCGCTGTCTGCCTCCACTAACCCCCCTCCTGCTTTTAGCCCTGAAGTCAAAGTCATGTTCCTGTGACGTTTGGGCCATAAATTTTACAGCTGCAACGCAGCCAGCTTCTATTGTTGCAAATGTAATTGCTTTTTCACCATTTCCTCTGGCCTTAGAAAGAGAGAGATCGCTTTTGTGAGGTTTTTCCGATGCCGAAACTTAGGGCTAGTTAGCTGGATGACTCATCAATGCTGACAGCGCGTATTTTGTGCATTTTTTTGTACTATTTTTTAATGTTGCTGGAGTTTGGCATCAGCCCCCAAGCTGGCATTATTATCCATGTCCAGAACGAGCCTTGGGCAGCTGCAAATCTGTTGCAAAACAAGTTGAACTGGTTGTTCGTTCACTTGCCACAATTGGAAATCCATGCAACTGACATTAGCAGATGCATCTGGATTGTTGCTGTTGATGTTGCTGCTCCTGTTGCTGCTGATGTTGCTGTTGCTGTTGCTGTGGTTTGTTGTGGCCCCCGCGTTGCAATCGCGAACCTGTCGCCCCAACCACATGGACACTGACACCGTTAGCGTCCCTGAACACAGACTGAGCTGAGTTGAGCTGAGCCTGCTGCGCTTGACTGGTTGAACTTGATATTGAAAGGCATGGTCAAAGAACTGACCACTAAGACTTGACCATACGAGAAACGAGTTTTTATCAGCATCACTTCTATGGCATTACCATATATAGAAGACTTCTTTTATTCTTATTCTTTTTTGACACCAGGCCCAAAGCGTTTCTGTCGCCTTTTGCAAACAATTTAATAAAATTCCAATGAAATTCTTTTATTTGCTAACCAAGTTCTTTGATGTAATCTTTTGACGTCTCCAACTTCTTCATGGCTTTTAACTACTGAAAATGTCGCAATTATTACACAATTTTCGTCTTCTCTCTACGTCTCTTCTCTTCTCTTTTCTTGTCTGTATTTTTTTTTTGCCACAAGCAATTTGAATTGTTTTTTCACAGTAAAAGAATGGCAAACAAGCTTGGGTAGCTTTGGGTTATGAAATTATGGCAATTGTTTGGCTTTTTTAATGCATGCAATCTTTTTACCTTTACTTATGTGTGGGGAAGTGTCACGAACACGAGTCTATTAAGTAGGGTAACAAACGAAATGGGTCAAAAGAAACGAAGTGAAATGAGGAAAACGTCAGTTTTGCAACAGATGTCACGTGTTATGGAAAATCAATTTAGCCATAAGCTTAAAATACAAATAAAATTAAATGATTGAAGAAGATTTTGAATTGATTGCTCAGCTCTTAAATTGTTTTTTAATTTATCTAGCATAATTTATGCACATAACGAATTGAATTCAATTCATTGCGTGTTGCATCATGCATCCAGAGATCATCAGTCAAAGTTTCAAGATGAATGCCACATTCAACACTTCAATTCAAATCCAAAATGTTCACTAGATTTACGTTTGACAAATTGATTTTCTCATTCATTCATTTATTTTTATATATGTAGCTGCGACTAGACTAGCCCAACTTGTAAACAGTTACGGATCTTTTTAGCCATGTTTCTGATTTGTTTTGTTAATGTTACGAACGTTGCGCAATGCAACAGAATGCATAACAAAGCAAACAAGCAGAGACAATAGACACATAACGAACAACACGATTATTAATTATTCAGAGTCAACGGCACTTGCTGGCCCTTTGTTGTGCCTTTTTGGTTTTCGATTCGGGTTTGGTCTTTGGTCAACCGGAAGGTGTGCGACGCTTGAAATGGTAGAATAACTACCATTAAATAGCCCGTTTTGGGCGGCCAACACAGTTAGAACTGCAACTGCAACAACAATTGCAGCCAAGCAATAAATTATTAATAATGACTCACCATTCGAGTAATTATTTCAAATGCATTTAAGCCAAGGCCTAGTAATTACTTCTATTGTCCAATTCTAACAGAATTAGTCTTGCTTTGGCTTATTGTTACCTATATTTAGTATCAGAACTTTTGCATTTATCACTTTTCTTGTATTATTTATTTGTTTATTAGTAATTATTATTTATTATTTATTATTTATTATTTATTATTTATTATTTATTATTTATTATTTATTATTTATTATTTATTATTTATTAATATTAATATTAATATTAATATTAATATTATTAAGTATAATTGTTATTATTTATTTAGTATTATTGTAATTATTTATTATTATCTTCGATAGCTACAAAAGCAAAGCCTGTTTGACATCACATTTTCATCCTACGGATTTATTTAAATTTATATAAAATTATATATTACTCGTTCTGCATACCAAAAAATATTAATTGACGCAAATAGAAAACATTTAAAAAGTTGTTCTTGCTGAAAAAAAATTTAAAAAAGTAATTTTCCCAATTGTCAGGTGTGGGGTTCGAACCCACGCTCTCTCTCGAGAACCAGAGCTTAAATCTGGCGCCTTAGACCGCTCGGCCAACCTGACTTGTTGAACGAGTCGGGCCAAACGTGCTACATAAGCAGCACAGTTGTCATTGTCAGACAGTTTTCAGGTATAGTGTTGCTCGTATGCCTACATACTTACAATGTGTACGTAAACAGGGGTGTGTGTTTGTTTGTATGATGTACTCATATGTGAGAACATAAATTTAAATTACTTTCACTAAGGGAAATATTTATATATTTTTGTATGTATAAATTAGTACTTCTATAATTCTAATTGAAGCTCTTTAATTTTAGCAATTTCATTTAGTAATTGAAATAAAAATATTTGTTGTCCCTCATTACAATTAGCAATTGGTTTATTTTTATACTATCACGCTCGCACATCGAAAGCGCTTTTTTGCAAATTATTCGTGTTATTTAGAAGAGAAATAAAAAGCACACAATGAGAGGCAGACAGCTGATTGGCATACAATGCTTATTTTCTCCCTCTCTCTTGCTCTCTCTTTCCCTGAACAGCAGTCAACCCTCACATACAAAAACAACACGCCTCTTCCTCTCACCTTTCTCTGTCTATCGTTCATTTGTTCGTCGGTTTCACATTAAAAGCTTATCGGAAGCTTTCCTAATGCTTTTACTTAAATCTCAGTAATTTTATGCTTTTGAGATTTGCATTCTAAACCTTATGCTTTGGAAAGCTCAAGTGGCAAAGTTCACATAGTTCACCCACAAAGTGGCGCTCTTTGATTGTAAACAAATGTGGAGACAATCCATGTTGCATGCCCCTCGCTAAGAGCAACACTTAAGCAGCTGTTGCTCCAGTGGAATAACTCAATTTAAGCAGTTCAAATGAAAGAAACACCCAGCGGGCTTGTTGTGAGGGAGACGCGTAAATTATACCGGAAGTTGTTATGTCATGCCAAGTTGCACTGTCATTGCATTGTTGTTGATGCGTTTGGCCATTGTGCGTCTCCCTCTCGTTGGAGTTGCAGTTGCCTTTGCTTCCTGGAGCACTTCAACAGAGTGTTACAAATTTTGCCATTGTTTGGGGCTTGAATTGGAGCATAAACAGAACGCGAGGCGACTCAATGGAATCATTACTGTGCCACCCACACAAAAACACAGACACACACACACACATGAAGACACACAGTAATTGTGGATTCGGCGCAGTTAACGTTGTTGAATATCGTTTACGACATGCGATGCAACAATAACAACCCCGAAACGAACATCCTTCTCGAATTGAGCACAGAATCCGGAAAACGCATCAGTGCAATTCGTGAGTTCGTACATTGCAGTCGCATCGCACGTGTTTCGGTTCCTCATCGGGTCGTTTAGGGGCGGGGTGCCAAAATAACTCGGTTACTGGGTGAAAACAGCACAAAAACAACAACAACGACAATAACGAACATAAAATACTGAAATATATGTAGTTAGATATGTACATCGAATGCAGTCAACACGTACATCAACGCTAATTCCCCAGCTATATGTAGATCCAACAACACTTTGGCCTGGACAAGACGCATATGGCATTGCAAATCTCCATTTCTCAATCTTCAACTCATCTGTTTGTTGGTTGATGATTTCTTACCGCGTAATGTAGGTCAGCAAATTGCAATTGCAGCAAATTGTGCAATTGTTAAGTTTCTCACTTTTCAATAGAAGAAGAAGAAGAAAATCTAATTAATGCACTGCAATTGAATTGGAAAATCCAGAGCGGAAAGCGAAAACGAATAAATAGTCGCAGTTGGAAATTATCCAACATTAGGCTAAATGTGCGAAAGTGTAATGAGGAACAAGAGGAGAAGTGTTTAATCGATAGTGAAAATCAAACAAGTTTGCCAGCCGTTGCCAAGCCCTGTTTAAAATCATAATATCACCAACAACAACAACAATAACAACAATCTATGTGCATATACTGAACGGTTTCAGACCCAGGTCAACCCCCTCAAATATTTGCTAAGTTCAAAGTGCACTCAACTGCATAAGCAGCCCTTCTTCTCTGTAAGTCCGTCAGCCCCTTTCGATTGTTGTCTCAACCCTCGACCTCATAATGGATTTCTATACCAATAACAAAGAACAGCATGATCCAAACTCTGGTGAGTTTCATTAATTTTAGTATGTATTAATTGACGCAACTTTCATAAAACGCAATCTAATCTGCAATCAATTGGTCATAATCTATGTTTCTTGCAATTAATTTACAACTAATAATAGATAATCGTACAGAAAGGGCGTTATCACAAAAAAAAGTTCTTAGAAAATTTTAACGATAAGTGTTTCATATTTAATATTTGGATTTTATTATGTATTTTTATTGACTTCTGACTTAATTAGCTCTTCTTGAACTAAATGTATTTGCAGTTCTTATTACTATACCATATTTGTTAATTATATAGAATTATTAATTAAACTGAATTTTTAATCGTTGTTTATTTCATTGTCTCTTTTCGAATATAAATAACACATGTTAACTCAAATGACAGTTTTAAAAATTGTTTTTCTTTTCAAATTTGTTTCACTCATTTCATTTTCAAATTCAAACCATTGAATAGCTTTTCAATTTAAATTTGGCCATTGTCTGCATGTTGGAACAATCTTTATTTGATATTCATAATTGATCTGCCATAAATGCGAACAATGCATTCAGATAACAGGTGCATTGGCCTAAAATGAAGATACTAAAACAGAAGGTTCAATGTCTCAGTGTTTGATTAAATAAATTTTAAAGATTTGCGACTTAAGATCACATGAATTCCATGAACATTTACGCAGCACTTTGGCTAATGCATAAGCAAATGTCCGTGCCTTCAATTACAGTAATAAGTGACTAGCACGGCAAACTAACAAGGCACGCAACCTGGGCTGATTCAGTCTGGCCATATGGTGGGCGGGAAAGGGCGAGACGATAAACATTGCTGATGATATCACCACACACCCGCAACAAAATCAGGTGTGTGTGTGTGTGTGTGTGTGTGTTGCCTTTCACGCCATATAGTAAATCAGGGAGACGTGTCTGCTTTTCCGGCTGTGAGTGTTTGGCTAATTGGACCTTTGGCTGACTCTTTGGTCAAAAAGTGACATGTGCACGTGCTCAGGTTACGTATACGACCTGGTCAAGCAACCCAGACCAGGCGTGCCTAAATAAGCTGCTAAGGCTTTTGAATATTGTCTCAGGTTCAGGTTGAGGTCTCATCCATTACCGCGGCATCACATTTCATAAGCCTTTGCCGTCTACCGTTTTGCAAATAACTTTGCTTTTTATTCTGTCTAGATGCAGAAGAAGCCGCAATCTCAATGTTTTCTCGGTCTTGGACACCTTTTGCCGTTTGCTTTTGCTTTGTGCTCATTGTCAATGTCGCCCTCAAGCACTTCCTGCGTCATCAAGACGTTTATGCTTGTTTTTTCTTTTCATTTGCTGCAGTTGCAGTTGCTGCTACTTGCCACACTTGGCTGCATGGCCTGAGAGACTCGGAGACTCGGAGACTTGCATTTCCATTTCTAGAATGCAGCTTGGCAACTTCGTCTCTACGTAAACGGCCATCAAATGTGGCATTCATCTCACACACACATGCTTAACGCTCTCCCTGGTGTTGCATAGGCAACTTCACTTATTTTTTTGTTTCTTTGCGCAATTTGTAATTTATGCCGACGTCTCATGCTGAGGAGCGCAAAGATTCAAGTGCCAGACAAATTGTAGGCACAGAGGCAACTCTTCCAAGGCGTCGACATTAACGTTGCTGTCATGCATGAAAAAACGATTCAGAACATTTATTGCATACAATGAACGACTAACGAAATACCCTATGCTAATATAAAAACTATTCCGAATAAATCTTAATAATTTTCTACCATTTTACGCAACTTTCTTTCATTATTCCAAATTTACATTTGTTGGGAATTGATCACGAAACAAATTCAAATTTTAGCAAATAAAAAATAATTGTGCAAATTAAAAAGGAAACTGCAACTTTTTCAAGAAAGCAATGCTCTTTAAATAATTTGAGAAAATCTCTTTTAAAATATAGACTTATTTCTAAATTATTAACTACACCAATGCAATGAGATACTTTTCGTAATAACTACAGAGTATATCAACTGCAAATTGCAATTGTGTTTTTTTTTTATTTCTCTCCCGCTCTCTGCATAATCAAGATTATGTTAAATTGTCGGAAAAATTGTTGTTAATTTGCGTTGCACATTATAAAGCAATTTCAGCCATATGCATAGGCCAAGTTCCACTTTCTTTTAACAATCTGGGCTAATTGTGATGGATACATTGCAGTTAATGGGCTGGCTCAATTTATTCGACGATATCATCGGCCTGAGAGCATTTCTCAATTATGCTCGCAAACGAGCGAAAAACAATGTTAGGAATGTTCGATGATATCTTAATGCTAATGCTGTGAAATCCATAAATGTCATTACGGAAAATCGTGACACATTCATGCTGATATGAAAAACATTTTAAATATTCAAATATTCGTTTGAATTGATAAGAGGTTAAATAGTTTTATAGAAAAGGAAATCCTATGCGTCATCAAAAGAAATGGATTATGTGAAAGCAAAGATAGAATAATAGATAGAAGTACTCAAATCACACACAAATCGAAGAAACTGTATCCATAAATGTCAAGCAGCTAAACGGAACGTCAATTACACCCACTGTCTGACTGTCTATTCATTTTGTTGATCGTCATCACTTCTCTCGCCCAAACGAATTGAGGGAAACGACAAAACAAAAAACTTGTTTAACAATCATTTAATAATTTAGCACTTTTGCAAATTTCAACTTAATTTATGCGGGAACGGGAAAATGTCATTGTCTCTCCCAAAATCAAATCGGTTTATAGCCCCACAACAAGTCGAGCTGGGGCCAAATGAGTGTAAACCCGAACAATGCCGAACCTAAAACGAGGCATGCACCATTAACCCAGCGAACTAAATAAATGAATTTCACCTTGACGCTGACGCTTAAAACAATATTCAACGTCATTGTCTTAGTTACCCCACACTGGGATATAGCTACAAATATAGAGATATCGAGATATATGTATAAAGGGAGGCAGAGGACAACACTGTAACTGAGAGCTTTGCGGTTTCAAATGTAAATACGAGTACCATGTACTTTATATACTCGTATGTTTATTTGCGAATTGCAACAATCAACAAGGTCGACATTGTTATGGGTCTCTCTCTCTCTCTCTCTCTCTCTCTCTCTCTCTCTCTATCTATCTCTCTCTATCTCTCTCTGTCTATGTTGGTTTGTCAACACCTACACGGATGGCGGAGTCGTGCTTATCAACGGCACGACGCCCATGAGTCAACGCATGACCAAGAAAGGTAACCAACAAATAGACAAAAAAAAATTAAAAATAAAAAAAATATATAAAAACTGAAACGAATAGCAAAAGTAACAGAAATTGCCACAACGCGACAACGTCAGCGAAAGAACAATAGCCGACAGTGACAAAAAAGAAAGAAAGAGAGACAGACAGACAAACAGAAGAGTGAGAGGGAGGAAGAAGAAGAAGAGCGTAGCGATCGAGGGACAGGTAAAGGTTTAATAGCTGAGAAATGCTCAATAAGAACTCGACATAAAACACCGGCAACAGAGCGGCAAAACGGCCTTAATGACTGCCTAAAGGTAAAGCCAGAGAAAGAGAGAGAGAGAGAATCAGAAAGTGTAAGAGAGAGCGCGAGAACGCACACCAATCTACGCTTATTAGTGATGGAAGCGTGCCATCTATAGTTATAATATAGATAGTTATATAGTAAATTATAAATTATATTAAAATATATTGGAAAAAAATCTTTAAATAATTTACAATTTTTAAATACTCCGAGACCTTTTACATTTTCAGTTTTTAATTAGCAAAATTATATTATATTTTTCAATGAATTCTTACTTCTCTTATTTAATTTTTTGAATTTTTGTGCCTGAGTCTCGCTAAAGCTCAAGAATATTATTATTAAGTAAATAAATAAATTAACGTAATACCTTATATACCAAAATCATCAGTCTCTCAAAATCGTGCCATACCGTATCGTGACACGACAATCGGTTACAATACATTACCGTGTCAGCTCTAACTGACGAGAGAGTTCACCTGGCTGGGATCGACGAGGTTCGTTAGTTGACTCAGTTGCTTTTGTGAACTCTGACGACGCGGCTCATACGCAGAACGCTGTTACCTACCGTGTTAACTGTTGTCTAGTGGTGTTAGTGACGTTGATAAGATTTTTCATTTTGATTACTATAGAAAATCCCCATTTACTTACGTTGATATTTTAAGAATAAATGCTAACGACGGGATTATAATTCTGTTTTTGTAAATTGCAGTGCGAAAAATGTTGGAGGATACCCAGCTTGTTTGGGTAAGGGATCCTGCGGATGGTTATATACAGGGTCGGATTACGGAAATCGGCAGCAAGGAGGTTGAAGTTACGCCCATCGATCGTAAATTCCCAAAACGCAGTTGTCATTACGATGATATACACTCCTCATGTGATGGACCACAGGATCATGATGATAACTGTGAGTATTACAAAATATAATGACTCAGTATGTTGGTTTTATTTAGGTGTGTGAGTGTGTGTGTCTACTTTTTCTATTTATTTCGGGGCTTTATCTCTGATGTTTGTGTGTTTTGTGCGAGTTGAATGTGATTACATAAAATATAGAACAGTTTGGATATTCAGTATGAATGAAAAGATTTGTTTATCTATCCTACATTGAGTAAAGACAAGTCTTATCTGATCCAGAGACAGCTGCAACTGAAAGACAAGATAATGTCCAATATGAACTGCAGACAAATCTGGTTAATTTTTATGGAACTCATTCTTCTGAAAAATAAAACTTGCCGATCAGTTGAGATCGTTTTCATGGTAATAGCTACAACTTTCAAACTAACTGAATCTCACGTGTTTTATGCTCTACTTTTGTTGGGCAAGATCATAAACCTTTATTTTGTGGTTGTCGCTCTGCTCGTGAGCATTAAAAACCCTTTGTCGTTGATCGTTAGCTACGCTTGCGTGAAACAACTAAGCGGTAAAGCACTTAAACATAACCCCCGACCCCGACACCGACCCCGGGTGAAAGTTAACTTGCACTATAAAATAACGAAATTTAATGCATGTATGTTTAAAGAATAATGAGACAACTTACTCTAATTTCCAGGTGAACTTATGCTACTCAATGAGGCCACATTTCTTGACAATCTGAAAACACGTTATTACAAAGACAAGATCTATGTGAGTAGTCCAATATTTCAGAGATATTTAGAAACCTTTACTGATTATCGCTTATACTCTATATGTAGACCTATGTGGCCAACATACTCATTGCCGTAAATCCGTATCGTGAGATTAGAGAGCTCTATGCGCCGGATACCATTAAGAAATACAATGGACGCTCCCTTGGTGAATTGCCACCGCATGTGTTTGCTATTGGTAAGTGATGATTGATGACTGACGATTGTCAATCTAAACTCTTTAAATTTCTCTCTTCTAGCGGACAAGGCAATACGTGATATGCGCGTCTATAAATTGTCACAGTCGATCATTGTCTCCGGCGAATCGGGAGCTGGCAAAACGGAGTCCACCAAATATTTGCTCAAATATCTGTGCTACTCACACGACAGTGCTGGTCCCATAGAGACCAAGATATTGGATGGTAAGTACATCAATCTTTTAATATATATATTTATTAATTAAAGTATTCATTCTTTTTCTTAGCCAATCCCGTGCTTGAGGCTTTTGGCAATGCCAAGACCACACGCAACAATAACTCTTCACGTTTTGGCAAGTTCATTGAGGTTCATTACGATGGCAAGTGTCAGGTCGTGGGTGGTTATATCTCTCATTATCTGCTGGAGAAGAGTCGCATTTGCACCCAGAGCGCCGAGGAGCGTAATTACCATGTGTTCTACATGCTACTCGCTGGTGCTCCTCAACAATTGCGAGACAAGCTCAACCTGGGCAAACCGGATGACTACCGAGTAAGTTTTTGAGCAGCAAAATAAGTGTTCCTTTCTCATGAGATACCTCTACTTTCTTCACAGTACCTCTCCGGCTGCACGCAGTACTTTTCCAATGCCAAAACCGAGCAACTTATACCCGGCACACAAAAGTCCACAAGTCATCAGAAGAAGGGTCCTCTCAAGGATCCCATTATCGATGACTATCAGCACTTTCATAATCTGGACAAGGCATTGGGTCGTTTAGGACTCTCGGAAACTGATAAAATGGGCATCTATACGCTGGTTGCAGCCGTCTTGCATTTGGGTAACATTACCTTTGAGGAGATACCTGACGATGTGCGTGGCGGCTGTCAGGTGTCTGAGGCATCGGAGCAATCAATGACCATTACAAGCGGCTTGCTCGGTGTCGATGAGACCGAACTACGCACGGCTTTGGTGTCACGCGTCATGCAGAGCAAGGGCGGTGGCTTCAAGGGCACGGTTATCATGTAAGAATTTATTACTTGATCAAGTCAATCAGTTTCTCCAACTACTAATTTAATTTGAATACCTCTAGGGTTCCTCTGAAGATCTACGAGGCGAACAATGCACGTGATGCATTGGCCAAAGCCATTTACAGTCGTCTCTTTGATCGGATTGTGGCTCTGATCAATCAGAGCATTCCCTTCCAGGCTTCCAACTTCTATATTGGCGTGCTGGACATTGCTGGCTTTGAGTACTTCACTGTCAACTCGTTTGAGCAGTTTTGCATCAATTACTGTAACGAGAAGCTGCAAAAGTTCTTCAACGATAACATTTTGAAGAATGAGCAGGAACTCTATAAACGCGAAGGTCTCAATGTGCCGGAAATTACATTCACGGACAATCAGGATATCATTGAGCTGATTGAGGCCAAATCAAATGGCATCTTTACACTGCTGGACGAGGAGTCCAAGTTACCTAAGCCATCGCCATCGCATTTTACCGCCGAGGTGCACAAGTCCTGGGCCAATCATTATCGTCTTGGACTGCCGCGCTCCTCGCGCCTCAAAGCACATCGCACACTGCGTGATGAGGAAGGATTCCTGGTGCGTCACTTCGCTGGCGCCGTTTGCTACAACACGGAACAGTTCATCGAGAAGAATAACGATGCCTTGCATGCCTCACTAGAGGGATTAGTTCAGGAGTGTGAGAATCCACTTCTAAAGCAACTCTTCCCCTCAGGCAGCAACACTTCTGTCCGTGGCAAGCTCAATTTCATCTCTGTTGGCTCCAAGTTCAAGACTCAGCTGGGCGAGCTCATGGAAAAGCTCGAGCAAAATGTGGGTAATAACACCTTGAGTAGATCTGCTAATTGATTTGTTGTTATCCACAGGGCACCAATTTCATACGCTGCATCAAACCCAACAGCAAAATGGTTGATCGCCAGTTCGAGGGAAGTCTGGCGTTGGCGCAACTCAAGTGTTCCGGCACCATCTCGGTGCTGGAACTGATGGAGCACGGCTATCCATCGCGTGTGCTCTTCGCCGATCTCTACAGCATGTACAAGTCGGTGCTGCCACCGGAGTTGGTTTCACTGCCGGCCCGCACCTTCTGCGAGGCCATGTTCCAATCACTCAATCTGAGCGCCAAGGACTTTAAGTTTGGCATCACCAAGGTCTTTTTCCGACCTGGTAAATTCGTGGAGTTCGACCGCATTATGCGATCCGATCCGGAGAATATGCTGGCCATTGTGGCCAAGGTGAAGAAGTGGCTCATACGCTCACGATGGGTCAAGTCTGCCCTTGGGGCACTTTGCGTCATTAAATGTAAGTCATAAATCCTTAAAGAGGTTTCTTTTTCTATATATTCTTCTCCGGTTTCAGTGCGCAATCGCATCATCTATCGCAACAAGTGTGTGTTGACGGCACAGCGCATTGCTCGCGGCTTTTTGGCTCGCAAGCATCATCGTCCTCGTTATCAGGGTATTGCCAAGATCAACAAGATACGCACCAATACACTGAAGACAATCGAGATTGCCAATGGCTTGAAGCTTGGTCGTGATGAGATTGTCGGCGGCGTGAATGATATTTACAGGCAGATCGATGATGCCATTAACAAGATAAAGGTGCGTCTATCTAAATTATATTTTTAAATTCTTTACTAATTTCATGTTTCCCACAGCAAAATCCTCGCATCACCCAACGCGAAATTGACTCCATGTACACTGTTGTCATGGCCAACATGAATAAGCTGACCGTCGATCTGAATACCAAGCTGAAGGAGCAACAGCAGGCCGAGGAGCAGGAACGTTTGCGTAAAATTCAAGAAGCCCTGGAGGCGGAACGTCGTGCCAAGGAGGCAGATGAGCAACGTCTGCGTGAAGAAGCTGAGAACAAGCGACTGTAAATATTAAATAGCATCCAATTGTAATCTGCTTACATTAAATCTATTTTTACAGCAAAGCGGAAATGGAAACCAGGCGCAAGGCAGCCGAGGCACAACGTCTGCGACAGGAGGAAGAGGATCGACGTGCTGCCCTATCACTGCAGGCACAGTTAGAAAAGGAAGCCAAGGACGATGCCAAATATCGTCAGCAGCTTGAACAGGAGCGTCGGGATCATGAATTGGCGCTTCGATTGGCCAGCGAATCCAATGGTCAGGTGGAAGATAGTCCACCTGTTATACGCAAGTATGTTAGCTATTGTAAAATATTACAAATTGGAGGCGAGTGTAGGAATATAGGATAGGAGTTTATGGTGCAGGTTAATTTTCAAATTTTCGAAATTTCAAATTTTCAAATATAAATTTAAAAAAAATGTTTTGAGAAATGATATAAGTTTGTGCATAAATGTAGGATATATCTGAGCAGATTTCAGTCACAACTCAGAATTTATTTTGTATATAAGTATCTATCAGTTAAAGTTACAATGTTGGAATATAATTATATACATATATATATATTTAATGAACGAACCGAAACTCACCAACTTTTTCCCATCCCTTTCACGCAATCTTTTCAACACAATCCACACACACACACACACACACACACACCCCACACACTCAAATATACACACAACAAACAAAACCAACCAACAAAAAACAAACACAGTGGTGGTCTCAATGACGCGTCTCCCATGGGTTCCAACAAACTGATCAGGTATAGCACGCTATATAATTTAAAAATATCTTTGTTATTCTTGTACAAAATTAAAAAAAACAATATCATTCTTTTGCTTTCTAAAAATGCTTTTCCAACTTACACTAATTGGACTCTTTTAAACAAAAACTAATTGGACTCTGTATATTTAAAAACAACAATATCAAAAAATATCTTTACTTCTACTTTATTTCTACTTTTCTATATATTTTTTAAAACAAGTTTTTCACAAGTTGTGTCAAACATTGCTTCGCGATATTTAAATAAGTGAGTTGGTGCTGGTTTTGACAACTTTTAATAATACTAACTACTAAATTACTAAAACCCCTATACTAAAATGTATACAGTTATTATTCACACTAATTAAAGCATCCGTTTTATTGTAACAACGTATATTGGCTATTAGTTGTAGAGCTATTTGAAGCTATTTTTCAACTTTTCTTATCAATAATAAGCATTAAATCCCATCAATAACTCACTTTTGCGTACGCTTTTCGATATCTCGCATGATTTATCTATATCCTTACTAATCTTATCATATATGGAAATTAGATCGGAGAATGTACGCGCCCAGCAACAAGCATTGGGTAAACAGAAGTTCGACTTGTCCAAATGGAAGTATTCAGAACTGCGTGATGCTATCAACACGTCCTGTGATATTGAACTGCTTGAGGTAAGTACAAGTAATTGCAGTTCTATTAAATGTCCACTTATTTGGTGACCTTTTGCAGGCCTGTCGCCAAGAGTTCCATCGCCGCCTGAAGGTGTACCACGCCTGGAAGGCAAAGAACCGCAAGCGCACCACCATGGATGAGAATGAGCGTGCACCACGCAGCGTTATGGAAGCTGGTAAGCTGAGCTGATTAACCAACTTGCAACAAACACTTATCTATTTGAAACTTACAGCTTTCAAACAGCCGCCGATTGTGCAGCCCATACAGGAAATTGTCGCGGCTCAGCATCGCTATTTCCGCATACCTTTCATGCGAGCCAATGCGCCTGATAACAGTAAGTGCATAACATAAAATTTATAATTTAATTTCTTATTAAATTTACATAATCTCTACACTTTAGCTAAGCGCGGTTTGTGGTATGCTCACTTTGATGGTCAGTGGATTGCCCGGCAAATGGAGCTGCATGCTGATAAGCCGCCAATTTTGTTAGTTGCCGGCACTGACGACATGCAGATGTGTGAACTGAGCCTGGAGGAGACGGGCCTGACACGCAAGCGTGGTGCCGAGATACTTGACCATGAGTTCAATCGCGAATGGGAACGCAACGGGGGCAAACCATACAAGAGCCTGGGTGCTAAGCCAAATGGAGCGGGAATATAAACACAATTATCCAGCCAACAAAATTGTGAACGTAACGAAAAACGTTAGAAACAAATGCAAAAAAAAAATAATAATCAAATTTGCCGTTTGTCGATGCTGATCGACTGGTCAAAATTTAGCAGTCATAACCAAATTCTATAATATTTTTGCAACACTTTTGATAAAGACCACGTCCAAAATCTTATGGTTATAAACAAAAAAAAAATGAATATATTATTATACATGTCGACCGTTCTTTTATAAACATTTTAATTGCATATGGATTTCGTTTTAATCGCCCATTTATTTGGCTGTATGTGGAGCCTACACGTACATATACATACGTACATTGCATGCATGCAATATGTTTTACATATGTATGTATTTATTTTTTCAATTAATTAAGTGAAAGTGTAATCCGATATACAAGGAAACGGCAAGTTGTATTTAGTGTCTAATGAAATTCTATTTAAATGTGTGTTTACATAGCAGCATATATTTTACAGTATTTTAAATTAAACATTAAAAGCTCGAAATGTAAACTGTTTTATTCTTTGGGGTTGGTAATTTATTTAAAGAGTTTCTGTAAAAGGAAAATAGCAACCGGAAACAAACATTTTAAAATTTCAAACTTGTAACGGAAATTGAGAGTCGGCCCGATCAGCTGTTTTTCAACGAACGATTAATATCGATAACAACGATAACAGATACAATGTGATGTTATCGATAACAGCTCAACTCGTCAGGTGGCAACTCCGATGCACGTGGGTTTGTTTACCAAATAAAGATGTCACGCAAAACATGGAGTTCGCTGGACAAACCGCCGCTTTCCGAGCCCGTGCTAGAAGTCTTGCAGGACTTTGGCTTCCAGTTGATGACTCCTGTACAAACAGCAGCAATTCCACTGCTGCTCGCACGTAAGGATGTGTCTGCTGAGGCTGTTACGGGCAGCGGCAAAACGTTGGCGTTTCTCGTGCCATTGTTGGAAATCCTACAGCGACGACACAAGGAGACACCCTGGGGTGCAAAGGAGATTGGCGCACTCATCATTTCACCCACACGAGAGTTGGCACGTCAAATCTCAGAGGTGCTAGGGCAATTTCTAGAACACGAGGAACTGGAGCACTTGAATCAGCAGCTGATTGTGGGAGGTAACAGCATTGAGGAAGACATTGCCACGTTGAGGCAGCAGACGCCCTGCATTCTGGTGTGTACGCCAGGCCGACTGGAGGATCTGTTTCAACGTAAAGGCGATGATTTGAACTTGGCAGCCAGAGTCAAAAGTCTCGAGTTCCTCGTGCTCGACGAGGCTGATCGTTTGCTGGACTTGGGCTTCAAAACGAGCGTCAATAACATATTGGGCTACTTACCACGTCAGCGTCGCACAGGTCTATTTTCGGCCACACAGACAACAGAAGTCACAGATTTAATACGTGCTGGCCTCCGTAATCCTGTCCTGGTTTCGGTCAAGGAAAAGGCCTCTGTCAACACGCCGGCGCGTCTCCAAAACTTTTACAAAATCGTGGAACCAGAACAAAAGTTTCTAGCTCTGCTGCAGTTTCTTCGTGCGCCCACATCCAACTCCGGCAAGGTCATGGTCTTCTTTCCCACCTGTGCTTGCGTTGAGTACTGGGCAGAAGTGTTGCCCCCCTTGTTGTCCGAGCGCTGTGTCCTCGGCATTCATGGCAAGATGAAGAGCAAGCGTGCCAGCGTCGTGGAACGTTTCCGTACCGAGGCGCAGTCTGTGTTATTATGTACGGATGTATTGGCGCGTGGTCTGGATGTGCCTGAAATCGATTGGGTTGTGCAGTGGGATCCGCCATCGAATGCTTCTAGTTTTGTGCATCGCGTTGGCCGCACTGCTCGACAGGGTAACGATGGAAATGCTCTAGTATTCTTGTTACCAAGTGAGGATGCTTATGTCAAGTTCCTGAAGCTAAATCAAAAGGTTGAACTTAACAAATTGCAGGAAGAGTGCGGTGAACCATCAGATACGACATTGCAGTCCACGGTGGAGCAACTCCATCGACTTCAAGCCGCTGACAAGGGAGTCTACGACAAGGGCATGCGAGCATTTGTCTCCCATGTGCGTGCCTACACAAAGCACGAGTGCAGCGCCATTTTACGTCTCAAGGATCTGGATCTGGGAAAGATGGCGACCGCCTACGGGCTGCTGCAGCTGCCACGCATGCCGGAGCTGAAGAACTATCAAGGCGATGGTTTTATTGCGCCCAGCTTTGAAGTTGATCTTACCAAGATGACCTACAAGAATGCGCAAAAGGAACAAGTTCGCAAGCAAAAGCTGCAAACATATGAACAGACGGGTTCTTGGCCAGGTCAAAAGAAGCCGCACATGAAGCGTACCGAGTCATGGGATCAAACGAAGAAGGCCAAATTGGATACAAAATCGAAGAAGGAGCTGCGCAAGGCCAAGAAGGAGCGCAAGCGTAAGGCGGAGGCAGGAGAGGGCGCACAGCGGAAACGGAAACAACAATTCACACAGGAAGATCTGGATGAACTGGCCAGCGATATTCGAACTTTTAAACGGCTTAAAAAGAAAAAGATCACCGAGGAGGACTATGACAAGGCAATGGGCATTAATGGCGACGATGACTGAAGAATAATTCTATGTTTAATGTTAACAAACATGTACATATTAAAATGGACAGTTATAAAATATACAAAATTCTTTTAATTTGAACTAAATTGAAATTATTTATTTATTATTGATCAAAATTAATGTGAATAATTATGAAAACTACAGTTTATATAAATTGATTTATTTGGCTGCATCTTGATTTGTAGCTCCAGAAATGAAGACCAATAGCACAACGGGCACAATATACATCCAGTACTTGGCAAAGAATCCTCGATTATCGCGAACCTCTCCACGTTCTCTTGCCTCCCGTTCGCGTTCGAATTTCTGGATGAAACTACCGGTATCGGGCACTGGGGCCAGTTCAGCGTGTCTAATTATAACATCAGTGCTGAATCTCTTCTCCTTAATTTGATGAATATCTTCAGCAGAGCATCCAGAGCTATTGGGAGTGGGATCCTGGGAAGCTGTAATACCTGTGACAAATCCATAGGCATCCAGAGATATCCATAGAACATCGTTGAACTGAGCCATTACCAGACTACAGGCTTTACTAGAAGTCAAGAAACGCTGATTATTGCCATTTGGATATGTAACCGTTGCTTTCAGGCGATAGAATCCATTCTGTTTCGTAAGGATCTTCATATCCTCCAGTTCGCTGTCGCTTAATTCGCTTTGCACAACAGTTGACAGGCCGGAATTCAGACTTGGTATGGAGATATTACCACGATGGGTAAAGTGATCAGGCTTAGAGGCTGACAGGGAATGGTGCAAATCAATTGTAATCCAACTATCGTGCTCCAAGAAGCTCCATCCACTTGTGACTAAACCCAGCAACACAATTGCCATATAACTCATTTTTGCAATCATTTTCGTATCTCGGCTAAAAGAACGATGCAAATAATACGGTTAATATCATATTTTTCTCAATTTAACACATAATTACTTACTTTTTACTTTAACAAGTCATTTAATATTTTTCTCATATGATTTTTAATGGCTATAAACCTATCGATATTTCGATATGTGCGATTGTGTCTCTCAGTGATGTGAGATATTTCAAATTAAAAAAACTGTGTCTGTTGAGTACATTTAAGGATTTTGGATAAACTGCGTGGTATGTGTGCTTATCGTGTTAAGATTTAATTTATAGATTATCATATTATTTTTATTTAACTTTTTAATTCGATTGGTGTGACAGAAAACTCACAAAATACATGTCACAGTTACACTTTGCCGGCTATCGAGTAACTGTCACATGTACCGCCCATGTGTTAATCGATTACATTCAGTTGCTCGCTTTAGGAAACCAAACTTTATTTTTATTATTTATTAAAAGTTGTTCGCCAATTAAGTTGGACCAGAAAGGTCTGACAATGGGAAAAACTTCTAAGGACAAACGCGATATATATTATCGCCAAGCCAAGGAGGAAGGCTGGCGAGCGCGTAGTGCATTTAAATTGATGCACATCGACGAGGCGTATGACATTTTCAAAGGTAATGATACATTTGGAATTGAAGCTTCATAACTTAAACCATATGTATATTTGAGCAGGTGTGCATCGTGCTGTCGACCTCTGTGCAGCACCTGGCAGCTGGTCTCAGGTGTTGTCTCGTAAGCTGTTCCACAGCAGTCTCACGGACGATGAGAAGTTGGCTGTAAAAATCATTGCAGTTGATCTGCAGGCGATGGCGCCAATCCGAGGAGTTGTGCAATTACAGGGCGATATAACCAAGGAGAGCACAGCAGAGGCTATAATAGCACACTTCTCCAGCGAGGAAGATCAAAAGGCCCAGTTGGTCGTCTGCGATGGCGCTCCAGATGTAACCGGTGTCCATGAGATGGATGAATATATGCAAAACCAGTTGATAGTCTCGGCCCTGAGCATTGCCACTTTTGTGTTGGAACCAGGTGGCAAATTTATTGCAAAAATATTCAAGGGCAATGCCAACTGTCTTCTCGAATCGCAAATGCTCACATTCTTTGAGAACTTTGACATCTATAAGCCGCCGAGTTCCCGTCCTTCAAGCATTGAGGCATTCGTCGTGTGTCGCGGCTTTCGCTTGCCAACGGATTACATTCCGCAGATTATTAATCCGGCGCGGGATGACATTAGAGCACTCTCTCGTAAAACTGGATCTATGGTTAATCGACGTATAGTGCCTTTTATTGCATGTGGCGATTTGAATGGAGAATTTGACGAACCGATAAAAGAATTTGATGATTTCACAGTAAGGGAACTTGAAATGGCCTACGATAATATGGTAATTGATCCCGAACTCAAACAGGAATATAAGAACGATCTAAGTGACATATTTTTAGAAGAAATTGCATTAAAAAAACTAGAAATAATCAACTCATATTGATTACAACTAAAAACAACACGAACATATTTGTAACAATTTGATTCACTCTTAACTACGCAAACAAATATAAGTATAAACCAGGAAGGATTGCTCTAGTTAAGAGTATACCTTAAATATGTCTTTTAAATTGAGGTATTGTCATCGAAAAACATGAATTATTCAAAAAGTGTAACCAAAACTTTATTGGACATAAATATATATAGAATGGGAAACAAAATGTATATGGCGAGACTAAATTTAAATGAGGTAAAATAGGTGAATATTACAAAGTACCAAATTGTTTAAACAGCTCCATCGACAACAATCTGCAGAATCGTGCGTCGCTTTGGATCGTACGAGAATCCATTGCTGCGGAACAGTTCCGAATCGTAGAAGGGTTTCAGATTTATAATATCCAGCTGCTTGGCGCGTTCTATCAAGTCGCGTTCCATGATCTCCACATTCGTGGCACTGGGTCCATCCTTGCAGCGGATGTAGGCCAATTGATCGAGGGTCAGCTGTCGCAAAATGAAGAACAGTAGCTCGGAATGATCCTTCTGGAAGGCCAAATACTTTTGGAATGTGTTGCGCATCTTCTTCATTACGCTGAACTTTTGCGCCTCAATGAAACTTTCCAGCATCATGCGTATGGCCATGCTGACGTCCACCTCCATGACACTCTCTCGCAGATGCAGACGCGCATGGGCCTCGGACATTCGGATGACGCTTTCTATGTGGCGGACCGTGATAGGAAGCGACCCAGTTGCAAAGGATTCCTGACGCAACTGCGAGTACATCTTGGCAATCTTGTCCTCATCAATGTTCTAAATTAATTTAAATTAGTAAATACATATACATTAAAATACAGATTTAATTTACATACCGTCAACTTGGGGCGTATGTTTTCCTTGGCGTAGACAATGTATTGGCGCAGCAAGTCCTGCGGTATCTCTTCGACAGTCTTGATCTGCGGCTCCTCGAGCTCTGGCTGTTCCTCTTCGCTGGGATGATGCTTCATGTGGGAGTGTACCACAAATTTGGCCAGCTGCTGATCTTGCATGGGATCAAACTCATCCTTGACCACGCATAGAATGTCAAAACGAGACAGAATTGGCTCTGAGAGATTCACGTTCTCCGAAAAGGTCATCGAGGGATCATATCGACCTCCAATGGGATTTGAGGCGGCGATGACCGTGCAGCGTGCCTGAAGTGAAGTGACAATGCCAGCTTTAGATATGGAAATTGATTGCTGTTCCATGGCCTCGTGTATGGAGGTACGATCCTGGTCGTTCATCTTATCGAACTCGTCGATCAGGCAGACTCCTTGATCGGCAAGAACCAAAGCGCCAGCCTCCAGGGTCCATTCCTTGGACACGGGATTACGACGGACATAGGCAGTCAAACCCACAGCGCTGGCACCTTGACCGGTGGTAAAGACGGCACGTGGTGCAATCTTCTCTGTGTACTTTAGAAACTGAGACTTTGCAGTGCCTGGATCGCCGCAAATGAGCATGTTGATGTCACCACGCACCTTGTGCTTCTCGCCTGGATTCTTGGATTCTCCACCGAAGAGAGCCAGCGCCAAAGCACGCTTGATATATTCATGACCATAGATGGATGGCGCCATGGATGCTATGATGCGCTCGGCAATGCGAGGGTCCTTGCTCAGCTTTTGAATGGTGGCAATATCTTCGTCCGTCAACGATTGAACAACCTGCTTGGAATCCTTGACCACCACATGGTTGGCTATAATGACAGTCGCAAAGACGGGAAATCCCTGATCTGTATTCAGAGAGCCATCATAGTTGTTGGTATAGATGCCAGTGACTTCCAACTCATCGCCAGGTTTGCACTGATCGCAGAGATCTGCCAACAGAATGACGTCCTTGCTACGGGGAATGCGACCGGCAGGAATGCGTCCTGGCGACTCCTGCAATGTGATTTTCTGGTAGTTGCGATATAGAGTCTGCTCCATGTTGATGGAGAAGGGCCCAAAGCTTTGACACTCTGGGCAGGAACCAGGCTTGACTTCCGTGTTCTGTGACTGCACAAAGGGACCCAAAACATAGCCGCACTTGACACAATCGTATTTAATCACCGAAAGCTGGGGCAGCACACCAGTTGTGGCTGTGACCACGCCCAGAGTGCGTACCAGCTGGTTGAGATGCAGTTTGCGGAAGGTGCGAAGCTCTTCGATCAGCGGCAGCTCCGAGATGCGTACATGAATCTCTGTCGTGACACGCTCATAGGTGGGGAAAATGGACAGGACCATGTCCTTGGCCACTTTGTCGAATATCTCAAGCATCTGGAAAGGCGCTTCAGGCAAGAAGTAGGCCAGCACATGCTCCTTGTTGGCCAAATCCGTGTAGGACACCACGAACGATGATTTGTTCTGCTCGCACATGCGACGAATGCGATCCCGATATGTGTAGGCACCACGATCGTCCACAAAGGTGCGCAGAAAGGACTGAAAACGATTGGCGATCTCGGTACGTGGACCCAGCATGCTCACCCACTCCTTAGTGGAGTGTCCCTTGGTGTCCTCCAAATTTTCAATAGACTCGATCATCTCTGTGTCTTCCACTTCTCCCACGGCTGCCTTTTCACCAGCACGTCGCTTGGCACGCGGTCCAACATCATCCTCATCGTCGGACTGACCAAAGCCGAGATCACGATCATCACGATGTATGCCAGCGGCACGATCCCGACGACGCATGTCCGCCTCGGCTGCAAATCGTTCTCCTTGCGACATCTCCGAGAAGTCCTCATCGTCCAGCATGGCGGGATCATAATGATCCAGCTCAGGCATGGGACGATAATCTAATTATAATTAAATAACAATTGTTGTTACCTTTACAAATATATGTGTATGTATGTATGTGGTTATATACATACCATTCTCCATGTTGTCGCCAAACAGCTCCTCGCCATCTTCGTCCTCCTCATCACGCACTGTCTGATCGCCTAGAATTTCATCCTCGTTTTCAAAAGGCTCAAAGTCTCCCACAGGCGACGTCATCGCCGCCCGCAAATCTCGACGCTCCGCGGCATCGCTGGGCGTATTTGGCGGTGGTGAGCTTGGATTATCCTATGTGGAAACATTAAAAGCAAACCAACAAAGCTACAAGCAAACTAAACTTACCATTTCTCTGTATGTAACGCTGTTGTAATAATTTGAACAATTTTAATACTATACACTTTTAATTTGGCGCTCAGCGTTCGCGTATTGTTTTGCAATTTTTACTGTTGGTTGCGGCAGCTGAGCAAAACTGGCGTGCACTTTAGGCGGGAAATGTAACATTCGATATGTATATCGTACTACACAATGCGATGATAATTAATCGATAATAGGAATCGAATATCTACCTGGTGTATTTTAATTAGTTTGTTTTCATTGCTGAGTTGTACTATGGTCTACAAAAAATACAAAACAAATTTTTAGGGATCTTCAGCTTACGACGTATGTCAACAAAGTGTAGTAAATAATAATCGAATATTGCAGTCGATTGCTTTCAGTGTGCTCATGCTTAAAGCTGACTGTTATGCTAATGAATATGAGTTTCAAAACAGTAATTGATTTATGTATGCCATTTGTTGCACTCTCGTCAGATGGCTCAATGGTCTAGGGGTATGATTCTCGCTTTGGGTGCGAGAGGTCCCGGGTTCAAATCCCGGTTGAGCCCGCTTAATTTTTTTAATTTTTTAAATCAAATTAATTCGCAATATAACTTAAAATAAATATTTTCTTTAAACTGTAAAATATATACAGAGAGTTTTTGGCCTACCCGAAACTGAGAATCATACAAATCGTAACTCTTTTTTTCGCTCTCATGTTATTAATACAAGACATGCATGCACACATGCGCACTCATTCATATAAAAGACACTACACTGATAACAAAGAATTCGAAAATGTAGTGTTGAATTTTTATTTTCAGTAGACAACATTAAAAAAAAGTTTCAAAAACAAGCCTATACTAATGGCCTTAAAATTAGATTAATAAAAATGTTTTCAGTGTATGTGCATAATTAGGTGCGCTATTTCTTCCAGTGTCATTGAATCGCGGGCGAAAGCAATCATGCAGACACACACACAAACATGCATGTGTGTTTGGCTATGCAAATGTAAATACAGGTGAGCCAAACTTGTTACATATTAAATAACTTTTAAATAAAAAGTAGTTGACTTTAAAGATGTTAATACTCGTTAGCAGTCGTGATAATACTAAGAAATTATTTTGCAACATTCTAAAATGTAAGTCTTAAATAATTCCTGGTAAATGTAAGGAATTTTCAAATTCTTAATATTATCAAGTAATAATTTCAAAAAACAAACCCGTCTTGAATATCCTCTTGAATTTTCCTAGTTCTACTAACATGGCCATTTAGAGATTGTGTCACAGATTATTATATTGCAGTATGAAAGAGTCGTGCAAACGTGATCCTATTGCTCGGCACGTGTTTGGACACGTTCTAAAATGCCCTGCGCCTTCTACTTAATTATAGAATATAAGCTTCGCAAGGGGCGGGCAATTTATTGCGCCGGAAGGAGTCGCCTTGATAGTGTTGGGGCCTGAACTCGCACTCGTATTTGCATAGGAATCGCATGCAGCGACAATGGGCCGGTCACATGCAGAATAATTGTGGCCATACAATGACATTAAAGCGAAGCCACAGACTAAGTGAAATTGGGAGTGGGTTTCTGACAATGACTGGGAGGGTTCTTTGGGCTCGTTCCGTGTCGGTTCCGCAGACAGAACTAGAGAGCGTGCTGAGTAATTGCAGCTTTAAATGACATTAAACGCGCATCGTGCAGTTTTGCCCCCTCGTTTTATTTATTTATGTATTTGCTGCTCTTGCTGTTGTTGTTATTTACTTTTTTTTTTTGTTCCGTCTCAATTTTTTTTTTGTATTCCGAAGCGACGCTGGAAAGCGTATTTTTCAATGGCGCTGCCGTGTTGCCTCCTATTCTTGCGGCCGACGCTGTTGTTGCCACCGTACGTGCCATGAAGCCAGAAGTCATTTGTCGATGCGGAATTGCAAGACATTTTATAAGCACAGTCACTTCCACTAACTATCCAAGGGAGGGAATTATTTCTTATTAAAATTTTAAGGCCAGTCGGTACTAAGAGGGGCATGGCGACGAAGTATTCGGTTCAACTAGCTTGAACCTCTAGCGATTGCAAATTGAGTCATTTTTCATTTCAAGCTGAAATTAATGGACATTGGCTTTGCCACATAACCGAAAGGTGTTATTCTAACCTCAATATGTCACATTTTCGTTGCTTTCTTGAACCATTTACAAATTGAAGTGTTTTTCAAAGGACCAGAGAGACTGAAACTCATTCTATACCTTAGCAATTACACAGAATTATATTTTATATAAAAAAAGTGCAAAAATGGAAAGTAAATATATAAGCAAGTGCACATATTTGTATGAACATGCACGTTCTGTATACATTTTTTTTTTCTATTTACAATAAATGTATATAAAGTAAACAATGGAAATGTTTGTGTAGGAGAATAGAGTTGTTTTGAGTCAAGGTACTATTAACTGGGGCATTGGAGCATATGAGCTTATTTTTATATAAACACAAGTACATAAGTATATAATAAATTAGGAATAAAAACATATATTAGAAATTAGGCCAAGTTAGGGCAGGAAAAGTTAAAGGTACTTTGGTTTCATTTTTAAAAATCACAATATAATATTATATTTAATATTGACAGGTCGCTGAGGTAACAAACTGCATATAAATTTAAATTGTAAATTAAATTAGCATGTCATTATTTTTTTTTCTCAATTACACTTTTGACTTAACTAAGTACACTGATTGTGTCGTACATAAAGGTTATCCCCTTTTTTATAAATAAATTATAGATAAACACACTCACGTCCACATATGAAGATGGTGAACTAACACTGTTAAAGGAGTTGCCATTGCCATAAAAAGCATACATATAATTTCATGATGGCCAACGAAAGGTAACTCAGCTACAGTCGAACCTCAATATGTGGTTATGAAATGTCTTAACATTATTATCGCACATGATAGAGGGGAGAAAGTGAGGCGTTAATAAGCACAAAATCCCACATACACCACACAAATACACACGTAAAGTTTGGCAAATTACGAGGTATAAAAATGGCGTCTCATTATGGTAAATTTAATATTTCATGGGCAATTTGCCAGGATTGAAACCGACACACTTCAAAAATTGCGTACCTCCCACAGACTCATACACACACACACACACACACACATATTGACATTTAGGCACTCAAATTCATTCATTCTTCATTCCTTGCTGCCGCATAAATGTGGCCGCTGTTGCCAGTTGGGGAGGGTGTAAAGGGGAGTTGCCACACCCCCTTTCTTTATATGCTTCACTCATACAATTTTAAACTCAATTAAAAGTTTGCGTATTAGACAAACTTGTGCCGCGCCGAGACACGTTGTTGACGCGGCCACGCCTACTCGCCAGCCCCTACTCTCTGCTCCGCCTATAAGTATGCAATTTAGCATTGCCAATGGACTTGGGTTGGGTTGGGTTCCGATGCCATTTCCAGACCCAAATGACATTCGCATTTAGTTGTCATTAAAAATGTGTGAGATACTATATATCTAAATGACTTTGGCATGGCACAGGTCCATGAGTGTGTGTGTCTGTGTGTGTGCGAGTGTGTGCGACACGTGTTGAGGCTCGTTGGCAGGCAGAAGATTCTTCAATTGAAACCAACAACCCATTGACATACATTGATACGCTTTTTAGTTACACCTTAGTTAGATTTATCTAGACATACGATGTGAGAAGCAATTTCTCCTGAACCAATGTCTCGTTTCCGAGCTAGGCTTACGAACCTAATATACGAGCTACTTTTAAACAGGAAAGTTCTGTTTGTATTTTAATAATACCTCAATATTTGTAAATTTTTAAAAATTTCCATCTGAGAAATTTGCATAAATTTCGTAACAAAGCCAATCCTTATACTTTTGTTTACCTCTTTCCGTTTTCGAAAAAGATTTTTTAATTTTCATATATCATATCAAAACTTAACCTATTCTACGTTTGAATATAGCTAATTTTTATTATTTTCCTATATTTACATATTTAATACTCTGGAGCTTTCATAACCTCATCATTTAATCGATTTCCATGCGGAATGTCAAATTTATCATGGTTTGATCTCGAAAATGAGTTAACTGTAAATGTTGTGCATTTTAAAATACTTTGATATACAAAAATGTGAAATTTCTTAGTAAATACATAAGATGTACCTTATTTAAATAGAAAAAAAGTACAATTCTTGATAATTGCGTAGCGACTAAGCTGTGGTCAGTAAGTTAACCAGCTTTGCGGACCACACATAATACCAATGACCAGTTTTTGCATTCTATGGCAACAGAAATTCTCATACCATAACCATTTTTTTTTGCTGGTCAATTTGTTGGGTGGCCACAAATTGCGAGTGGCAGCCACATGAATAATGGAAGCAAATCGGCAAACAGCAAAAAGTTAAATGCTTCTAATGACAGAAAATGAAGCAAATGACGAAAAATTGCGCAAAGCAAAAGAGACAAATAATAATATAGCAAAATGGCCGACCAGTTGGATACAACAATGGACCTGGACTGGTCAACCAAACAATCTAACACGCACTCCTTTTCTTTCTTCTTGTATGTGTGTGTGTGTGTGTATGTGTGTGGGTGTTAAGAGAGAGAATATAATTCTCAGAGGAGCTGGCGAAGTGAATTACCAACAGCCAACAGCGGGCAAATCGAGAAAAGCATGTGCGCGGCATAATTACGAAGCAATTAGACGAAATTATTATTGAGGTCACCCAGCCCTGCATTGGGTTGTTGCGGGCGGTCCATAGAACATATGGCCAGTTCCAGTTCCATTGCCAGTGGCAGTGGCAGTGGCAGTTGTGGTGTTAGCACTGATACTCGTCCGACTATTTGCAGGCGTGCCAAAAGGATGCGTACGTCATTATCATTCATGGTACAGCGAATAAGGCGGACAGCGCAATAGCCACCGAATGGAAGAACAAAGCGCAGACTGTAATAAGTATGGCAAGCACTCGATCTGGGACTGAACGAATACGCTATGTCCTTTCCAAAGCTATGATAATAAAGCTGCCTGAGTGTATAACAAATTGGGATTTTCCAATATCCTTATATCAGCATGCAAATCGTGATATTATAAAAAAATTATCTTAAATCAGTCGAGAAAATGATTATTTTTTAAATTAGAAAATAAAATTGTAAATTCACAAAAGTTTACACATTAAATATCAAATAATATTAAAGTTTCAATTTAGAAAACAAAAGTTAAATATTTTTTAAATGTTTGGAGGTATTTATGAAATTGTAAGTTGCCAACATTTATTGTAAGGATAAGGATAAGGATAAATGTCATAAGTTTATTTATTAAAATAAGTTATTAGTGATATTTCAACTGTAATTGTGATTTTTTAAAACAAATTTCTTCGTTTTATTACTGTGTTACATATTCTATGGTATATATATCATACTCTCTCTATAAGTAATATCCTCGTAAACAAAAAATAATGCTGGTGTTGGGCTCTAATGAGCATGCAATCTGCAGGCGCCAAATGGCCAATGGAAATTTGAGCAGCTGCCATTGGGACTCTGACAGGGACTGGGAATGGGAATGGAACTGGGTCTGGGGACTGGGAACTGGGAACTGGGGAATGGGAACTGGGAGTGGACTGTAGAGAACAGACTGGCATTGGACAGACTATTTAAATCGCGTGAAGCACTTCAATTATGGCAAATGGATTATAGAGTTGACACGTGAGTTTGCATTTAGTTAAAAATCAGATGCATTAAATTGGTGCTGGTCAGTTCGATTAGAGCCACATACACAAAGGAATAGAAAATCGCGTGCCTGAAATTTAATAAAGTAGTCAAAACATGAAAAAACAATGACAATGACATCGGCAACGGCAACGGCAATAACGCCTTAGAGGTGAGACAACCCTAGAGGCAGAACCTAGTTCGGGAGGGTCGTCGCGACCTTAATTGTCGCTAGGCAGCGAGCTAAAGACCTTGCTTGCATGTTGGTTGATTGGCCTGACTCTACTTCATTTTCTTTTCATTTTTTTGTTACCTCTTTTTTGGGCTGGCAGGTGCACTCAAACAGTGTTCGCTCGTTGCATAGTTTCAGGCGTTCAACTTTTGTAGGTCGTCGAAAATCGAATGTCATATCGCAAAACCCAAATACATTTGAAACGCTTGACGAAGGTTACAAGGTCTTAACATTGATTTTGATTTTTGACAATAGTTGTATATACTTTCCTATGCGTATGTAGGCGTGTATGTGTGTGTGTGTGTGTGTGTGCGTGCGTGAAATCACATGTGTGGCACTGGCATTTCAACTTTGAAGGACTTTCAAAGTATGTAGGGATTTTGGCCAAAATTCACACTAGAGACTGTCGCTAAGAGCAATTTCACACATTTAACACATATTACATATATTTTCGAGAAATAACCCCTGGGTGTGAATTTTCGTACATTTGTTATGATTCGAATATTATATTTATTATACAATTTTTAAATATTTTTTAATAGATAATTTACTGCAGAAGAATGTAAAAATTTAGTATTAGAATCAGGGATTAAAGCCTTAACCGAAACCGTAACCTTTAACCGATGAAAACCGATTGAAATTTGTAACCGTAACTGAAAGCGTAACCGAAAATATTTTCCACTGTACCCATAAGCCGAAACTCTTCAAACCGAAATAACCGTTTAGTAGCCGGTTTATTTATAAGGGTTAATTTCGGTTTTGGCCTTCGCAGCTACTGAGCAACTTTGATATATTTGAACTGCCGTAACTTTGTCAAAAGTCAATTAATTTCCACGCGCAATGTAAATTTGGGCATGATTTTACCTCTAAATTCTTTCTGCATTTAAATTTTTCGTCATTTTGAAAATTTTTGAAAATCGAATTTTTTGGAAATTTTACAGTGTTACCCCTTTATCTTTTTTGATTTTTTCGAATAAATTCGAAATTAAATTGATTAAAATTTAAATGCAGAACGGATTTAGAGGTAAAATCGTGCACAAATTTACATTGCGCATGGAAATTGATTGAGTTTTGACAAAGTTATGACAGTTCAAAGTTATTAAAAATCATTAATTGTCACTGGATCATTCCAGTAACCAGATAACATTATTTTCCGGGCTGAAAAGAGCATTAAATCTTTTTTCATGTAAAACAATGAATAAAGCTTCTTAGTTTGGTCTACCGAAAACCTAAATTTTTTTTTTGTAAGCCGAAACCATACCGGTATTTTTAAACCGAAACTTATAAAAAATCGATAACCATTACGAAACCGATACTTGAAGATTTTGCATAACCGATAACTGAAAACCTTAATTCGAGCATAGCCGAAGCCGTAACTTAAACCGATGTTCGATTCGCTTTTAAACCCTGGTTAGAATGTAACGCTTGACACTACAAGACTACACTACAGTGTCTTGCAACACTGTTTTTCAATATTTTCTAATATCTATATCACATAATAAACAAACAAATCTCAAATTTAGATTCAAGTTGACGGGGCGATGTTAAATTTAAAGCTGCGCGTTTCCACAACTTTAAATCTGATTATGGAAATTCCATTAAAACTTTTATGGACTTGGAAAATGTTAGAAAAACACGCAGCCGGCTAAAGTGGGACGGAAATCGAGTTAGTTGAAGGCGGGTCAGACTGGTGCGAAGTGCAGCTGCAGTTGCAGTTGCAGCCAAAACGGATGCGGAAATGTGACGTAAATAAATACCGCAGTAACACGCACATTCTTTAACAACAACAGCAACAACAAAAACGAAAACAAAACCAAAAACGAAAACAACAAGTGCAGATGTTGCAAACTGCAGCGACAACAAATTTAAAAATAAACATTTTGATGCATGTTGGCAAATTTACACAAACAAATTTTTGCACACAAAGTTTGGCTCAAATGCGGTTGCGTTTGCTATTTTTGTTGTTGTTGTTATTATTATTATTATTATTTTTTGTATGCGTCACGCAATGTGTTCCAATTAATTTATGCAAATTGTAGATTAGTTAAGCGTACAAGACTTTAATTAAAATATGGTATGCTTATGTTCAGGCAAATGCCGGGAATCCCTTTAAATTACTTCATATTTGGTCAAAATAATTGATTATTATTAAAATTGTGTTAAATATATCCAATTAAGATACATGCAATCCATATTGAAGCATATGTCGTTCTACATCAGCTTTGTTTTGGCTTTCATTTCAATTTAACGGTTTCGCGAATTTAATCAATGTCAATCAATCATTTTTAGATGTTCCCGATTTCACAAACTGTTTGTTATTGCTCATATTTCATTTGTTATGTTTACAAAACAGTATGCGTTGATTCCACTGACCAATCGTTGTTGATAAGCGGAAAATTCCAAATAGACTAGATGAATATTTGAAAATTACATGTGTCAATTTGTGTTTTTCTCTTGCTCTAAGCTTACAATGGACACAAACCAAAAATTCAAATGGAATAAAAATATAAAGATTTAATAATTGGTCGAGGCAGGCAAAATTATATTCATATATCCGTCTGCCTGTCCGTATGACTGAAAGTATCTCAGCGAATGAAAGAGCTAGAAGCACCAAATGTATTATATAGTCTCTATATATGTGCGGGCAGATAAAATTTATTTGAGATTTACAAGAGTAATTTCAAGGCTAGTCTCGTTTATAAAAATGTAATGCACATTGGTGTTGTATACATAGGAACATAAATGCATTTGTAAAAATTCACATATTTAAACTATCTAATTGTCAGATGCTGTTCCACTGACAGCGATATATTTGCGTCCATTGATTGTTACAATCTGCATTATGGGCGGTGTATGTAAGGCAGGGACTGCAGCAAGGACAGGGGTAGGGGAAGGCGCAGTTGCGGCAAGTGACAGACCTGGTGGTGTTAATAATTCATCTTCTTCTTTGGGCTTATTCATCTTAACTGCTACCGTCTCACGCTGCAATTCTTTGCCTTCTTCTTTCCTCAGCCGTTCGTCCCTTGTCTTGGTGCATTTCTAAAAGTAGAAATCTCAATACTTACATATTTGACTGTTAAGATTTTTTAACTTACTGGACATAGATAAATATCCTTGAGAGTTACTAGATCTTTGACAACCTTACGAGTTCTTTTATTGCACTGGGAGCAGACCGAAAATGGAGCCATAACCTCTAAGCACACGTTATTTGCAATAAAATGATGAATAGTTTTGGTAAACGCATTAAAGGATGTTTAGGGTTGTCAATTAATCGTTGTTTATTATTGCGAATCTTTCAAATTTAACGGCCAACAGAATTGATAAATCTAATCGATGGCTTTTCGATTATTCAGCTAAGTTTGAACGCATTTTGATTTGTGTACCTTTGCCAAATTGGCCAACTTTCTAAGTGCTTGCATTTGCATTTATCAAACGAGTTGCATGCATTATTGTTGCCCAAAATTTCTTAAAAATGGCTTGGCAACTGCATCCGCTGATGACCTGTGTAATGACCTTTGATGTCAGCTGGCTGCCGACGGTCGACGGTCGACTGCCGACTGCCGGCTGCCGTTGATGTTGCTGGTTTAGTCAGGGCTCGTATTCGCATTAACGCCATTAGGCCAATTTGGCAGTTTGCCCTGACAAAATGCACACAAAAAACTTTTACAAAGGTAACAAAAGGCGCGGCGCAAATGGAAGTCAAACTGCAGTCAGCGAGTTTGCGACCCATACCTCTCTATCACCCAGTTACCCTATTCCCCTGCCCTATTGTCATCCCCTCTAGAGTTGCCTTGTGTTACACATATCAATGCAAGTTCAAATAAAAGTCAAGTGAGGAAAACAAGAAAAAAAAAAAGAAAAAAAAATATAAATGTCTGCAGCTGCCACAGTCGCATTTGTTTCTTGTTTGTTTCCATGGCTGCAACATTTCTCTTCGTTAACCCAAGTTGGCTTTAATTACGATCCCAACAAGCTAGCTCGCAACTGTGTCCTGGCATTTAACGGACATTTTTGCATTGTTCCCCCTTTGTTGCATGCTCCAATTTATGTTCATTTGAAAGCCCTTTTACTATCATCCCATCCTGCAAGCACTTTGGCCAGAGACACATCCCAATGACCATCAGCAGCTGTAGCAGCTTTAAAGATGCACTGGGTCCCAACAGTATTTGGATATTTATTACCTGCCAAACGCTATGAATTGACACTGCTCACGGTTAGAATTTGTTGAGTTTGAACATTTTTAAACCGTTTTTGTTTATCTTTTTTAACTTCAACAGCTGAAAGTGAGCTTAAAAGTATTTGCAATTCCCACTCAGATTAAAATGAACTCTGTGGCTCTGATTGAAAGTGTTCGATTTAGAGGAGATATCCCGTACCGTATCCAGTATTTGATGCATAAATGCACTTAACACACAAAAGATTGCCAAATAACTGCTCTGTTTATCATTGGATTGTTGGGAAATTTTCAGAAAATATTGATGAAATATAAAAGAGCAACAACACAGTAGACTTTATTTTTTTCAATTTTAGTTAAGTTAACAAACATGAAAAATAAATTTTATCTCTGTATTGTATACCAAATGTTACGTACCAAATGTGTATTTTTATAGCTCCAAATTTTACTCTTATCTTAATTAACTTGTTACAGGCATCTGCAGGATTTTATTTACTGACAAATGATATTAAAAAGACTCAGTTTCAAAAAATTTACTTTGTTGCTTTTCTGTTTATTATAACTTGATATTTGATTTTAGTTTTTTTTTAGCGACTTTATATTACATTGACTGAGGTTTGTGTAATAATGAAAAAATTGGATCAGTGCCAATCGATCATGAAATCGATCTATTAACGCAGCTTTATTCATTTATCGATTCAATACCATTATGGTCAAATCGAAGCTGTTACGTCAGCTGTGACCAAATTGAATGTAATGGACGAACAAAACATTAGATTTATTAGTTTTGTCATTAAACAAATTGTCGAACAATGACATGTGCTTTGCATATATGTATATAGTGTATACTATCAACTAATATATATGTAGTTACCAGCACTTATTTATGTAGATTGATATTTATTTGTGATAAACACAACCATTGACGCAAGTTTGAATAAACATTTTCATTACCAAAATGTACACAAATCCCAAAGGACATCAACAGGCTGTAGTTCCGTTTTGCTTTCCCTTGGTTGTAAATGCAATCACTTTGCTTCAATTGGATTTCGAACCGATATCCTCTGATGATTCGGCCCAATGCATTGTAATTTATTGCCAGGGTCAATATGACAACCATTGGTAAATCGAACTGCGAGCGAACTAAAAGGATTCTGTATAAACTTTGGATGATTATGTATTTTAAAGTAAGTAGATGGCTGCAATTTAATTGACTAACGATGTGTGAAGATATTTTTAATGAGTTAATTTATGAATGAAATTAATTACAAATGTTGGGAGTTAAATAAAAATGTGTTAAATATCGGTGACATATGGCAGTCTCGTTTCCTCGAGTGCATCATTTATATCCATCCTATGTATGTCAATATCAAAGTAGTTATCCTCCGAATGGTATTGTAAAAAACAACCGTACGACAATTTCTCTTGAATAAGAATTTCGTTTTGAAATTTCTCTCTGATCTTCTGAAAGAGTTCGACCTTATTTCTGCGTCGTCTTTGCTCCTCCTCGATAACCCGACGAAATGTGTCTTCCATACTCTGATAATACGTATTGCTTTGACTCATACTAACAATTGCAGCCTTCACATGTTCAATTGTTATGTTCATATTCTCCATGCCCCGCTTGTTCGTCCAAATGATAACGCATCGTTCACAGAGACCGACGACAAAGTTGGTCACTTTCTTGGGGCACATCTCGCATTTAATTGTTGACAAAAGATGATCTCTCCGATATGAATTCATTTTCTTAAGAACGAAACTTTGGTTGTTGTGTCAAGAAAAGTTGAGGAGAACTGCAGAGGACATTTGTACGTGTGTGTGTGTGAGTGTGTGTGAGTCAGAATGTTTGACAAGAGCTTCACGTGGAAGCAAGGGATGCGTTCAACAGATATATTTAAAAGTCTGCTCCTTACTTTGTATCGTGACATCTTGAAAAATTAAATAAATATAAATTATTTTGATTTCGTAGTAAGAGAAATAAATGTTAGTCATATCTTCATTTTATTTCTTGAAGATATTAATTCATTAATTTCATTTTTAAATAGTTGATTTATGCAATTTATAATATACCGAAATACTTGTATATTTCCGATTTTTATTTATCCGATTAATCAATCAGGAGTAGTTATTTCGTGAATAGGCACAGAATAAATCACTGATAAGATAACATATTTCAATGCTGAACGTGCCCACTGCAATTATCAAAGTTATCAGTGTTGCAAAAGTTTTATAGTTGCTGACAGTTGCATTTATGTATATTTAAAATAATGGAAGACTATTTGTTATTTAAGAAGATTAGAGTTAGAATCTGTTGTAGTTTTGATATGCAGATATCATCCCGTTAATGCAAAAACTTTAAAGTATAATGTCTTCATAAGTAATCGATAATTTGTTACCCATTGAAGTTGCTAATCTCTTCATAAATTATATAACTTAAAGAACATTGATAGCAAATCAGTGTTGCTCACGACTCTTATTAACATGTCAATAAAATATATATAAATCTCAAACTGTTTGGCAACTATTTATTTATGTATGGCAAAATTTATCCAGCTGCAATAAGTCATTAACTAGTTCAAATATTTACATACATCTCTATTTATATTATCTTTCATCAATTGGTTAATTTACGAGTTAATTGCATAATAATATTTCTATGCATAATTAATTGAGAATTTCAAAGCTTTAAGGTTGTATTAAACACTTTTATTTTGATTAAATTCTGCGCCACAGAAATCTAGTGGAATGTGGTTTTCCAGGAAAAAGGGAAACTGACTTTAAGTATTAGCCAATTGGTCTTGAGAATCAATTTTATTATTAAGGCCTTGGCTACTTGCGGGACTCTTTGACATGCCAAGCCAGAGCCAAACTGGGCCCGAACATTGGGGCTCTTTTCGTTTCCAACAAAATTCGTTTAATTTCTTAAATTGAAATTATGGTAATTTCCTGTAGTCATGCAAACCTTTAGCACCGCATTTCGTGTCTGATCAGAGGGGCAGAGAAGCGAGGTCGTTGGGAGGACAGACGGGTTGTGTAGCTAGCCAAAAGTCAAGTTCATAAATTTAAAGCGAAATAAGCGAAAAGTGTTGAAGAGAAGTTGTCGCTTTTGGGATATATAGTTTCTTAGCTCCTTCACTTAAGTTTGACAGCCGATGAACAGTTGTGGGGTCACTAGGGGGGAAACTGTTGGGGTTTCGTCATTGAAGTGCCGTTTTCAAGGCTGAAAAGTTAATCGATAATAACTGGCAACCAATTCATTGCCCAGTGGGGGACATCAGCTGCGAGACATTATTTACAATGGGAATCATTCAACTGTTGATTTATGATTTACATGCGCAATTAAAGCCACACCCTAAGCCGACAAAAATGACACATTATTGTACTCAATTGACGTGTATCTGCATCCCAATGTCAGGCGCCCACACAATTTTCCAAATAATCGTGTGAAATGCCACACAGGAGAGGGAAACAAAAGAGCTTTCCCACCAATACAAACGCCAACGCTAACGCAAACGCCAATGGCAATGGCAATGGTAACTTGTTAAGCTTGTTGTTCTCTCAATTGCGCCCTTTAGTGGCGTTTCACTCGAATCTCACCTCACCCCGCCTCGTCCTGTCCCGAATCCCTCAATCTCCATTTCACAATCCCCGACTCCAATAACAGGAACCCCAGCAAAGCGTTTGCCATTTGCATGGTCTGTAAGCCTGGCCGTTAAGCGATTGTGAGTGGGCGGCTTTTGGATACCTGTTGAGAAGTGTAGCACCTCACCTGGGGGGCATTTTTCGATTTGTAAGAGCAGCAGGTAGCTTCACAGTCATGTTGAGCATGATTTGCACAATTACTGGGCGTCACCTGATGGCACATTTTTGAAAGCTACTTCTACTCCATATTCCATAATAATCGGCAAAACAAGGGGAAACCAAAAGTTGATTGTTTGCAGCAACTCAAAAATGTTCATTAAACCGCAAAATTGCAGATGAATTGCTTGGAATATTTTTGGTAATAGTCAGAAAAGGGCTTCTGGTTTTAATTAGCTCAGTTGTTGCCTGTTTTGGGTTAAAATGAAATGCGTAGACCTCGTTAATAAGTTCTGAGTGTTATTGTTAACGTATACTTAATAATAATTATAACAAGAGCTTGAACTTGAGCTTTATTAAATAATAATTTAAATTCTTTATGTATGGGTAATTTATATGACGCGATACTCCAAGCCTATATCTTCTTTAATCATCAACTCAACATAAATACGATAAGAAAATAAAAAAGTCTAAATATTTTACTTCAGCGTAATCCCGGTGGAATATATGTAATTTTAGGTTTATTAGTATGTCTGCAAAGTACAGGAAAATGTAAAAAACCAGAAATTTGATTTTAAACGTTAAAACTCAAGCCTTTTAGGCTCAATTTTTTCAACATGCTTGTATTTGTTTGCAAAAATGATAAAATTAGGGTCTTGCCTAATCGAAGTAGTTAAAATGTTGTTCATAGTTATGGCATATTTGTGCCAAATTCCGAACTTCCTCGGCTTCCTCAACTACCGCACTAACCATAACCACACTATCTAGTCAAGCAAACTCACTTTTCGATTTGAATGGGGACCCCAGGCAAACAACTTTGACGTTCTGGAGCACAAAAACCTCGACAATGGCGAGAAGGTTGAAGGGGGGAGCATAAGGTTATGAAAAGGTGGAAGAGTGTGCACACACATGAACGCATGGCCCATAAACTAGTTAGTTTGGGGAGATGGGGGCAGGTGGAGGCGCCTCGCATTGCAGCTCGACTGTAAACATCATCATTGGTGCTGGCAACTGTGGGGTAGGGAGATATGTAAGGGAACCGGAACCGACTGGGATGACTGTGGATGACTGCCTACTTTATCTCTCATATATATATGTGTGTGTTTGTGTGTGTGTGTGTTACCCAGCAACTGTCTATTTCCATGCGTTGCTTTCTGACGCCAACATCGCCGTTGGATGCCTTTGATTTCATTTCACTTCATTTCATTTTGTTGTCGAGGGAGCAAAACCCGCGACTGTGTCTCTCCTTTGTGGCAACTCATATGGGTTGCCATCCCACATCTAACGGAATCAACGGCCCGGAATTGCGGACGACGATGGTTTCTGATATGTTTTCGTTGTTGTTGTTCTTGTTGTTGTTCTTGTTGCTGGTGTTACTTAAGTGTACGCCATTTTGTTACATAGAAAATTCATAGGATTTCTGTAATTCACTTCGTGGCAGTTGTTAATGCTATTGTTGTTACCATGTATCTGCTCACGCTTGATTTTATTTGTTTTCGCCTGTACATGAGAAATGACACTGGCTGAAAGACTACACTAAACTACTAAGATTATTCTTTTGAAATTGTACTAAGTCAATAATTCTATTAGAAATGTAACGGGTACAGTCCACTACCTTTTAAAGTACTCATTTCCTTCGCTTTACAACACTGATGTTGATGCTGTTTCACTTACACTCACAGTGTATTTGTTTTCTTCTCTTCGTCATAATTAATCTTCCTTTCGTGTCAATTTTATATCATTGTATTGCCAATATTTTGGGTTTCATTTAGGAATTAAAAAAAAGGTTTCCTTTGATGGCAACCCAAATTCATTGATGTGCTTCGTTGGCTGTAAAATATTTCCATTCAATTGGAAATAAAAGAAAAAAACTCATTGAATGCATTTTTCTGTCAATAATATTTCTCGTTTATTTTTCAATATGCGCCTAGTTCTATTATTATTATGTATTTCGATTATTTCTCTCTTCATTATATATAAATAAATTTTATTGTTCATTATGTGTATTGTGTCATTTCAATGCTTTCCATTTTTATTATTCATCTTCTTTGTTTGTTCTTTGTTTTTGGATTTGTTTATTGTTTACTGTTAATTTTTTATACGTTTCTTTTTTTTTGTTTTCTCAATGTTTTCTTGTTCATATTCTTTTTTGTATTCAAATTGCTTGTAAACTAAATTCCTATCAAACTTGTTATTAAACCATAGTCTCATCAAAGCCAATTTGTAAAAAAGTGTGCAAGTGTTTAATTTTTTATTTTTTTAATTTATTATTCATACTTCGATTGCATATGTACTATGTATGTTTGTATTCATCTTTATGTATTTATGTAACAACGAAATAATTAACGAGCATGTTCAACATGAAGCGTGAGTATAAAATGAATATTATGTAGTATGTATTTATTTTAATTTCATATCAATTTTTTATTCAACTGCTGCTTCTTTGAGGCATATTCATTTGCAATGCGCTGCTTTCTTAGTTTTAGTACACAATGTATAGCTTGTTGTAAGTATTTTCCATTCCGTGTATTATCAAATGGTTTCGATTAGCTTACCTATAAAATTATACATATATCGTCTTTTATTGAATTCATTTCAATTTATTTACAGTATTTTGCTATTATATTTGCTTTTATTATTTTTTCTCTTAACTATGAACATTATGATATTATCAGTATCATATAGATTCTTTTCTGCTTTCACTATTATTTCCCCAGCTTAACATTCACATTTATCTACATTAATATAAAAACTATGCAATTGCCAAATTCCAACCATTTCTGCGCCAATCTAAACACTAAATGTTAACATTCAATATCCCATCATTCCATCATTATCGTTATAATCATAATCACCATCATCATTTAGTACAGGGCGCAGTGGATCTATGAGCGGTAGTATGAAATGCCTAATAAACATATTAAAACTACAAAAAGTCAAACGAATATCGAATTGTTTGCTAAATCAATAGTTGTTCTAAGTATTTTATAGAAATTATATTGTCAAGCACAATTGGGTATCCGATAAGGCATACATCCTTCCCGTTCTGCTTTTGCATCAAATTAAATCAATACATAAATATTTGATCTTACTTCCGAAAACAATTTTTGTATTTGAAGCAATTGAGAAATCATTTAAATGCGGTTTGAGTCCCAATGACAACTGCTGAAGGAGGAATCTTATTTGTCAACTTGAATAAAAGAGCTTTAAAAGCATGTTGAAGCCTTAAGTGAGATTGAATTCATTGTGTGAATTACATTAATCTCACTTAAGCCATAATATTCCTAATTTGGTTAGTCAAATAATTAACTTGTAACACTGGGAACCATTAGGAAAACTGACTGAATAAAATCAAGATGATTTGTTTTTAACAATTTAGCATTTATAATTTAAATCGAAGCGAGACTGTGAATGGAATTGCTTTTCGTTGATTGATTTAATTCAAATATGTATGTTGAAATATGTTGTTTAACAATGCTACAATATTTTTATTATAAGTATTATTAATGTGATCACAGTCGAAAATAATAATTAACTATGCCTGAAAACAAATACTACATATACTTATCGGTTTATATACAAAAGAGTTTTCGTTTAAAGACTGCTTTCGATTGAACAAAATTGGTATGGAGCATAAACAAAATGTCTTTAGGCCTACGATTAAGTTTAATTTTTATTTTTTAAAATAATTTTCCTTTACCAAATTCTTGTTATCGTCATGGGGGCACTTTGTGAGGGCGCATTAGCTCTGTCTTCTTATAAAGTTGAGACTATGGCTATTATACGAGTCTATAATCAGCTCATAATTCTGAAATGATTTTTTCCGTGTTATACAAATTATAATACGCTTACAAATGGAAATGTTTACCTTTGTATTAAATAAATATTGACTGTGCCAGTGCATTTCAATGTATTCAGAACAATAACCGAAGCGTGAAAATGAAATTTGAAATTATACATTAATTATGAAATGGAATGTTAATTTTGGTTTTGGAGATTTTGTGGCTATTTTTCGTTTTTCTAAATATTAGCTGAACTTTTGCATTATTCGTTTTGTGTTTTATTACGAACGCATTACAAACTTATTTATAAACTATGCAAAAATTTTACATCTAATATTAAATGTTTTATTTTTGTTTGTCTTTATTCTTTTCAGCAGTACAAAAATTATTCATTGCATTTAATTTTACTCACAAATATTGTTGTTTTTGTTTATCATACTTGTTGTTTAAATTTACATAACTAAATTTACATATACGATACACATTGCAAACATTTCTTTCATTATATAATATACACGTACTACATATTAAATTTGTTGCAGATACAAACACAATTCTTATGCTCTTCCCCATCGCGGTTATATGAAAATATGCGATGTTGCATTGCCGGAAATATATATGTATATATATATTGAATACCCTAAGCTTACGACTAGATTTCATTTGTTTTTGCTTTCGTTGAAGCAATTTGGGTGCCGCCAATCGGCCAGGTTTAAAAATCATTTACGCTAAAAAGTAACTAAATGTAATCAATCTTAGGAATTATTCAGTTGGATCAATTATTATTATTATTTTCTGTGTTTCTTCATTTTGTTGCATTTCCACTGTATATGTGTAGATGTATGTATGTGTCACTGTTTTAGAGTGTATGTGTCTTTTGGTAGTTTCTGTTAAAACTCTTCAGCTTTGCGTCCAGTGTGTGTAGTTATCGACGATCTTGGCCATGGCCCTGGCTTTTGGGCGCCTGAGGAGTTCTTTTTTATCCTCCATATAGTCATTTTGGTTTGGTTAAGATATCAGTTTGCTAGACTTGATTGACACTATGATGGAAGAACAAATAGATTATCCGTAGTTAGTTCCGCAGTGGTGATTAGCTTCTGCTAGAAATCGCTACTCGTCGATGGATTCCCTAAATTGCTCTCCACAGTGTCATCTTTGTGTCAGAGCGGCGGCTTATAGACTTCAATAGCAGGCGTAAGCATGTCCACGCGCGTTGATATCGAAGTGTCACTGTACATGAAAATATAGATAAATAGAAATAAAGAAATTAATCAATAAATTCCACAGGATACAAAGTATAGCAGACTTATTGGAGCAGGATAGACTTTGTCGCTCCCAAATGTATGCTTCACTTATTTCTATAGAATTGATTCAAAAGCTAAATAACTTGGGTTTATCAAAGCATTCAATATTGTCAGTATTTTTTGGTGTAGTCCACTTCTGCTGTCTTCAATTAAAATACATATCTCAACATTGAGCTGTTCAATATCTATTTTCTATTTTGCATTTCATTCATGGTATTTTCCAAAAGCTGTTGGCTGTCGTTTTATTGCACAGCATTTCATGAAAGGACTCGACAAATGTTCCCGGAAATCTCATTGAACTCGTGAATCGGCCACAGAGTGCAGAACGGAAATGATTGAATTATGCTAAAAGTTTGTTGAAACAAAATTTCAATAACTTTGTTTTCAATCGCAAAGTTGGGCGCGTGTGGAAAGTTGTGAAACACATCAAAGACGTCGACTGTTTAATATTATGCCATTGAGTGTGGCAGCTAAAAGTGCATAAAAAGGAATGGCAAACAGTTGGAAAAAAATTGTATCGTGGCAGCTGCAGTCAAGCCGAAAGATGCGAAAAAAAGAAAAACAAATGTGGTTGGGGTCAAAGGGATTTCGGCAGAGCATTGACTTAAATAAACTTTGACTAGCTGGAAAATCGGTGCGCTTTCCCAGACATGTGCTAAAAATTCATAGCATACAAAATGTGGCAGCGCTGGGAAAGAGAAGAAAGTTAAACCGAATGCTGTGAATGAGAAATGAATAGTCCGGTGGTAAACCAAAATAGTCTCGACAAATCGACAAATGTTGAGCGTGCAATTTGTTTTCAAATTTTGAAACAGCGCTGCAATGCGCCATGGAAACCTCCCAATCCCAATCTGGATCCGAGCCCGAATCCCGGTTTCTACTAAGCGACAGCAGCTCATGAGCTTCATTTCATTTCATTTCATTTCGTTTTATTCATTTCAGTTCAATTGTTATATTTATTTATTATATTTTCTTTGCGTTCTATGCTCTTATTGCTCAGTGCCTCTCACTTTCTCCTTTTCCTTTTCCTTCTCGTCTTCTCTTCTTCAACTTCAGCTGGCCGCCATTTTGCCAGCACCCACAATGGCGGCCCTTTGTTTGCTTGGATTTGGTTTCGCTTTGTAAATGAAATGGAATTAAATGAAATGTACAATTTATTGTATTTAGGGGATTTCGAATCGCAATAAGAAAAAACAAAAAGAATACCCAAAATCGCATTTCCGTTTCCTATTTCAATGTAATACATACTTTTGTATGTGTAAGTAAGTTGATGTTGCATAGCGCACAAGTTGTTCGCTTTATTGGCATTTTATTTTAGTTTTATTTATATTTATTCCATCTCTATCCTCTTTTGTAAGAGTATCTATTCGATGGCAATTCGCTGCATTAGCAGCGCATATTGAATTAAGTAGATATCTCGTTTTATTTGCCGAAAGTTATTGTCTTGTCTTTATCCATAAAATACATGAAAAGGGTATAATAAACTTGGTTGAAACAGGTCGAGTTCTGATTCAGCATAGGACTTAAACTGGGCAAATAATAACAGGAGAAATTGTAGGTGGTTGATTCTCATAAATTTTAGTTGAAGTTTATTTTAATTCATAAAACTCTTCACATATCTCAAATTATAATTATAAATTATATATATCACTTGAGTGTTTCGTATGAACTCTGAATAGATCAAGCTGGATGCTGGCAAATACGAGTAGAAGCCGCAGGTCAGTCAGTCTATTAGAGTGTTGAAGTGCTGCACTTAAATGTAGTTAAGCTGACAGTAGAACAGTGGAAAGTATAAAATGAAAATAAACACACACAAAAGCAATTGAAAAATGTACAAGTGTTGCCAATTGTTGTTGAAACTAAGCGCAAATTAAAAATGTTGCAACAGCATTTAATGAAAAGACCGCACAATAATTGAAAAAAAAAGTGCATTTTGAGTTGCAATTAATACAAAGTTCCTCTTTGACTGTGACTTAATGGGCGAAAAATTGCTATTCACAATTTTAATCAAAATGAATTAAATAATATGTGAACCAACCATCCAACTGGGAGAATTTAATTCCAGCCACATTTAATTTCAACCATTCTTATTTTTCATAGTATTCACGAGTGAGAAAATTTCATTCCGCTTGTGAAAAATGGACAGAAAACTATAAAATAAAATTTACTGGCTGCTGAAAAGAGGAGATCCCGTTTTAATATTGTTTTGCAATTTTTTTTTTTCGGAATAGCAACAGCTTTTTCATTATAAACGAATATGGAGAAACCTAACAGGCTGGCAGCACTGATGAAGGTAGAAAGGATTAGCACTGTTTGGCAGCTTGTTAAGAAAAAAACATTTAAGGCTTTAAATTAAATCTTCCTAGTGTCATTCTTAATTCAGAGTTAGCTTTAAAGGTAAACAAAAGTAAATATGTGTTTTGGTTTAAAGTTTTTTTTTGGGCAGACTTAAAGTGTCAAAATTTGTGTTTACTATCACCAGCATTATATGGATTAATTTTCCAACATGTTTTTAGGTTCGTACGTCGTGTAGCCCCAACTGCCACGATTTGCAACACTTTGCTGACCCTAATGTAGTAATGTTTGTTGGTATATCTCTTTGGATTCACGCGCCTGGGATTCGGGTGAGGCAAACGGTTGTGGTATTTGGTGCTGCAGCTTGCTTTCAACTTTAGGGACTTTTGGTTAAATGAAAATTTAATGCGCCAGTTCCGGCCAAACGGACCGACAACCAGCGACCAACAACCAACAACCGCCAACTGGCTACGGCAACAGCTTTGGCCATTTACAGTCGACACTCAGCCTAGTCGCGATTTGTAATTTAATTTACACGAAACATTCAGTGCCGCAGTATAACTGTCGCATTTTCAAATTAAATACATAGAGAAGTTTCTTCTACACTCTCTGCATATACACTATATACCTGTTTACCTATTTAGGTCGGGGACTGAGTCTCGGTTATTGCGACATTCTGCCTATGGCAATTTCATGGTTATAGTTGACAGTTCTTGTTATTGTCATTTGTAATCAGCTAACAGACAAATTAAGTTTATCAACTTGCAAATTTAGCAGAGAAATCATTTGCATGTTTATAAAGCAACAGCAATTGGTTGGCTACAATTCTGCAATCACTTGGTAGGCTCGATGAATGTTGAATAAAGTTTTGAACATGCCCTTAAGATGCTTAAAACTTTCAACAGGCGACCGTGCAACGTGCAAAGTTTCCTTAATCATTCATTCCTTTTCAGATAAACATATAAATTAGTTAATGAACTTTTTGCATAATCCCAGCCCACTTAAAGCCAGAGGTCATATGCTGAACCCAAGGTCAGATAGGAAGGAAGAGAACTTTAAAATTTCCTGTAGCATTTAAGCAACGAATTCAGCATTTGAAAAATGACTGACAATTTTTGTATAATATGAATATTGGATACGTGTAGTTGATGGTAGTCGGAGTGGGCAGGTGATGTTACCACGCCCTGAGGCAATAGCACATAACATTGTTGGCCATATGGCAGCACTTTAAATGCAAATGAAAGTTGTCCTCTCTCTCTTTAGTGATGGTGATGGTGATGGTGACGGTGCGTCGAGGTCGCTTACATTTTCCAAAGTGTTTTCTGTTGTCGTTGTCGTTGTCGTTGTAGGTGTGTAGTTGTGTATGTGTGTGTGTATGTGTGTGCCTGGGGATCGCTGATGTTGACTGAATTTGCATAAAGCTCTAATCTAGCATGCATATTCGGTTAGGCTTTTTGGCCGCACATTGTCTCTTGGTCTCTGAGGTTGGGCTTTTGTGTGTCAAGGCGTCGCAGCAACTGCAGCAGATACTTGTTGAACACAACCTTGCAACTTAAGAAACCCCCAACACAGCACACACACACACACAGCGAGGAGCTGCCTTGAACATTTCAATGACAGCATCTCAAAAAGGTCACCCTGTGCTGACATTTCACACTGTCACTGTCACTGTCTCTGTGACTGTGACTGTAACTCAAATCAATGCGGAAAGTTGCGCGCTTAAACAAATTTAAAATTTTCAACATTTGTTCAGGCAAATGAGTTGGGCGTTAACATTTCATGTTGTTGTCCTTGTTGCTGTTCGTGGTCGTGTGAGGGCGTTGCCAATCCAATTGCCAACTTGAATGCAAGTCAAACAAAGCGGGCCGAACGCTCGGCCAAGTTAACGTCAACAAACGGCGGTCGATACTAAGTAGCACTGGCCAAGCACAAACAATTCATCATCCATCTCTCTCTCTCTCTCTCTTTCTTTCTTTTTCTCTGCCTCCCTCTCTCTTTTTTGTTTCTCTTTAGTATTGTTGTGCTTTTCTGAGGAAATACTTTTTATTGAAATTTTGGCAAATGTAGTGAAAAGTTCTTCGGTATTTGTTTTGGCCACTCATGTTTGAGCTGAAAGGGGGGGGGGGGGAGGGGGAACTGAGGGGGCACGGACAACAAATGGAAGACGCGGTTGCCTGGCGGCCATTAATCAAAGGAAGCCCAGCTACGTGATTGTTGGTCCCAGTGCAACGGGCCTCATAAATAACTCCATCCACACTGTTCGATACATATTCCAAAAAAGATTTGTGTGCAAACAAATATAAGTAAAAATAAATATAAAAGTGTCGATCAAGCAAGAAATGAGGAAAGTCTGCAACGAACACTCAGATATTTAGTTTCCGTTCATTTATTTCCGCTCACAACTCAATCGACACGTATATTTAAGTTTTATTTTCTTTTTTTTCATTTATCTTTTCATTTTTTATGTTACGCCTTTTGGCGGCGACAATTTTGCGCATATTTCAAGTTTTTATTTTCCCCTGTTTTACAAGTTGAATATCGGATGTCAGCTGCTACTGCGTCGAAGTATCCGGAAGTTCTGTGGAGTCAGCTCATGTCCAATTCGATTTCCATTTGCCGACCGTGTTTGCGGTTCATGGCAAATTTCATTTTGGCCGTGTTTGTTAAAAGGTCTCACGGTCGCATGATTTATTTGCCACTGCATTGATTTCGGGTTTTCGGGTGTTGGCATTCGAGTTTTGGGTTTCAATACTTGTGTAATGAAATCACGCTGTGGCACTTTGTCCGTCTGTCCATATGTCCGCCTGTTCGCCCGTCTCCTCTCTGCTGTCTGCTGTTTTAATTGCCAGTCTTGGTTGCGTGTGTGTGTGTGTGTGACTGTGCGCAACGTGACGTATACGTAATGTGATTATAAATGTGTTGATTACAATAGGATTAACAATTTTAATTGGATTTCCATTCTTGCAAGGACAAAGACTATTATTAAACGCAAATGTCCCTGGAAAATGGGGCAGAGCATTTAACTTCTTACTCAACATTTGATGTCAATGAAACACATCATTCGGAAATTGCAAATAATTTCCGTTCTAAAAATTAATTTTGCTGAACATGTACAGCAAGTGTAAATTAATAATGATTATTTATTTACTTATTTATTCAAACTTTAAATTAAAATAAATAAAATGCCGAATGAAAACCGATAGCTAGAAAAATGCTATTATATTTCTTAGAACCGATGTCGTTTTGTTATTCGAGAAATCCTTTTTCCTGATATTCAATGCAACATTTGCTCGTTAACCCATGTTTGGTTTGAGCCACTGCGTTTGAGATTTTAGCAAGCGGCAAATAAATAACAAGCATTTTACAAAATCGTTTACACTTCACGACCCGAATGAGGTACCCCACTCAACTTCAGTTGGGATAGAAAATCCAATCCAGAGCCAGAGTGTTTGGTTTCGTTTTTCTCTCCCATTGGGTGCGTGTTTGGGGGGTTAAGCAGCATTTTTACGATTTGCTGCACTGCAGTTTTAGAAATAAAACAAAAAAACAAGTACAGAAAATAAGTGAAGCCATTTTGAGACTCTTTCCTGCTTCTGCCACTGTTGTTGTTGTTGTTGTTATTGTTGTTGCTGTTGTTTTGGTTGCTATTGTTATTGTTATTGTTTTGCTTGCTGAGTTGCTGTTGCTCTCTGGGAGAAAATTGCACGTGTTTGTCTCGACGTTTAAGCCAAAACATCCTTGGCTCGCACTTTTGACGAGAGGAAACTGCAGTGGCAACAGCCATAACAATGGCTAACTTAAAAGGCTGCCAGAAAGCCAAGCAATTTCCCTCTACTCTTTTACTCTTGTATGAACCTCACACTTTTGCTTCTCTAATTCCCATTTGTGGGATTGCTTTCCACGTAAATTGCATGTAATCCACGCAACAGCAGAGACCAAAGCCACTGCGACCGCAAAGTCACTAATTGCACATTTTTATCTCAATTATTGCAGCTTACTCCTTTGAGCCTTCTTGGTGGGAAGTCTCCCCTTTCAACACAACGTGTTTTTACACGCACTATGTGAGCGAGTATTGTGGTCTCTTGAATGATTAAAATCTGTAAATGCTTTTAATATGACTTTGATTAACACATTTGCTCGATTGACTGCACAATGTTAGGCAGACTTTTGTAATTGACTCGTCTCAATCAAAGATAGATATATACTTGTCCGTGCCTCACATTAAAGTTGGAATAACTCAGCTGTGTTCTTTTAATTTGAGCTAAAAAAACACTTTACATTTAATCAAACTTAACAGCATTCTCCTCTTGCTTTAACCGATTAATTTGGTAGAGCATACAAACTTTTAAACACTTTAAAGTTCGACTGACTGTACAAAATTCAGCTCTTGTTTTAACCAATTATATTGCAATGCTAAAGTTGTACTCGGGAGTTAACAGTGCTATTCAAACTTGTACAATAGCTGGCAATCATTAATTAACTTTTAGTTGTACAACAAGTAAACTTTCTACTACTTCTAACGAATTGCGAGAAATTTGGTATGCCAGCTTAAAATTTGGAAGCCATTATCGTTAATCCTGAGTGCTTGTTGGCATTATCTGGCAACGCTGAAATGAGAGCAAACAGTGTTGGAAAACCACTGTGATGAAAAAGCGCTGCCAATGCGAAGTGTTGCCAATTACCCAAAAAGTAGAGTCAACAAACTGCGTCAGCATATTGCTTGCGCCAAAAAGTATGCAAAGTTGAGCACGCACACAAATGCAAACACTCACACACACACATACACACAGACATAATCACACTTATGCGCAGACAGAGACAGTTTTAGGGGCAGAGATAGAGGCAGAGGCAGAGGCATGTTGTCAATGAGCTGAAGTGAGTTACTTGTAATTACCACAAAATTCAATATATGCATACCCCTAGTTGTGGCATCCACCGCGTGGCAGCATCACAGACTGTGGCAGCTGCTACTGTTGCCATTGCCGTAGACAAACATCATTTGGCAGACTCGTCTGTCGTTTGCTTAACGACCGACAGCCGACTGCGTCATATGGCAAGAATCTTGCAAGAGATGCAAACACACAGAAACACACAAACGCACAGACCTCACGCACAGCTGGCAACAAACCGAGGGCAGAACCTACATACCAATCTTTATATTCACCACACCCACACACCCTCATCGAAATGGCAGCTGTAAAAAATCACAGCATCAGCATAAAAGTGCTTAAAAGCAGCCGCCGTGTCCTGGCATGCCTGTTTGCCCTTCCCTTTTACGCTTCACTTTGTTCCGAAATATTCCAGGATCTTCCATCTAAACGTGCTATGAAAATGTTTCTCAGCACTTTCGTCTGATTTCTATCTGTCGGAATTTGCGTTTCTTTAAATGAAAAATTGAATTTCAGTTTCAACTTTCTAAACTTTCATTTTCCATTCTGCCTCTTTGTAATTTTCAAATTTTTAATCCAATTATTGAATTGTACAAATAATTAACCATAGTGATTTTCACAAAACTGATACCGATTACAAACACAAACACAAACACACCCACAACCTTAGCCTCAGTTCTCGTTTCGGTGCCATTTTTAATCTGATTTTGAGGTCTGTGGAGCAGCTGCGTCAATATTGCTTACTGTTGTTGCCATGGCAAGGCAAAAGTTGCCGCTAATGCGGTAACTTAATTCAATTTTGCCATTTAATCCAATCAGCAAATTGAAGAATAATTGGCAGAGGCAGGCAAAAAGCATCCAACGTTATGTGCAGATAATATAACCGTTTGCATTTTAATTGGGATTTACTAATTAAAAACTTTTCAACTTTTTTAATAGAAAGAAAACAATGAAAAATTAAACGGGGAGAAATTCCCGTATACCCGAATATCTGACCCTCATCAGACTGGATCTGAAATTGTTACAAGGGCAACTTCGAAAGTATTTAAGTCCAAATAATAATATTTAATAAGCTACGACTTACATTGACATTCAAAGGACCTTCACGACTTAATCATAACGATAAGTTCATTTGATTGGAGCTACTTTGTAATGATTTATGAATGCATTCATGTATGCAATTTACGAGTTCGACTGAAACTATCCACTTAATCCGTTTAACAATCGAGTGTGCGTGACACAATAAAAGTAGCGCGACGATATAAATCGACAATATTGCGCATAAATGTGTTTAAAATTACGCATTGCTCATACGCAGCGTATGACAATATTTCCGCTTGATGGCGTTTTATATGCATGCGACAGCAAAGAATAGAATAGAATAGAAGCTGCCTCGAATACTCACTTAGTATTCAGCGCATAGACACAGAACGAACTGAATTGAACAGAGCAGAAGAGAAAAGAACAGAAGAGAACAGAACAGAACAGAACAGGCTAATGGCAACAGCAACAACAATGAATGGCAAAAGGGATACAGGACCAAGGCATTGGGTGGGCGATGGCGATGCGGAGGGGGATGGGCCAACGAAATGGGCCATGTTGGCCTAAGCTGGCCAAATGCAATGCTATTGATTTTTCATTTTCAGTTTTATTGCCTGCCAAAGTCACAACAACAATGGCAACGGCAACGGCAACGACCCAGCTAAATGCCAAATGAAAATTAGCCAAAGCACGCATTGGACTTTTCTTCTTCTTCTCTCTTTTATTTCGTCTTTTTTCTGTTTTATTATTATTCGCTTTAATGCCTATTTTTGTCGATTGTCGTCGACTGGCCAACGCACAGTTGACTGTGGCTCTCGCTGACTTCGACTCTGACTCGGACTCGGACTCCGACTCTGACTTGGCCGTGGCCATGCCGTGCAAACGTGAACGAGGAGCCAACACACACACGCACGCACATAAACACACTCCCACACACAAACACACGCACACACACACGTGCATAGTGTCTGTGGAATAGCCATAATATTCAAAGGACAACGGCGACTCTTTTGCAAACATTAAATTTCAAGTCAAGTAATAAAAACGGCTGCCAGTTTTGGTATATGTACATATATATGTACGTAAGTATGTATGTATGTATGCTTGTGTGTCGCGACTTTTTCTGAGTGGGTTGCCAAACAAAAGCATTGGCAGAAACAACAACAATAACAACGACAGCAACAGCCAAAAGTAAAAGCAAAAGCAAAGCCAAGCAAAACAAAATTAGTTTCATAAGTTTTTTATGAGTTCATCGCTTTTTTATGTGTAAGTGTGTGTGTGTGTGTGTGTGTGTTGCCTTTTGGCTAAGTGTGTGTATTGTCGTATATGTGTATATAAGCATGTGATTGTATTTGCGGGTATCCTTAAACCTCCTCAGTTGCCCAGCCCTGGCTGACTAACCAGCTTTTGTGCCAAGGGTCGAACATCGAGGCGGTCGCGTGGGCGACGCCTTTCCTCTTTCCTCTTCCCTCTTGGCTCCCCCAGCTGCTGTGCTGGCATTTCCGCTGTTCCTTACATATACACTTACACAAATGCACTATGGGACAAGCAAATAATTCACAAATGAAATATATATATACATATGTACATGTAGCAGGAAGTCAAGTAAAATACATATACTGCAAGTATATTTCTTTTGTTGCCTGGCTAGACGTTTAGTCCTGTAATGTGCGTGTATTATTCTGCGAATGTTTGTTAGTGTGTGTGTGCGTGTGTGTGCGTGTGTGTGCGTGTGCGTGTATGTGTGTGCTAGGAAAAGCATCAAAGGCACCGACATAGCAAAAGTCAGAGAGAGAGAGAGAGAGTGACAAAGGGAGAGTACGACTACGAGCGGTGGCGACAATTTGTTAAATTGTTATTGTTATTTCTATGTTAAATGCTCCACTGCCCACACAATGAGCACCCCTCTGTTCTTCTCTCCCCCCCGCCTGTCATCAACATCTCCCCCCTTTGACTAGCCACCCACTCATACTGAAAAGTTTTGTTGGTTCGCTACTCGACGCTGGCTGCACGTAGCGTCGATCTGCATAAATTATGTGAAATTTATAAGGACAACAAAAGGGACAAGCGGCAATACTTGTAACAAAGGCCGCAGACGGCAGCTAGAAAAACTTATTACGCAAAGCAAATATTGTACAACGCTTTTATTTTAATGTCGAGCTTTTTATTTTTTATTTGAAACATTTGAAGAAACATCACAATAAAGTACTGAAATTTAATATTACAATACATAGAAACAGAGCTGATAGATAGAACATAAAAATTGGTAGAGACCGACTGAAGTGATGGATCTTATCTCAGATTGAATAGTTTTAAAATTGAAATAAAAACGAAAGATAAAGAAAAATCGTAAAGAAATATGTAACAGAAATAATGCGTTACGTGCCAGTCTTCTGAAATTTGTTTTACTTGATTCAGCATATTTTTAAACAGATATATTCCCTATGCCCGACTATACCTATTGCAACTTTTAAAACCTTTCAAACAAAATAAATAATCAAGTCAAATTAACGGCAGCTAAAGAGTATCAAAAAATTTGATTCTAGATTTGATGCTTAAAATAGGAGGTAGAGTACTTAATAAAATGAGAAGAATGTGAGTGAAGCAATGTTATCTAACCAAAATGAATTTAGAATTGAAACAGAATAAAAGAAAAATTAAAGACATCTAAAAAAAATAAACATTAAATTCACTCACATAATGAAACAAACCAAGATAGAGACAAATAGTAAGTATCTAGAAGATCAAGTAATATAACAATTTAAAGATACAATTCCAGAAATTGGTGCACAATAAAAACAAAAAGAGAAGCCTTATTATTTGCGTTCGAATTTTTATTCCAATAGAAGAAATAAATATGTACGAAGCAGCACAAGAACTAGTAATAACTTTTAGAGCTAATACTATCAATCAACTTCAAATGTGAAAATCCAATAAACTTTTAATCCTAGAAAAATAATTGCAATAATAAATAATAATAACCTTAACCGAAACCGTAACCTTTAACCAATAAAAACCGATTGAAATTTGTAACCATAACTGTACCGAATCCCATAAACCGAAACTCTTTAAACCGAAATTACCGTTTAGTAACCGATTGATTTATAAGGGTTAATTTCGGTACTGGCCGAAGCAGGTACTGATAACTTTGAACTGCCATAACTTTGTCAAAAAACAATAAATTTTTATGCGGAATGTAAATTTGAGCATGATTTAACCTCCAAATTCGTTCTGCATTTAAATTTTGTTCATATTGTAAATTCGAATTTTTTCGAAAAAATCGAAAAAGATAAAGGGGTAACACTGTAAAATTTCGAAAAAATTCGATTTTCAAAAATTTTCTAAAATGAAAAAAGTATAAATGCAGAACGAATGTGGAGGTAAAATTATGCTCAAATTTACATTCCGCATAAAAATTAATTGACTTTTGACAAAGTTATGGGAGTTCAAAGTTATTAAAGTTCAGTAAAATCAAAATAATCCAAATTTTCAAACCAAATAAACCAAATTTATGTGAGATCAAATTATAATAAAATCGAAACCGAAACTTACAAAAAACCGATAACCGTTACGAAACCGATACTCCAAGATTTTGCATAACCGATAACCGAAACCGTAACTGAAACCGATATTCGTTTCGGTTTTAATCCCTGATAATAATATTTTAAATTATACTTATATAATTTAATAATTTGAAAAATAATCTGAAATACTAGTTTTCAAATAAATTAAAGAAAAGCATTTTTCGACTGATTTCACTAGACTTTAAATAAATAAGTTTATGGCAGATTGAGGCGTGGTCAGTTGTGAGTGCACACACATGAAAAATTCAAGTCATATTCTATCACGACATGTGAGGGTGTCACACAATTGCGAGGTCCTTGCATGTGACCATACAGAATTCAGTTCAGTCTAAATGAGGGTGGTCAGCCATGACTGGTGTTACCTGTGTCGTACGTTTCATTAGGACAACAATATGGGCAGAAAAAGGGGCGGGTTGAGGCCACAACAATGTGAGTAAACGAGGCAAAGCAAATCGTGTGAAGCTTTGCGATTTACTGGCCTAAGTAGCTACCAAACGAAGTCAGAGCTAAGTGACTGGGGCTAAACAACTGCCCACATTGTTCATGAAATTGGCGTTGAGTCTTTCTGCTGTCGATGTGCCTAACAAATTGATTTTCTCACACCTTCAGACACACACACACACATTCACACACACACACAGAGCTAGGCGACAAGTTGATTTTCGATGTTTAAGCACATTACATTCGCTTTCAGTTGATTTTGCTTCAGCAAAAGCCAAAGACCAGCCAAGTTCAAGTAATAATATTATCGGAAAGCAAAGTTTCGATTTGATATTGTATTTAGTTTTTATTTTGGGCCTTATACTTGATGCTTGAAAGCAGGTGTCAATTATATAAGCTGAGAACGCTCTCTGCGCTGATTGCTTGACATGGCAAAGCAACAAATTAATCCACGACTGATTGAAGCATGACAGCAAAAGGGGTGGAGTAGACATAAGTTTCTGCCTGATTTCTCTTCATGTTGATTTTCTCCATCGAGAACTTAATCTGAAATGTATGTGATTATTCAGCTACAAATTTAATATTGCTTTAAGCTTAACGTGTATGTATCCTTTATGACGAATGAATATTTTCATTTTATTTATTTTGGACTCCACTTGAAATCATTTTCATAAAAAGGGCATTAAATCGATCGATCGGGCTTTATTATTACTGACCAGCCCATAAAATGTAAGGAAACAGAATTTCACACTTCGCATGGAGCGTTTAATTATTGATTCATATTTATAAGGATTGGCGATGAACGGACGATGTCACATCATTTCAATTGAAGCTTTTTCTGTTCAAAATGTTTGGTTACTCTCATGTTCTTTCGAAGTCTCACTAATAAATTATGAACAATTTGCTTTGGGAAAAGAGCTCAGAGCTGGAAGAGTGACCAAATGCATTGCCCAAGCTACTTAGCGGCTTAGTAAGGAAGGTAGAGGGACGAAGAAGGATCAACAACAACCGACTATAGAGTGCTGACAAATGTGAATTGTGAATTCATGTGAATTTGGCACGTGCCAGGCTGATGAATACGACAGACTCTAAATGTGAGTAACAAAGAAATTGAAAAAAGGTGCTCTTAAGGAATTTAGTTATTCATAGACAGGCAGAGACAGAGAGAAGGATCATTTCTTGTGCAATTTGCAGTGGAATTAAAATCGGTTTGTGTTTCGTGCTGTTGCCTAATTGAGCAGTAATCCATTTGAACTGTCTTTCCACTGCAGATGTTGAATTATATTTAATCACATCGTCAGCAAGCTCACTCCCAACTCAGCTGCTGTTGTAGAGCGCATGATTTTATTATTTTGTATTCACTTCAATTAATTGTGTGCATGAAGAGATTAAAAGTTCAACATGATGTGTTGGTTTCAGTCCATATTCCTGTCCTTGTCTCGTTTTCAGTCTGAATTGCTTCATTTGATTACGCTCAATTTGTATTGACTGTTTTTTCCACAGTGTTGTTCTTGTCATGTGAAACTCGATGGCGCTTCAATTATAATTCAATGAGAAGACAACATAATCGATGTGCGGCTTTCGCATTCATGAATTCATCAAATGTGAAGGTTGTAATCTAACTGAACTGTAATCATCAATGTATCAAAGTATATTGAGTTATATTTAACATTATCTTTATTAAGCTTTCAGTTTACATAATTTAAAATAATTATGCTATCGCGTTTAACTAAATTTGAATTTGATTTCGCATTTCTGCTTGTTTAGCAAATTCAAAATTTAAATGCATTATTATTTGGTTACGTCGCTGACTAATTTGATTTCTTTGAAAATTTCACATTGCGTATACGCAATATTAAGTATACATTGGAGCTCAGCGCCTCACTGATTGCAAATTGTGCATAATGAAGAAGTTTATGCATTCAAGTCATTGAAGTGTGAAACCACATTCAATTTTAATTAAAATTTCCCACAGCCAACATTTAAATTATGCTACAATATTCATATATTTATAAGCCTTAGCTCGAGTATGATTATATTTCATTTGCCTCAACGAAAAGAAGAGTTGTTAAAAATGAAATTAAAAGCAGCTACGTGACTGAATAAAAATTCTTAAATTTAATAGTCAATTTGTCGTCGTAATCCAAATGAATGAAGGCAGCCAAGAATCACGAGTGTACAAACGTCCAGCAAGGACAATGAAATTATTTTACACATTGACTGCGGCGCCGAGAGGCGATAAACCCCAAAGCCAAATGCTAAATGCAACTGGGTCGAAATATTAGAGGCAAAAGCCTCGATTTAATGGCCAATAAATCGATTTGCTGCCTGACCACCCACAACCCCCCGCTTCTCGCAATTCCCCTCTTCCCTTCTATCTACAGACAGTGCAGTGGTTTTGTGTCTCTTGTTGAACAAAAGTCGGATTCGTGGTCTGATGCTTGTTGATCAGAATGTGGAAAGTGGAAGTGGAAGTTGGAAATGGAAATGGTAATGGGAAGTGAAGTGAAGTGAAGCTGGAGTTTGAGCTTATCGGCACGCATGCACGCCAGCTGGCGGCAATTTGGATACGCAGATAAAGCATTTATTGGCCACATAAAACGGGTGAAATTACTTGCCAGTGCCCCCCACCCTCTTCCCCTCCCCTCCCCTCATTTCGCTACCCTCTTCAGCCACTCATCCGAACTTGCTTTTTGTGTCGCCTGTCCTGTTCTGTCCTGTCATGTCCCTAGTTGACCGCTGTTCATCCCGGCTTTGTTATTTCCTTTTGTTGTCTCTCGCTTATTGAACTCAACAGGAAATCAATTTTGGGGATAGCATTTTACAAAATATATTCGCACAATTTTTTTCAACATTTTGGTATTGAATTTTCCTAAACGAAATGAATGGCAACAAATTAGACAAATGGCTCTAAACATTTGTCATAAGCTTGAAAGGATATTCGTTGTCCTAGTTCTCAGTTCCTTCGCCATTGTCCGACTACTGAAGTTGGTCTCTCAGTTGTCCTGCCTGCAAGCACCATCTCCTCCCACTGAGCACTTACCACCATTCCCCCATGTGCATTGTAGAACAAGAAACGTACCTGAAATAAAAGAGAAACAATTTAGTTGGATTTTACGTAATTTTGTTTGTTTATTTGCTTGTACTTAGTACTCGTATTTATTCTATACAAATGTTGTATTAAGGAGATAAAACTGATGGAATTTCAATTCCATTTCAAAATGTTGTCAGTTCTATTTATTTTTCATTTTATATTATTTGAAATCATTTTTTCTAATTTTTCAGCAAATATGAACCTTTGAAATTCTTCTTGATTGGCCCTGTATTTGGTTTATTCATTAAGAGCTGAAGAACTGAACTTGAAAGTTATTTGGTAGGTTGATATTTTTTGCAACGGTCAAAATACACTTTTTTATCCTATCCCTTGTCAGAGCCATCCATTTTGATTGTCCTTTACAATTTGTCATTTCAGTCAACTTCAAAAGCGCTCGCCGGAAACTTTTGTGTTGTAAAAAGGAAAAAAAAGTTAAATTAAATAAATTACAAAATGCTTTACCAGCGACAACAATTCATTCTTAAAAAAATAAAATAAAAAGGTAAAGAGGCCGGTGAAAGATAAACAAAAGTTCAGCCTGCCAGCCAGACGAGGACGAGACGCGTTGCAAATGTTTAACAAGGATTCGGTGGCAAATTAAAATCCACCAACGTAGCCTCCATAAATCATGCGACATACCAAAAAAAAAGGTGCATGGAAAGTATAAGTAGAACCTAGACAAAGGCGAAATGCTGCGACGAACCGCAATGAGATATAAGAAGTTCTTATATACCCTGTAATTAATAGAGTAAGACAGCAATTTAAGGAGCTTAAATAAAAATCACCTTAAACTGACAACAATATATGTATATTTATTTATAGATTATAGAGACTAATTTTGTAAGTAAAGCTAATGTTTCAAATTATAATTTTCGAGTTGTTTTTTAAAGTGCTACAAAGATCCAAATATATTTATCTTTCGCTGTTCCTTTAAACAACCATTTTTAACTTGATACATAAGTTTTAAACTAAGAGCATAAGCAAGTTGACCTACTAGCATAAACTTAGAATGATGATAATTTTTTAGGCTATTCGCAAGTTTCCTTTTTCGAGTGTGCTCCAGTTGGAGTTGTTGTCAGTGTTAGTGTTGTCGTTGTTGTTACTACTGTATGGATTATGGCAAGTTGCACTTGAAGAAGGAAGAGGAAGGGATGACCAAACCGCTACAGACAAACAATTTAAATTGTGAGGGAGGCCAACAAAAAACCGGGCCATGGAATTGCGTTGAAAGGTCCCGAATGCCCCATTTGGAGTGTCGTGCGAAAAAGGCCAGCAAAACACACAAACAACAAGGGCAACAACAATGGCAAATAAAAATATGTGACACGAACAGCGACAACGACAACGACAACGGCAACGACAACGTTCCGGAAAACAAACGGAAATTGTGAAATATACAAATGTTGTGCCTTCTATAGGTGAACTACATGAAAATTCGCCTCTCTTTCTCACTCACTCTGTGGTATGCTGTAGAAAACAAGACAAGACAATACAAAAGAACGCAAACAACAAAAGCGACTTATATAATTGTAGAATTTTAATAAAAATATATAGCCTGACCCGGACAATCGCTCTATGTCATGTACAAAATAAAAAGAAAATAAGAAAATAAATGTAACACAATTGCCAAATGCCGAAATATTTTTCGAAACAACCTTGTTAAAATAAAAACATTTAAATTGTTTACCTTAGGCAATATCCGCAAGCTGTTAAATTTAATCGATAAGAGAGAAAGTGTGAAAGTTGTATCTTAAATTTAAGTTTTATCTTCCCTTTCAATCAACTAAAATACCCGTCAAATAATTTCAAATTGAATTCTCCTGGAGCAAAGCTTACATTTTATTACAATCTATTTGGTTTTTGTAATTAAATTGAAAATCTGTTGTAGATTTGTAATTACTACAGACAACCACAGGTGCTGTCAAAAATCATTGCAAAGTATTGAAAAATTAAAAAAATTGGAAAGAAGCAAGACGAATGAATCTTCTTGTCAAATGGCAAATGGCCAAAAAAAAAAGTGGCAGCATCTGCTGGTAAGAAGGAATTGTAATTACGAAATTAAAACTGCGACAGCTGCATGATGTACTGTCTAAAATAAATGAATGGATGCATGTATGTGTGTGTGTGGTGTGTGTGTGTGTGTGTGTGGCATAGACGAATTGACAGGCAGAAGGCCTACGAGCAGACCAGGCCACCGATCAGCCTTGGGGCATTGGGACTTTCAAGGCATTTGAGGCATCAGGAGTAGATCTACAATACGAGCATGCTGCCATAATGCACTTGAGCTGGTACTGAGCTCCTGCTGACAATATGGCTCTGTGGTTTGGGTGGTAGTGTGTGTGTGTGTGTGTGTGTGTGTGTGTGTGTGTGTGTGTGTGTGTGTGTGTGTGTGTGTGTGGTAGTGACGGATGCGGATGCTGGCATTGGCAACGGCAACGTGTCCTGACCGAGGCCGCACCACAGGCACCAAGCACCAAGCACCATGCTCCAAGTGGGTTGTAGACTGTGGGGCAGCCCCTCCACAGACGGCAGACGGCAGGTGGCAGGCAAGCTGATGGCTGATGCTTGGTCTCTTATTGAAATTTGTTGCATTATGCTGTGGGTTGCCTCTTGTTCAGTATGCTTGCAAATGTCCTTGTACAACGCTCACTGCACTTGATTGTCAACAAAATTGTTTTGCAGTAAGCTCTTCACTTCTTCTTCTTCTTCTTCGTCTTGTCGTTGTTAGTTGTTTATTTTTATTTTTTCGTTTTTTTTTTTTTTTGGTTTGTGACACTTCATTCTGAAGTGACTGCAGCTGGTGCTGCTTCTGCTTTTACAGCACAGCTGGCAGGCAGGCAAAAGGACATGCGACAGTAATTAAATTTCTGCATCTAGGAAAGTATCAAGCTCTTAAAGTTGCGCAAGGCCTTTTGCAAGGCAGCAAGCTTGAAATTCAATTTTTTCAAATTAGACACAAGCAATGTCACATTGCGAGCTGTATGTATGCTGTCTACACATGTGTGTATACACACACAGGCACACACACGAAAACACTTGAAGACGGCCATAAAGATAAATGTTTTATGTACGTGAATTGCTTTGAATAAAAGCTCTGTTTGCCTGCTTTATATGCACAAAGAAGGAAACAAACAAACAGACATACCAACCAACCACTCTCCCTACCTCTCTCTCTCTCTCTCTCTCTCTCTATTGCAGAGAGAGAGAGATGGCATTAGCTGACATGCCCGCATTACTCATACGCCCCATGTCGTGCGCGTTTCTGTTGCGCTTCATTTAAGCAAATTCACGTGCACATTTAAGCTTAATTGTTTTTTGAATTAAGCCAAATACAAACAGGTAAGCGAAACGTGCTTTTAGCCAAGTAAAATGCTGTTAATTTGCAACTAGAATGTGAGCATATGAAGCTGAAATTTAAATGCAATATTTGCACATATGTGATATGCATAATTCGCACAATGTTTAAGGAATTGTGACTCATATTAACATTGCTCTCTGTCTATTTAGCATCCTCATGCTCTGTTCAGATTGTTATACCTTGTGAATACTTGGAAAATGGATTAAAAAGGCATGAGTATTATCCTTTATTGAGTCTCTATAGACTAAGATATCATCAGCTCACTCTTTCTTGGCTATCTAGACTTTATCATTTCTACATTGATGAAAAATGTTGCTTCTCGGAGCATTATTTAAAAGAAAATTCTTAGTTTTGAGTCAAATATCTTTTATCCGTAACTTTTATTGAAAAGTCAAAATGAAATTAAAATTTAAATAAAAGTTACGAAATAATAATGAATAAAGGTTTTCACTAACATTTATTATAAAGACAAAAAATAAGTATTATTTCGCAGCTTTTATTTTAACATAACTAAAGAAAATTTCTTGTATAATACAACTTATGAATATAATATTTTTAATGATTTTGATAATGCAAAGAAAAAATATAAATTTTGGTGTAATCCAAGTTACTGTTGCTTAATTGCTACACATTGATTTTATTATATTTACATTCGAGAGAAAGATTTTTTAGCCATCATCATTTCTCAGATAATGTTCTTATAGTCAGGGTATTTCCATTTAAGCAATCTCGACTATATGAAATTTCCTTATTTTATTTTGGCTTATATTTTAGCTTATTAGTTTCTAATATGAAATTTGCAAAAACCTTTGTGTACCACCATAATCCTATCTAATTTTTCTATCTTCCCACATTTCGTATACGTATTTGCATAACTCTATACTCGTAGGCTAGCCATTAAAACGACCATGCTTATGCTCTTGCCTTAGGAATTACTGCTCTCACTTTATTTCTCTCTTTCTCTCTCTCTCTCGCTCTCTCTTTCTCACTCTGCTTGTTTGTGTTCCTTTTATTTATTATGGGATGCTTATACTAGACGCTGCCACAAACCCAAAAACGCTAAAAGTATAAACCGCCTGGCTTGCCCATAAATTTGCTTTAATAACATACTCAAATTTAGATAATATCCATGTGCAATATATGTACAAACTCGTATTCATACAGTCCGCATACATATTTTTCGACATTTCTGTATGTCTGATTACCAGGCAAGGCACACGCTCAACATTCAACGTTCAACACTCGACTCTCAATGGAATTGCACTGTCTGATGTCTTGGCAGCTTTTAGTTGAGTTATGTATATTTTACTAAATTGTCTGGGGCGACACATTTTAGAACCGTTTCCTTCAAATGTTTCTCGACTTTCTGAAATATGTTGCCTCAGCATTTCCTTAAGTGTTAAGGGAATTGCTTCTACAAAGATCTATTAAATATATAAACAATTATTTCTTAATGGCTTTTCAAACTAATAAACAGCCTAGAATTTCGATATTATAAGTTTAAATTGACATATTTTCAGATCTTCTTAATGAACAAGAATTCCAACTGAAAATTTTTTTCAACTGTTTTTATATGAAAAGTTAAAAAAGAAAAATTAACAGTCCTTAACAGGCATAAATTGTTTATAACTGTGTGAAAGCGGAATTGTTTTACAATAAAAATAAATTCAATTAAGAAAGTAAACTTTTTCTATAATTTTGAGTTTTTCTTTTCCTTTACTTTAAAATAAAGACTTTCTATTACAAAATTCTTTTCTTCTTGCACTTTTTAATAGTTATTTGATAGTTTTTTGATCCCTTAATGAAATAAACAAATGAATTTAATAAGTATTCTTCTTTTCAGTATTTCCTTTTTGTATTTTCTGGTTGATATTTTAATAAATTTTTAATATCTTTATTGATGTTTTAACGTGTATTGAAAGCTCATTATTATTTAATTGTTTGTAGATAAATATTGATTAACTGCAATCATTTATCGGTAATCTTTATTGTTTTATTTAAGTAAACAAATTTATTATGTCGGAAACTACTGGGAAAAGTTTTTTACTTTAACTTTCGTGGGCATGAATCTCAGTCATTTATAGAAATTACGATTACGATGGCCTACTTCAAGGTCCACATGTACATTACTTATTGTCCCTTTGTGCTGTTGAAGTACATTACTATAAGAGGATGAGTGCGTTATTAATGTTATATCTCACTGACTGTGACTTCGACTGTGACAGCTGACTGACTGACTTAGCGGACTTTTCTACCAACTCGAAGGATTTTGTTGGGATTTAGTTGAATGAAGTTGAACGGCGCCAAGAACCATTTTCGCTTTTGCTACTTCCAACGCTTGCCAGCAGCATGATTTTTGTTTTGAATGTCTACTTATGGCAGTCAGTGTATGCATAGTAAGGTGATGGTATGGGTCTTACCCAGATTACAGCTTCCCGGGGCAAATTGCAAATGATTCGGAATTTCTATGCCGATTGCATTTGAATGGTAAAAGGAAGACGAAAATTTATTGAACAGCTTTCATATGCTGCGCATTATTAATATCGATTAGGGGGCGTGACTGTGATGAAAACTAGACGCTGTCCTTCGCACAAGATTGAGATACGCCACACATATATACACTCACACACACACACACACAGAAACACATACACACATGCCGACTCACCCATATTCCGAGTGGCATATAGTAAATTTCTTTCCTTGTTGCTGATAAAAATAACAATAGCGGGCACATCTTTTGCCAGTTTTTGCTTTGCTTTTCTAACCCAAAAGATAAAAGCGTGCCGCATTTTTTTATGCTTCCATTGTTTCCGCCAGCACAAAATAGCCCAGAGAAAACATGTGTGTGTATAAAACACAAATACGTGACACAGTCTTAAATATGTACAGTCGAAAATGCAGCTGTATATCTGAAATGCAGTAAACTAAACGACATTTCAACAGCGGTAATCAAGTGGATTAGATTTCGACAGTTTCGACAGCCTGACAAAGCCCAAACGAGCCTTAATCCAAAAACCTATTATAATCAGTATATAAATTGACGTTTTAAGGCAACACTTTCAACAGTCAGTTAAGCACGAGAAGATTGTCAAACAAAATCCGTAGAAAATAAATAAAACTGTATAACTTTTAAAAATACTACATACTAGAATAGTACAGAAGATTATAATTTTAGTAAGATTATGCTTATGTGCAGTTAACAATGAAAGATATATTATAAGAATTTGGATCTGGAGATCTATATATATATTTTTTTTTATATTTAGTCTACGTATATCCTCTATCCGGTAACTAGTCGCAGTATGAATCCAAGAATGAATTATATTCAGGCTTATTTTATTTGGGGGAAGTCTGTAACAATCCAAAAGAAATGCAAACGCAATCATTAGGGTTCCTAAAACCAACTTTAATAGCTTGCAAATGTCAGAATAATTGTTAAAAATGTCGATCAAATTTGATACCTATTTCATTAAAATAAATTACTGTATATTAGGGATTAAAACCTTAAGCGTAACCTTTAACCGGTAAAAACCGATTGAAATTTGTAACTGTAACTGAAACCGTATACCGAAAAAATAAACCGAAAATCTTTAAGCCGAAATAACCGTTTAGTAACCGATTCATTTATAAGGGTTAATTTCGGTTCTAGCCATCACTTTGATAACTTTGAACTGCCATAACTTTGTTAAAAATCAATCAATTTGCATGCGCAATGTAAATTTGAGCAAGTTTTTACCTCTAAATTCGTTCTGTATTTAAATTTTTCGTCATTTTGAAAATTTTTGAAAATCGAATTTTTTGAAAATTTTACAGTGTTACCCCTTTATCTTTTTTGCTTTTTTCGAAAAAATTCGAATATTCAAAACGAACATAATTTAAATGCAGAACGAATTTAGAGGTAAAATCATGCTCAAATTTACATTGCGCTTGGAAATTGATTAACTTTTGGCAAAGTTATGGAACTTCGAAGTTATTAAAAATCAGTAAAATCAAAATAATTGAATTGTTCAAACCAAATTAATCAAATTTATATGAGATCAAATTATGATAAAATCGACATTGCACTGGACCATTCCAGTAACCATTAAGTCTTTTTTCATGTAAAACAATGAGTAACGCTTCTTATTTTGTTCAACCGAAAACCTTAATTTTTATTTTTTTGTGAACCGAAACAATACCGGTATTTTTAAACCGAAACTTATAAAAAACCGACAACCGTTATGAAACCGATACTCCAAGATTTGCATAACCGATAACCGAAAACCTTATTTCGAGCATAACCGAAACTGTAACTGAAACCGATATTCGTTTCGGTTTTAATCCCTGCTTTATATATTTAATAAAAAGTCGTAATCATCACCACATATTGGATCTCAATAATACATCCCTTATTACAGACTCTTAAGTACTTTATAGATTCATGCATTAAATAAAATATTCAAAAAATTAATTGTTCAGTGAAAATTAAATAACAAAAAAATATATGAAATATGTCCGAAAAATAAAACCTTAGATATTTCAGCAAACTGTGTGCGAGTGTAATAAAAAAACGTTACGTTTATGTCAATTTACCAAATAACTACAAATTGTTGAGAGGTTTTCGAAATTGGCACGTGAAAGAAGTATTTGAAAATATGAGAAACGTGACTTCAATATATTCACAGCAATGCATTTTGGGGCTCTTCATAAAGCAAAAGAAATTGATTTTTTTGTTTGAAGGAAAACGAAATACGCGTTGCATGAAAAAGTGGCACACACACGGCAAAGGCGGCAGGCGGCTGGCGGTAGACGACAGCAGCCACAGCTGCCACAGCGGCAGCAGCTGCCACAGCAGCAGTGGCAACACTAGTGAGCCTGGGCTAAGTAGGCCACTTTTGGCAAGAAGGAGCTCTTCACCCATTTCTGCAACAGCTGCACTTGAAGGCGCTTCTGTTGCCGCTTTGTTAAGAGTTTGAAGCAGCAAGCATAACGAGAGGTTGCCTCATTGGTTGATTGACTTGACTCGACTTTAGTTTGAGATTGAGGTAATATATGTGTGTGTGCAACGTGTTGAAGGATTACACTCGAAATTAGCAAAAGTCTAATCGATAGTTAAGTGTGAACAGCACAATATTATTCACTCGTTCATTCATTTATTCATCTCAAACAACTGGTGCACTCATGATATGATGTAAATCCTTTACAAAAGTGACTCGCATTATTTTCCATTTTTTTGAAAACAAAAGAAATGACTGTGACAAAAGGTAAGCTGATTATGTAACGCACACTCGTGTGCGTGTGAGTGTGTGCGTGTGCACGTGTGTGTGTGGCAGATAGAATTAACAAACGGCACAAGCTGACGCCATTTTGTTTTGCAACTTTTCAACAGCTCTTTTTCAACTGTTTTTATTAGTGATTTCCGTTGAAAACAAGCTAAATTATGCGTCCTTTTTTTTGTCTGCTCCTTTTCTGCCTTTGTTTTTGTTTGTTGTTGGTTTTGTCGGTTTCTACACCTGACATAAACTTTACTTTAACTTTGTCATGGCATTCATTTTTAACACTTTGAGATTTAAATGTGCACAGAGAAATGCCAAATACTTTACACAATTGACACAAAAAAAGAATATTTACTTTTCGTTATTGCTTTTGAGCAGTTTCTAGTCATCAGTCAAGTCTAGAAAAAATCTGTTTTTATTTTAGCATTGTTACTGACTGAATTTTGATTAATGCAACTTTGATTATATACCAAATTTTAAACTGTCATAAAGTTGTTACAAGCTAATCACTCTTCATCAAAACAACTTTTAAAGAAAACACATTGTTCATAACCTTTTAAGAAATCTTCATAAAATATTCATATCAAATCAAAACTCAATCGATTTGTGCTTTCAACTGGAATTAGCTGCAGATACTTAGGCACCACATAGTTAGGAATCGATAAGCAGACATTGTCCATTATTGCCTTGCATAATCGTATTGGCCACAAATGAGAAAATCTGTGTTTCAGTTACATGGCATATCAGTTGTGAAACGCATTCAGCTAGCTACTAATTGATAAGACACGTGCCTGAGATCCACATCGTTATGTACTGTGTGAGAGCTATACGAGTCCCTAAAATCGGGCACTTCCATTCGAATTTCGAACACAAAAGGGAGCATTGATTGCAATGGGCCAATTGTCCCAGGTCTGGGGCATGTGAAACTGACACTGGGCAGCAACGTCATACCAATTGAATAATGCAAATGCACGTCTCTGCCAAAGGGTTTGAATGGGGGGGAACAGACCAATTCATTATCGATTCAGTCATACTGAAGTTGGAATTGAAAGAGCAAAAACCAGACCTGAAATCAGAATGCACGACAATAATACAGTGAAGAGACAAAAAAAAAAAAAAAAAGAAAAAGTCACATCAACAACTGAAAGTACGAGTACACAAAAGGACGATAATTGAGAATCAATGACAATGCCGGCTGGCTTTTGTTTTTATTAAGCTCACATGATAAATGTAATTGTTATTGTCTCACTTCGACGTCAAAGCAGGTTTCAACCACAGTATGACTACGAATACGCGTACATTCCAAATATCAATCGAAAGTTCGCTTGTCGACAGCTCAACAAATCAATCATACGCAGCGTGGTGCGTGTTATATACGTGCCATGCTAGCTTTTCTAATACATACGGAAAATAGAGTATATGTATATTTGTGTGTCTATCACATACATACTCACATATTTATATGCACGCATGTGACACCTAGACTTGTAAATAATAAATCCATCTTATATATAGCTCAAAAAACACAATATTAACGATGGTTATCTGCATTTCCAAGTCCTGTCATTATTTAATTAATGGCATCTTGAGAATGCCCAACAAAACAAATATAATGGACACTAAATAATAGCAATCGACATCGTGGCAGGTGCTGCATGTGGCAGCTGCTGGACACAACCCAGCGCAAGTTCGGAAAGTTTTGTGAAACTTCATTAATTTAAATGAGCTTGCAATTTGAAGTCAACTGAAACTAAATCCGACCGTGCATGCAAATTAACTCAGGCTCGACAAGTTCAGACATGTTTAATGCCAAGTTGCTGAATTCATGCTTAAGTAGACTTAGGCAAATAACTTTATAACTTAAGTGCTAATTATTATGTCCCGTCAGTCTATGGAGGCCTTAGAAATTAGTCGAATTTAAGCGTACTACAATTAAATATTTCTCCCTGTCAAATCAAACAAAAATGTTAATAATATATAAATCTTATTTAATTAATAGACAGAGCGGATGCCGTAAAGAAAAGAAGCGGAGAATAGTTTCAAGGAAAAAATAATAAAATATATCCGGTTCTTATTGAGTAAAGGTATCTTAAAAGTGTACATCTTTCAACGATGGTCAAAAATCGGCTAGGATTAATAAAAGTGAGTAAAAGGTATTATAGGGTCTACATCGTACATAAGTACTATCACTTAAAAGAATTTCTTTAATTTTGAATAATTTATGTGTTTTTTAAGTAGTTTTTTTTTGATAGTTGATTGATTAAGAATGAATTTGATATAATCAAATTAAGAGTAACTTTTAGATAAGCACAAATAATTATTACTTGTCATATTTCAGAGGGTATTAATTAGATTTCAGCCGTGCTTGTACATTTATATTGGTAGTTCGCTTTATAGGTTATCTTTAGTTTACCACTAGAGCAATCATATTAGTATATCTTTAACGATTTATTTATATTTTTTTGAGAGCACACTTTCTCATTCTCTTTTTATCAAATTATGTAAGTTGATCCTTTTACAGGATATCTGGTAATCGAGCTCTTTCTATATGTTTATTTTCGAGATCTTTCTAATTACAAATAATAAATTTTGTTTTTTTTTTCGCATAACTGTTTCAACATTTCGCTTGATATTGGATAGTGGTGTTTCTACACGCAATTCTACACAATTGAAAGGGTATTGCGATGGTCGAACTCACCTGAGATTTTCGATGCGCGGCCTGCGACACTGAGGACGATTGCGTCGATGGCTGCGATCCTTTTTACATCGGCAATCGCAGTGCATGATGCATAGGGCTATGGATGAGATGACCGTTATCACAAATGGCACCACAAAAAAATGTATGATCATGGACACCTGGTCGTCATGATTGTAGGACGTGAGGACGACGGTCTTATTTTTACGCGAATAGAAACACGGATAGATGGCGCCCTCGACGCCATAATAGTTATTGAAATTTTTGCACGTCACTGTGGGCGGATAGCCGCATCCCTTAATGTTGACGAGCAGGGTGGCCTCATTGGATTGCTCCCAGTCGGCGGTGTAATTGCTATAGTCGGTCATATTCTCCGGTATGGTTATATTCTGTTCGATAAACGTCACATAGATGTGCACACAACGATACAGATCGGATGTGCAGCCCTCGCGACACGAGCTCCACGAGCAATTAAATATGCCAATGAGATCCTCGCGACGCGTTGTCGTACACAATGTTGGATGCTCGACAAAATCGTGACTCAACGTTGATATGGCCGGATCAACATAGAGCGGCACAAGGAACAGCAGAGATGCGCCGGCCGTCACCGAGAAGAAGGCGAGTGTTGATGTGCTATAAAAACGCGCACGTTCCCGCCACGAACGAAAGCGCCGATTGCCATTTTTCTTTTTTGGAGCCAGTTCTCGGATTTTACGTAACCGTAGCTCTTGTTGTTGCTGCTCGAGTAGTAATTCCGAACTGCCACTCCTCATATTATTGTCGGTGCACACAGGGCGCTGATGTTGCTGCTGATTGTTGCTGCTGCTGCTGCTTCTGCTGCTGCTGCTGCTGCTGCTACTGCTGCTGTTGTTGCTGTTACTATTCTAGTTGTTGCTGTTGCTGTTGTTGCTTGCGCTGACGTCGGCGTCGCAGCAGCAGCTGCAGCGACGTCACCACCCGCAACAGCCAGAAGCCTGCGGCTGGGCCTGAGAGCAGCTCCTGGGTTAGTCGTTGTTGCACTCGTCAAATTGCCAGCACGGAGAGAGTGAGTGAGAAGCGAGACAGAGCGAGAGCGAGAGCGAGATGGAGATGGAGATGGGCAGCGAGAAAGCTGAACACTTGCAGCAAACGTCGACGTCGGCGTCAACGTCGGCAGACGTCGCTGCCTACCGCAACATCCAAGAGCAGCACGAGGATTCAACACAGTTCTTATTTTAATTCCTTTTCTCCTTGTTGTCAATGTTGATGATTGAGGTTATGTACACACGCGTCGACGCAGAAAGAGACCGGATAAACAGCTGTTCGTACAGCTAACGAGAGAGCGAGAGAACGAGAGCGAGCGAGAGAGATAGTGGGAGTGGGAGAGTGACAGATAAATAAAGAGAGATAGAGAGAGACAGAGTCAGTCAGATGGCGAGAGGAAGACGCTCGCCAGCGTCTTCATTTGTCTTGAATGAGTCGATTTATTTGAATTTATACTTTTCCTTTTTTTACCACTTCAATTAAATTATTAATAAATATTTGCATTATTATTATAAACACTTAAACTTGTTAGTCAATTTCGTTTAGATGTAATTGTTGTTGTTGTTGTTGTTGTTATTTTTGGCTGTGACACTGAAACGAAGCAAGAAGAAGAAGAAGAAGAACAACGATAATGGCAGCAATTACGAAAGTGCGGCTTGCGTGGGCGCCGCAATTTACAGCTGTTGATGTAGGTTAGTTTGACGAGAGAGTTCAAGAGAGAGCCTCTCTCTCTCTCTCTCTCTCTCTGAGTGCCAAGAGCCGAGAGCAGAGCGCAAGCAAGCAGCGAGTAAATAAGAGCGAGCGCAGCCTGACAGCGACGCATCGACGCTGACTTCGACGCCAGCGTCAGCGTCAACGTCAGCGTCAAGCTGCGACTTTCTTTAGTATGTCGCCCTAGTGACTGTGTAATCTTTTTTTGTGGGTGGAATTATTTATGCTACATGCTCTATGCTGTTGTTGTTGTTGTTGCTGTTGCTGCCAAGACATTTTATTATTTTTCAATTTATTTGCATTTTTCTAGACTTGCTCAAAAAGTTCAAAAATAAAAATAAGAAACTAAACAGATATGCATGATTTATTATAGTAGCAAGGCATTGATGTTGGGACTCCTTCAATCTGTTCAATGTCTGGCCACCACCCAGAGCGGTTCTTGGTCCTGCAAACTACACTGACCTAGAGCGTATTTAGAGTTGAAACTTGATATCAAACTTATAAGATACAAAGATTGTTCTCTTTTTTTCTGATCAACCACGATTATTTAATAGCTGCCACAAAATAGAACTTCTTTACTTCAGTAAATTTTTAAAGAATGATAGGCAATTTAACAATGTTGGTCAAATAAAAAAAAAATTTATTAAGACTGCTCTTTTAGTTTTTTAACATTATTGCTTGCATTTCTATTAATATTTCCAAACTAATTTATCATATTAAAAATCCAAAGAATCTTGCAAATATTCTAGATCTAATTATTCATATTAAAAATATTTTTAAACTTTTTTTATATTATTTTTTATTTATTGTATTTTTTCTATTATTTTTTCAAAGTTTTAATTTTTTTTAATAAATCACGCAATTTTTCATATTCAAACATTTCTAAGATGCTTTAATTATTAGTTTGTTGTTAGCAACATGTCATTAAAAATAAGCTTTGAGCCACTGTGTTTGTATGCTAATGTGCTTCTTGTTGTTGCTACGTTTGTTACTATTATTGCTATTGTTGTTGTTGTTGTTGTTCTTGAAAGTACTAGTGAAAGTAGCAGTTTTATTTGCCTCAAGCCAGAGAATGTTTGCGGTTGTGCGAGTATTCTATGCTTTCATATACCAAGTATTCTAAGCTGTCGCTGTCCACGTCCACATGACACCCATTATTTACCTACATATTCTATTTGAACGTTAGCTGTTGTTGTTACTGTTATTGTAACTTCGCGTGACTCTAAACATTGGTCACTTGGAACATTAGCAACACACACAGTTTGTTTTTGTTTTTGCCATAGCGGGAGTTGAAAGCAGTTCAGAATTTTCATTATACACACACACACACCTACAAAGCCTACACGTGTTTGCATGTGTGTGTCTTTCTATATGTTTGTGTGTGTGTGTGTGTGTGTATTTGGATGATTTCATTCATATAGCATTCATTTTTGCAGCGTGCGTTACTTTTTTTTTCTTCGCTCCCTCCCATTTAGTTTGAAAACTAAAATAGTGGCCACACGGCGTATGAGTAATGTCATGACAGCAGAGAGACCTTCTGTGCAACGGTTTAATGAGCCACAATAATGAAAAGAATTTGTTAAATTATCTAGCTATTTTGCAATATCTGCCCCTAGCAACAACTTAATGAGCAAAAAATTCATCTACAAAATTTGGTTTCATCATTTTCATAAAAATGATGTGAATGTATTGATAACTCGTTTTTTGATATATGTATTTGTAAATAGGTAAGAATATATATAAGCTGCTCGCCGCCTACGCCACGCCTTTTGGCACTACTGCCGCTGTTTTGTCCCGGAGGCAAAAAGCAGCTAAAAGGAGCAGGAAGAAAAAAAAAGCACTCAGCACAAGTATCTAACTAACTTTTGACAGTTGAAATGGCACTGCCCCGCACATCGTTGCCCTCTTGTTGGTTCCACTCTTTGTTGTTTTTGTTGCTGTTGCTGTTGCTGTTGTTGTAGTTGCCGTAGTGATTGTTGTTGTTGTTCTTGTTGTCGCTTCAGTGGCGCACTTTCACTTATTCTTTTTTTTTGCACAATGTACCGCCGATTACAGCACAAATTTGCCACAGAACGGGAATTTGCTGCCTTTTGCTGGCTTTCTACAGACAAACACAAACACACACACGGACACAGACACAGACACAGTCACAACACAACACACACTGAATCGAGACGAGAAGCGCGCACGCTGGGCCCTGACGTGCCTCTCGGAGTGTTTGTCCAAAACTGACATGGCGACCCGACTCCGCACAGGACTCGCCACAACTTATGCCCCAATGCGTGTGTGCATGCGTGTGTATGTGTGTGTGGGGGTGGCGTCGACTTTGCAATGACATGAACAGCGCTGCCGACGTCAGCGTCGACGTCGACTTCGACGTTAACAGCGCGACTTCGCTCAGCACTGAAAGGATTCTCGCATTTGCGCACTCCGCGCACTCATTGAGATAGGGTCAAAGAGTCGAAATAAAAGCGATTCGCTTGTTTCTTAACACCAGTGTTGCCAGTTTTTGCCGAGCAGCATATCTGACAGTTTTCCAAAAAAATAGCTACATTTTCTAACAACCAGTACTCGATAATCCATTTCATATATAAATTCGATTGGACTCTTTGTAGTTCTACAAGATAAAGCTTACAACTTAATTTTTTAAGTTAAGCATACATAAAGTGAGAATATAAATTTGCTGCAGATATTGTGACATTCCACATTTCGTAAAGTTATTATTTATTGAACATCAACTTAAAGCATTCGTAAAATATATTTGTTAAAATTTATAGCATAAATTCAGATACTAAGATACAATAGCAATAAATTAAAAAATATAAACATAAATAAGTATAGAGATTTATAGTTCACCAAATTTGCTCTGGATAAATATTCTGTAAAGTTGGTAAAAATAAATCAAAAATTTTAAAAAATGTTCATACTATGGCAGCTTTTACAAAATTTTGTTGGTTTGCAAGGGTATATAAAATATTTAAAAATTTATTGTATTATTCTAATTATGTGAATGAGATAAACCAAAATCAACCTCTTTGCTGTTTTTAACTGGAACGGAATACCTGGTTTAAATAAAGAACTGCTTGTCACATTGATAACAAAATCAGCACTGCTTGTAATCTGGGGCTGTCCAAATATCCATATATTAAGTATACGGCAGGTGTAACATTGACTGTCACAACCCGCTGGGTTTTAGAAATAAATATTAAAATACGAAAATAGTTTTTAAAAATAAAAATTAAAATAATTAGAAATTATTATTCTTCCATATTTTACAACAAATTTCTTAATGTGGTATATATTTAAATAGGCGCGCGTATTCTGTGCACTGCTTACAAAATTTAATTTTAGCAGAGCCAACAACCAAGAAAGCAAGCTGTGCACTGCTTGAAAACCAAACAAATTCTTAATGAATTTGAAATTTGAATATCATTATATTAGATTTATCTGTTGCTCTGTTTATCGGTAAGATAAGCAAAAATATAACGTTCGTATAGAAAATCTTTTTATATTTGTTTTTATGTTATGAAAATTATAGGTAAGCCTGTTTTAATATCAACAAAAAAATTAAATAAATCTTGTTTATCAAAGTGAGCTAAATTTTTATTTATTTTAATTAACTAATTTTTTTGACTATATTTTTTTATTTGTTTATATTTATTGATATCAGAAATATTACATATCGAACACGTCAAATCGCAATGCAACACTTGATAATCGATAAGAAATATATCGATCACAACTGTCTGTTCATCAGTGGGCTAAAAGTAAAAAGGTTTGACTGGAAATAAATTTAGTAAGTAAAATATGGGATTTGCCTTAACGAATTGTGACTATAAATTGGCAGAAATCTTAAAATCATAGTGTGTTTAGCTTATTTAACATTTTAACAAGCAAGGGTTTCTTTGTTTTCTATTAAAAAACATTAAATGCACATGCAGGCACATATACATATACATATGCATGCAATAAAATTATATGCATTTTTAACATTCATCCAATGCCGGTGAAAACGGTGTCCAAAAGCTCACAGGATGTGCATAATGATTTCAAAAGATTTCAATGAGGATCATCTTATGTGTACCCTTTCTAAGAATAAGAAATAGTAACTGAAATAATAACTCACGTCCGATTGAAAAGGGACTCTTGCCTCCCCTCCTCCCAAGATCTTAGAGTCGAGTTTCAAACTGTCTGTTTTTGTTGGATATGCATGTAATGGTTTTTAGAATAATGTCAAAAATATTCAAACATTGGTATCTATAATTATACTCATGACAAAAAAATCATAGCAAAATATTGCATTTCATTTATTTTCAGGCCAGATATCGCCTGATATATTTTTTTCTGCGCCACGTGTCTCTTCAACAATTCGGAATCTCTGTTCTGTGATAAAAAGAAGTAAGTACGCTTTGGTCCAGAATGTTGTCCACATCTAACATCCACTCGCACACAAATACATATGCTCATATACGAATACATGCACACATGAACATAAATCCATTATTGCTGCTTCTTCTTGCCATGACTCTTCACTATTTGAAAACCGTATCCTGCATTACATCTGTATTTATTGTCCGATCGCTACGGCAGTTGAATTACATGCAGCAAATAAATCAATGTGTATAAACCATAGCTGTTAAATTTAAGGATTACAATTCTTAATCAATTAGTTTATAAATATAAAAGAATTGTAATGATTAGATAATCACCTTGTGAATAATTAATAATTACTTTTTGATAACGATTATAAGTAATCAGAAATAATCAGGATTACTGAAAATTACTAGAAAATAATTGAAATTACCTAAGAAATTACTTTCCGATGTTGCAAAGTGGCCTGCATTTTTTTTTTCTATAATTTTCATTTGAGAATTACTATTTTATAACTATTTAACAAAATTTTGTTAAACATTTGTTCTTAGTAGGCGCTTAAATATTGTTAATAACCAGAGATAATCATAAGCAATCCAGAATATAATCAAATTATTTTATTGATTATATTTAGGTAATTTCAATTATTTTCTAGTAATTTTCAGTAATCCTGATTATTTCTTATTACTTATAATCATAATCAAAAAGTAATCATTATAAATTTGAAATAATCGTATTTTATCATTACTTTACCCGAAAAAATAAATAATCTAATTACTAATCATTATGACTAGTAATCATTATTTAACAGCTCTGGTATAAACTAGTTATTCAACATTGCCTTGAAATCAGTTTTGCAATAGGGAGAGCATCATTTCAAAGAAGTTATCTATGGAGAAGATATACAAGAATATATAGATTATACTGATCAAGAGTATATATCCAATTTGGGGTCGTATAATGCAATATATTGGCTTATGGAGGAGTTCGATTCAGGGATTCTTAGCTTGACAAACACAAAGATTGGTTCTAGATCAGGTTCTGTGAGTCTCTGCTTGGAACACTATGTGGATTGTCCATTTCAATACTACGATCTGAAAGAAAATTAAATTATTGATATCAGATCGAAATAACTTTTTGTATTTGAGTGTACATACCTAAAAGGGTATCGCTTAAAGTGACATGCATATTAGATATGTACATATATATGAAGTTCCATTTTCATAAATTTGACTACGATGATTTATAGATAAATTACTAGAAGATATTCTGAAACGATACTGTAAGTTCTTAATTTATCAAAGCGAATACTTTCGTATTTTATTGATTAATATTTATAGTATACTTACCAGATTCAAGTGATTTCCATAGATCTTTTGGGAATTTCTGCGCATATTTAAATAATTCGCTTAAATTTAATAAAAGCATTACTGTAATTCTATAAGCATAAGTATCAACTAAAACTGAAGTGAATATTTTAATCTGTTTCTTATATAGAAATGAGAATGCGCAAATGTGTGCATGTGAGTATATATATAGATATGTACATGTGTATATGTGCAAAAACGCGAGTACTGATAATGAGGTTAAGTGAATGCTTGCTGATATAAGCATACATATTATATATAAATATGCAAATACTTAAGTATATAGACAATATTCATATGAACATATATAAATTTAATCATGACATTAAAATAACTTAATAACTATTAGAAGTTGTCATGCTACATATGTTTTTACAAACATACATACACAGCAAAAACAAGCTAGAACCAGTTGAGAATTATAAGGCGCAAGAATGAGAAAAGGGCTTGACTGTTCTTGCTATTACTGAATTTTATCGTCGTTGTTATTTTCTGTACTTTCAGAGTAGCAACTTCTTCAGGTTCAAAATTTGGCAAGCATATTTGGGATAGCAACTACTTCAGGTTAAGTGTTAGGGCACTCCGAAGAATTGATGTAGAGTTGTAGAGTTCTGTATTAAATTTTAGTCTAATTGTTCCAATGACGACTATATGATATAGTTGACAGATTTGAACCAACTTTGGTCAGGATACATAAGACCAACCCAGATGCATATTATTGGATGACGAATCTCAAGAACCAAAAAAGTTTATCATACAAAAACTTGATTTTTGAACGATCTTTCATATGACTGCTATATGATATAGTTGATCGATTTGAACCAACTTTGGTCAGGATGTATAAAACCAACCTGAATACATATCCTGTCAAATTGGTTGATATATCTCAGAAAACAAAAGAGTTTTTCATACTAAAATTTGATTTTCGACCGATCGTTCCTATGACAGCTATATGATATTGTGGTCTGATCGAAAATTTAAAACAAACTTGATCTGCGTGGGGTTTTTAGAAGTCTGTGTACCAAATTTAGTTGCTCTATCTCTTATAGTCTCTGAGATCTAGGCGCTCACACGGACGGACGGACGGACGGACGGACAGACGGACATGGCTATATCGACTCGGCTGTTGATGCTGATCAAGAATATTTATACTTTATAGGCCACGCCTCCTGCCTGGTACGCACATTTGCACGAATACAATATACCCTTTTACTTAATTTTTAAGTAACGGGTATAAATATCATGTCAAAAATGGGCAAAAAGGGTATAATGGCTTCGTTGGAATGTATGTCTGTCCGTCCGTCTGTTTGAACACGTCGATCTCAGAGACTGTAAAAGCTAGAGACTTGAAATTTGGTAAGTAGGTTCCTGTATACCGTAAGCAGACCAAGTTTGTTTCTGTTTTTGGATCAGACCACTATATCATATTGCTGACATATGAATAATCGGTCGAAAATAAAATTTTAGGATGAAACACTTTTTGTTTTTGTATTGTATCCCAACCAATCCTGCCCCAATGTGGTTAAAATCAGACCAATATATCATATAACTGTCATTGGAACAATCAGCCGAAAATTTAATACAGCGCTCTTCAATTCTATGGCGTGGCGAACTGCATCTTAGTGCCTGGGCTCAGGGTATCCGACAGTCGAGTACACTCGAATGTAGCCGCACCTCACCGCGAGCGAAACGAGCCGGGGGTAGGCGAGGATATGATTGTAAAATTAAGACTGTAAGTGGATAGAAAAGCAATCATTAAGCATTAATACAGTCAAAAATCCAAGAAAAGCAAAATATTTACTGAGAGCGGAATAAAATACAGTACAGAAGTATTTCGTAATCGATTTAAGAATTACGAACATTTTGACACCGTTTGAGATTAATTTGATCAGAGAATCCTGGACATTATTTTTCTGCTTACGTGTATTTGTATACTATGTGTCGACGAAACAGAAATGACTAAACACTAAACTAAACTGAAACACTCAACATGTTAACTGAAGAAGTGAAGTGTTCTGTTGATTTATTATCAACAGTTTACAACCATGCACTTTTACCAGAAATTGCACAGTAAAAAATGTTAGATTAAATAAATACAAGAAAAAGAATGAAAATAGCAAATAAAACACATAAATAAAAGTAAAACACAGATAATACTGATCAGCTTTTGACTATATCTAATCCATGCAGTCTAAACACAAAGTCAAATGCTTGTTATAATTTCCATTCTAAGAGTTGGTAGCTTATCCAAGCGGTAATGAGTCTTCCAATGTAATAATCGAATTATAATTTTCGTTGTGTTTTCTAATCATACATATTACTTACATATTAAGTGGTCAAAATTGATACAAAAAAAAACTATATTATTGATTTTTTTTAGTCATTGTTGTTATCAGGGTTGGTCTTTATTACTTGTTAGTCATCGAATGTCTTCCCTAGTATTGGTATATCATTGCGAAACAAGTTTTGTGAAAGAATATTTCAACTGCATTTCTGACAATTTATATGTTGCCAACTTTATAAATATTTTATATTTATTTCTTGTATAATTTTATTATTGATCAAGCTGAAGTAACATAGCTAAGAAATTATATTTTCTGAAATTTTTCAATGTAATAGAAGCTTGTGCGTTGTGTAAGTATTAAAAAAGTAGCTTGAAAACAATCGAATGACATAATTTTAATTTTTTTAAATTACTCCAAATAACAATTTTTACACATCATATTATTACTGAGTTTAATTGACATTTAATGAACTATTATTTAGTATAATAAAGCGTCTGCTTTTTTAATTTATCTATGATTTTATAGACATTTTAAAACAAGAGGGCCCTTTGTTAGATTGATTAAGATATCTTATTGAAAAAATTTGTCATACCTAAACTAGATTTTTGACCGATAGTTCAAGTCAAACTCGACTCGGCTGATACTAATCACTATACTTTATGGAGTCGGCCAGGTCTCCTCCGTTTTTGCCCAAAGTGGACAAAGTGGGTAAAGTGCATGAAAATAACTTTATTTTTATTTATATTATATTATTATATATTATACAGCTGTTATTGTACTTTTAGTTTTCTCTTGATTAACAAGTTGATAAGATAATCGTTTCTTACTTTCCATGTCAATGAAGTATATTAAATTTAGTCTTTCAATGTAAATCTAGCTATTGACAGTACTGCATACATTAATTAAATTATTATTGAACTGACAGACTTAACGAGAAGTTAACCGTGTATTTAAAAATTTAAAAAATTGATTATCTTTTGATTCTAAGTTAGAAAAATTAAAGCTGTTCATTAAATTCTTTCAACCCAAGATGTGAGTTTTTAGAAATTGACGAAATGTATTAGAATTAAATAGTATTTGGCGAACATATTGTAATACTAATTTGTCATCAATCAATTGACAAGATAAGTTCTTTGAAAATGACTTTAAAGCCTTACATAACAGATTTGATGTATAATGATTTAGATAAGAATAGATAATAAACTATTGATTTATATTTATAATATAATGACTACCTGTAGGTAGCTATTACTTATATTCTTATCTATGTCTTCATAGTCATATCCAAGTCATTATTAATAAGTATCAACAAGCTACAACAGCTATCATTAGAATGTTGATAAATAAATACAGTAATGAACAGACAAACCCATAAGACCATCTCATTTATGAGATCATACAATAACCTATTGATAAACTAAAAACTTATACATATATGATTTTTATCAACAAAACTTGTCAATTTTTCTTTCTTTTCTTTAGATAAAGATGTTCTCAATTAAGATAATTATATTTTTAATTTGTGCATTGGCTGTGCGAATTTCAACGGGCTCTCGATTAAAGCAATGTGGATGCTACTTTAAAATTATATTAAAATCAAAGCTATCGGCAGACTGCTCAAACCGAACTAACATAGACTTTAAGTGTCTATCAGAGAGTGATCCACACGAAATATTGCTGAAAAACAATAATTACACCGATGTTCCATCTGAGATTTTTGAGCATAGCTTTAATAAAACTCAACACATTGATTTTTCGGAAAATTCAATAGAACACATTCCGGAAAAATTGTCGGAACATTTCGTAGGTCTTCGATCCGTCAACTTTGATTATAACAATTTGACAAATCTGAAGGAATTGTTTTTCATCGATGAGCCAATAAAACTTTCAATATCATACAATCAATTTCAATGCAATTGCACCGATCCAGATAATATTCTGGTAAATGAACATGCAAAGGTTCGTAATTATTTACTTATAATTATTATAAATAATTATAATAATTAAATTAAATGTTCTAAAATTATATCATATATTTACAGAAACTAGGAATAAGTCTGACTTGCTATTCATATGTTTATAAACGCTACATACCGCATACAGCAAAATGCTACATCCAGTTTAATGCTGAGCAACCCCAAGAAGGAGTTCTCGCGAAATACATCATATTATTTTCGTGTGGGGCCGTTTTTTGTCTTTTAGCATTTTGGGCACTTCCTCACCGACGCACATTTCGATGAAATTTCAATTTTGACCGACCAACCCGAATCCCCCAGTAGGACTATCAGACTGACAGCCACAGCCATTGACTCAAAAGATATGAAAAAAATGTATTAATTACCACACTATTTATTTTTATATTATTTTATACATATATTTTATATTATATATACATATTATACACAATTTCAATTTGTTTTTATTAAATTTATGAATTGAAAAAAATATTAATTTTTATTATATTTTATTGAAATACAAACCAACAATTTGTGATTGATTTTTGATTGACTTACAGTTCTGGAACACCCCTGATAGAAGAGTATAAATTCAAGCGCAATTCGTTTTTCAAAAAGTGCTGCATACTTTTAGGCTCAATCAGAAAATTCTTTACTGCTGCACTGAGTTACCCCAATGTTTTCTGAATAAGCTTTGAATAAAAGCTGCAGCTGGCAAAAGCGCAAAGCTTTCTACACTTCAAAGCATCAAAGCTCTCAATCGTTAGGGGAGGGAGCATTAAAACGCTGCCCCACTTTTGGCTCGGCAGCCATACAGTGTCTGTGTATGTATGTGTACATAAGCGTAGAGGGAAAGTGGGTCAAGTAACTCAATGCTGCCCTTGGCACGGTGAATTTGTCCTTGATGCCTGCCACCGGATTGAGATTGAATACATATATGTATGTATGTATGTACAAATAAAAATATGCATATGTATTTAAGCTATGTATGTATGTGCACTTTGAATTTGATCAACAATTTTCATAAACATTTTCTGAATTGCAATGAAATATTTTCAGCTGAAGTTTGTCTTGGATTTTCTTGAAGGAGTTTGAATTGATGCACATACGCATACATATGTATATGTATGTTTATTCCATATATATAAGTTTGTATATATAAGTTTGTGCTGAATGCGAAAAGTAGGTCAACATATTTTCAGTGCTGCCTCAGGTTGCGAAGTGCCCCATTTATATAAATTTGTATGTTGCAAGTTGCCTAGGCATTTATGTATAAATAAATAAATATAGAACTGATAAAATATATTATTAACTATAATAAAATATATTATTTTATCGCAAAACAATTTTATCAGTTATATATTTATTTATTTATACATGACTTAAAGCAGTTAACAAAAAGAAAATTAAGTGTTAAGGAAAAAATCAAATTTGCTATTTAAGATAAACAATAAAATTTAAATTAAAAACTTAAACTGGGGTATTAAAGATTTATAATTGATCCAACATTTCCTGCAAGGATTGGAGGAAATACAGAAAGAACCCAAACACATCATTATAAAAATATGAAATAAAATTATCTTTGATCCGCTCACAGTCCAGTGTTATATACATACTTATATATTATGTATGTATGTATACATATGTATTTATGTTTAATCCGTTGTATTTATGTTTATCAGCTTGTTTAGGCAATTACAGCCGGTTCAAAGTTCACTTGGCAAACAATAATAACAAATTTTGTTGTCTCCATGTTGACAGCTGTACGCAGTTCTTCTTCTTATTTTTCAAGCCAGCGATGAGGGGGAGTTCCAGCATTCCATTTCGCTATTTGGTGCTTTGTGTAAACAACAACAACAACAACAGCAACAACAACAACGTCTTGCAGCAGCGCAATGAAAACAATGAAAATGTTTGTCTCTCCGCTCGTCTGTTTTCCACGAAAATTTATGACCAAATGTCAACATTGCCACGCACAAAGACCAAACGGCATTATGTTCTTCGATGTGTGGCACTGGGAGCGGCAATTGAATTGCTGCATGCCCCATGCCCCATGCCACATGCTGCATGCCGTATCCGTTGATCGGTGAAATTAGTTTGTTAGCCATGTCAAGTTTTCTTTCAGCCAGGTGCCCATTTGACCCCCCCACCCCTCCTCCCTCCACATAAGACTCGTGGGGAAAACCGGTTGTCAAAATGCTGGACATGACATAAATTTGTATCTGCAACTGGCAACTGGCAACTAGCAACTGGCAACTTGCAACTTGAAGAGTCTTGTAATGCCAACGCTCATCTTTCGTCTAGAATTTATGCTTCCTGGCGCTGACATCATGTGCACATCAATCAGACGTCCTCGGGCCATTTTCCTGTTGGTAACTTGATTTTCATTATGATTTCAGTTTTTGCCTTAAACAAAAATGCAAACAATGGCAACAACGGCCAGGTAAACATCAGGTGGAACATTCTAATGAGCCAGCACGCAACTCGCAACTGTTTCATCCAAATTTCAACAGAGTCCCACTTCCCCCTTCCTCCTATCCCCTATCCCCTATTCAACTGCCCAACGATCCCGTCCATCTTTTGCCACTGACAACCTTGATGGACAACTGAACACACATTTGTGGCACATCCACACACTGCCACAAACAGTGTCCATCTACAGCTTGATATGCGCCTTTGACAGACACCTCTGAAAGGGGGGCAATTACAATCATTCAACTAATATTGTGGCACAAAATGTGTATGTCATAGATATATAGGTATGTATGATATGCAGGTATTATATATATTAATTACACCTATGTCTATATTTATGCATGTATATATCAGAGCCAAAACTTAATTATCTTTAAATAATGTAATGAATACTAAACTTAATTAGTTTTTCATAATTTTGTAATTAATTATTTCCTAAATATTAACTAGAAATTCGAAAAAATATCATAACTAAACATTACTTCACTCTAACTATTATTTCTAATACGTTTTGTTGCGAATGTCTTAAAAAAATTAATAAAACAGACTTTTATTTTTTCAAAATATTAATCAGACGAAAAATTCATTTTATTTTTCGACCTCATATTTAATAGAAAACGGGTACTTATAAAAACATGTAGATCAATTTAAATACGGGGATTCCCATTTAAATTGAATATTTTCTTTCTTTCACAACGTAAATTGAATAAATTATATAAAATAAAAATAGCAAATATAATATAAATGGAACCCAAATTAAAAAAATCAACTTTTCACAATTTTCTATGGTACGAATTTAGAAGATAAATTTTTTTTAAATTTTGTATTAAAGTAAATTTTAAATTCGCACAACCATTTAAATGTATTACTTTATTACTTTCGATAAAGAAAATCCTAAGATATTAAGTCTACACTGATAAAAAAAAATTTTCTAAAATCAAGATTTAGGTCTCAGAACTAAGAATTTTGTTCTAAAAAATGTGTCGAGAACATAAAATTCTTGAAATTAGAAAACAGACTTAAATTTAGACCAAACAGTCTTAAACTCTCAAGCCAAAAATCAAAAAAAATTAGGAAGGAATTTTAGAAGATGTTAATTTTTTTAAATTTCCTGCATTTCCTAAAATTATAAGTTGATAGATTACGATAGATAAAGAAATAAATAAAAGTGTGTTTTAAATCTCGCTTTGTAGAAAACCAAAGACGAGGGCTGCGCATGTGCAGGTCAATTAGCCAAATTGAGCAGACCGGGCTCAATGAGCTCTTTGTTGGTAATGGCGATAATGGAAAGTTGGTATCTCATTGGTAACCGTCAGAACAAAAAGCGAAGAAAATAAGAAAAAACACAAATTGAATGGAAATGTAATAATGACATACCCAACAACATATGCATTCATACATACGTACATATTTACATCAACGCATGCATGTAAATATGTATATGTATGGTATTTATACTTTGTATGTATTTTGAAAATCCGGTTTCAAATTGAATCGAATCAAAATCACACACACACACACATAACACATATATATTTACATACTTATACAAAAAGCGAGAAAAAATAAAAGCAGCGCCCTACCAAAAAAACAACAACAGCAACGTTGCAAGATAAAAATAAAAATAACAACAACAAATTACAGTTTGAACGAAAGAAATCAAGAAATCCGGTTTAAATTTCATAAAAATTCAATAAAACTACAAATTTTGCTGACTGGTCGCAAATGCGGAGTCAGTCTAATTGCAGTTAAAAGACAGCTCTATAGGACTTTAATTGGGTGAAAAACTTTGCTAACCACCCACTGAATGCCCACTTAGCTCATTCCAATCAGACGAATTGAGGCCGCTGTTAGCTAACAGTAGTTCCCGTTCTAATTGACAATGCTCGCTCTTACAATGTTAAGCTATGCTCTCACAAACACACACACGCACACATGCCACAATAAGAAACTCTCTTTGCATTGAGCAGCGTTAGAGCGAGTTAGCAGACTGTTGATTTGCTCTCTCAACTGGTTGACCTATTTTCCAGTTTACTTATATGTCAATGTGTGTGTGTGAGTGTGTGTATGTGCTGCTTGCTATTGCCATCTTGCTTTATCTAATGCTTTGTTTTGGTTTTGGTTTTGCTTTTTGCGTTTCTTTTCGTTTCGTTTGGTTTTGTAACTCAAAGATTGCATTCAAAGGCAGCGCTGCTTTCGTTGTTTGCTGCGTTTTTTCGTAACTGCGTATTTGTTGTAATGCCAGCAACGCTCTGTTGAATACAATTTGTTGTTGTTATAGTGGTTGCTGTGGTTGTTGTTGCTACGTCTGCCTATTTTGCGCTTTGGAATTTTCACTCAAGATATGATTAATTGAATTTGTCAGATAACGCATCTTTGCAGTTGGGCGCCATCGTTCACTTGCCACAGGTTGTCCGTCCAATGCGCATTTCAATGATCAACTTTTTATAATCCATTCAAGATTCCAAAAATGTTAATCTCATATTTTTTTATGTAAATATTAAAGCTTTAACAGATCATACATATTTATAAGTGTGTGTATTTAACCTCCCCCTATGATCCCCAGAATCTACGCAACCTATTTGGCCGTCTATCGCAATTGGCGTTTTCAAAATGCTTGTGGAATGAAATCCACCCCAAAATACATACATACATACATATGTACATAAATACATATCAACACAACAACAACAACACAATTCTATGCGCCCGTACATACAACATATTTTTATGTATACACACACACACATGCAAACACACATACAGTACGTCGAGTATTTGTTTTGACAATGAATAAAATTCACATACGGGGATTTACAGAAAAAGGTCAAACAATACCAAAAACATTAATTTAAAAAAAAAACTCAATATTTTTGGTATTGATCTTTTATAAAGAATACAACAGGTATGTATTTATGGAATAATACCTGATTACTACTTCATGCGTTTAGCGAGAAATTTTCAATTTGAAAATATGTATTAAGCTGATTTATATAAAAAGTTATCGTGTAGTAGTATTTTTAAAAATCGTTTCATTCAATGAACGTTTTTTATTTATTTTTATGTAATGTTCTGAGTAACATAGAAAATAAAATTAAAATAAGAAATATAATTAAGATCCACAAAATAAATATTTTTTTCAAGAGAAAATGTATAAATTATAAATTTTTTTGATTAACTATACATTATTTTGATTTTTTCTAGTTGCAACCCAAATAAACAAAACATTTATATTTTATAAGATATAAGATATAATTAGTTTTTGAAGCTGGAAATGTTCATAGCATATTTATTCCCACTATTCAAAAATAAAAAAACCATTAAATTGTTTTCTTTATTAAATTAGCAAGCAAAATGGTTTTTTAAAATATTTTAACTACAGAATTAATGAGAATATATGGGCTGAACCTAATTTTTTTGAATAAAATATTATATTTTGTCAAAACAATATTTTGAAATACTGTATGTATTTATGTACCTTTGTAGGGCTGATGCCCAAAAAAAAGCGCCAGTCTCGTCACTTGCTCCCCCATCCTCCGCTGCGAGACGCCAGCGTTGCGTCGCTGCGTTGTGCCTACAGAGGTCATTCCAAAGGCAACAACAATGCCAAAAACAGCCAGCAGCAGCTAAAGCCAACATAAAGCAAAAGCAACAACGTAGGCCCCCCAAAAATCAGAAATATGTAAGTATGTACATACATATATCTGTACATATGTACATATAATATTCACAACAATAAACAACAACAACAGCGGCGGCAAGAGCAGCGCAGCAGCAGCAGCAGCAGTGGAAACAGCAACATAGAATTGATGCCGATGTAAACAAAAGCAGCTGTTACTCGCTGAGAGGCAAAGAGCGCAAGATCACACTCTCCTCCACCACACTCACACAAACACACACACGCAGAGGCGATGAGCGCTCTCTTTAACTGTTAAATTTGTGACGTTGACAGAAAACCGGCCGGCAATTTTACAGGAAATGCCCTGCATAGAAAAATCAATAACATTAGGCATTCATTTTAGCAACAAACTTATTGGTTTGAAATATGCATTATTTGACTTCTTATTGATATGATGCGAACTGATTAGTTTCCAACTATATATACTCAATAATTGAAAAAGTTTATTTAATTACAGGAGCTTAAAAAGAAAAACAAAAAATATAACAGAATGTCAGCAATTAACATTATTTAAATATTTTATTATAACAAACACTCAGTTAGGGTATTGATGAGTCGAAAAATGTTGTGTGTGCGCTCTCATTTATTATGTGTATAGTAGTTGTTTGCTCTCCGCATTGCTCCGCTCAACAGCTGTTTTCGCAACATTGTTGCTGCTCTGCCAACGATAACAGCTGTTATCGTGTTGGCAGCGTCACTCTCTCTCTCTCTCACTGTACGCTCTGTTGTTGATACTCACACACATGCAGTGAGTTATGTGGCGCTCTGTTGACGTTGTGAAAAATGTTGACAAGTGTTTAACTTTTTGTTAACTGCGTAGTTTTTTTTGGGTTGGGGTTGGCAGCAGCAGAGACGTCGATGTCGACGTCGACATTTGCTGTTATGCTGGCAAACAGACGATGGCGTCATAGACGCACACCGATAGAGATGCATGTGTATGTGTATCTACGTATCAATGTTGCTGACTATGTACACATGTTGATAAGCGAGACTGCGTAGCTACAAATTGGCGATAATTACGTGCTACATGGGCGGGGGTGGATAACAAAGAGCATCGAAAATAATCTAGCTAAAATGAGGATGATTACGTATATAAATATGTAAGTAAATACTGATGTATGCATGTTTCTACGGGTGCAGTTAAAAATATTTTGACACATCGACAAGGCAAATTAACAGATCCGTTAGAAACTAACATTTTTGGTATGGACGCCGCTGTTAACGCAGTTGAAACATGCATACAAACCTACAGACATATGGCAAATGCATTTTCGACGATTTCAAGAGCATGTTTCTCAAGTATTTTACGTATTATGCTGGCAGCAGGGGAAAAACTTGCACACACACACACACACACATACAACTGAGTCTATGTAGTTTTCCAAGCAGGTACATATATGTTTGTATATACATATGTATGTATATGTCCAATGAAAGCATAATATAAAACAAACGAAGCAACAGCAACAGAGAGCGCGCGCGAAAGAGCGAGAGTAAGTGTGAGACAGGGAGAGCGAGAGGAAGAGAGAGCGAGCGAGCGAGCGAGCGAGTGAGTGAGAGAGAGCGAGAGTTTGATTGTATGCGAGTGTTGCTCGCTGCGCGTAACTGTAACTCGTTGCCGCTCGTTTAGTCTTTGATAGCCAACTCTCGTGTACAGACCGATAAGCGCTTATTGCGAGTCGCCTTCGTCGTCAATGTAGCAGACGCCAAATTGAAAACAATTGAAAATCAAAACAAGCTGAAATTCAAATATAAAAATTGTGAATATCAAAACAATAACAACGGTGACTGTTTGTTATATTAAAAAAAAAAACAATAACATACAACAAAAAATCATTAACAACAAATGCATTGGGTAATCCCCAACAACAACAACAACAACAACAAAATATTTCAACAACAAACAACAACAACTTAATCGTGCAGCATCAGCAGCAACAACGACAACGACAACAACAACAACAACAGCGGCAGAAGATTGCATCCATTTTGCTCTCTGGCGCTTTGTGAGTGTATTTGTATCTGTGTGGTGTACGTGAGTGTACGTGAGTGTATGTGTGTGTGTGTGAGCACGAGAAGAAAGAAAAACTTGGAAGAAAAAGTGAAACGACCGGCAGCGAAAGCAGCGTGAAAGCAAACCAAGCAATAAATAGAATATTAAATATATAAATACATTTATATGTACACAGATACATGCATACATACATATATTAAATAAAATAGCAATCAGCTCAAGTTGACAACAAAAAACAATTCAACAACATATCGATAACAAACAACAAAAACGACAATTGTATGTGACAACATTCAGTTTTGTAAAGTTGCAACTATTTTGTAGACGGATTCAAATTACTGTTGCACTGTTGCAAGAAGCTATCAAACTGCCGCTAACAAGGCCCAAAATTGGATTATGCTTGGGCACAAACGCAACATTAAGGCCATTAAAGCTACAAAGCATGTGAAGCTGCCCAGACATCTAGATGCACTGCATCCACATCCACATCCACAAGCATTTAGAGAGAGAGATTACAACATCCCCGTCCAAGCGCTTCAATTGCGTCTCGAGTATAATCAACATCTGAATCAACGTGTCACCCTCTGCCTGGAGCTTTATCACAAGAACATTATCAAGAAATTAACCGAGCTCAATAAAATCAATGTCTATAAATTGACCAAAAACGTTTGCCAGACTTAAAAAAAATCAAACAACAAAAACTTAATTCAATAAAAATACGAAAAAAAAGAAGTAAAAATTAATAAGAAAACTGTGTGCAACAAGTTGCTTGAAGCAAGTGAAAAGCTCAAAGTGTAAACGTGCAAAAGTGTAAAAAACAAAAGTGCAATAAAAGTAAGAAAGAAGGTTGAGATAAAAATGAAAAGTGCTAAAAATGCTGGTGCCAAGCAAGAAAGCCAAGTTAATATGCTGAGTTCATAGTAAAACTAGAAGAAAGTCAAGAACTTGAAAGCTAGAAAAGTTAAAGAGAGTGAAAATAGTGAAAAGAGTTAATTTCACTTGAGCACTACTAAAAACGCTACAAAAACGCACGCAAATCGCGTGCCACGCCCCCTCACCCCACAACCGCAATCTATTCATTTGAATATATCACATATAAAAATGTCAACCAGTCGCCGCTTGGCCAAACGCTCAATAATTGGCACCAAAGTGTGCGCTCCCGGTCCGGACGGACTCTGGTATTCGGGCGTAATCCAGGACGTTAAGACACCCTCGTTAATGTCCGGTGCATTGGCGCCGCCGCCGGAGCCAATGCCCCCGCCCACTTTCCTCGCCCCCGGCGATGCCCAGTTGAACGCGGATACTCGATATATTGTTCGGTTCGATTTCAAAACGACTGTCGGTGTCGCTGACGCGTCCGCCGCGTCAACATCCGTGTCTCCATCGGAATCGGTTATTGTCGAGACACGACGAGCCGCTGCAGCCGCCGCCGCTGCCGCCAGTGGGCACATCAGTCCGGCCCAGACATTGCGTCGTAATGCCATGACAAAGGAATTTCGTGAATCAGATCTAATCGGACCCGGTTTCCGATCCATAATGAGCATCCAACTACAGCCAGGACAACGCATCTTCTTAACCTACAATGGACGCGAACAGAGCGGCGATGTTGTCCAACATGATGTTAATAAGGACGAGGTCACTGTCAAGATAACCACAATTGGAAATGAGGTGAGTCTACCAAATATACAATATTCCATCTATACTGTTCTATAAACTATCGAAATTATATTTAAACTAAATAGAAATATAAACGGTACTATCTATTATAATATATAGCTTCATTTATATAATAATTAATTTGTAAGTGACTCTTACACTAGACATTTAAAGTTTCAAAGTATCTTCCCCCAAAATAGTGATATATTATTTTAAACACATGCTAACATGATTGCAAATTGCATCTCAATAGCCCAGTTATAACAAATATGGTTAAATATTTAAACATATAGTACATATGAAAAATTTACCCATTAAATTTCAAAGAATTGCTTCCTCAAGATATTTTAAAAATTATATCTTCTCTGTAAAACTTATATCGAAATGCCATATGAATCACAATAAAAATCAATTATTATTTTTTAAGATACTATTTAAAATATAAAAATATCATCCATTTCTTATATGAGTCCTCAAATAGACTACATTTTAAGTTTCAGAATAACGTGAGCGAAAAGATTTTCTAAATGTTTTTTTTTTTCCAAAAATATATAAAAGTGTCAAACGCATCTATAGCATAACAAATATTAAAAAAATATCTTCAAAAATATCTTTAGATGACACTAAAGTTTCCCCTAGAAAAAACAATGTTTGATATGGCAAATCGATATCAGAACTATATCAACTATCAGCAAGATATTCAAACAATTCTAAATGAATATCTTTTGATGGCCTATTTCAACATATTCGTACATACTATATGTATATGAACTCAAAGCTTTGGCTTTTGATTTTTGTCTCCAAATCCTCCTCCCCCCCTTTTGTTGCACTTTGCCTCCGCCCACGACACGACAATTGTGCAGCTGTGGCGCTGGCGGCATTTGCTGCAAAGTGTGCCAAGGTCAGCGTCAGCCTCAGCCTCAGCGACAATCATGTTGGGGGCGCTGCACATACATATACATATGTATGTATCTATATACATACATACATATGTATCTATGATTTTATGTATCTATGTATCTTGGCCATGCAATGTGGGGAGAGCATATTATGTGTGTACATACATATGTACATATGCTTATGTGCAACGCATTGCATTCGACTAGTATGTGTCTATGTGGCAAGCTGCTTTGGTCACTAGCAAATTGGTTTTGAGGGTCGCATTTCGCGCTTTCAGAGTCACGTAACTGGGTTAACTCGGGCAACTGAGTGCTGGCCTTCTTCCGAATGCCCTGGATGGCCTAAATCCAAATCCAAAGCTAAGACAATAACTTTATATATCAAAGCAAATAAATGGCAATTTAAGTTGATGTGAAAAAAAATACTATTTTTCAAATTAAAGCAAACTGTCTTGACCTGATTTATTGTTTTTTATAGGGTTTTAATGTGTTATCCTTCTGGTCACAATTCGTTAGTGAAACTTATCTCTAAATTTAACATTTTAATTGAGTAAAAAAGAAGTTAATCAGAATACTACTTCACAGATAAGAAATATTTGTTGAAACAGATCATAAGATACACAATATCTTATCTATATTATATTCTCCATGGTCATATAATATCTTGAGCTTATTAGTCTAACTTCAGTTATAATTTACTTCACAGTTCTGAATAGTTTTGCTGAAGTAATTTATCAGATTTAAATATTTCAATTTATATTTTAAATACTCAAGAAACTGTAGTTTAATGCATGAGCTCATTAAACGAACTTTAGCTATATTTATCAATTTATAAATATATTAATAATATAATAAAATGTGTTTTTTTATATTCTAAAAATTTCTTCGATTCAATTGAGTTAATCGACAGAGTTTAAAATAGAAATTGTGCTATATTTGGTTGCTAACCCACTGGTTGCATGTGGTTTGGCCAATAGTGTGTGTGTGTGTATGTATGTGTGTTCTTTGAGGAAACTCAAGTCATCGTAGCTCACGTTTTGTAGTACGTGTAATGCTCTTATAATCTCCCGTCTCCAGGCCACAGCCCCAATACAATTACGTCACTCAGAAACGACGAGCGACCCGCACGATTTCAAAGTGAAACATCGTTTGGGGCATTTATAGAATTGCTCGATTTCGATGCCCCGATGTCGATGCCGATGCCGATGTCGATGTCGATGCCGATGCTTATTCCGATGTCGATGGCAATGACGATGCCACCGATGTCGTAATAGAAATGTTGTTTAGCATTAAATTCGTTAAAGAATTTGATAGACAAAAAAAGCAATGTGCGATACATGTTCAGGGTTAAATAAACATACGTTGAAACGTAGATACATAGATATGTATGTAGATACATATGTGTATTAGACGCAGATACATAACAAGTTCGTTCGTTCAATTTAAATTTCACACAGTTCTAATGCTTTATAGCTAATTATATAGATTATATTTGCCAGACTGCCGTATAACGTAGGAATTGTTTTCGCTTAATTGCGTCATTATTCAGGCAGAGATACATATTAAATTAGCTGCGGCTTGTAGATAGATGTCATAGATAGTTAGATAAACGACGCTGCATGATGCAGATACATACATATGTACATATGTATTTGTGAGATACAAATGTAGAGACAAACAGCCGGTCCCTGACTGAGACCGGCATCAGCCTCAAACTGCGTTTTTATTCGCCTCCTCATCGCTCTAGCTCTCTCTACTATATCTTTCTCTCGTTTATCTCATTTACTTCCTACACTTGTGTTTTATTTTTCATTTACTTTTTGTTTTCTGGCTGTTGTTTATCCCCTGTAGCTTTTCAACTAATAATCGCTAAATACTCGTACGTTTGCAATTGTTGCACTGCACTGGGGCGTGCGCTAACTACGAGATACACAAATGCACAGAGACATATACAGATACAGATACAAAAACTCAGTCTCAATGCCAACTTATCTGTTCCGTGTGGCTTGTCAATACAATTTCAGTTAGTACTTACATGGGTGTGTGCTTGTGTGTATGCGTGTGTGTGTGTGCGTGTGTAGTTGTAGTATCTGGAAGAGCGTTTGAGTCTCAATGTATCTAACAGATGCGCAGCGAAAACATCTCATATCAATGTTTTTTGCTTGTGTGTCGAAAAAAACATACAAAAATATGGCCACACTTTTTATGTTGTATCTGAGAACATTGCTCAACTTTTGTTTGACCCTGAGGTCAGCTATTTAAAAGTATAGTAGCATAAAAAAGCTAGAAAAAAACTGTATATGACTATAGAAACTTTGAAAGCACATGAAAGCTTCTAGCAAAGAGAATTGTACAAAATATGGCAACCTTCAAAGCACATGAAAGTTTAAATTGAGTTCAATTGAATAAATATTGAATAATTAAAAGCACATTTAAGCTAAGTAGATTGTTTTAAGGCTATACAATTAATCTAGCTGAAAACTAAACTGACAACCAGTTTGTTTTTCATTTAGCCCTTACAAGTTACAAAATGACCTCACCATCAGTTAGTAAATAATTTACACACCCAAAACAAAAAAAAAAAAACAAAAAATGTGACCTGATGTGAGAAGAGTCAAGCTAAATCGAAGCTTTATGTTTATTTTAACTTTTGCTGCTGCTCGTAAGTCAATCAACAATTGGTTTTTGTGCTCGGTTTCGTAATCATAATACAAACTTCCACGAAATAGAAGAGAGAGAAAAATTTAGATGTAAATGTATCTATAGATGTACATATTTGTATCTATATCTGTATCTGTATCTGTATCTGAATCTATGGTTGTCCTCGGCTGGATGTTGGCATGTGATGCTCACGTGTGTTGTGTGTTGACTGCTTCGAGCCAGTTTCATATTTTATACAATGATCCATTGTTGTTTTGCTTGTAAATGGGGAAAACGCAGTCTAAAAAAATATATATATTTGAATTTGAATTTAAATTTTTGTTCGACTTGAGCAACAGCCTTTTGTTTATGGCACTGAGTAAACAATATATATACACACACACAAATGACAGAGAGCCGGCCAAACTAGTTGGGGAGTGTACCATTAAGTATGTGTGTGTGTGTGTGTGTGATTGTGTGTGTATGTATCTATGTGTGTATTTGTGGGACGGAAACGTGAGGCAATTTATTCTAAGGTTATTTGAGCGAGAAACTTGTTGCTCGCATTTTCATTTCAATTACGATGACGTATACGCCGCGTCAGCCGCCTAATTATCAGCCAATGAATCAGTGGCCAGTGCCAGGAGCGAGCCTATATAATTTGCCAGCCTAATATAATTAAAGGGCAACGCACAGCACAGCACAAAACTAAGCTCAACTGTCTGGTCAAATGTCAGGCGCCATTTATCAAGTTTATTTGTATACATTCTTTTTTTTTGTAGCTTTTTTCCCCCTTCAAGTTGTTGCGCGGTTAAACGCGTTAACTGCGGTTACTGGATATGTATGTTAACTGGACTCAAGACGGGTAGCCAACACTGAGATTTGTTTGCTCGCACTTCCGCAGGGCATTTTCAGACCCAAAACCCAGTTCCAGTGTCAGCTCCAGCTCCAACTCAAGTCTCTCCAGTCTCTCCCCTACTCAGAGCTGTGTTTAAAAGTAAATTTATTTTAATGACATTGAAAATGCTGCTTGTCTTTTACACGCAACTTGCTCGAGCTTAGCGCTGACATAGTTTCATATGTTTTGTGTTCCCAAAAAGTAAGAAAGAAAGGAAATAAAACTGCGTTAAATGCCAATTTTAGTATGGTTCGCTTTCGTCTTGGTGTTGAATTCTTTACTTTCATTTGTCGCTCGTCTTCTAGCTCGTAATTTGTCTTGCAATTAGTTTTCTCTCTCTCTCTCTCTCTCTCACTCTCTCTCAGTGTGTGTTTTTGTCTCTCGCATTCTGCGACCCATTTTGGTAGCAAATTAAAAGAATTTGTCGAGAGTAAATAATACAAACTGCAGTCGCGCACTTTGAGCGTTTTAAATTAATGGCAGCGCATTTAATTTCGTTTCATTTATTTCTTTTTACATTTATTTTTTTCTCCAGTCGAAAAGCGCTGCAAAATTGTTGACCATGTCATTGGCAATGGCACTGGCACTGACTGCTTGACTGACTTGGCCAACTGTCAGCTGTCCGCAGACTGCAAAAATGTTGACCCAAAAGAAAGTGAAAAATGCTTTTAACTGAAGTTAAACAAGTTCTGTGAGGTTGGTTAAGGTTTTATGTTGTGTATTGTCAGCTGCGGGAAGAAGCTTAAGAAAATTGCATTTTATTTATATGTATGTATAAAGTACTTACAAATAAGTGAAAGGGCGCCCAAGGATTTCTTATAAGAGCAACTTTTGAAAGTGGCAAGTGTATTTTAGCATCCTTTCACTTTCCCTTAGCATATTAATTAAACTACAATATTTATGCAGACTGCAAAGTGATCGGAATTTGTAACTATGAAAATATGTTAAAAGCGTCAATATATCAATATATATCTGAATATACAATTTATCAGTCATTCAAGCGGCTCTTTTGCGTTGATCAAAAACCATTTCAAATTGACCCACATACCAAGGTGGCATGTACCCAAAACGCCACACACACACACACACACACCTTTTTCATGTGTATTGTCAGGTGTGCATTTGTGATGTTTGTGTGTGAGTGTGTGTGTATGGGTGTTGTTGCTTTTAAGGCCGCTATAAAGCGGCAAAAGCCAAACTATTAATGCCAACAACAAAAAGCCAAATCTCCCCCTTCAAAAAAAATATAAAAAAAACAATCCGAAACTGAAACGAGCTGCTTGCATTTTATTTTTATTTATTTTGTTTTTTTTTTGTATTTTTGAAAGTCGTTTAGATTTTGGTTTTGTTTGGGCTCACCTTCAGTTTCAGTTTGGGCTCCCTTCTAGCCCAGCTTTTGCTTAGAATAAGTCCACCTCACCTGCCCCCTTAACTTGAGATTGTTTGGTTACCAAACGAGTTTTTTTTTCTATTTGAGGATGAGTCCAAACTGACTTTTGAGTTGATTTGATTTGATTTGTTTTGTTGAAACTTATTATTGTACATTACAAAATGAGTCATTTGTCACTTGCTGACCATAACTGAGCATTGGGGTCGACAGCAAAGAAATGATATCTATGATATTTGAAGCTGATGAGCAACTGGCAAGATTCTTCATACTTTTCGTCACAGTCACAGTCAGACATCTGTAAATGGAGACAAGTCCAAAAATATAAAAACTTTGACCCATTTGGTGGTGAAAATGTCATTCAACCTGACGCAGCGATAAAAAGGTCGTTGCAGCTTGTTTGACCAATTTTAAAGAATTTCCAACAACAAATAAAAATAAATGCCAATTTCTATATGATACGATAACTTAATGTTTCTTGTTTGCTATGTAAGTACTTTGTTCTATTATTTATGATAACAAGTACTCTCCGTCTCGGGATGTCAGTAATTTATCGTTTCCAATTAGAGCACGCGGTTTTTTGAGACATTTGCTAAAGTCGAGACATTGAGACGAGACTCTCTACCTGAATGAGCGGGCCACAAGGTTGATTAGTCATTAGAGTGCAGCAAATACGGACGACCCGACGACCCGGTCGACACAGTCGACCTGGACATAAACAAGGGTTCACTACGGAGTTCAAGTGACCTGCCAGCCTGTCATTTTTTAGCTTGTTGTTCGACGAATATACAAAAAAAAAAAAAAAAAAAAACACAAAATATAATAAAGAAGAGGCAAACAGCACGCAGGCCAAAAACAGCCAAAAATGTTTGCCGCTATCATAAAACCATAGCAATGCAGCAAGAGAAACAACCAAATCCCCGTAACCCCGAGACCCCGTGGCAGGTCGTTAGCCACCGCCAGACCAGGCCAAACAGCAGGCAGTCCCTCATACATACAAACAGAAATATATATCCCGATACCGAGTAGGGAACAGGCAGAACGACAGGATTGCCAAGCGCTTAAATGAGGCCCTGGAAATGGAAATGTTACTAAAAATGGGAATGGGAGTGGGAATGGGAATGGGAAACGGGCATGGACACGTTTCGGGTTGCCATTTAGTATTGGTTTTTCTTTATTTATTGAGAAGGGACTGTCCCAGAGACAATTTCACACAAAGTGCTTGGCAAATGCCTCATAAACGCGCAGATTGAATAGATTATTGGCAGCAGGCGTTACTGCTGAATAAGCATGTGGCTAAAAGAAGATGAAAAAGGAAGCAAGACAATTAAAATGTGAGATACGGAAATGCAAGCAAAAGATTTAAATGCAATCCCAAGAAATTCGTATATTCAAATTCATATTTTCATTAAAATTAGATAATAATCTAAAGAGATTTTATATGTCAATTAAAATCTGAAAATTATTAAATCTTTTTAAATTATCTTAACAATTTCTCTAAAATATTTGACACACCAGTAATTATTTTTACAAAGAAAGATTTCTACATATTTAAATATATTAATAATATAATAATTCATAAAAATTAATAACATAGAAAATATATTTTTTTTATTAAAATGATATGGTGATATGGACAAAACAATTACTTGACTAACAATATATGTATATTTATTTTTCTGTGGTATTTTGGTATTTCTTTCCGGAAGTCTACACCAAAAACTCACCCAAAACATTTAAGGCTTTGTTATTTGCGTAGAGAAACAGTTAAAATACCTTAAAAACCACTTGATAAAATACAACAAGTCTCAATCGAAATTTTACGCTACAACTTTTTGTTGTTCATCTTTTATCATCTGCGCAGTTTTTTATATAAATACGCTCACACAAAATGTAGGTTAACTTGTTGTTTTTTTCTTCTCCATTTTCGTTGTTGTTGGCCTTTGTTTGACTCTTTTTTGCGTATACAAATTATGACTTAATTTAAAAGTGAAAGCGTTGGCGCTGAGCTTGATGCGTAGCTAAAATGTTATTAGGTAATGCTACAGTTTCTTCACAGAGCTTTAATCAGCTTTACCGAAGCTTTAAGGAACTTCACTGCTTTGAGGTCCCAATGCGCAATAAGAATGTGTGGAGTGTAGAGTGTAAACTGAAAATGCACAGGACAAAGTTAGAGTCCAAAAGACGCAGTGTATATCAAAGTAATCAAGTTGCCAGGCGCAAACATACCTTCCCTCTGGAGGAGGGAGGTGGGCAGGGGAGTTGGAAGTGGTTGTGGTACTGCTGGGTCCCTCGTTTCGTCGCTTGGTCGCTTGAGTCGCTTGAGTCGTGTGCGTGCCACAGAACGTAAACAAAAACACGAATGTAAAGAAGAAGCGGAAAGTGCGAGATAAACAGAAAACAGCTGTACACACCATGAAAGCAGACACTGTTCATGTGTGCGACTGGGATGCCAAATAATAGATAGAGATGCAGCAATGTGGAGGCGAGAGCGTGCTCTCTTCTTCTTCTACTTCTTCTTGTTGTTGTTGTTGTTGTCTCCAGCGAAAACCCGTTTGAGAACAAAAAAAAAAAAAAAAACGGAGTCACAGCGACAGTTACGCACTTTACGCACGCTCTGAGCTGATTGTTTGCTTGTATCTGTGTGTGTATGTATGTGTGTGTGTGTGTGTGTGCGCATATCTTTGCTTTGAAGAAAAACCGGCTCTCTGGGTCTGAGTTTGGGTTTGGGTTTGTGTTCGACTTTGGGCTCTCTGGCGGAAATACGCAGCAGCGTTGACCGCCCGCTGACACACACACTCAAACAAACACACACACACACACACACACACACACACACACACACACACACACACACATAAACATACACTCCAGTAGACGTATTTAACAAAGAAGAAGCCACGCATGAAAATTGCTTTTCATGTGGCAGGCAACACAGCGAAAACGCATAGAAAAGAGAAGACATCAACGTCAGCAACGTCATCGACAATGTACAACTATTGTTGTTGCTGTTGTTGTTGTTGTTGTTGCTGTTATCACCATCATTGTTGTTGCTATTTGTTGTGCTTTGTCTTTGGGTTGTTGGCTGTACACACACACACACATCGATGGGGCAACCCTCGTATAATCAAACACCCCCTACACCCAATTTTTGCCTCACCCTTAACTTGATTTTGCTTCTTCTTTTTATCAACTTTTATACCCTTGCAGAGGGTATTATAATTTTGTCACGAATTGTGTGACGCACAAAAAATGGCGAATATATATGTATATACATACTCTCAGCTTAATAAACCCAACTCTTATATTTTACAAATTTTAAATTAATTTATCTTTTAATAGGAAGCAGATTTAAATACAATTTTAATACAGATTTGCTAGTTAATGCTTAAACTTGGGCAAAGTAATTTAATTTAAATTTTTTTTATATATATATTTGTATATGTGAAGTAAGCTATAAAAACAAAGCATAGTTTAAAATGTATTGGGTTAAATAAGCTGTGAGTCACTGTAAGTAAAGTCTTAATCAGGACGACGACCAAACTTGTCTCTCAGTTGTCTCTCAAACTATCTTGTTGAAACTTGGCACAGATACCGTTCGAAACCGATCTCTAAATCATATAGAATTAAAGCAATGGGAATGATCGATTACAAAACAAAATTTAATATGAAAAATCTTTGTCATATTCCAACAAATTTGACATAAATCGGACTACTATATTATATAGTTCAATATCCAAATTGTTGTTGTTACTTGAGATATCACAACCATTCTCACTTTATTTAGGTACTGTTTTATATATATGTACATTATGAAAATTGAATACAGGTTGAAAATTGAATACAGGACTATGCAAGAGTATCGAATTATCGATGTGCCGAAGATAACCTTAGTTTCTTGTTTTTTTTTTCTTGTTCATAATGTTGCGGCCATTGTCACTTTGGGGCATCGCGTCTGGGGCAACCAAAAATAACTGTTTCCGGTATTTGGGTCACATGAAATTTAATCAAATTAAAATGTTCGACAGCAAAAAAAAGGGGCCAAAGTTGGTGGAAAGAGGGCACAACAATTGTTTGATGTGCAGTTGTGCGTGTATATATATGTGTGTGTAAATAAATGCGTTCATGTGTGTGTGTTTGCGTGTGTGTTTGTGGATGTGTATGTATTTGCTGGCATTTCAACGCCAGGCAAATGCATTGCAACAGTTGCTGCGCCCCGAGGCTGGCATCCAATTTGATTATAATTTGAAGTGGAAGTGGAACTGCAACAGTTTTCCTGCTGCTTTCCCAAATGTACAAGTGTATGTGTGTGTGTGTGTGTGTGTGTGGCAAGCTGCTGTTGATTTCAACAGATTTGTGGGCCAACGCTGTGCAGTTTTAGTTGACAGTGGCAACTTACTCCAAGCCCCCAGGGGGAATCAACATCAGCAACATCAGCAACAGCAGCAGCAACTCAAGTATCCGACACATATCAAATCGTGAAATCCCCAACGACGCAGTGCGATTGTAAATCTTGTATGCTTATCGTATATGGCTTATCACAGCTGGCAGAACGGGTTAGTCGAATTTAGTTGAACATTGCCAAGTGTTGAGAACTCGAGTGGAAAGCGATTTCTCTCCACAGTGCAAACAAATGTGACGATAATTGAATAAGCTGCATCGATAGCTTTATGATAATGTCTTGATTATGTTCTTTAGTCGCAGATTAACTTTGCTTTCAACATTACTTATCTATAAATAAATTGATTACTGGGAAGTGCGACTTGCATGAATTTTGAAATTGAAAGATAAACTCAAATAAAGCTTGACATAAATGCATAGATATGTTAAACAAGTGTTAGAATATTTTACTCTATAATTAAATTAGTATAGCAAGTCCTTAAATAACCTCAATTGCTTCATCTTTTCTGATTAAATATTTATAAGATTATCTTTCTGAGAAAAACTGGAATATTCTTAAAATAGTACAATTAATGTTAAATGTGTCCGACAAATATTAGAATTATTTAAATGAATAAAAAAATATATAAATTGAATTATGAGAAAAATATATCATTAATAATATTTCTTTAAATCAGTTAGAATAAATATTTATTTTTTTAACCCTGCTGATAATTTTTAGCATGGTTTCCTTCGGTTTCTTTTTTTTCAAATATTTTAAAAGTCTGAAGAAAACTTTTCAATAAATTTAGCTACATTTGCTAACACGAAACTTCAGGAAGTATTTGAAAGTTCTTTATCTTATGTAAACACACACTTTCTCCTGCAGCGATGATGCCTGTCTGCCCTAGAAATAACTTCGAAAGCGTATTTCTGTCATTCTCTCCATTAGTTAGACAGTCGACCTGCCGGCCGGCCCGAAAGCCCTAAAAAAGACGCCGCAAGCAGAGATATTTCCGAGATATCGAGATGATGGTGTGAGTGAGACAGCACTACGAGGCAAATAAAACAAAATGGCAGTCGCCCAAGCTGTTCATTGAAACAAGACAAAGAAGAAGAAGCGCAAAACTACGACGCAATATGGCCGCCATTTTGGTTTCTATTTTTTTTTTTGCTCCATTATGCTGAGTTTGTTCGCGCACTCGGCGTCTATTTTTTTCGATTTTGTTTTGTTTATTTCGTTTCGTCTTTTCATAAAAGTTTCGGGCTTCCTTCGCGCGTTTTTGTCTTCTTCTTCATCGGCTTCTTGCGTAGGCGGCGACGTCATCACGCAATTTTACGCATCGGCTTCTCACGTCGCGCTATTTTCGTTTCGTTTTTATTTACATTTCGAAAGCGCTAAAAAAAGCCCGAAACAAAAAAAAATACCGCCAAGACGTTGTCATCGGCTGTAAAACGGTTTCGATGCCAATCATGCGTAAATTACGCGATTAAATTGAGTTTTACGGTTTTTCGTGCAGCATGCAAAACGCTTCTCATCCAAATAGACAAAGGAATCTAAAAGCAAACTCAGTTAAATGTGGCACGCGGCTTTAGTCTTAGCTTTACAAGTTTTTCCACCTTCTTCTTTTGTATTGTTTTTGTTTCTGTTGTTGTTGTTGTTGTTGCCGTTGGGGCCGCTGGGCGTGTCGGTTGTTGTGGGCGTTGGCGTTGCTTCCGTTTTAATGGCATCTGGTACGCAATTTTTGTTGTTGTCGTCATCACACGCTGCGTATACGTAATGTCAGTTGAGTTGCTTCATTGCTTGTCGCCTGCTGTACAGCGTCTGTCTGTCTGTCTGCCTGCCTGCCTGGCAGTTTGTTTGCTTACGTAGCATTTCCTTTAGGCATTCAGCAGACGGCGTTTATCAGGCGACTGTTAAGCCAAGTCGCCTTTTGCACATTCTCCACCCGGAAAGAAAACCTTTTCAATTTTATTTGACTCATTTTCGTATTCGCTTTTCATGCCATTTTCCTTGTAGTCTCATATTTATGGCTTCCCACTTATTTGTTCGCCGGCCTTACCCCTAACTCATCCCTCCTCTACCCCATTACCAAACAGCTGTGGGTTTCATTAGTAGCCTGGCCATTATCACCATTGCCTCAAAGAGGCGTGGGCATAGAGCAATGGAGTGTGGGCGTGTTAGCAGCATGTGGGCGTTTTGTACGACGTCATAATGTAAATATAGCATATATACACTCAATTCCGTATTCATTGTTGTCCTCTTACAGCTTCTCTGATTCTTGTTCTCTCTCTGTTTCTCTTGGTTTTCAACCAGTCGATGACGTCGAAACAGTTGAAATTGTTTACTAAACATTGGAATCAATGCAAATTCTTTAAATTCCAAATCATACGCAGTTTCTGTTATTTTTCTGTCTTATTCTTTTTTTGAAAGTTATGTGTTTGATTTGAACTTTGGCAAACATTTTTGTAGTGAGCACGCAATGAAATTGCTTAACATTTTCATTGGCATTTTCTTGACATTTTTGTCGATTACAATGAACGCTCGTAAAATTTTATCGTCACTAATAAAATTTAATTGAAACAGGAAACTCTCGCATAAATTTGAGCAACGTATGGAGACAAAACACACACATTGAAGGGCGGTCGATAGAAGATTTCCAAAGTGAAAAGAAATCCTTATGTGCGTCGTGGCGAGGGGTTGCCAGGGGTTGCCCAGTGTTGCCCTCATCGATGGGTAGTTTATGCGCATCGGAAATGCAATTGGATATGGTCAATATACTGACTACTTATGTATCTCAGTTGCAGTAATCTGAAGCGTTGTTAAGTTGCTGATTTGACAGCTGTAAATGCACATGGATATCATTACTTTGTGAGATTCGACTTGGCATTTTGTGCTTATTAAATCTTAAGTAAAGCTCCAAATTAAAGGCCCTCATCTTAGGGGTGCGCCTGCGTCGTAACTCATTCATGACCCAATCTTATGACGTTGCCTGAATTCATAGAATTTCGTATTTATCACGCTCCAACACAATTCCAAGGTGATGTCCCGATCTCATCGCCGCAGGGGGGGATCTTGACAATTCGATGCGTCATTTTCCAAATAATATTATGCAAAATAATCTCGAAATTCAAATAAGAATCAAATACACTGGCTGAGAGACACATTTTGAAAGAGACAGATAGAGAGAGAGACATTTAGCGGTGTCTCCCGGCGTTTTGCGTTTTGTTTATACGCCCATTTGGGTTATTCAACTTTCGGGAACGACCGATTTCGATGCCGAGCCGTTGATCCCGTTTGACTCTTCCAACTGTTTGGGTTGTACACAAATTTTTATTTTTATTTTTTATTTTTTGTATACTTTTTCCTTAAGTGTGTGTGCACATTCATGTGTGTGATTTTTTTGTTGTATTTTGTGAGTGTCGTTTTGTGTTTCGGCATTTTATTTTCATTTAAACAGGGGAACAAACGCATTTAAATATTTTAGATTTGTGTATGTTTGTATTTTATAAGCATATGTGTGTGTGTGTGGGATATGTGTGTGTATTTATGTGAGTGCGTTTTTTATCACATCAATTGGCTCGGTGCGCCTCGCTGTTTAAATCGCAAAGAATTTCAATTGCAGCCCATCGTCCATCGTTTACCCACTTGTCTCTGTTGTCTCTCCCTCTCTCTCTTTTTCTCTCACTCTGATCTCTTCGTTTATTATGTATTTTGTTTGTTATGCCTGCTGTTGAGTGTCATGAAATTATGTAATAATTTCTGAATCAGTCGATAGAGAGTAGGTTAATCAGATATAATATGAGGGCATTCAGCAGGTAATTTCAATTATGAATCACAAGTTATGATGGATTAAAAATCAGTATCTCCTTTTATACAAATCAGTCAACTACATGATAATTAAATATTAATATATTAATATAATTTATAATAACTGTTTGCTCAACTCAGAGTCATCTATTCCGACTATTAAAAATCATATTCTAAACTTTTTAGCAAGTAGAAACTAACGCATCATTGATCCGATTGGGTTTTTTGGGTTTTCCCCAATCCCTGCAACAAATGTTGGATCAATTATTTTGAATATTCCCAGCGTAAACTTAAACTTTATTTTTTTTTTTAATTTTACATTTTTTTTATAATTGTATTTAAAATTTAATTAATTAATATTGTTTTTTCTCTGTCGACTGCTTTTAATCAACGTTAAATATATAAATTAATTAATGTTTTAATTAATTAATAAAGTTGAATCTAAAGATAATAACAATTAAATTTACTAAATGATTTGAATATTTTATTGATTGTTTTTTTTTAACAATATTTCGATACAAAAACTGCAATTCTAGCTACATATTGCGGCATGCAACAAATAATATTAAAAGAATTTCTCTCTTCGAGTATCTTTTGATTCAAAGCGGGGGTTTGCTTTGCCGGCATCTAATTTTTTCTCACTCCATGCCCTCTTTCTCTCTTTCTCTCTCCCTCTCTCTCTTTTTTTGTCTCTTTGGAGGCATCGAGATTTTAGTAGACTTCATTGAGGGTTCATTGTCTCGTTCTCCAATAGCAAAAACAACAACAACAACAAAAACGTTGTCTCGTCGCATTACAGCAGCTGCTGCAACAGGTGATCCTTTGCCATGGCCTGTGAGTTGTCTACCTTTTGCCGGCTGAAGGTCAACAAACTTGACGGTGGCAGCGGCAATGTCGGTGGTGTCGGTGGTGGCGGTGCCACTGGTGGCACAGAGGCAAACGAACTCCATGACTCTATCACAGTATGTGCGTGTGTGTGTGTGTGTGTGTGTTTTATTCCTTTTGTGGCAACGTCGCGTCGTGCAGCGAAGCCTGAAAAAACCGTAATTTGAATCCAATCTTTTTGGGGATTCTCTTTTACACACACGAAAAATGCCAAGAAGAAGAAGCAGACGAAGACGAAGAAGCGACGACAACAACGACGACGAAAATGCCGACAATCAAAACAGAAACCATACGAATACAAAAGAAACTCAGTCGAAAATTAACCATAAAATAAGACAAGATATGAGACTTAGCACTCACAGACCGACATATAGATACCCTTTAAAATTTGAAATAAAATTTGTTATTGAGACGTAAGACAAGTTACATATTTAAAAAATTAAACTAAGACAGAGAAACTGTCTTTATAAAAAGACGCGCTGCTTGGTCCGAATAAATACATCAAAGAACTCGCTTTATAGAGTTGACTAAATAATACTAATAATAATAGTAATACTCTTTTTTCTAACTAGAATATAAAATAAGTATAATAAAACCTAGACAGCAATGCGTGTCAGATTTAATTTATTTCTAAGAGAACGTAAGAGAGCGAGAAGGAGGAACTATAGAGAAATAGAGATACATAGATTTAGTTGATTTCGTCATGAGTCCAAAAATATGCCGTTGCCTGTTCGGAGTCGGTCAAGCAACCCAAAAACCAAACACAAATCTAAATCCAAATATGAGACAACGTTGGTTAGACTTTTATTTTGTTTTCGTTGTAGTTATTGTTGTGGTGAAGCGGGCCAAGTTTATTGACCATCCCATGCAGTGACGAAATTTATGCCAATGGTAATTACCAGTAGGCCCAACAATTTGTTGCCATGTTTGTTTTGGCCTCCAGACTGTTGACTTCCCCGATAGCTGGTCTAAAGTCATGGGAAGCTGACGACTCAACTAATTCCATCAATTGCTGCTGTTGCTATCATTACCAACAATGGAACTTTGCACATTCTCTCTTTTGTGGCTTTATTTCTCTTTATTTATCTATTGGTTTTCTATTTATTTAGTTTTGCGTGCGCGTTTCATTAATTGGTTACGTGACCGTCGAGTGACGGCGGAGCAGCTTTCACCCAAATATTGAGCCCTTCAAATCAATTGATATGCCATAGCCCAGAGGTCTAATCAAGTCAAATTGAGCATATTCACATATGTTAGAGTGTATACTCTTTTATTGTGATACCTACATGTACCAAAAACACTTTCCCTGTCCAGACAACAATCTGGCAACACTGGCAGCTAGCCAGACATGGGCATAAGGACTGTGGAGTGACCCATTTTGAGCAACTGCCAACAAAGTAGAGTTGCCTGTTCTATCCTGTCCTGGCCTGGCCTGTTCTACTTGTCCCACTGACTCTACCGATTGCAAATGGCGTCAAATTTGCTTCCTGCTTTTGGCGTTGCCAAGCTCGGCCCTCGAAATAGGTCAAACAGCTCTTTTCTGTATTACTTACTTATTTTTTTTTATTTGTGGAATCATATTCGAAACCTGCAACCGGGCAACGTTGCGCATAAGTTTGTTATGACTAAGCTTTGCCTCCCTGTGCCACATGAAAATGCAAATTGAAAACAAAATAACAGCAACGACAACAACACGGCAAGCATGGGAACAACCCAACAGAATCAACATCGAAATAACAACAACAAATACAACAACGTTGTTGCCTCAATCGCAAAATGATGACACACATTTGGTTTGTAGCGCCCCCGAAAAATGTTGACATGGAAATCAAAAAGTCGAAGTATTAATTCTCTAAGTGAATTCCCTTCAAATGATACCAAAATATCATAATTATTAATTAATTAATTTAGCAATTTAAGTCATTTCGGTAAATATTACCTTATAAAAATTGCAAAAAATGTTTTTTATTAAAACAATAAACTTCGGGAAATTCCTAAGTACTATAACATATTTAAATACTAATATTTGACATAATTTTATATTATTAATCAAATAAGGTAATTTCGTAAAAATATTAGCCGAAATAAATAAATCTTTTGGATATTTATTTATTTATAAATATGCCGCAAAGTCTAGTAATTACTAAAATTACTTAAAAAAATAAATTCAACAATTTCCCTTATAAAAAAATTCAGTTTCCGAATTTAATTGATTCAATTAAAGCAAAATATGTTTAGTTTTCAATATTTATGTTAATTACTTTAATTAAAAATTACATACAACTATAAAGGTGTTTTGGATTTTAGTGCCGAAAAGAAATTATTTATGAGCTGGCGTCATGTTGATAGATTTTTTATGGGCACTAAAAATGTTTGTGTACTATTTTGATGCATGCTGTATGAGAATGTATGTATGGAATCCATACTATGGATGTACAAATATTTCGTAGCCGCCATGGGGGCCAACATTGACTGTTGCTTTTGCCGGCATTTGGCGTTGCGGTTTAGTTTTTTTTTCTTTTTTCTAAGAGACGCTGCAAACTGATGCAAAGTGTGTCACTCGCAGTGTTTTGCTCATATTTGAATGCAGTCCGAAAAAAAGAGTAAAATAAAATAAACTTACAGCAGCTACAACAACGCCAAGTGTAAAATGTGTGCCAACCGCCTTCCATCTTTACCCCTTGTCCCCTGTAAATTGCATTTCCCCCCTGCTTAACTCAGGCAGTTGGGAGTCATTGAGTCTCAGTCGACGTAAACAAATTTAGCGCGTCGCCTTGTCACAGAAATTAAATTCAAAGCAAGTCAAGTCAAGCAACAACAACAACAACAACAATAAGAAAAATGTGCTTTAGCAATGCCAATTGCCTTGTTGTTGTTGTTTTTGTTGCTGCTGCTTGTTAAAATTTCATAGCAAAATTTATTTGGTGTCACTGTTACAATGTTGCGTGTCATGTTTCGGAGTTGAGCGGCAGCAACAACACAAACAAACAACAAAATAGTAAAATTATTGCACGTTAATAATTCGGGGGCAAATGCGTAAAAAATAGCAACAAATTACAAAACGCCCCCACAAGAGCCTTGCCCCAGACTTAACGCATATATTGTAGTACAATAATACGAGTTCTCGTATTTGAACTGGTATTATTATACATATTTGCTTAAGTCATTTGTTTGAGTTGAGTTGAGTTCTGTTTGTTAGATCACGGATAAAGTGCAATGTATTTAAATTTGTAATTATCTAATTAATTGTTTGATTTTTATTATCGAAATACCCCTTTAATTAACATTACATTATGTAATTAATGTGTGTTTTCTATTGAAGAAAATTACTAGAACTTGCATTAATTAATTTTGTTTGTTTACTAAACTTTGTTCCGTAAAATGCTGCAATATTAGGTTCAATCTTAGAATTTCTTTATTGTTTGACGTTGACTGAACATAATAAATTTCGCAATTTAATTGCTTACATCAGACACATTTTGATTGAAATTTATGGCCTGTGTGTTGTCCTCAGTCTTTTAATCTTACGCTCAAACTCAATCTCATTTTATTTTCATTTTCATTTTTCGTTGCTTGTTTAATTTTTCATTTTCATTTTTCATAGGCACAACCAAATGTTGGTCAATGGCACAAAGAATTTTCAGCAGACGGACCGTGAGTTTAAATTTGGCATAGATAGATAGATAGATTTTTTTATGCGGCGACTAGGAGAAATACGCCTAAATGAAAATAGTAATATTTTGTTTACATGCTCTGTTTACGTAGATAAAAAATGTCATAATTAAAAAGACTTTGACAACTACATTGATTTGTGGGCGAATTTCGAATACCGCAGGAGATTTAAAGTATCTGCAGTAGGAATGTGTTCGATTGTTTTGTTTACATTTAATTTTCATTTCGTATTTATAGCACAAGCATTTAGAGGCAAGCCAAACAATTTGAATTTTCCTATTTATTTCGTAGTGGGCTATTGATTTTCTTCCTATTTACATTGCACTGCTGTAAACTGTTTGGTCTTATCATTTGAGTAAATATTTATCCCGACGCTAATTGAAAGGCGGACAAAAGATACTTGTTTGCATACAGCCAGCTTGCTAGCTAATGCCAGATAATATTTAGTTGTAGTGCCTGCATTGATAAACTTTATACGAGTTGCTGCCACAAAGCACAAAGCACAAAGAGTGGCCTAATTAGTGTCAAGTGTTGCCCCAGCGACGACAGCAGCAACAACGACGACAACTTCAATGAAAATGACAACATCGCAGTTGCCATACAAAAGAGGGAAGTCAATTAGAAAGATACAAAGCGCAGAGACCGTGTTTGAGCTTAGCTCGGGCCTATGCTAGCTCTGGGTTCAGGTTCGGAGTCTGCGCTGCAATGCTTAAATTGCAACATGACAAAAAATACAAGAAAATAAAAAAAAATAAATAGCTTATGTATACTTACATATATGCAAGAAATATAGTATTGCATGCCGAACAGTAGCTAATACACAAGTATCTACAAGTACACGCGAGTTGTCGACAACAGCGCCAATGGGCGCTGGCAAAACGAAATACAAATCGAGACGACGCTGTTGCTTTTGTGTCGCTTTGCTAGTCGAACTGAATCATGACCCAATAACCCAATTTTCCAAATGCCGTCTATCTCGCTCGCACTCGATGTCACAGTCGCTGTCGCAGTCGCAGTCGCAGTCTCAGTCGCACATGTTGGCTGACGGGCGACCGCAATGACAGCGGCAAACTGCAAGTGGCCCCGGCAAACGTGGGCAAAATGTAGCGCACAGATACAAAACAGCAGCAACAGCAAACTACACATTACACATAAGCTTGGATACGTATTGAGCTGGCATTGAGCTAAGGCTGAGCGACTGAGCGACTGAGCGGCAGCTGCTGCCTGGGGGAGACGGTGACAGTGACGGTGACGGTGACGGTGACGGTGCAACATGTATCGTTTTATTTTATTTATTCATTTTGTTCTTCTTTTTCTTAATTGCCATTTGCAATGCATTCATTTTCATCAGCCTCTGATGCTACGGAAGACAAAGAAAAGCGGCAATAAATAAGATTATTTTTAGTTTAGTTTTTCTTTATTTTCTATTTTGTTTTTGTCATTGCACACACAACAAAATTTTCGAGATGCATATCGAAATGTATTTCAAGTGTGCGATTGCCAAGTGTCGAGCTTATCTATTTATTTATTTATTTATTTCTATTCTTTTCTACATACTTCCTAATTCATACTGAGAGCGAGACAATGAGAGTATCGTGCATTATTCAATTTGTATCATGATAAATTGTAAATAACTAATTAAATATTTTGAACTTGATTGCAGCCAGGCACTTTGCAAACGCATCTAAATCAAATAAATTAATGCAAATAACTCTGTCAGTCAGTCAGTCACTCACTTACTTACTCACTCCCTAACACGACCTGTTTTTGTGGGCCGAGAATATTAAATATTTATTAGTCAAACTGGCTGTTGAACTGTCACTTAGGCGGTGCAATGACACCCCAAATTGGCGCCGTAAACATTTTCACACAGTTTTATGAACTCTGAGTTGAATCTGTTGTGTATTGTGCTCAGTATGTAGCTAAATAAAGTTATATAAATAGCAATTGCTTCTAATGATAAGTGAACCAAATATAGTTATTATTAATGTTAAATAAAAAATGAGAAAATACTCATTAATTATACCTTCAAAATTTCTATGATTGATGCATCCCAGAATTGTTATCTCCCTTCGTTTTTTTTAACCTCCCATCCCACACTGCGAATACAGGATAAATTTACCAAATTACGTATACGCATTGTGGCCTTAATTATACTATTAAGTTTCGGCGGAAACATTATCACATATCCAAATGCTGATCAGTGCTTTTACTTCTGCATTAAGCTTTTGCTATTATGAACAATTTATGACGTAGATAAAATAAAATGAATAAGGCACGCCTTGAATTTTAATGCACAGCCTTCGAATATTGTCTGATTTAGGCTACAAGTTTTTGGACAAAAGCTAAAGGTAAACATGAAGTGCCATACATAAAACTTGTCTATAAATAAATGAGAAAAAAAGAACAACAGTAAAAACAATATGTATTTTTGGGCGATTGCATGTTGCCATCACGTGATGACTGCGAGCTCGAAAATTATGCACTGTTTATGTGGATTTGATGTCTTAATAAATTGATGATTAAAGCATGTACCCGTTTGTATCGTAAATGTAGTTAATTTAACTGAAATTAAATTAAACTTTGTAGATGGAAAATGTGTCAATTTATTGTTAATTGTGTTATTAAGGTAACAGTGTAGTTTGTGATATTTAAGTGAAGAATACTTATTGGTTGCTCGACTGAAAACTAAAAGTTGCCTTCGATGTATGTTAAGGTATTGACAGAATAGATTTATAGATTTAGGATGTGCCATTAAACATTTCCTTCTAACGAGCATATGGGAATACTCAACCAAATAAAAACCTTCGCTTTTGCTCGGTGTAACGGTCTCTCTAAGAATTGTTTAGCCCATTTAAACAAAAAAATGTAATAAAGAACAAATATTTCGCTTGGCCAGAGTATATGTAAGTACGTGTGTGTGCGAGTGCGTGTCTGTATATGTTGTGTAAATAAAAATATTCAAGGTTGATTACCAACAACAGTCCCCTCTTTCCGCCCCCCTCCTTACATTGCCGCTGTTGCCCATCAAGTTAGCTCTGAACGCTATCACCTTCAATGCTTTGAGCGCCTCGCGAGTTTTATTTCCATTTCGTTTTTTTTTTCTAATTTCGGTGACATATGAAAAAATATTCTCGTAGGTTGTCGTCGTTAGCTGTTAAGGGCCGAGAACGTAGTACAATATTTTTTAACAGACATTGTAAGTTTTTTATTTTTTTCTAACTTGCTTTTATTATTTATTTGTTGGCTACAATTTATGTTGTATGTTTGTTAATTTCATAAAATAAGATGCCATGTTTGCAGCTGTATGCTAGACTATTGCGTGTAAATTTATTGTTGTGCTCCATCCATTGGCATGTTAGTAATAATGAATAGAAAAATGTAGCCCATTTTTTAGGCACCGCATATGTAAACAATATGTTATATTCCGCAATGTTGAGTCAAATTTTTCATATTTTATTTCAATTTATTTATCAAGTGCCCACCATTTCCTGCTCCCCTTCCCCTTCCCCGCCTCCGCAATCTAGCCCCATACTTTTCATCGACGAACTTTTATCAGACTGCTGTAATTTCAAATTTATGCTCGTGTTCGTTTTTTTCTGAACGCTTCTTCGTCAGTTGTTATATTTTTTTTCAAGGTGAGTTTGATTAAACAAGTTGGCATTCCAATTTCAATGGCTCGACGAGCACATACCCTGTTCCATGTCTATATTTAATATTATGTTTAAGAGATGGTTTAAAAAATACTGATGCTGTGCATTGTTTTCTATACACGATGTAACTCTGGCATATGTTGAGTACACGGTATTATAAACAGTAACATTTATGGTTGTAATTTATTTGGAATTTGTTTATTTGTAGCTGTAAATCAGCTGCAGAAACAACCAACATTTATACAAAAGAACTTGTCGTTTTTTAAAAATATATTGCATACCCTATAAAAGAGTGTATTATGATGTTATACTTAATTGTGTAACGCACTGTTGTGAGCGTCTGCAGACCAATAAAATTTGCTTAGATTTAATTTGAGACCTATAATTTGAAGGGTATTTAATCTTCGGCATGTGTAACATAACTTTTCACCCTCGCTTCGCTTACAAACGTGAATTGGGAAATTTAAATTTAAAATTAAATGTACAAGGTAAACTGGATTACAAAAAATGTATCTGGAAATTACAACAACGTTCTTTGTTGAAATTAGTAAAATAGCAAAAAGCATTTAAATATGTAATAAAATAAGTAGCTTAAAATTATACAAAAATGCGTAGAATTATTATGAAGCATATTTAATATGCGTTTTATAAATGTGTTGTAAATGACTTGCTATTAAATTACAATCGAATTTATTGTAAAGTTTCTGAAATTATTTAACATAATTAAGTTAACAATAATATTGATTGCACTTATTTTATTCGAATTTTAGGTTAGCATTAAATTACAATCGAATTTAATGTTAAATTTCTGAAATTATTTAAAATAATTAAGTTAAAAATAATATTGATTGCATTTATTTTATTCTTATTTCAGGTAAGCATCCATTTATTGAATAAACAATTGGAAGACGTTTGCAAAGCCATTTGCAAGTCCAGAAGTTAACACTTTTGACAGCATTTTCCCTTGGGAAATGTGAAAATAAATTGCAGAACGAGTTGTCAGTAAGTTAAAAAAAAACTATATGCAATTTAAATATTTTTCTTATTTATTGAATTCGTTAACTAATAAAACCCAAAATAACTGACATTTTATTTAAGCACGACAGTCCGGTTTATGGTTGTTATTGTTATTGTGTACATTTCTGTTCGCATTGTAAACAAACAACAAACGTTGAGATTGCATAAAAGTTTTGTTATTCGAATGCACTGAGTGCATTTCTCTCTTTCTCTCTCTTTGCTTCTTACTTAGACTCTCTCACTATCTGTGAGTTGTGATAATAAAAATAAAAATGTACTAATAATAACACGTAAAATTAACAACCAATGCCGGTATTTGTTTTTTATGCAAGTCTTAATGTTATAACAACAACTTAGAATAATTAAATATAATAACAATAGGAGCTCGACTCTAATATAATCTGTTAGTTTAGAATATTTGGTAGAAGTGACTAGTTTATTTAAATATTTAATAGATCCACAATCTCTTGACTGTTACATAATGATTACAAGCAACAAGCAGCTTGAAAAAATCTGCACTTTTTATTATTATTATTTGCTGTCGTTGTAAGATTGTTTTTAATTTCGAACGTGTTTTGCAAGGCAATCCATATGACGCAGTTGTTTGAGCCGCAAGTGTAGGTGTGTTACTTAAACAAATTGGCCAATTGATAACAACTGAGGCTGTCTAATAACCCAATAAGTCGACCTTGGTACAAGCAGACGACCACCAGGTTGAGACCCTCATGGTCATTAGTCGGTCTGTCTGTATATCGAATATGTATGTATTATACATGCCCATATACTTATCAGTCGGACGCTTTGTCAATGCAACAATGCGCCCTCATGGAATGCCAAATGCAACCTTGGCCCCAGAACACACGACAATGCACACGAAGGCGTGCCAAATGTCATAAATGGACTGACATTGCCAATGACGATGAAAATAATAATGTTTTTCTTTTTCTTACCCGAAAACACATTCGACTTATGCAGAGTTCAATTGAGAAACAAATAGACCGGATATGAAATTGATAAATTATTTTAAAGATATTCCCCGAGTAAGTCAAAGATTGCACAAAGTTTTATTTACTGATTATGGAATAATAATTAAAAGCCATCAACTTCAATTAGCCGCCCACGCAATCTGATGATTGGCATTGCTATTGACAACATTATTGGCCTTAGTTTTGTGTGTTTTGTATTTGCTTTTACTTTATTTAGGCATTGCTCAAGGATCTGTCAAAGCCATTTGACGTCCCGCATGTCACAGCTCAACGACAACTCAAAATCAACGGCAACATTGCCGCAAGGTTTGCACTTTGGCTTTTGCTTTTTAGCCACCATGGCGCAAATCCGTTAGCCATTGTCAGCACAAATTCCTTTTAATGCCATTTTCACATACAGTTTTCTTGCCAGCTTAGGCTCTGGCTCTCGTTGAGTGCTTGGTGGTTGTGGTTGTGGCAGCGTTTGCCCCGTGGCCATCAGACTGCCTGCCAAACGGCCGTCTAATTGTAAGTGGCATTGTCATTTCACTGCAGGCCGCGTTACGCTGCGTGATTGAGGGGGATAACAGCACAAAGGGAGGCAAAGTATTAAGTGGGAGGTACACAATTGAGAGGGAGGAAGAGAGTGCAGTGCACTAATCTGAGTTGAAATATTTCAGCTATTTTAAGGTATTTCCTATAGCTGTGCAATTTTGTTGTTATAGCCGCATAGTTTCGAAATCATTATTTTATATACCCTGCACGTATTGATTAGCTCAAGTGGGGTATACTAATTACTTGCATGTTTATGTTACAATATTACAGAATTTACATAATGCATTTTTTGTTCACAAAAGTTGTTATACTTTTGTGTAACAATTATTCCATTATTAATAATGTAAATTTTTTGGGATTTGTACGGACAAGAATTATAAATTTCTTAATATTTTTTATCTTTTTTTAAATATAGAGCATTTATTTCATCTCTAGTCCCAATTTCAGTTCCATTTCCAATCTATTGTTACTTCCAAATGGAGTTCCCAATTCATTTTCAGTTCCAGTTTCTAGTTCCAGCTACTTTATATGAACATAGTCTCATGCCTAACCTTGCACAAATATTGCAAATTGACCTTTACATAAATAAACGAATGTGGAAACTCATGCAGTTTCATTGTGCTGCCGTTTCTGTCTCTCTTTCTGTCTCTCTCTATATCTCTATCTCTTTCTGTCTTTGTTATTTCAGAGATTGTTATTGGCACTTTTTTATAATTTAACGCTTTTATTTTTCGTACGTGCCTTTATATTTTCTACTTAGTTCATTGTTATTATAATTGTTGTTGTTGTTGCATGCATTTTGTTTTTACGTTTTATGTACATAGTTTTATTTTTTTTTTGTTATTCTGTCTGTTTATGCAACGTGTATTTCTGTTTAAAGCTCTGCGTAATTGTTCCAATTTTGCTAAGCTTTAAACTTACAATTGACAGTTGAGTTTATAAATGTTGTGTGTATGTTGTGTAATTAGCGCTTTTGTATTGTGAAAATGCACAGAATTGTCGTTGCTGTTTCCATTAACGATATGAATTCAAATGAGCAGCCAATAAAAAGTTGATCAAACTTTTAAAAACTCGTAAAAGAGTGCTTACTAGTATTAGGTAATTGACAGCAACACAATTACAGATATGCCACTTAAGCAGAATGATTTTAAGAGTTTGAAGTTACGAGTCCACTCGACCAGAAGATACCCAGTAAACCAAATGCGACCAACTTTTGAATTTATTTACATTCATTTTAATAGTTATCCATCAGCTATCCATCATACCCCTTTAACAACTTTAACAACAGTTGAGCAAAACAATTAATAAAAACTCTGTAATGAAGTTTAAAGAAATCGGCTTATCATGCTTCAATCTTAAAAGCTTTGCTTTGCAAACCTTAGTAAACAAAATCATCACCTTAACTACGAAAAAAATAATAAAACAAAAGAAACGAAAAAGAACACTTTGAGTTAGAGAAAAACTTATGCTTAAAACGCAGCTAAGGCTTTTAGTTAATTATCAAATTTTAACTTTCGACAAAAATGGGTGCCAAAAGTAGTATTCAATCTGTTTTAAATGTGAATCAATCTAACTAATCATTAACTAAGCCAAATTATCAAGTTAGTAAATTGTTGCGTTGTTGACAGAAACCAATGCAACATGCCACACACAATGTTGACAGAAATTAGTGTCAGTGAAGCCAATTTTAATGGCATTTTAATGGGTTCGCCTGGAGCACTGAACAATGACAGATGATGGAACGAGTGACAGACAGACAGTCGGACAGACAGACAAACAGACGAACAGTCGAACAGTTCGGCCGTCCTGGTAGAATGTGAGGCTAGAGTGAAATTCATACATACATATGTGGCAACCGCGACGTTAAATGCCAAATATGTAATTTGCATTTAATTTGACATTTCAAATGCGTCGCCAGAGAATTTAACAACTGGCAATTATGGTTAACTTGGTCAGCCAATTGCAGGTAGAGACAATTCGCGATTTTACCCCAGTTAATGGCTTAACTCAGTTGACTTGCATTCCTTTTTGCCTTGTCACTTCTGCGTGTATCTTAATTAATTATATTTTGACCTGAAACTTCAGCTTTTTGTGTGTTTAAAAATTGGTTTCACATTTCATTTAGCTATTTTTCTGTAATATATATATATATTTTTTATTATTATTTTTTTGTTGCTTAGTTGCTGTTATGACAAGCCATCAACTGATGCATCCGCCTCCCGTTCTCGTCCTCATCCTCGTCCCCCAGCTGCAATGGCGCATTATGTCAGGTGCAGTGGCAGGACTGTGAGTTGCTTCCGCCTAGTGAACCGTACAATGTCCCCTCAATGCCTCTCCCCCATCGGCAAATGTCCCTCTCTGCACTGCAGTTACCGGATACCATTTCTTTGGCCTGCTCGTTTGAAAATGTATTAAATTTCAAAAGAGATTTTACTTGTCCGACGTACACTACAAAGCATGCCGCTAATCAATAGCATCAAGCTGGCGGTCAAGAATTTATAAGTTTTTAACGGATACCCTAACAAATTGTTTTAGTTATTTGTGAGAAGATAAAGGGACTGCAACTTTGCTTTGTGTATCACTTCACTTTGTGTATCACAGCCAGAAGGGGGCTGTCAGTTGTCTAAAACAAGAGGAAGAGCACTAAAAGCTAATTAGTATTGTGCCAGAATTAGATGAGGAAAATGTTTTGAACGAAGTTGTGCTAAATTCTTGAGTAGATAAAAACGATTAAACAAGCATTCTCTTTAAAATAAATCTAATTGATTTTATTGCAAAGAAACATTTGATACAAAATCAGTTAATTCTCCCTCAGTCATCATTTTTCTTTGACTGCAAAAATGCATAAATACTTATTTAAAATGATTTCAAACAAAAAGAGTTGTGATGGCACTTAAAGTGTCATAAGCGTAAATGACTTAAAAGGTTGTTAATTTTTGTCCCTCTTTTATGCAAAGAAAAAATAGCAAGTCTGCAACTTTGGGGGAAATGTCTTTTTAGCACGTCGTTTGGAAGACATTTCCATTTTCATTTTAACTGCAATCGGCAGCATTAAAGGCATGCTGTAAGCTACAATAAAAAGAACAACAACTGAATTGCGTGTAAACTTACTGACAACAAAAGTAACAACAACAAGTCACTACAACAAAATGTACTTAAAGTTGTATGTTTCTTGCGCTTGTTTTATTGCATTGCATTTTGGCATTACAATTCCAATTCAAGTTGGCAATTTCTCTATGACCCGCGAGGCGTGGGGTTTATTTTTTTTGTTCACTTTTTCTGTACTTTTTTTTTTGTTGTTTTTGTTGAAAATTAAAATAGCCGCCTGCCGTTCCACTCCCCTATGGCCAACAACTCTAAGCTCTTTGGCGTAATTATGAAACTTTTTTGTATTTTAATTGGATTTTTATTGATTTTACGCACGTGATGACCGGGCACAAAAGATACTATCACAAGCTGTATATTATGGATATGGCCTTACCTAACGGTAACTACCAAAAACGCAGCTGCCACAGACTGGATCTCAATGCCCCTGCCACAGTTGCATAGACAATGGACATCAGGCACACACAAAACTGCAAATGCTAATAGGAAAACGTGATCTTCGCTATTGCTCATTATTTCAAATACAATTCGACTGCGTATGCTCTTAAGGTTTCCCTTTATAAGCACATACATATACATATATCGTATATACTTACATATACCTTATATATATGTATATCTTCTTATTTATTTATTTCTTTTTGGTTTCTCTGTCGCGATGAAAATGTCGCTGATAAATTCCATGGCAGCTCAAGGCGCGTGATATGCATATTTGGGTATCATTCCATAGACGGAAATGCTAAACAGATGTGAAGTACATATGTGTGTGTGTGTGTGTGTGTGTGTGTGTGAGGCCACGCCCCTTACATCCCCCCACCTTCCTCTCTTCAACAGTTGTAGTTGCATTCACAAATCTTTCCCAATTATTTGGTTACTTTCCGAGTTGCCATTACTCTATTTAATTGTGAACACATTTATGTGTTTATTTATTTAATTATATTTTGATTGTTATTTTTTTTTAAATTTACTTTGATTGCAATTAATAAATTATATGTGTTTCCATTCTGGGTGTGGCCCAGGCATATTTGTGTTTTTAATTAATGGCATATTGACTTGTATTTGATATTTATTGAACAACTTGTTAATATCAATAACAATTTATGTATGCAATAATTTTTTTTATGACTTTCTTTACTTTTACATTGATTGATAGACTTTCTGTGATTTCAAATTAAATTAAAGTGCGCTGGTATTTGACTTATTTAACTGATGGTAAATGGCCTTCATTAAAGTGTTAATTGTTTATATAGTAGTCAATTTTATATCTTATATAAGCCTGTTTAGTCATTTGGCTTTGCAAGAGTTAAGAAATCGACAGTTCCATTAATTTAATGCTCTTCGATAATATATAATGCATAAATTTGAGATTTATATACGGTCGGCTCTAACGGTAAACGTGATTCAAAGGCAATTCCCCAAAAACGATGTCCCACAACTGGTTAAGGTTAAGATCTTTAGGATGAATCGACATTGAAGGCACCGACAAGAAAGTATGCAAACAGAATAAAATAAACGAGTGAGAAAACAAACGTTAAAAAATAAATGAATAAAATAAAGACGGCGTTGTTGTAGGGCAACCTTCACCTCGAGCTGAGCGCGCACTTGCTGCCAGGCAATGGATGACCCAAAAAGTACAATAAAAATTTCGTAATTGGCGGAGAAACTTCAGAATGCAATGCAAGTCGAAATTCGAAAGTTATTACGCTTAATTTGTGGGTCAAATGGCAACTCGGACACAGTTTCGGACAAACGGGCTTTTCCCTTTCGCAGCTGAAGACGCCACTCTGATTTGAAAGTAAAGATAGTATGAGTAAGCGAGAGTCCAAGCTCGGATCTCTCTCAGGGGAGTTTCTCATATATGAGAAATGCAACGGCCTTAATTTATATGATTAGCAGCTGCGGTGCAGGGTATGCAGATAAGCTCGTTGATTCATGGGCTCCCATAAACGGTATGCAACGAACTGAAATTTCAAACAAGTGGGTCAGAGGTATGGCAAAGCAACATACACAACACAACACACAACACAACACACACAAAACACAATATGTTGAAACGTTGAACAATGCAAATTTCGATCTTGTAGTCGTTGCTGCTGTTGTCATTTTGAGGCAGGCGTTTCGAATTACAACAACAGCAATAACAAGCAAGCGAACAGCTCCTTTTACAGTCAGCAACAGCAACAGAAGCAACAACACAAATGTCTATATTTCCAAATATGCAAAAAATGCCAAAATAGCGCATCGGCTATTTGAATAATTGAAGCTGCCAGTTTTATAGGAACTCAACTGAGGCTGAAGCATCAACCGAGCGACATCCTAAAAAAGTTGTCATGGCAAAAGGGAAATTTTTGTAGTTGCAGTTGGCAGTTGGCAGTCAGTTGGCAGTAAGTTGGCAGTTACTATGACAGCCGCCAATGGACCACTTTTATCTGACAGATATCTGGCTAACAAAAGAGCAAACATCGTTCGTATACGTAATGCATTGTGTGAAGCACACAATTTTTGAATGATGTGAATACAAAAACGCATTCAATGTAAATATTCAACTTGCAGGTGTCAGTTGGTAAGGTTCGGAGTCCAAACTAATTGAGTAATTTTACAATTGCAGCCGCAATGTCCTCAAAGGCAAGTTAATTAAATGCAGCACAGAAGAATTTTTAATTAAGTTGTCAGCCTTTGGGCTGAAGTTGTTTTTGTTGTTGTTGCTGTTGTTGTTGTTGTTGCTGTGACTGCTGCTGAAGCTAACCAGTGATATTGTTCTGATTATGACAGGTAAATGAATTTAATACCCATGCTTTGCGACTGAGAGTCGACTTCTGTTTACTATTATATGCAAATTAAGTGAATGTCAACTAATATGTGGAAGTATTATGACAGTAGATATATTCAACTGATAAACAAGCAGCTTATAATTTCTCAATTTAAGTGAACAAGTCGAACAGATCCAAGTATCTATTAGTCTAATTTAAACTCCAAACTTAACTGTTGCTATTTATTTTATATCCACAGTCCCCTGGGGTCATCAAATGGTAAATGAACTGCACCCTGCAGCATACAGTTAGCAGATGGAAAGCCAGTTAACATGGCCAATTTATTTAAGAGCCATCATTAATACACGCTGATAGATAAGCTCAAATGGATGTGTATCTAACGTTGCCCCCCATCATGAATCAATCGTTTTTATATTATCTGATCTGGCCACAACAACAACAAATTGCTGTTGCAAGTTGCAAGTTGCAACTACATATAAACATATTGGGAAAATCTCCATCGAATCTTTTGCTTTATATGGCACAGACCATAAATATGAGTTTTATGAGTATATTATCGTAGGTGAATGGTGGGGATTGCAAATTTAGTGAGGTACAATTGATGGAGTTGCTGTTGGACGGCACACGACATAATTGTCAAAGCATTGCAATGACTCAGCAGATGGCTTTGGGCCTGATTTATGAAAGGAAAATGCACAGCCTACCAAAAATGCATTTACTCAATTTCGTTGTTCCTTTTATGCTCCACTTGAATACCCTATGTGCCTGTTCCCTGTCCCTTGTCCCCTTCCACCTCACGCACTTTTAACAACGCGATTCTGCAGGCGGCACATAAATCACAGCGACAGCTACTGGGCTTTTCATTTTGAGGCCAGGCATTTATGCAGCTGAGCTCAAAACTGCAGCTGAGCAGACAGTTGAAACTGGTTCCCTTTATGGCCGAATTCATGTGCCAAAATTTGTGTGTGTGTCCAGGCCGAATTGCAATTCCAGTCCTCAGTCCTCAGGCTACATCCTGTCGACTGACGCTTCATTTGGCTACTCAAAAGGGCAGCCATCTGTGCCGACCAACTGATATTCAAGTCAATACTGCAATGCATAGTGATTCTTAATTCCCTTTAACGAATTTACCAACTGATTTAAGATGTTCCTCTTTCGGATTTAATCTGAAAAAGAATTAACACGCCAGATAAATAGTTAGGTTGCGTTTGATTTGTTCTACAAGTATGCACTAAAAGTTTTTCCAGTTGGAAAATTGTGTCTATTTCACGTGGCGACATGTCTTGTGCTATTCTTGCACATTGCTCATACGCCCTGTTGCACTTGCTCTGCTTTGCTCTGCTCTGCACATGCATTTTATGTTCATATCGCAGAAGAAGGAAAAAAAATTGAAAGTTTCGCACGTTCGACTGTTTGACGTAAAATTACGTGACAAGATAAGCGCATCAAATCGACGTCAGCAGAAAAAAAAGACCAAGAAAATAATAATAATAATACTGAACAAAAATTCGACACGTAACGAAGAAAAATAAAATATAGAGAGGCAAAGTGCAGACTGTCAAGGCGTAAATAATAATAATCATAAATGTCATAATGTGTTTTCAATGAAGTGTCGCTATAAAATGGTGTAATATGAAGAGCGTACAGACAGAGTTCGATTGGATGTAAATCATTATGAATTTGATGTTTCTCAAATATGTACATCTACTATTAGATATATTTAAAAAAGAAAACTGAAGAACTACTTTAAAATTAATCCCGAATTCGGTTTTAAAATATTTCTACAATAAAGTTTATCTCATTGGTGCAATAAAGAGCATTGTCATTAAAGCATATCATTGGATGCTACAGACAAAGCTCTATTTATATTTACTTAGCCAGGCTCAGTTGTTAACGCCCCCACTGTCTGACATTTAGCAAACGTCAAAGGCAGTGTTGACATTTCGCCAAGTTAATAAACGCTGTTGGTAAGCACATTTGAGGTTAACGGCAAAAAGAGCGAATTTAATTATGCTAGGTGGCCAACACGAAGTGCAGCTGTTAATTGCATCGGGTAGACTAATAATAAAACCGCAAGCGTTTTAAGCCGCAGCCTTTGTTGGCCAACTGTTGGCGCCAGGGCCGGCCAGTCGGTCCGTCGGTCTGTCGGTCTGTTGGGTGCAAACATAAGCTTAAACCTTGTCGGCGGCAGAGTGTTTGTAATTAATTGCCATCATAATAATGCAGAAAAAAATACAAAAAAAAAACCTGCGTCAATGGATTGCAATATCGTAAGCTGTGGTATTTGGGGGGATTACGTAGAGGGAGGAGAGAGGTAGGGGATTACTATGCGTTTGCATTTGAGGTTTCACTTGTTGCCTTGTTGGTTTGGTTTTCATTTAATTACTCAAACTGCTCATATGCAAATAGTTGCTGAAACTGCAGACACAAACATTTTCATAATTAAAAACTTTGAGAACAGCGCATATTTGTTGATGTTTCAACTAGTTGCGTGTTGTGACTCTTGTTGTTGTTGCAACTGCAACATGAGGAATGACGGCACAAATTGAAAGTACAACCAATGCTTAAAAAATTGTTTAACTTGATTGTTGGCAACATTTGTTTCATGGTCAGTTTTTTTTGTTTTTTTTCTGTTTTTGTGCAGCATTATGATTGTGTTCTCTTTTTGTTGCCGCTGCTGTAGTTGCCATATTAATTTGCATAATATACGTATACATATATACTCCGTACTCATATCTATGTAAACATAATTTACACTTATACAATACAAACATTACTCGTGTTACATTGCATTAATTAAGTCCGTGCATTATTTTCTTCTATTTGCAGGTAAGCTGAAACTCTAATATCCAGATGAAATTCAATTTCGATCCTTACATTTTCAATTTATGCTTAATTTACTACAAGACAGTTGAGTTATGAAAAGGGTAAGCTCATTCAAATCTTTATTGTTCTGCAATTTTAAATACATTTTTAGTAGAGCAGAGAAGCCCTAAGCCCATTGAACACATAACTATGCATTTGTAGATGGGGCTGATAACAATACGAACTTTATCGTTTGGGCCCTAACAATTGGGCCCTAACAAAAAAAAAAAAAACAATAGAGCAACAAAAACTTGACATGCATAAAGTTGCATAATTTCATGCGCATAGAGCAAATAATCACAATTATTTCTCATACGCCCTGTTGGTCTGGGGTCGAGTCCGGCTTATGTTTGCACTCACGCTCTCTTTATCGCTTGACATTTCAATTTCTCACATATTTTACAACTATTAATATTATTTTGATGTCGCTTTTTGTTGTTGTACAAATTCGCGTGACATTTCTCAATAATTTCGCTCGACTTTGAACTGAGAACCGGGAACTGGAAACTGGGAACGCGTCTGTCTCATTACGTGTTCGGGTGTGGAGCGGTTCTCAAAGTGTCATACATAGATTTCCGCATATTTCTGCCGAGCGTTGCATTCTTATTCGGCGTATTTTTATGGTAATTTATTTGAACTCAACTGAACTGAACAACAAGTTCTCATTTACGATATACATTTTTTTTTACCATGCAAGGAAGCAAGTGCCGACCTGGCACTTGCCACAAAATCGAAAACGGTACTTCTCACAGCCACAACCACAACGACAACGGCAACGGCAACAAAACCACAGACTTAATGACTTGCCCCTGCCGGGCAACAGTCCCTTCTTTCGCTTACCCTTTTCGGGTCGCTTGCATGCGGGTAACGCACTTTCCAAGCACTCATCCAGAACGGGAACCGAGCACGTGAACTCATGTTGGCGGTGGCGGTGATGGTGGCGGTGGTGGTGGTGTTTACTGTTGCCAGGAAAAACTGCAACGAGAGAAACTCACACACACTCTCTCACGCGACAACAACAATAGTCACTGAAACCTGGGACAACAATAAACATCATAATTCAGGTATATTTACTGTGCTTCAGACATCCGGTTAATATGTTCAGGAATTTTTCACTAATTTACATATGAGCTCCAGTTGCTCTATGGGTTTTTGGCACCAGCAACGGTTTTCACTTAACTGAACACAGTGGCATTACATATTTAATATGCTTTGAGCAGGAACAATTTCATGAATTTCAAATAGAATATGTTTTTCAGAAGCCAAATGACTCTGGTTGAAAAAAATAGTGTGCAGTAAGCGAACTGAGGTAAAGTTTTAAATTTATTCAATATAATAATACTACCCGTATTCAGAGAATCTATGAAAGCACATGATAGGTTTAAATAAATTAAATTACATTGATATTATGTTAAATTTAATGAAACTCGATAAAAATCTCTTCAATGCTCAACAACTTTAGCAATCAAACTAATTACAGTCCGAGATTTATTTTCCCCATTGATTTCCATAAAAATGCATTTTAATTTTCACTTACACAATAATGCACTTACAAGCACTCAAATCAATATGAAATGGTTGAACATTCACAATTTACAACTTCCGCGAGCATCGAATGAGGCAACGAACTTGAAACATTAAACATAATACCCCTTAAAATTGTATGTTGATTATACGCCAACCATCCAATAAAAACCAAAAATCCCATTTTGACTTTCACTTGCACGAAAAATCACAGAAATTGTAAAATTATACTTACAAATGAGTTAGATATATGGATATATATATTGATGCGTTTTCTCGGTGTTTCTGCTGTTGTTGTTGTTGATGTTGTTGGTTTTGCCCTTCGGCAAGTTGTCGGCTCAAGAGCCAAGGTAAATTAAGCTAAATAAGTTGACATGAAAACAATAAAGCGGCTTAAAAGTATCAAAAAATAAGCGACCAAAAATGAAAGTCGCAAGTTCACTTTCAATTTTTCTGTGCCTAGTTAAGTTTTGTTGCTGTTGTTGTTTGTTGTTGCTGTTGTTGTTGCTGGTGTTGGTGTTGTTGTTGTGCAATTGCCGGCGCCACGAGGCCAACTACAAAATGTGCTGTAATCATTACTGAAAGGAATGGCAAGCGGGGGCGGCAACAAAAGTAACAGCAAAAGTAACAGCAACAACTGCGTTAGCGGCACATAATTCAATCAAAAATATAAAAAAATTTACCGCATATTTTGCAAGCGATGGCGTTGGTAGTAAAAGTTGAAAATTCACTTGCCGCTCAGTAGTCAGAAAAGCGGCGTCGCTTTTCATTTATACATTCGTATGAAGTATACGAAGCATTTTGCTTTTATTACTCAATCTTTAAATCGCGAGTCCATTCACTTGTGCGAATGAGTATACGGTTGTATCAGAGATACTTGTGCAAATATTAAGCATACGCCGCGTGTTGTCATTGAGAATTTCTTAAGTTTTTTTCTATCTCTAACTGCATGGGCCGTGTGTCGTATTTTTAGATACGCGAATATAACCCACATGTGGAACGATTAAATACTTGCTGGCTCATGTGCCACATATTCATATTCCTATTATTAATTTGAGCCGCCCAACTGGTTTGCCGCATTCAAATAAAAAGAGTTGTAATTCATTTGTAACTTGCAACGTGTTTGGCTGGTACCCCAAACAGTCAAAACCAGTTCAGCATCGATGGCCCAAAGGCCTCGTTGTCTTTTAGCCGCTTAAATGTTAAACAGATTGATTTCGCCTGCCGTTGCTATTTCGACTGAGTTATAAAAGCTACATATATGCAAATTTGCTGTAACAATCAAATGAAATGAGTTCGTTTTATGCTTTTAATTACTTCAATCATTAGCATAAAATTCAGCGATGAATTCAAGTGGCTAATAACTTATTAGATCACAATTTAATTAGATCAAACAATAAGTCTGTTAGCAACGCAATTAAGGGAAAAGACAATTGACCAGTAAATGAACCAGAATAATCCGGCTTTGCTTATCAAAAGAGCACAACATTCATTCGCAACATCCGTCCCACACACACATATGCATAGAGAATGCTAATTAATTGATTATTTTGAACGTGAAAATTTTTGGCATCATTAAATACTTGGTATATTGTCATCCTCGGCATGAATGTACATCTGATTTAATCCAAGGATATTAAATGCATTCGTTCATTAATGCAGCAGTATTAAACACTCAGCACATATTTACATTGTTTTCAATATTATTATTATTTTTGCATTGCACCAACTCTCGGCTACTTTGTATGCGATTTTTATCGCCAGCTGCATGAATTACAATTTTATTTAAATGCCAATGTTTACACTACCCGATGCTGATCAAAAAAGCAATATATTGTATTGTCCATTCAATATACACTGTTATAAAAAGTTTCAGAAAAAGCATTTCTCTGTTGTCTCTTTTGTCCAATTTGTTGATTGAACAGACTTAATGCATCTGTTTTTATGCATACCAACTTTAAAAAAATAAAAATAAAAAATATAATCAAAGACTGCACTTGAAATTGAAAAACCACACGTATTAAAAGCGTATTATTGGAAGCCCTTGTATCTGCAGTGTATAGTCTAGTCGACCACTCTATTCACCAATTTAAGCAATGGAATTAAAAGGCTTTAACTCGATGATATATATTCAATAAAACTGTTCTTATTTTTCAACATTTATTTTCCATTAGTTGACGAAATTGATTTATTTGTAATTGACTCAAAGTAAATATTGCAATCACTTTATTTGAAGGATTTTTAAAATTTTCTTGCGGAAATTGATTAGCCGAGATGCAGCTGATGTTCATCCTTTTAATTTCCTTATAGGAAAGCAGGAAAATTGCATACCTTTACGTCGATGCCTTCAACTCAGTTAAGGGCAACAGCTTGTGGTCAATTTGCTACCATAATGTGCTCAATATGGCTAAAATCACAATAATTGACATGGCTCAGAATGAATATGTCAGTGTGTGTTTGTGTGTACATATAAAGTGCAGCAACTGCTTGTAGCATTTAATTCAATTTTATTTAAATTGCTTGGAAAATTGGCAAAAGCTGGCAAGAAACCAATGAAGGCCCCTCGTTCGTTCGTAACGTGTTCGTTAAAATAATATTTCACTCGCAATGCTTGAGCCGAGAGCGAGCCGTGCAAAGTGTAATTTCATTCCATAAATTTCCACTTAATTAGCGGGGCAAACTCGGTGGGGTGTATAGGGGGAAGGGGGTCCTTGTAATTCTCTTCCTGGTTCCTGGTCAGCAAATTACGCTTAAATTTCCGCTGCACATTTTTCAAGGCGATTGCGTACACGCTTTTCAACTTCCACTTAGCCAGTAATTTATGTTAATTTACGCAATTTTCCCATGTTGCATATGGGTTGCAATGTACTGAACGTTGCGGGTGGCACGTTTAAGGGCGGCAACTGGTTGACGTGGCTTTTACTTAAGTAATTGTTGGGATTTGATCAAATTATGAAAGTGCAACTGGCAACTTGTAAAATTGCCATGATAATCGAGGAAAATTGGGAAAACTCACAGCACACACGCCAAAGCCAATGGCATCCAAATAGATGTGTGTGAAGACAATCGGACAGCTCTGCAAATTTATATCACACACCTTGGACTACTTTGAGGCGTCGCACAAACAAGTTTTCTGAAGCGGCTGCTTCGTGTTGTTGCACACGCACTTGCCAAGTCTCGAGACGCATTCGATACCTCCTTCTCCACCTCCACCTTCACCTCCACCTCCGACGCTACCACCGCCACCACGACGATGTCAACACGCAGCTCGTTTCGATGCCGGCCGGCCAAAAGCGAAAAATTGCATTAAAAATCGAAAAGACAACGAACAAAAAATAATCTCAACTTGTTCAAAGTGGCACAAGCAACGGTACACACACACACACACACACACACACACACAGACTTACATGCAACACACATATACACGCATACACACTCAATGTATATGCAACAACATTTCTATCACTCGCACTTAATTCATTTTGATTTCTGTGCAAAGTGGAAATTTATTTGCATAAATTAAAATAAAAATGAAATAAAAATGTTGAAAAATATATATAGTAGTATACTCTTTTTGTTTTTATTAACATGCATGTTTTCTCAGTGTGTGTGTGTGTGTGTGTGTGTGTGTGTGTGCGAGTGCATATAAAACTATGCATGAGTGTGTATGTGAATAATCGTATTCGTATTCATGACAAGTTGCTTGTCGGCCGCTTGGCCCGTTATGTTGCCACACAACAACAACAACAACAACAACAACAAGACTATCAACAAGCAGGGAGGGAGGGGGAGTACCCCGACTAGACTGTTGCATAAATAGGAAATTTATTTATTGATTACGCTGTCTGAATTTGTATAAATCACTTAGCAACAAATGAGTTTCTATGCATTTATTATATTATTTTTATGGCTATCGAAAGAGTTTTTAAGTTTTCGAGAGCTTGTGCATAGAATACCTTCGATTTTTAGTCTAAATTTGCATTTGAAAATGTTGAAATATCAAGCTCAACAAGTAAGATACCCTGTATGTAGTTCACAGATGATCTTCATATTAATTGCTCTTCTCAAACTTTGAACTATTATAACTTTACCAGAATCCAGCCAGATATGCCTTTATAATCAAATTGTGAAAGACCTATTAAATAAAATAAATTAGTTTCTTTTTTTTTAAACTTTAATCTTAATGAACTTTATTCTTTGTCAATTTCTGGTCTCCTCATAAGCTAAAGACAACACTTTATGAGGTTCGATTGCTACTGGTTTTTTTTATAAGCATAATTTTATTCTGAAGGTTTTCTTAGATGTTTAAATAAAATCAAGTATAAATATATATAAACACAGTTGTTAGAACACAGCACTAAATTTTGTTTAGCAGATTGTTAGATTTCTGTTGTTTAGATTTTCAATAACAAATTGCTTGGTTTTAAACCGCAATCGTAAATTAAACCCAATATGCAGCACAATGTCAGCGAATTTGAGTTATGTGGCTACTTCCTGAACATTATAGACAACAATGCGAATGGCCTTGGCTAATAGATGGAGCAAAAAACAACATAAACAAACGAGAGAGAGAGAGAGAGAGAGAAAAACTCAGAGACGGGAGGGGGAGAGCAAGATCAGGTGCAGCGACAATAATACAACAAAACATAACACAACACAGTGAGAAGACTAATTGTTAACACAAATAGCATTTTGCACATTGTTAGCAGGCAAAGAGGCATGCAACTAATCATTAGAAGCTTGTTTGCAATTTGTTGTTCTTCGTTGTTCGTTGTTCGTTATTTGTTATTTGTTATTCGTTGTTGTGCCTCAATGTCAATTTTAATTAATTATTATAGATGCACATAGAACTCCAAAGAGGCGGCTAAAAAATGCAAAAATAAATAAAAAAACAAATAAAAACGTAGCACGCAGCGAAGCGTTGCAGCATTGTACTATACACCCTACTTCAAAAAAACCAACCCAACCCCACCCAACACAAGTCAACCTCCTCCCGAAGTTCACTACACAGGAATTATAATTCAGCAAACGATATCAACGCTCAATAGAGCGATAGCTGCAACGGCAGCATCATCATCATCAGTCGCATTATTAATGATTTTCATAGAACTAACAGCAATAGCAACAACAACAACAACAGCAACAACAATAACGACAACAACAACAATAAGAATGCTGAGGCTACATTGATATGCAGCTAAAGTTGTTTGGGCCCACACAAATACACACATACACACACACGCACACACACACACAATGATACGCATACTGCAAGCATATGTTTGTTTTCAATTGTTGTTCCTGTTTTTGTTGCGGCTTCTGCTGCCACGCCCCCCTTTGAATGCCCCCCCGTTCGGATTGCATAATATACTTACTCCAATGCACATTGTGTAAATAGTTCTAGCTGTAAGGAAAATCTTGGAAAATATCATATTAGAGTTATCAACTTGTTAGCAGCCAACGCAAGAGAAACTCAACAATGTTGTTGATAATAACAATAAATGCATAATAGAGAATATGACATTGATACTCTCAGAATGAATACGATAGAAATAATCTTTGAATATTGTGAATATTATTAAGGAAAATTTGAAAGAACGTTCAAGTTTCTTAAAGGTAATGCCGACAATTCTTACTACATTTTGAACTTTGACCTGCCATTACTTTGTCAAACCTCAATCGATTTCCATGCGCAATGTAAATTTGTGCATGATTTTACCTCTAAATTCGTTCTGCATTTAAATTTTGTTCATTTTTTAAAATTTTTGAAAATCGAATTTTTTCGAAAATTTACAGTGTTACCCCTTTCTATTTTTTGATTTTTTCGAAAAAATTCGATTTTTCAAATTGAACAAAATTTAAATGTAGAACGAATTAAGAGCTAAAATCATGCACAAATTTACATTGCGCATGGAAATTGATTGACTTTTGACAAAGTTATGGCAGTACAAAGTTCTTAAAAATCAGTAAAATCAAAATAATCGAAATTTTCATTCCATTCCAGTAACCGTTACGAAACCGATACTCAAAGATTTTGCATTACCGATAACCGAAAAACTTAATTCGAGCAAAACCGAAACCGTAACTGAAACCGATATTCGTTTCGGTTTTAATCCCTGTTTGTAAATTATACAAACGATGAGAAAAAGTGTAGAGATTGTCGATATTCAAAATTTTATCACAGATCATACAGAAATATTTTTATTATACTTGATAAAAAATGGTTTGAAAAATAAAATAAGAAGTCGATACTATAGCTACGTGACGGGTATGTTTCCTCAATCGATAAGTAATAATTGAGTTAACTTTAAGATAATATATCTGCATCAGTATATTCAGATTAGATACTACACGTACTACATGACGGATTTTCCTACCCAAAGATTTTAAAAAGTCAGCGAGATTAGAATTTTCGCATAGAGAATGAACACATTCATGCTTTTCGTACACATAAAACTCCAACTAGAATTATACACAAAGCCAACTTGAATGCAGAATTTCCATTGTTTTTTTGATTTGGAAAAGTAGAGCTGGCTTTTGGTTGAACATTCTCATGCGGATTACAGCTGATATTCACATAGTTGCTCTTATGAGCAGCATAATAATTGGTAGCTACTACACGTAGTCAGTCTCTCATTGCCCAGCTGCAATTGTAGAGGCAACCAGTTCAGAGTTTGCCTCTGCTGCCATCGCGGCAATAAAATGATGCACAAAAGATAACACAAATTACTTGGTACTCGACTTGTACTCGTACTCGTATTCGTACTCGTATTCGTACTTGTATGGTTACGTTGGCCTAAAAACCTAACCGTGAAAAACACATTTAGATTTAGCTTTGCTTGTTGTTCTACCTGTAGCTAGTTACTGTCTATGCATTGTTGTTGTTGCTGTTGTTGTTGTTGTTGTAGCAACTCCACCTCTTTCTTCAGTTGCTGCACTTTGAAATCATTTTGCACAACTTTTGCAATGTCTACGAAATGCCACAAACAAAACCGAAGCGTTGAAAATTTCGCTGGAAATTACATTAACTGTCTGTCTATGTCCATGTTGTAGCTGTTGTTTTGATTGTTGCTGTTGTTGTTGCTGTTGCTGTTGTTGTTGTCGCTGATGATGTTCGTAATTCTTTGGGAAATGCAGACACAATCATCTTCTCGAATCTGAGTTAAATAGAACGTTCAGAAATTATATTTTACAACAAGCACTTTCAGTACTAAATTTTCTTTTGCTTTTCTTTTCTTAGAAAACTTATTGAACATTTTGTAAGCTCCAGCTTAGACATTGGATTAATCTAGAGAAAGTTCAAAAATCGTTAAGAAACACTTTATTATTGGGAATAAAGGCACTTAAAGCTGAAATGGGAGTTTCCTTTAGTTCGATAATATTGTATTGCCTACAATTAGCGAATGTTATTGAAATTTTTCAAGTTTCCACTTTATCATTAGATAAAAGCAGAGAAAGTATGACAATCGGTAAGATGCGCTTTATTATCGGAAGTATTTTAAATGCAATACTATTCAGACTTTGTACAATGGTTTCACTGTACGACTGTGTTGTTGTTGTTGTTGTTCTTGATGCTGCTAGCCACTTGGTATTTTCCGCCTTTTCTCAAGTCATTTTTGTATTGCTTACCAAGCCAAGACACGCCTCACTTCACCTCCCCTCACCTGGTTTCATCTGGTCTCACCTTGCCTCACCTCATTTCGTCTTGTTGTATTTGGTCAAGTCTTGCAGTTTCACTGGCTGCTTCAAATGTTGCTGCCTCTTCGATCAGAGGTTAAACGTTGCGTTTGCTCTGCGAGGCAGCAGCAGCAGCAGCAGCAACAACAACATGATGATAATAATGATGTTGCAGATCATCAGCTAGCATAGCTAGAGACTCTTTAAAGCCCCTACCACTTCTCCAACTAAAGTGCAGCTAACCTATATTTTAGGTCATAATATGCTGGCCAACGTTGTTGCTGGTCAGCATTTGAATGGCGTTGTGAAAAACATTATTAACCGATTTTATTGCGTTTTTCTTGCCATTGTTGTTGTTGTGTGGTGGCTGCCGTCGTCGTCGGCGTCGTCGTCGTCGCCGCAACATTTTAAGGCGGTTAACTACCCATTAAGGGGCGTTTCTAATGGCACAACCTGACTGGTAAGCGAGGTCTGGCAAACTCCTTTGGGTTTCGACTTGGCCAACATCGTCGTCATCGTTGATTCGTGCCACATACTTAAAGATGATGATGATGAAGAAGAGAAGAACCATTTTACTGCCATTTTAGCTGCTGGCTAAGTACAAATTTTACTTGCTTGCTTGCCATTTTCTCTATCCCTCCCCTGATCTGCCCACAATTGCAGTGGGCTGTGCCAACTCGTAAAATCATAAAACAAATTAATCGACTCTCTGTGTGTGTGTGTGTGCAATAGATGAATGCCTCTGTCTTAACTTTTTCCTCTGCCCGTATGTTGACCAGGTCAACATCATTGGGAAGCTGTCTGTATGTGTGTCTCCCTCTCTTCTTTGAGTTGCCCACAGTTTTTCGGCTTGTCATTTGTCCTTGTCAAAAAGTCTTTGTTTCGTTGTTTCGCAGTTTCCGCTTAGCCAATTTGCCATGCATTTGAGGCCAGTTTTGAATGCAGCTCAACGATCGGCAACCGATCGTTTTTTGCTATTTGCCATTTGTTTTTTTATTTGTCGCCATTTCAAATTCTGGTTTATTTAATGACTTTTGCAATTGTTTTCGTGAGCGGATTTTCAAAATTGACTACAGTAAACGCTTTGGTTTGATTTCGTTTTCGTTTTCGTTTTGGGTTTGATTTGATTTTTGTTTTATTCAACTTTTTTTTTTGCAGCTCAAGGTTAAGCGGCTTTGGCTGCGTATAAAAATTTGTTATTGCAAGAAATAAAAACCAAAACTGCACTCATTCCCCAGTCGAACCGATGGCCTCCCCACAAAACTCATTGACGTCGTCATCGTTTGTTGTATGCTACAATTTCAATGAGTGGCAAATAATTGCGGCTTGTGCTCGTAATTTGTTATTTGTTGCCTGCCTGGCTGTGGTTATTAAAGTGGCTGATTGGATATGAGTTTCAAATGTGGGTTGAGGCAAATTGCAAGGCATGAAAAATAAAAACAAAAAAAAAAATACTGAAATAAGCAAAGCGAAAATTGCATGGCAAGGCCCACAAGTCGTATACTCAATAAGAAGTTGTTTGCTCTATTTTCAAGTTGTTTGATAGATCGATATTGATCCAGCGATCAGCTGTAAGTGTTATGAGTGCCACTCAAGCAAAACAACAGACAGCTGACTAAGACAAGACTAGATTTTATTTTTTATTCAGTTGAAAGTTTTTAATTCGTTTTTGACAAAGTTGTTGATGGGACTTGCTTGATCTCATTTACAGCTTGAGTCATTAGAACTCAAGTGACCTGTATTTCATTAAAGTCAGCTTTCCGTTGCTTTGACATTGATAAATCGCACTTTTGTGGCCACTTTGATTTAAAGAAAGTAAAACACAAAGATACGACCCCTCAGTAAGTATGTCTCTGTTTATTCCCTCTACCCTCGACTGTCCTTGTCCCTTGGTAAATCTTGAAAAACATGCTCCAAGAAGTGCACTTAATATGGCGTCGTATTTGTCGTTGGCATGACTTCATGAACAGAGCTAACACAATGGCAATTTACGCATTTTATTTGATTTCAGCGGCAATCGTTGGCGACCTTCCTTGTTACCAATGTGCCATGGTGAAATTAACGGCAATTAACTTGATTCACTTTGTTTACAACTGTCCCCTCGACTCCATGATTCCCAAAGGCAATGCATTTTCTTCTTCACTTTTATCGCGCGCGGCATGAGGTAATAATTTACGAAATTGACAAGTGAATCACTGAAAATCGCCTGGAGAAATGCGATTATATGCAGTGAGAGAGGAGTGTGTAGAGGAGAGGAAGGTGGAACTAACCACAGCCACAGCGACTAAGCAGAAAATTAACGCGTAATTAGTTGTTCCTTTTAAAATGCAGCGTTGTCATCTTTGCCTTGACAACTTGACACTGCAAAGGGGGGAGGGCGTTGCATGTGAAGGAAGTGTCGCCACTTGACTTGTTGCTTTCTTTGTCTTGTCCAGGCGTTGATTAATGAGCTGCCTCTTTGGTTGACTTTGATGTGTGGCGCTGTTGCCTGCCACACGAAACTGGTGGCTGCTCTTTGCCAATGATCGTGTATCAAATGCAGCTTACGTGGCATTCTGATATGTATACTAAGTAGCTTACAGGTTGTTTTTATGAGATCAACAAGTAGCTGATTAGAGCAAAAAAAAAAAAAAAACATGCTGGCTAAATTGGGCTTTACATGTGGGTAAATATATGCATGCCACAAGGTGAACTGTGCTTGCCCCACAATACGGGCTAAAGGTTAAACTGACTGTGACAAAATCTATTTAAGGTTTCACTTAATTAACTCAAAAATATAGTGACGTATAGATATTCGTGTCAAATTCATGAATATGCTTCTTTAAGTTAACATTTAAGTGAACTTTGAAATTTCAAAAATTACTTACATTTCATGCTCTGTTTTTCTTATTTATTTTTATTCTTTTTTTTACCGTAAATTTATAAATCATTATAATATGATTTCTTAAACATAAAAAATCAAGGAAAGCTTTTTATAAATATATAGAAACTTATAGATATTAGTGTCAAATTTTATATTTTATTTTATATTATAAATCATAATTATACAATTATACAACAAATTTTCAAATATTTTTTATTATAAATAGAAGCAATGTTTAATATGTTGAAGGTTTGCAGGCGATACTGGAAATAAATGTTTAGAAACTTCACTTTTTTTCACTTTAGTTGTTCTTATTTTTTGTGGGGGGGGGGGGGGTCAGCTTATAAATATTCAACAGAGTTAGCCTTATTTGGCAATTAGCAATTTAAGCTCCACCTGTTTGGCCCGAATGCGGCTCAACTTAAATTGTTTGTGACTAATTTACACAATGAAAGGTCATTGTTTCCACTTCAATTAGCCTTTTACTCACCAGCCAATTTTGTTGCTGTTATTATTGTTGTTGTGACCAAATTGGAGTGCCAGTCGTTTTGATGAACTGAACACGACTCTGACAAACACTCAAAATCTGAGCTGAGCTGAGTTAAGTTTGCGACTGAGGCGTATGACAAAATGCCGCTGACAGTTTGTTGCATAAAATGCCAAATTGTCTGGCCCGAATCTGACCAAATTTGGCAACTGGTAAACTGGCAAACTAACAAACTGGCAACTGGGCGACTTGTGACTAGAAAATGCAGTCTCTTGATTGTGTTTTGCCATCTTAATAGTTTTATGGCATAGAGCAACCGGCCGGCATGTACAAAATTGGTTTGGCGAACTGCTTGTTGCAGCTTGTTGCATGCAACAAACTTGCCAACAGTTTCAAATCTTTTGTATAAACAGTTGTCGCTCTGTTGCGAGTGCGAATGACTTCAGAATGTCACAGTGTTGTGCAAATTAAACAGTTTTATTATGACAGGCAACACACACACACACACACAGTAACAATAACAACAACAACAATAACAACGCAAGTGCAGCGCACTTTAGACAGCAACAAAAACAAAAACAACAAAGTAAACGAAAGTCATAAAATTAAATTTAATCCGCTTGCAAGTTACTGGCCTGACTTTTACCGGTCTGGCTTTAACTCCCCTGCCACACCCACTCAGCCCCCCCATGTCGAAAAACGGAGTGTTTATCCCGGCCGTCTGTTCATTCCGTGTAAAACTTACATGTAATCCGCTTGTTGTATTGCCAACATGCATATTGCCAACTCATTTGAGCAAATGACCAGGCCTCGACAGATCGCGATAAACACACACACACTTACACACACACACACACACATACACTGCAGATGGCATTAAACTTTTTTAATAAATTGTTGCCAATGCGTTGCCTTTCTTCTTATTCCTGACTCTTCTCTCATTTGGTTGTTGCTGCTGTTTTTTAGCTGCTTATCGGATTCTCGTCTGCTTAAAGTGTTAAAACATCTTTTGTTTTTTTTTTTGTTTTTTTTTCGACTGCTGCAAAATTCTTAAGCAGCTACTTGAGCGGCTTTCATGTGGCTTTGTTGTGTTTGCCGCACGGGTTTTTATTTTCAGCGTATAATTAATTTAACATGCCCGTTAATTCCGAATCGGGAGAAACTTCAAGTGCCCCGCGCCACTCGAAATGAGTCAATACTTGGGCAATCATCATCATCGAATACCTTTAAATTTATCTCAATTTATCTGTTGGAATTGTATATGAAGTGTCTGTTGATTGTCCTTTCCAGCAAAAGTGTCAACATTCACAACATACTTATGTACATTTGTATTAATCTATATATTTGAGATACTTATAAGTAAACTGAAAAAAATGTAGTTCTCGGTTAAATAAGATAATATATAATATGAAGATAATAAATAATATGAGGAATATAAATAAAAATACAATGAAAACTATTTTTGTTTTTTACTTGACTAACTGAATTTTTATTTAGCGATGCTATTTTATTAAATAGTTTAAGTCGGACTAAATGTCACCTTATTTACAGAATGTAAGAAATAAGCATGATATCAAAATTAAATTTCAGGAACTATCCACATTTTTATTCACTCTCTTCCCCCTCTATCTCCTTTACTCTATCGCATATAATCCATTTTCCGACTTTCATTTTTTCAAAAGAGTTGTCAAAAGCAATAACTTCCATTCAAATGTAAAATTGCAATCACATTATTCGATAAATATTTGCATAGTTCTCATCGCTATTGCTATTAAATTGCATCCCATTGAACAAATATTTTAAGATTTTTTAATTAAAATCACGATAGCATTGCCAAAAAAAAAAGAAAAAGATTGCAAATGATGTGACAAAGGACTTTGTGCTTGTGCATACAAGTCAACAGCAAAAAGCGGAAAATAAAATGGTTCTTTGATTCAGACACATGTACATGTATAGTATAGTAGTATATGTAATATATATGTATCTATATTACATTCATTTCGGCTTTCATTATTAAAATGCAAATTTCAAGAGCTCGACGAAAAAACAAGTCATGTGCATATACAAACATAATGTAAGCGAACAGATCACGTATATTATTTAATGTTACTGTTGTTGTTTTTAGGTGGATGAAGGGTATTACAAGACAGCGTGGCTGGCAGTCATTTAGTCATTCAGTCATTTCAAACAGTGCCTACCACTTGTAGGCCTTCATGGCTAATTAAGTCGCTTAAATTGACGCAGAAGAAGGTTAACGTGTGGGTGTTGGCATTTATGAGGCAACATCTAACACACACACACACACACACACAGACACATTTACATAGATATAATGTGTGCATGTGTGTGTGCTTGGCTATTGCAGCTGCAGTCGCCAGAAAAATGTAAATTTGTTGTATTTTGTTAATAGTTGTCATAAATGAAACACCCCCACAAAATGCTTAAAATGTGAGGTGTGAGTCTGCGAGTGTGTGTGTGTGTGTGTGTGTGAGGTGTGCGTGTTTGCAACTCTGTGTTTGTTGCCAAGGCAAAAAAGTGGGAGTTGCCTCTCTGCCTTTGCTGTTGCAATAAAAATCATTCAAAATCTGTTCATGGATATAATACTAATGTTGTAAGACTTTTTAATTAGTTATTTAACATTTTGAACTAATTTGAAAGAATGTCAAAGAATGCATGCTCATAAAGTAGATACATCAAAGAATAAATCCCCCTTTAATATTTCTACAACAGGTATGATCAGGGATTAAAACCGAAACGAATATCGGTTTCAGTTACGGTTTCGGTTATGCTCGAATTAAGGTTTTCGGTTATCGGTTATGCAAAATCTTGGAGCATCTGTTTCGTAACAGTTATCGGTTTCTTGTAAGTTTCGGTTTAAAAATACCGGTATGGTTTCGGTTCACAAAAACAAAAAAATTAAGGTTTTACATGAAAGGTTTACATGAAAAAAGACTTAATGCTCTACTTAGCCTGGAAAATAAAGGAATCAAACGAAAATTTCGATTATTTTGATTTTTCTGATTTTAATAACTTCGAATTGCCATAACTTTGTCAAAACTCAATAAATTATAATGCGCCATGTAAATTTGAGCATGATTTTACCTCTACATTTGTTCTGCTTTTAAATTTTGTTGATTTTGAAAATTCGAATTTTTTTGGAAAAATCAAAAAAGACAAAGGGGTAACACTGCAAATTTTCAAAAAATTCGATTTTAAAAAATTTTTGAAAATGAAAAAAAATTTAAATGCAGAACGAATTTAAAGAAAAATCATGATCAAATTTACATTGCGCATGAAAATTGATTGAGTTTTGACCAAGTTATGGCAGTTCAAATTTATCAAAGCTGCTCAGTAGCTGCGACGACTAGAACCGAAATTAAACTGTATAAATGAATCGGTTACTAAACGGTTATTTCGGTTTCAAGAGTTTCGGTTAATGGGTTTCGGTACAGCGGAAAAAATTATTTTCGGTTAAGGTTAAGGTTTCAGTTACGGTTACAAATTTCAATCGACTGTCACCGATTAAAGGTTACGGTTTCGGTTAAGGTTTTATGGGTATAATCCATATGCGACCTCACCAAATAAATACACATATCAAGATACAAATTCAGTATGCATTCACATTGATTTAGATAAGAACAACAAATTCTCATTTCATTTGCAACTCTATTAGTTGTTTATCATTCTATATAGATTATCTAAATAGATATAGTTTACTTTAGATAAAGTAATTGTAATTGTTTTATCAAACTATAATTTGATTGCCATGCTGCAGTTTTCGCTGCAATAAAATTGACTAAATTTGAACATAAAAAAATGAAGCAATTAAGTAAATTGGAAAATTGCATGTTGCCAACAATGTTCCACACACACACTTGTGTGTTGTGGCTAATGCAAAAGAGATAGTCATCAACAAAGGCGCGAACACAATGTCGATGTTGATGATGCGCTTGTTGCATAGTGTAAATTAAAATCCCGTTAAAGCAAATTTACTGAAATTAACAAAACGACAACGACAACAAGCGAGCTCAGTTTTCAGTATTGATTGGCCACTGGTTTCGAGTAAGATACACACACGCATAAGATACATAATCTATAAGATACTCTCTATAAAACGTCTATATGTCATCATAATATTGTTTAAAAATTAATCATCATCCACATTAAAATCCTCAGATCTGAAATTTCCAAAGATTGTGTCATACTTGAGACTCCTGAAACTTCGCACCCGTGTCAAGGCTTTTGTGGCTTACATAAAAGATACAAAAGAAATATATTACCAAAAATTTATGTGGCAAGCGCAAAAAGCGGCCAAAACGGTAAAAAGAGCCGCGCCTGCGCTTGATTTTGGCCAGGTTCTGAGACTGACGCAGCCAGCTGGGAGTGGCGCCCAATTTGACTTAACCTGGCCCGAACAATCCGGAACCAGCCACGGGGCTTGTGGTTGGTTGTGTGCTCTGGGGCTAAGCGTATCGTTTTGTAAGCATTTTTTAAATTTGTTTTTGTTGTTTTTAGATCTCGCAATGCTGCCCAAATGCTGACAACCAAATGAATGACCGACTGGCTGTCTGATGAAGTTAAATGCTCGTTTGTTGGGTTACCAAGAGACCTTGGACTATGATTTCCAACGCGATTCTGTTCTCTTTATTACATAATTTAGCTGTGTGTGTGTGTGTGTGTGGGGCCAAAGTCGAAGGCAATAGATTGTTAATTGAATTGGAATTGAAACCGAAAACGAAGTTTCTGAAAAGAACACAGCATATGAAAAAAATCTTTTATATTCAATTTGTAGCTAATTAATCAACACTGAAAATATAATTTAACATTATTATAATCAAATTAAAGCAATATGATTGGATTATGCATATGCAATTTAACCTACTTCTACTTCTTTAACTTTAATCGACTTTGAAAGCACATTAAAGCTTGGAGTGTTTGCTAAATTATTTGTGAATAGCTTTCAAATCACATGAAAGCTTCAATGGAGTCTGATATCACTGAAGGCACTTCTTTAAGCCTTACTCTGTGTATAGTTTTGTAAGCTTCAAATGAGACCAAGTGTATTGAATGTATTCATGAAGTTACGGTTTCAACAGCTGCCTTCAACTTTTTTACATGTAAAGTTGCAACAGTTTTCAATACAAAAAGCTGACAGCTAACAACTAGAAAATGTCTATACAATTTTCTTTTGGCTAGTTTTCATTTCGTTTGGCCTTTTTTGGGGTGCGTGAGCCGCATAAACAAGGCCTTGTTGCTGTTGTTGTTTTTGTGGTTGGTTGGCTTGGTGGGTTTGGATTATTGCCCCACCTTCTGTTAAGGCAGACGCTTAACGCTTCGTCAATTTGTTTTCTTCTTTTGGTCGATGTCGTTGTTGTGCGAGTTTGTTATAAATACTATATTGTTGCATTTCGTAGGCTTTTCACAATAGTGGCCTCATTTTTCCAACAACAACAAAGGAAAAGCCCAAAAAAAAGTAACAAATTAGTGTAGAATTTTAGCTAATTAATGTGGAGTGTGTGTGTGTGTGTGTGTGTGTGTGTGTGACCATCTGTGTCTAGTTGCAACAGAAAATTTAAATACAATTCATAAAGAAGCCGACAACAAATGAATAGCGAGTATGATGATGGAACGATGTTCTCTGTCAAGTTTGCCATTGCCATTGCCTGATTTCTAAACCAATTAACATGACTTACAAATGTCACGTTGGCATTTTTTTTTTTGTATTTTTTCAAAAACTCTCGCATTGTTGGGCGTGGCAAGAGGGGCAAGAACTGGGGCAATGTAAGTGGCATTTGGTTGTCGTTGTTAATTTGAAACACTTGCTGACCGCTGGCCAAACACTTCCTGGTTGCTTTGACATTTGTTGACCACACACACACACACACCCTTCCCTCTTGTCCCTCTTGCCCCTCATTTACGTTACGCTATCGCAGTGCAAAGATCAAATAGTAAAGCAACGACAAGCGGCAACTGCTGCTGCAGAGGCGCAACTGTCAACTGGTAGACGTAATTAATTGCCAGAGCAACAACATGAGCCACAACAACAACAATGAGAGTTGACCATGGCCACATCTTTGACTGCTGCAACAGCACTTGCCCCAAAGAGCGGCGAGTGCAGACTGCGACGACGACGACGACGACGGCGATGATGCCCGCAGTTTGGTTGGACACTTTATGTGCCAGATGTGCTCGTAAAGATTTCCTCATTGTTGGACGTGTGCATAAAAGCATTTTTAGCATTTTACCTAGGCAACCTCTGCATACGATACAATATATGTACGCCTTGCCCCTCCACGCCGTGCCACGCCCCTTTCTTCCACTTCCAGCCTCACCTCGCTTTGGTAATGTAAACAATTTCGAAAATAAAATCTATGGAAATGTGTGTCACTTGTCGCTCGACAACAACAACAACAGCAACGACAACGTTGCCATAGGGAAAAATCTTTTGAAATGTGTCCACATAATGAACGAAAAGGCATTAAAGGCAGCATTTTAGCTCTATAACTTTAGACTCTATTTATGTTTATAAGTCACATGCTGACCACAAGTATTTTAAAAATGCCTTTTGAAACTTTCGAAAGCCAATTAGCCACTTGCAAGTCTTCGTCTTAAGCTTTAACTTGAAAATATTTGCTTAAATATTTTCGTTAATTATAGAAAACTCTTTCAAGCAATTACTAGACTTAATACTTAACTTAACGGCGCATCTCAGTTTGTTAACTGCGCATTTAGATGACAATGAGTTGCATCCGATAGACGATTACAGCTGTCCCAATGACAATGAGCAATTAAATCGAATGTAATGAGCTAATCTCTGAAAGATTTCGTTGTCTATTTAGACATTTGTTAAGACAACTGACAATGCTTTTTATTTACAATTAAATATATATGTATGCATATATATTTTTTTATATAAAATAAATAAAAACTATCATAAATGCGACTTGGCTGCAAGTTGTTGGCGACTTCAAGTGCACGCAGCTGTGCGACAAAAATATGCAAAAATTGAGATTAATGTCAACAACGAGAATTGGAATTGCAACTCAATTCAAGCCAGTTCAATCCAATCCAATGCAATCCAATTGAATTCAATGCACTAAAAGTGTCAACACCAAAATGGGGACGTGACAAACTTACGATTTGCGTATGACACGTGTACACTGATAACAGTTGTTGTTGTCGTTGTTGTTATTCCCGATGTTGTTGCAAGTGCCAAGACCAACAATGCAAATAGAAATCGCAATTCGCATTATGGCTAAAAATGTAGATATGCAATGGCTACGAGCTAATCAGGCCAAAAGTGGCAACAGCAAAAGCACGTGAGCAATGATAAGAGAACGGAAGTGTTTCACATATGATTTGCTTGTAGTTGTTGTAGTTGTCGTTTATATGTACATATATGTGTGTTGTATATGTTGTCTGTTTGGCCTTTGTTGGCATACACTTGCTACACTTGTGCACGGTGACGATAAGAGCAAAGAGCCAACATTACGAAACTTTTGGAATGATAACAGCAAAAACAGCTGGCTGTAAATGGGTGCAAGGTGTGTAACGTATGTATGTGTGTGTGTGTGTGTGTGTGTGTGTGTGTGTGTGTGTGTGTGTGTGTGTGTATGTTTATCTATACAGGTGCATGTGATGCAATTGCCCGATTACAAAACCAATGCCAACGGCAACAACAACGCTTTGTAAAGGAAATGATTAAACAAGAACTCAAAGTGCAGCACAAATAAGTAAAAATATCATATGGCCCAACAACAATTGTTAAAAGAGACAGTTTGCACACTCTCTCTTTCTCCTTCTCTCTTTCTCCTTCTCTCTCTGATCAGAGCAGACCCCATTATTCAATTTTGAATACCGAATTAAAATAAATGCACTTGGAATGCATACCTTAAACAGTTCTATGGCTATATTTAATGCGTCCCAAGGCAAATGACCCCATTTATATTTTAACGCGCATACAGAAAAACATAAAAAAAAAACACAAAATAAAACTGAAGGCGAGAATCATTCGTTGTCTGCCATAAAATACAAAGTATGTATAGGAAAATTCTCTTTAAAACCGGCGTTAGTTCTGAATACATTATTTAGGAAATGAATGACCCGGCGATCTAGTGATATCCCTTGACTTTATCATTTGCCTTTAATTAGATGCGCTTGGCTGTTGGGAAAAAGGCGAAAAACCAGCCTCTGTCTAATTGGGCCACTCTGGAGCACCTGAGCCCATACAAACTCAAAGATATTAGACAAAGACAAATAAATACTCTCGTAGATAGCAAAGTGCCAGAAAATATTTGTTTGGGAAAAGAGAAAAACTATTATGAGGCCACGAGTGCGGCTCTTACCCAGGTAAAGGTGTTGAAAATAGATGGAACTGTTAATAGAAGAGGAAATATTCGGTGTTTCTGGTAGCTGGGTCAAAGGTCAATAGCACTGTAAATAAGAATAACAAGAATTGTAGAACGAATTTTAACAAATTTAATAAATATAGCTGTCGAAAGTGTTCTAAAAAAGGTGAGGCTTTATTGACAGATCTCGACTAAGACAAAGAGTTGTAGAAAAATAATGATCAGCTAAAAGAAGAATAAAAAAATAAAATAATACGAGTAGATTGATAAACAATAAAATGTAGAGATAGATTGGAGCTCAGGAATGCAGATAAACAGCTACAAAGATAATAAATTATGAGATAAATATGCTAAATGCAAAAGAAAATAATAGCTTGTCAAATAAGAATGCAGAATGAAAGTGAAACTAATTAAATATATTACAAAAATGCAAAATATCAGAGAAAACAATAATAAATTGTATGAAAAGAATGCAGAAACAAAGAAAAAGAAAAACATAGAGAAATGACAAGAATAATATATTTTAAAACAAAAATGCGAGATGAAAGAGAAAATAATAATAAAACAGGAATATTAAAAAAGAATATATTACAAAATAAAATTGTTTTTTTCAGTAAGAAAGAAATACATTCTATACAATATTAATATAATTATATATTTGCTTATTTTACAACTCATGGCAAGATATATGTTAAATGTTAAATGATATTTTCATATTAAAACAAATTAAATTATAAATACATAATTGAGTTTCCAAGTGCCATTTACCAAGTACAATTGATGTGGCCACATATTGTTTAGTATTGGCTTAAAAGTAACTATTTATACATATTTTAGTCAATGCATTAGAACACTCCCAAGTCAGATGGAAGGCCATTACCTACAAATGTGGTTAGTGGTTTATTGAAGCTAACGCCAACATCACAAGCAAATATAACATTTGACCACATTTGAAGTTAGGGGTAGCATTGAATTCACTTGTGGTTTCATATTTATTTCGTTTTCTCAATTTGGATACAAACATTTCCGTATTAGAGCGCCCCGCTGGTCACGTCAAATGCAAAAGGCAGCCTTCGTCATTATTTCTGTGATTTTGCTTGCTGTTTTCGTTAATCTTGTTAATGTTTTTGACAACTTTTGTTGTGGCCATTTCCTTGTGAGCAACCACTTCATGTGGTTAAGTCAATTGTGAGCTTTGAGGTGTCTACATATGCATATCTCAATTATAAGTCGACTGTTTTGCATTGTGTGTGTACACACATGTGTGTGTGTGTATACTATACTTATATCTGTGTCTGTGTGGATGCCCCAACAAGTTGCAAGTTGTTGTTAGTTGTTTGCCGCCGCTTGTTGATAAATGCGGAATTTGTTGCTTACGGTTGGCGTCTGCGGCTTTTCTGCGATCGTTGCCATGAGATTTGGCCAAAGCAGCTTGGCCAACAATAACAACAACAAGTGCAACAGCAACAATCAAAACAGGTGCGCTTGCGTCTTAACTGCAATAACAACAACAACAACAAACATAACAAGATGCAAGTTTTGTGAACTTTTAACTTTTAATTCCCCAACACTCTCCCCTTCTCACTCTTCACTCGTCACTCTCCTCTTGCAACTGGATTTTTCATTTGTTGCTGTTTTCATCGTTTTGCAAATTTAAATTCATTCACCTGTGGAAATTTATATATATTTTCCTTCTCGTTGCTTTTGTTTGTTTTCCAGTTAGAGCCGTTATTGTTGTTGTTATTATTGTTGCTGGTTGTTGTTGCCGTTGTTGTTTATTGGCTACTGTTTGTGTTGTGTTGTTGCTTTACTTTCACTTTTTTTTCTGCACAATTCAGTTAAATCAAAGCAACGGTTTCTTCTATCCACTTAAGCTGTAGCTAGCTGTCTCCCCACCTACCTCTTTGCTCCTCGATTGCTTGCTCCACAAGTGGCACCATTTATCCCTACCCCTACCCCTACCCCTACCCCTCCCCTCTCCCTAATGTTGTTTGCATTTGTTTAAAGTGGCAGCAGCAGCGGCTTTGCTTTATGCAACAACTTAAAACATATCAACTGTCTTTTTGTTGTCGCTGTCGTTGTTGTTACTGGTGTTGTTGTATCTCTCAATGGGCTTAAAAGAAAAAAAGACAAAAGTTCAAAATAACAACGCCAACGATTTGCGACTTACAGGTGTTGGCAACTAAAAAACTTGCTACATCTGTTGCTGCTACACATATTTACAAACATGCTGGTCTATAAAAAAATAATAATACAAAAGAAATGAAAAATAAAAAATGAGGAAAACTCTACGGCAATTTATGGCACACGACTTGCAAAAAAAAACATTACAAAAGTGCAATTGGTTTGCATTATTGTTATTATTTTTTGTCGTTTTTTTATTCCATGTTTACTTTATTGTTTTGCGTATTAAGTACGTTAAATATAGACACCTTATTCTTTTAAACAATTAACTAAATAAATACAATTTATTTCTTTTGTCATTCCAGGTGCGTATTCATGAATTGTTATAGACTGCAAATCAAGTCAGGTAAAAGCATGTATAACATGGGATATTCTAAAGTTCCTTGAGAGAGGGAAAGAATTGGTAACAAATATATTCTCAACTCTTTTATTAAAATAAAACCAGCTGAAATCACTGATTAGTTTATTGCAATGGAATATTTTGTATATACTCTATTCTTCTTTTAATTCGATGAATTGTTATAAATAAAATCACTTAGACTCTCTTAATCTATCTGCCTTTCTGTCAGATTTGTTAACGTTAGATAACCACCGTTTAAGTGCTGAAAGTAAAATTGTTCAACAGATTCCTTAATTAAAGTTAAGTTGCCAATATGCCAGCTTCAAGTTATTTATCCCCCTCAGTACCCGCTGTTACCACTTCATCCCAACCCAGACGTATCATAGCAAATGGGGAAATTATTTGAAAAGTTTTTCAAGCTGCCCGACTGGCGGCGTCTAAGCAATTTCAGCGAGTGCAAATAGTTTGAAATGGCGGCAACAACAATAATAACACAAGAGCAACAATAACGATAACAACAAATGCCAATCATTGTTTGCGTAGCGCATCAGCAGCTGTTTGTCAGTTAGTCAGTCAGTCAGTCTGTCTGTTTGTCTGTCTGTCTGTCTGTCTGTCTATTGCCGCGTTGCAGCTCGGAACGCGCTACACACACGCAACGTCAGCGGCATCCATGAGATACTTTTATTTTGGTTAGCTCTTGCCTCCGTCGTTACTTACTCAAGCATAGCTCAAACACACACACACTCACACACACATTTATATATGCTTAAAAGTGTGAAACTAGTGTGAAGCGGAGTCTGAGGCTAACTCTAAGACAGGGCTAACAAACCACTTTGTTGTGGTTGGAATTGTTGCTTATGATTGCCGCCTTGCAGTAATTTTAGCATGCAAAACTTGTTTACTGCCGGAATTTGTTTATGATTTTAATTTAGTTTATTTGTATACAGCTAGCGCTGCTCTTCACTGCTTATATCAGTTAGGATAGGTCTATATATGACATTCATATTTTCTAAATAACTTAATAAAAATGTAGTACCTTTGCAATATTGTTAATAAAAGACAGAAATTGCAACAAAGACTTATGAGTAACACAAAATCTTTAAAAAAAAAACTTCTTTACAAAGTAAAAGTCTAGTGACGAAACCCTTTCCGTGCCCCAAAATTTCTGATATCCAATTTTGCGACGAAATTTATTACTTTTAATTTACGAATTATTCTAAAATAAAAAAGAAAAAAGTTTAGCATTCGGCACATTAAAGTTATTTTTAGGTATAAAGAATCGTTAACTTTTTTGCGCACTGTGCCGAATTCCAAACTTTTTTTTATTATTTAAGAATAATTCATATTGCAATAAATTTCGTCACAAAATTGGATTTCTGATCGGACAGTCGTAGCAAATTTTCCATTCTTCGTGTATATATTGCTAGTCGCCTTTTTCACACTTCGTGCTGCTTTCGTCACTAGCGCCGACTGTCGTCCGCAGTGATAAAAGCCGACTAAATGTAATTTTAAAGTCAAAAACAACACTTCATTTTTATTATCATCAAATATAACTATTACTTTATATTTCAATTATAAAAATCAAATAAAAGTCTTTTTAAATTTGTATAAAAATAAGTTCAAGTTCAATAAAAATGAACAGTACCTGCTAAAATGTCGATTAGGAGTATTTTTGAGCTAGTTGAATATTTATTTATACAGATAGTTATAGCCATGAAAAACTTTGTAATCACTTTGAAACAAATTCACTTGAATGAGAAATCAATCAATCAAACTTTATCCATTAGATGCGAACTCTAAGATGCGTTTAGTAAACCTCCGTTTAGCACAATGTGTTCTTGTTATTGTTTCATAATAGGGGAAAAGTTTTAAACGAAATACTCGTACTCGTATCTAAGCTATAAATTTATCTATTTTGTTTTTCAGTTCAGTTGTCGCCGTTGAACAAGTTTGCAATGAAACTTAACAAAGTTGTTCCATTGACTTTGGCTTGTGGACTTTTGGCAACTTGTTTTTCAGTTAAATACTCGCAGTTTTAGTTTTTGTATTTTATTTTTTTTTTGCAGTTCTTTGTGTGCGTTGTATGCTAATTTCGAGGCGTGCAAAAATTCGCACTTTCCAACTCGTTTGGTATGCGAATATTTCAGAAAAGGCAAAACAAACAACCAAAGAGCGTCAAAGTTGTGTAGATTTTAATAAGACGGCGAATGGCATCAAAACGAATAGCCAAATTATGAATTAGGGTCAACTGTTGTGTGAGTTTTCACTTTCAGCTGCCTTAGCCTGGCTAAGTGGGACAGTCAGACTGATGGCCAAGAAAAGTCAGTCGGATAATATGGACCCGCTTTTCATTTGGCTATTCAAATCATACAATTGCCATAAGTTACCGCCTCTAATTGTTGGGCAAACAGAGTTGAGTTCTCACAGATCCGTTGAAACTTGGGTCTGGGCCACACCTGCAATTGGCGGTCATGAGTCAGCAGTGGACTTGGCCAACAGCTGCGTGCCCGTGTCCGTTTGGGGCAGCAGTCATGCCACAGTTTCCGGGTTAATGTTAATTTAGCAATATGCCTCACTTATAGATACAACTGCATAGATACTTGAAACTTTGCAACTGCAACAGCAGCAACAACAGCAATCGTGTCTGGCGAAATGTCAAAAGTGAAGCCACATAATTAGAATGTTTTGCATTTTCAAGTGCCAAGTTGGCTGAATGTGACCCACTTTGATGGCTGCTCAAGCTTCGAGCAATCACAACTTTGTTTGTGGAACAAACGTTGTTTTGTTATCAACAATCTGGACATAAGAGATAATGATATGGCTAAAGAGCATTTTTGTCATGCTTTTGAATGTGGCTTATCATTTAGTTGGCTAATTCGAAAATCATTAAGTTTTATGGCTCCATTCCAATGAAAGAAACATTCGTGTCACCCCCCTCCAGTCCAAAAAATATTCGCGTGCTCCGCACGTCAAACGCGGAAATTATGGCCACTAATCGCGACCAAAGCTGGCATCAACATTTGGCCGCAGGATAATGCGAGCTGGCTCAAATGCTGCTGTTGCTGCTTCTAATTTGCCGTTTCCTGTGCCTGTCGCACGTAATTATACGGCTAACTCAAGCTGACGCCCCTTCAACTCCCTTCCTCCTTGCCTCTTCCTAGTTGGCAATATGAAAATGCAGTAAGCCAATTTTGAAATGCAACGCTGACAAGCGCATTTGGCTGCCTGCCTGAATAACTGACTGACTGACGAGCTGACTGAATGACGAGCTGACTGAATGACGGATTGTCGAGCTGACTGCGTGTTGGTAGCGAATAAAACGACTGCAGTTACAGTTAACGGCATCTAATAGATACTTTGGCACCTTGGCATTACCATTACCGACAGATATGTATGTGTGCGAGTGTGTGTGTATGTGTGTGTGCGAAAGCGGGTAATGTGTAAAAGTAATACAGAAATTAACAGTAATCTCCATTTGATGGCAGGAATATTCAAATTTTTACCATAAGTATTTATGTCTTATGTGAATAACTCATAACATTTAATGGCATAATAATTTTATTGCTAAGATTGAATCCATAAGAGCGTAACTCGGGGCGTATGAGTAATATTTGCAATATTAAGCAAATCGACGGCTGTTAAAACAAATTTCTGCTAATATTATTAAGTAATTTAATTAGTTTGAATTACAATGAGTTTATTTTGAGTGAAATTGTGTAAATTCAATCAATGGATATTGCCACCACCCTTTTGCATGTACTTTCTAATGAAAAGATCCCATCCCACATGTACTTTGAACTTTTGCCGCCCCGTTTGCCAAAAACAAACACATACTGTCATTAGCTGTTAACAAGCAAAAGGCGCACTTGAAATTCGTCCAAATTTGTTGTTAGCCATTCATTTAAATCGCCTGGCAATCGCTTAATTAAAATCTTTATTGCTGAGCTGAGCAGAGTTGAGGTTGATGTGGATGTGGAGTCCAAGACTGAGGCTGGCCAGGCAAACGGCACCTGCTCTGATGGTAGACAAAACATCAACATAGAAAGGCAACAAAGCGCACAAAATGCTTATCATTGTGTGAGTGCAACATGCTTGCAACAACAGCAACAACAGCAACAACAACAACAACACATTACAGACACATTACATATACGACTCATTCGAGCCCGTTGGCAACAACAAAATGCAAGCAAGCAATGGCTGCCACATACTCACAAGTAACCCGGCCAACTGATTTCAAAAGCGCCCCGGGCCACTGGAGCTGCCTCTGACTCCGTCTCTGTCTCTGCCTCCGTCTCTGTCTCCTCCAGCTGCCAGTTGCCAGTTTCGAGTCATTGTGAAATCTGCGAGGCGATGCCCCTCACTTCAGTTGAGTTCACTTCGCTTCGTTTCACGCCAAGCGCGGAGGGCGTCGAGTCGGAGTGCGGAGTGCGGAGCCACCCGCAAATCTTTCACCTGCTTTACGCCTCCCTTTAACTCTGCATACCTCTATAAATATATACATATACATATATATATATATATATGTAGCTACGGTAAAATACTTGAGCTACAAATTGAGCGCAAACGCATAATTAATTTCAGTGGCAGCAAAAAAAAAATGAAAAAAAAGAGAGAAGAGAGGAAAAAAAAAGATGAAAAATGTGAAAAAATTAAGTTTATGTTTTGTAATCCACAAGTGCGGGAGCTGGCAGGTGCTACATGCGGCATAGACACTCGCTCAGATCCAACGGTTATTATTTAAGTAGCAGCTCAGCAAACCCTGAGGCAATTTGGCTATCAAAAGCCTCGTAAGCCTGGCCAGCAACAGTTGGTCATTGGGTAGGCCTCTTTTATGTAGACGATTATTTTTCTACTTTAAATAAATTAATTAATAATCAAATATATCTTTGAAGATGCGAACCAGTGTTGTACAAATTATCTTAATGGTATGTTAATAAATAATTAAATATACAGTTAGTCAAGTAATTGTTTTAACAAAATTAAATTCACATATTTGTTTTAGATCTTTCAAAATAAAAATAGTTAAACCCAAATTATTTCTTAAAGCCATAAGCGAAATTCAAAAAATAATCGAATCATATGAACATTTTTTTCATAAAATATCTGATTTTGATTTTTTTTTGTCAAAAAAATTACTTGATTGGCTGTATCTACAAATATAACTTTCTTTGAATAGAGAGCGAATTTAGATAATTTGCCTACTCCTGTGGCAAACTATCATAATATTATCGGAATTTAGTTTATTTTGACTAAAAAGGAAAGGATCACGAATTACATTTGCATCTGAAAGAACAAAGTATGAGTATCTTGTTAAATTTTATTTATTTATTTAATGTCGACAGCGTGAAAGAATAATTATTTAAATTTTAAATACAATTATAAAAATAAAATGTGAATTTAAGAAGTAAATTATATTATTATTTGGACATGAGGAATCTTTTGGTATCTTACAGTATGTATTGCTTGCATAACTTCTAAAGCATCTTGAACACTCTACAGAAAGTGGGAATCACACAACTGAACGTTTTTCATTAGGTCATTTGCATTTTGAGCACTTCTCACGCTTCAAGACGAAAGTTAACTTTCCCAAAAAATAAAGATGAAGAAGAAAAATTGTTGTGGCGGGAAAAACAGAAACCCAAAGCTAGATTTCTTAGCGCTACGCACGTAACACAAATAACAGTTAATTTCTTTAGGTTTTTGTGGGATTGTAGAGCCGTGGCATCAACATCAGACTCAACATCAGCATCAACATTAGCATTAGCATCAAACAAAGCACCAGTATAAACATAACTGTAATTGCCCGGCAGCATAATTGCGGCGTAATTGCAGCTAAGGAAAATGAAAGTGCAGCAAATAGAAAAGCAACGCTATAAAAATGATTTTTAAAACTGAAACTCATTTTGTGGGGTATCCAAAGAGTTGGAGGGGAGTATCAATTAGGCAGGGCTTGATGGCGTCGACAATTACGAGCGAGTGCGATTGCTGAGATTTTTTGGGGGCTAGACGCGTTACAATTTCAATCAAAGCCAAACGAATTAAATTTGTCTTTAATTTAGAAAGCCAGACAGAGAGCAGTAAAGAGAGTGGCGAGAGAGATGGAAGAGAGAGAGAGAGAGGGAGGGACTAAGGAAAACAATGAAATTGATTTTATTATATTTTCTTTTTTTTTGTGTTTTTGTTATTTACTGTGTGCAAGCGAACGCGTGCTTGCCAAAATCTGAAAAGCCGCACCACAGTGTAACACCACCAACAACAATAATAACAACAACAACAACAACACGAGCAAACGCAGCCACTGAGTGAAAGTAAAAAAAATAATCAACAAAAACAAATACAACACAAATTTAAAAAGTGAAATAAAAAGCAACAACAAACGACAGTAGAGACGACTACTTGGCTTTCATGGGTATTATGAAACGCAAGTCAGTCAACCGGCTGGACAGGCCACGGAGGAGGAGGATGAGAGAGTGAAGAACGGCGGAAGGAAGGGAGGGAGGGAGGGAAGAGGGGAACCGCCACCGGTGGCAAGTCATGCAAACATTGCGCCGGCGTCGCCATCGTCATCGGCAAAGAAGAAGGTAGGTGGCAGGCAGGGGGGAGGGAGAGAGGGGAGACAGACAGGTGCGCAAAACTTTCAACAGCCACCGGCATTGACTACAAATCTCAAGTCGATGATGTTGTTCGCACATTTGCTATGATTTGGGCGTACGTCTAGGAACGTGTACGCATTAACGTTTCGCTGTCAAGAGGTTCGAGTGGGTCAAGTGTTAAAGAAGCCAAGTGAGAGAGAGAAAGATAGTGAGAGTGAGAAAGAGAGATGACAGCACAGCTGACAAAACTAATAGTAAAGTTCAGTTTGTGCTTGATTTGTCTTCAATTTGATATGAATAAAGTTATCAGAAATTTATTACATGCGGTTCCTCTTGCAAATTTCGAATATTATTGAATAAAACTTAAAGAAAAACATTCAGAGTACACATATTAGGAATAATATCGTTTATAAATATTAGTAAAATGCAAATTAGATTTTTTCAATAAGTAATTAAAATTTTTATGTCATTGTGCGAATCCTATCAATATAGACTTAAATGATTTATTTGAAATATAGTAGTACACAAACTTTAATTTTCAAAATATTAAACAGTAGTAAACTAATTTTAATCCCCCAATTTTGATGTTAAAAATATTATCTGCTCAAATTCTTATGGGGAATCATTTCATACATAATAGCATGTGTGAAACTCGAACCAACCACCTCCATTTCCCATGTGACTGCAACTGCTTTTAGGTGCCATAAAAGTTGCATCATAGCACGTAAACAAACAATTTTGGGCTTCACATCCACCTTTACCTCTCACCAATGGGTATTAGCCAGGTCGGCATGGATCACGGCAACCAGCTGGGCTGAAAATGAATCGTTTGCCGCTACCCATTGCGAAAGCAGAGCTAATCGAGGCACCAGTGTGCAAAACATGTGCTGCAAGTCCAACAAATGATCGAACGATCGATCGCACAACAATCTCCGCCTCCGTCTGCATCTCCGTTCCAGTTTCCCCCCCTATTCGGCCTTATATAATGACCCAGAAAACGATACAGAGGCAGAGCGAATGAGAAACAGTTGCTTTAATGACTTTTTAAAACTTCATTAGGCGCATAAGTCGACAACGGCGATAAAAGCGTTGCCAACCATTCCAAGAGTCCGAGGCATCATCTGCGATCTCAAGCACAATCCACAATCCATAAAAGATCGGCGTAGTCATCTCCCCCGCCCTTGACAGCAGCCGCGTGTCGCCAGTTTGAATGTTTCGCATTATGCTGCAAATGGGTTAAGTGGCTTTCAATTTAGACAAAAAAATAAATGAAATATATGTAGATATAGTATAAAAGAAAACAAGAAAAATGCGTAAAGAATTAAATTCCATTTGGTGCAATGCATCGGGTGAGGGAATGAATCATTAGACGACACGCCCTGGAACAAGCAGCACTTCCGCAGCTATACATTGACTCATTCTCCTTCATTTCTCGATATATGCTAAGTGCGATACTTTACGAGTACAAAGACAATTTGTCATAAATTTCAAATTGAAATCGAAAACGAAATCGCAGCACTCGCAAGGTGCCTGCAACGATTCATAGATCGGGACAGAAACGTGTTCGAAGCATGGCAGATGGCTAAAACATGTATAAGGAAATCGTCACAAAAAGGAGTTTAGATACTGATAGATACTCTGCGGGATATTAAAAAAAGACTATTGGAAGCATCAAAATAATATAGTTTTTTATTTTATTTGACGACAAGGTTAATTATTTATTTGTTTTATTCTATTTGAACTTAAAAACATATTTATGTTAAGTGGAAAACGAACTCTAGTTTTCGAACTGAAAAAGTTATATTTGTGGATTCTATTATTTGTGCCTCAAAGTAATAAAACAGATGCTTTAAATAAATATTAAAGACAAATTTATGGAAATACTAATAGTTAAATTTTAAAAAATAACATTATTTTTTCATTATATCAAACGCAACTTATATTTCCGCAAATATATCTACCCAATTGTAAAGAATTGACTTTTCAAAGGGTACAAAACAAGCGACAAATATTACGTAAAACGCGATTATCATTTACTTAGCATTGGAGAGCAAACAATGAGCTCAACAACAATAACAACAACAACAACTACAATGACAATGACAACAACAAGGCGCACTTTCAGTTTTGAAAACGCGTCAAATGACGCCTAAAATTTATTATCGTCAACGTTGCGACGTTGCAAAGTTCAATTCCGAGCTGCGGGCTGACTCAGCGTCAAGCATAATATTGTGGAAATATATTTATGTATATATCGAACTCCCCCCAGCACTTCGCCTTTCCTTTGCTATCATCATGTGTTATCGTGACAGTTTTGTGTGGCTTAAACATGCGCCACATTTTACAAAATTGGCAGCGAGCGCGTGTCAGAATTCAAGGCGTTAAGTGGATTTTTTTTTAACTTTTGGCCAACACAATGGAGTCGCAATTGCAGTTGCAGTCGTTGACTTGATCCATAGACAATTAACTCGAAATTGTGTGCAACACAGCAACAGCACGTGGGCAACATTTTGGGGCACCTAATTCGCAAATTTTCCTCGTCGCGTATTCTTGCAACAGTCAAACAACAATAACAATAACAAATGCAACAGCAACAGTGAGAGAGATCATTGCATAAGCTACGTCATCTGGCATCTGGCATCGATCCGCCTCTTGGCCATTTGAAAGGCAACAATGTTGCGAAAATTGTTTGCTGGGCTAGGCAAGCAAATTAGGCATGCAACATGCCTTTAAGTACATATCAAGGGGAAAAGAAAATACCAGTTGACATGACTGTGGGCAATTCAATTGAATATGGTCAATAAGATGGTTAGCTATAGATAGCCCTAGCAATTCGGGTATCTAAATGACAGCAGTATCTTTAAGATTGCATACAATCAACCCAATTCGCGATTGAAATGGATCTGCCACAGTGTCAAGACATAACTGCAGTGCAATCAATATGCAAAGTGTTGTCCACAAAAAAGTCACAAATATGAAATCGTATTCACGAGTACACTCATACATAATCATGTCTCATTTGTGAATTTATTAAGTATTCATCTCATGGTTTTGGCACACGTTCATGCATTTCAAGAGGGAGCTACAAAATTGGATGAATGACACGCGTCATTACGATCATCATCATGATCATCATCATCATCATCAGCAATATCATGATGAAGATGTGAAGTGACAAGTAACAAATTTTGCGCATGCGCCAATGCGATTTATCGTTATACTCGAATGTATCTGATGGATACGTTGAGCGACAAATATTCGAACTCGTTGTTTACGCCACATAATTGCTCTGACACTTTTTGCCTTGCCTGTTTATTTTAAAATATATATACGTATATATTTCTTTTTTTTGTGGTCTATAAACGTCAACTGACTGTGGCCTTGTCCAAAACGAGCCCACGGCCGCAAATGTTTTGTGGTTATGGTTTGGGAACCTTATCGCCGTCGTCTTTATCAGCAGCGGTATTCCCAGACTGCATTCGCTTATTTGCTTACTGGGCGTGTACAGTGCGGTTTTAGCCGCATGGACATACATAAGTCAGCGTCCCTTCGTAATCGTGTGAATAGCCGCTAGGGCTGATAAGCCATATCTCACCGCAAAAACTTGCCTCTTATCAGCAGCTACAATAGCTATATACATACATACATACATATGTACATGACAGCATATCAGTAGGCAACAATGCGAACATACGTACCTAAACATCATCTGAATTCCATGCCTATCGCAAATGGAAACCACACTGTCAAATTGTCAACAATTCACAAGAAAGATAGCTAAATTTTGGGTTATGTTTACCAGTTGATAAAACTTACTTTCACTTCAAAACTAATGTACTTTATGTGTAAACTAGATTTGTGGGCGGCTCAGACAAAACAAAAACAATTCACAATCATAATAAAAATGTATGTTAATCAAGCTGCTGATAAGCGACAAGTAATCTATTTAGACTAAATATAGTATTAAATATAAGAATCTATTTAGAAAGGCTTTGGCTTATGTCGTAGCTTAAACTAAGAGTCGCATCACAAATCTCAAGCTGGTTTGCATTTTTATTAAATGCAGTCATTCTAAGTCTCGAACTCTCGATGGGGTATTCCAAGTGAAAAGTCATTTTGTCTAGTATTCCATCAGCTGGAATTAGCTGTGTCATAAACACTGCATAAATACATATGCTTGGATAAAGTCTTGATACTAAAACTTCCCTCAGTCGGTGTTAAAATCCCAGCATGAGCTTAGCTTAAAGGTAAACCATCATACAAAAAACGATAAACTCTCAAATGAACGAATGGCATTCGTTTCGTCATCATCTCTAGCTCAGTGTCTACGTCATCATCATCACGATCATCATGATCATGATCATCATGAGCCGGCTTGTCGTAAACAACAATAATATTTCTCTTAAGTCAAAGTTAATTGCTCTTAAATCAAAAGTGAACAACGCGATCGGTTGGCGGCCTTTGTCTGTTCCGCTGCCTGAACAGAGCCTGGCTCAAAAGCCGGCCAAACAACAAAGCCGCTAAAGTCAGGCAACAGACGACAGGCGACAGACGACAGTCGACAGTCGACAAACAACAGGTAAACATTATATAAAGTGAGTTGAATGCAGCTACCTGCGATGTGTGCAGCTAACAAACTTACAGATACTTTTACAAATATCTTTTTTTCTGTTGTTGGCTTACGTAAAATGTCTCGAGTGAATTTGCCAAAGTTGAGTTGCACTCAAAGAGAGAGAAAAAGAGCAAGATAACGAGAGAGAGAGAGAGAGAGAAAGAGAGGCGACGGCGCAGTGAGAGTGCGAATTCGATAGCAACTGGGACAGAAATCCACACACAGGGGGAGTGAGAGGGCGAGTGCGAGTGCAATTGTTGCAGAGATACAGCTACAGCTACCGCTACAACTACAGATACAAATACAGATACAGATACAGATACACGCTCACTGTGGGTACATAAACAAAACGGAACGACACAAAGCGGCTAGCGGCGGCCAAAGCATGCGAAAAGCGAGCACAAAGCAGAGAAACAAAAACAAACGTCACAAGTAACTCACGGAATGTATCTGTATCTGTGAGCTGACCGGAAAAATCGCAAAAAAAAACACAAAGAGCGCAAACGCCGCTGAGAGCAAAATGTGAGCTAGAGAGCGAAAGAGAGCAAGCCGAACTCAACGAACGCGACACGAACGCGAACACGAACACGAAGTGCCGACAAATTTGCCGAGCCGAACGCAGCAACGGACCCGGCAACAACCAACGAGCCGCCGCACAGAATCATTCTTGAATGCGCGCGCGAACGTTTCACACCATCCAACAGTTAAGAGCCAAGAGCCAACAAAGAGACAAATCCACAACATTTCAAATCATAATAATCATAATCCAACAACAGCAACAGCAAAATCAGAAGTGAACAGGCTGAAAAATAAAAAACAGTCAACAGTGTCAGAGCTGAAAACTGCAGAGTCGCTTTAAAGCGAAGGCCAACAAATTATTTAAAAGCGTGCGAAACTTGAAACCAGCCCAAAAGTCAAAGAAAAAGTGCAAGTGAATTTTATGTGTAAGCTTTAGGCCAGGCCAAGTGAAAAGTGTAAGCGCGTTTGTTTCCCAAATTGCGGGAGAGTCGCTAAATAAAAAATAAATACAATTAAAAGCAATGAAATAAATAAATAAAAAAAAAGACGCAGCAGAGTTTCTCGCATAAAATTAAGAACGAGGCCTAGTAGCCCCAATTCGAAAGCAGGCGAGACATTGGCAAATAAAAAACAAAATAAAATAAAGTAAAGTAAAATAAAAGCGAAAAAATCCAAATATTTAAATAATTATAAATAAACTCACGACGACGGCGACGACGTCAACAAATTCTTGACTAAAGCGGCGCTGTCTGCCGTTAGCCCTGTGTGCGTGTATCTGTGTGTGTGTGTGTGTGTGTGTATGTCTGTATTGTATCTGTAAGATACGCGCCCCGCTGACGCATTTGCCCGCCTACCGCTGCCATTGGCGTTGACGTTGCCGGCCGGCGTTTTGTGCCCAATTAACACAACAACAAATTGGCTAAAAGCTCCCGTTATTCGTGTTGTTTGTTTTATTGGCATTCAAAACTCGTTGCAAACAAACAAAAAGTAATAGAGAGAAATAATTTATATAAATAATAAATAATGCCAATTAATTATTTTTAAAGTAAATACATTAATAAATATACATATCTAATCTGTCAGATAGGGTTGTGCGAGATACCTGCTGCATAATAACAAATATATATTTATATTTATACAAATAGATATAAATATATATATCTAAATATCTAAAATTTATAGCCAGCATTCCCGGTCCGCTTTCGCTGCAGTTGCAATAGCCAAAGGCAAAGTTTAAAAATAAAATTTAAAAAAATATTTGTACATATATACAAAAATAAAATAAATTGAATATAATTAAATTAAAATCGCAAATAACTAAATACACATGTTTGGCATAATAGTTGTCATAATCAATTGCTAAAGTGTTTTTGTTTGCCAAAATAATTGTGTAAAATTCACAATTTTGTTTTGAAGGTTGCCGCAACAAATCAAAAAGGTGATTACATAAAGATACAATTGTATATACCGTCATATACTATAGATTTAAATACACATACATACATATATTATATGCCAATACTATAAGGTGTGTGCAGCTATTATAATAGATGTGAAAATGTGAAAGGCACATGAAAGCAAAGTACATTACGAGTATGTATGTATATTCTCTACTCGTATCAAAGAACACGCGCAGAAAACTTGTACGAATATGTGCTTTTTTTGGGCGTGCCCTGTAACCGAGTGACCCCATTAGCTCTGGCATCGTTTTGGCCAACTTTCAAGGTCACCTAATATTCTTGTTCAAATGCTCAATAACTTGAGCTATCTAATATCCACAGGGCCTATTTAAATTTATTCATATTAACCTGTCAACTTATCGCCAACTACTCAGCACTTACCCCGAGGTAGTACTCATAAATTAGATGCATCTAATAAATTGTCAGCTTGGGTTTGAATTCAGTTGATTAAATTATTAGATAAATTAGTTGAACGCTTTTTGATGTTGTTTCAAATTTCTCGGAAAATTTAATCAATATGAAAACTAAAAACTTTAGTATTACATTCATTTTACGGGTAGTTGTAATTATTTCTTGCGTGATTAAAATTTTCTGGGAAATCTCTAGTGATATCGCATGAAATTAACCCATAACAATTTTGGGTTATTTTTCTATTTCATACATATATCATTTAATTGACAACAAATAGTTGAAAAGAATAAACAATTGAAGCTGCAGTTTGAACGCCGACAATTAAAACAAATGATTCACAATTGTTGTTGCGGAAAGTATCTGATGCAAAAAGCAAATCATTAAAAAATTACCCAGCTGCCGATGCGATAAGAAATTTCCAAGAAGAGTGATAAACAAATTGGGTTGAAGACTGCCTTCTGCGAAACTCGATTAAACGATTTACTAATGAAATGATTTGCAATTTCTTGTTGTTTACAGGAACCCATCGAGCTGAAGAAGCGTTTGGAGGAAGTTCGTCTGCTGGAGTCTCGTCGCTCCGCTCGACTCGCCGATCAGGATCGTGACACGGACTTTGCTCGCCTGGCCGACATGGGAGGCGATCGTCGCCGAACCACACACAGTATTGATGTGCCATTGACGCTGACGCCGTCGCACAAGTGAGTAACACTTTCTATTATTCCTTACCTGTTTATATACCCTGGAAATATCAGTCACATGAGGTAGCTAGATTCACTAAAATAAATAAAACGGGTGATTTATTAATAATATTTGAGGCTGGCCTCTTTATTATGACTTGTCTCTAAGATAGACTTTTTAACGACTTACAGAGTATCTCAGTGTCAGTCATGTCTTGTTCGGTTATTACTCTTTGGTTTTGTTTTGGTTTTTGTCATTTAGTAAGCGCGTAGTTTGCATAAATATGCAACGATGGCGTCCATGGAGTCTAGGCTATATCAATAATTCATAAGCGGCGACAAATTAGCGGAACAAGCCGACAAGTCACGGACAGATACAATATGTTCTCAGATACTCGTACTCACATATGCATACATACATATGTACACGCTCGTTGATTTGTTGGGTTTTGTTGGCCTTATCTAAGCCCGCAGTCTGGCTAGACACTACCCGGCTATTTAGCATAGACACCGTCGAAGTCGAAGTCGATGTCGTTGCAATTACACTTATATAAAATGTCCAGTGTACTACTTATTTCCCCCCTTTCTTCGCTATTCCCGTGACGTATACAATATCAGACAGCGACACTGAGTACGTCGTTTTGCTTTCAAAATACTCCGGCGGGACTACAACTACAACTACAACTACAAATGCGACGGCGACTGATTGCAAATAATTCGAATTTTCAATTACTGACCGCTCAGACGTCGCGACGTCGAAGAGACGACAACATTTGATTACGACGTCAAATTGTCGAGCGATACCAGAGCTACTTAGGAGTATACTTAATTACCTAGCAAAAAACCAACCAGACTCGATTAAAATATTTATTTACAATTTACAATATATATGATCTACAATTATTTATAAAATTAGTTTAAACCTTTCTATGAAGTTGTTATTATTTGCTGTAGGGTATTCATATTTCGTTGTTACCATATTTTATTGTTTTGGCTGATCGCTTGTGGCGTATTTCATTTCAATTTCAATTGATAAGCTTCGCGCGCCGCACGGAAAACTATTAATTAAGTGTTTTAAACAACAACAGCACACAACAAGTGTGCCGGGAAAAATACAAAAATTGCAAATCATAAAAAAAAACTAGGAAAACAAAATGCCGGCCACGTTCTCAATTGATAATAAAAATAATAACAATAATAATCAAAATAAAAAAAATGCAAAAACTAGAGATAGATAGACGAAGAGAAAATATAGCGCGTCATACTCTCGGAGTTCTCTGGCTTTTGGTTGGAACTGGGGCGGGGAGGCCATTCAATTGCGTCGTAATCGAAAAAAAAAACGAAACCTAAAAAAAATTAATACAACAACAACTGTAACAATAAGAACAATAACAATCTAAACTGCAATGCGGCAAGAGCAAGCAACAGCATTGCCGACAAAGTCTGTAATAAAATTCAAATAAAATTCAATTGAGTTCAACGCGAAGCGCTGCGCCAGTTTAATTTAATTACTTACATACATACATACAGCACCCACCCCAAAAAGGGGGGGTGAGTGGTAGTGGGGAGGAGTTAGTGCAGATGAGGGGCACTCACTTTTTGCCGGCCGCATTTATCTTCTAGGCACTCGACGCACATGCCGTCGTCCAGTTGATATGATTGTTGTTGCCATCGTTGTTGTTATTGTTTCATTGAATTCGAACTCGAATGCGGAAGTGTTTATTTCACAGATACGCAAATACAGTTACACACACACACACTCATGTACATACACATGGTTCTATGGGCTCTATCTGTCGTCGCCATTTTGTCGCCGTCGTCTTCCATGGCATGCGGTGTTTTGATATGCGCAGCGCTCTCTTTCTTTCTCTCCCTCATATATGAGTACACGTGTAATGATAACAACACCTTCACACACACACAGACTCACACACACACACACACAGAAGAAACCAGCTCACCTTCACACACACACACTTACACAATCTAACGAATGCCACGCGTGTTCCAACACGTAATGCGACGTAATATTGTTCCCCTCAATCATCTCAGCCCCCCTCCTCTTCTCTCTCCTCTCTTCCCTCTCCTCTCTCCCAATGGAACTGCCGCTAATCTAAAATGTGATTTTCTCGCTTACGTACGCGCCTTGTTATTGTTGTTATGAATAGTGTTTTTAAGCTTTTTATATTTTTATTAATTTACATATGTAGTTTTGCGCCTCTCCTCTCATAGTGCGTGTGCTCAATTTAGTTGGCGTAAACAAAGTCTTAGAAACGAATTCGTATCGTTTTGGGGTCTGTCTCTATTGATAATTGAATTTGTAAACAAATCAACTACTATTGAACAATATTTACTTTTGATTCACTCATAAGCGCACACGTGGGCTCCATTTAGTGTATGATATATATAATTGAGGTAGATATATACACATACATGTACATATATTTGATCAGTTGATCAGTTGCACATATGCATTTAGTTATACAAAGAATATTAATATAATATTTATTTAGATAAACAAGTCTTTACTGCGTCACACTTTTCTCTTGTCACCCATTTTGATCCCTTGGGTTCTAAGGCACTTCGGATAATCACACTTCAATTAGTAACCAAATGACGTTGTTACATTCGAAACATCTTTAGCACAGTCTATGGCTCTTTGGAACTTAATAGACTACTCAACATAGTTGACAGCTATTCTATTCCCTTCTATCCCGCTGCAACCCTCATCCAACTCGATTCCTCTCTAATTTCAAGGTTTTTCCCCATCACAAAGAACAAAACTGCAGCAGAGAAAAAAGTAAGGTAAAAACAACTTTAAAAGAAAATAAAAGAGTTAAATTAAATAAAATCCCGTGAATAGGAAAAAAGTATAATATAAGCGAGAAAGAATTAAATGCGGAAAAAACTGGTAATAAATATAATAAGCGAGTAATTATCGCGTAAATGTCAATTTACGCTGCGAACGCGTTGCGTCAGAGCTAATTTTCAACGCTAGACTGAATAGACCGGCCGGTCTCCAGATGCGAGACCGCGGACTTTATAAACACCCCTCCCAGACACCACACTCAGCACCACAGCACCACAACATCACACCACACCATCACACCACATCACACGGTTAGCTCCTGCATCCGACCCCGGGAGTTGTTGCTTAATGAAAGCGTGTAAGCGCCAATTGGCCAGGCATGTTGTTTGTTGCTGTAATTGCCATGATTAACAATAACAATAATAACAACAAGGAGAACAACAACAGACGGCTGGTTGGCTTTTTGTTGCAATTGTTGTTGTTGATTCTTGTTATTGTTGTTCCTCTTGTTCTTTATTGCAAAAACAAACAATATGGGAAAATTGCAGCGCGCGAAGAAAAAACAGTTTTTCAAACAATTTGCAAACAAGTTTACCGTTGCAGAAACAATAATAACAACAATAACAACATAATCAACAACAACAATGACACAGCGAAACTTGAATGCACTGCGACAAAGCTTTTAAAATGACTTTTCGGAAGCTTTTTGATAGCACTTAAAAGCATTGAAATCAACTTTTTGATCAACAATTTAAACTGGGCGTCTAGCCAAAAAGTTTATCATCATTTTGATTGTTAATGAGTCAAATATGAATGTTGAAATTATTTAAATGATTTGCATTTATGCAAGGATGCTTAATCGTATTAATATTCATTAGAGACGAGCTGCAAATTTGCATTTTATAAAGATAAATTACTACCATCTGCATAATGTTGGTAAGCTGTGCAGTTTCAGGTTTTTGAAATTCATCCTGTAATCATTAGCTTATTTTGTTTCAAATATTATATTTAAAAATATAATCACATTAAAGTAGTCAATTTTTATAGTGAAATGATTAAATGTCATTTTCAGCTAGTGTCATTTAAACAGAATACTATGTTGACCGTTGAAGCATTACAAACTGCATCACAAGCTTTGAGTGCCCACTTGAGGCATGTGAAAAGCGCTTGTGAAAAATGCATAAACAACAGCATACGTCGTGACGTCAACTAAAACAAGCACAAACAACAAGAAATATATAATAACAATAAAAAACAAAAGCAAAAGCAAAAGCAAAGACAGTGGCAGAGGCAGAGGCAAATTCAGCCAACTGGCGACGCTGGCAGCGGCAATTAGCCGAGTCTTGAAAAATATTTGCCGTTGTTTTTGCCGCCAAGAATATGTACAAATATTATTCGGAGCGAGTGTTTGTGTTGCCCTCAAAATGAAATAAGTACAACAAAAATACTTAATTTCAGTACAATAAAAAGTCAAGTCGAGCGCAGAAGTGGGTCAAAATTATTATTGAAGCAGAACAAAAACAAAGTCAGCAACAAAAACAGCAACAACAACGACGAGAGACAACGATAATGGCAAATGCAATGCTAAAAAAAAGTAACAAAATAAAAAACCTCGCGCACAACACAAAGTGGGGGAAAAAGTAAATTTATAATCATTTTCTAAGCATTGCTTCATAAGCGTCGCGTCGGCCCCTCGACGGCAAATTATTGAAATGGATTCGCATTCGCAGCTAGCCCAGAGATACTCGTTAGATACTCCTATCTATGGGCTCCCCCATTCCGGCTTTTTGGATATACTATAGATAGACTTTTGTGCATAAATACGATTGCATATTGTGCGAGAGTGCCCAATGTTCCGTTCCCTTTACCGTTCCAATGAACGTAAACACAATTTTCCGATGTTCTGCACGAATAGTTTGTTTGATCGTAAAATTTTATTTTTGCATTCAAATCGCGGCGCAACAAATAAAAACTCGCCAAATGCCATTTGCAAGTTTACTTCGTTCGCTTTTCGTCTCTGTCTTGTGTCTTGTGTCTTTTCATCGTCGGCCATTTTTCTTTTTACCTTTTCTGCCTGCCACAAAGTCCACACAATCCACAGAAGGAGTCGCCTTGAATGGTTTTCGTGCCAGTTTCCGAAAAAACCGATTCGTTTAGCAGGGTCAATTTTTTTTCCTCTTATTTTTGAGGTACTCAATTGCAGTCAAAGGTATCAAGCCATGAAATGGATTTGCATATACTGAAAATGTTGCAATTGAAAAACTTCCACATGCAGTGAAATTGGTTAGGAGGAAAACTAAATTATCTGAATGCAATTAATCTGGCAAGTTAGACAAAACATTTATCGAAATGTAATTAAAATAATTTAGCACTCTAGGTATATTTTTTCAAATTTTATTATTTTCATTCAATTAACTAAACTTTAACGCTCTATAAAACAATTAACAATTAGTACAGTGTGCATTAAATATTTGCAGTTAATCAGACTCAACGCTTAAGGATTCCTTTTTTTAAGTGCTATGAATTTTACCAACTGAATTCTCAGACAAGTTAGCTCAACACTCTATAAATAATAAAAAATACCTAATATAAAGTGCAATTAATCACAATTAATGAATTTCTTTCTTTTTGAATTGGAACATTTTTGAATTGAATTCACTGTTGCTTTTATTCAAACTTTAAGCTAAAAACTTCTTTAATTTTAAATTTTCAAATAGATTGCTTTTTAAGTATAATATTTTCTACTGCATTTGGCTTTCTGCCGGACATTTCTATTAACGCTCCCCAAGGGAAGCACTCAATGGACACTAAATGTCCGGCCGTTATTCGTGAGTGTCGCGGTTTGTGGCAACAAGTTCTCACTGACCACGCATGGCCAATGGGCCACTGGCTATATTTAAAAGTGCATTTGGGCCCAATAGCCACAACATACTCGTACTGGCAAACTTGCAACATATTTCGCTTGCGTCTTGAATTATTTATGCACGAATATGCATTAATAAGCCTGCAGCAAAGATGTCGAAATATATACGATATATGTATGTTCGATCTGTGCATGGGAAATATGAAAACGACGAGCTGTTGAGCAACACGTTAGCAAAAAGCGAAATAAATTTGTTGCATTTTCCATTTTCCAACAGCTAGTAAAAATGTTACTGTAGCTTGCAGCGATCCTCAATAGATGAAATAGGCCAAAACGACAGCAACAATTGTTCATAAATTGAACTATAGTTTTCTGACTATTCTCTATTCTTCTCTTTTTTTTTGGGTGCCGATTGCGATCGCCGGCAATAAAACTTAATGTGCACACTTATGAGCAGCGCCTGTGGGCAAAAAAAGATCGGTGGGCGTGGTCGTGGCTGTGGCATGCAACGCACGCAACTCTGTGGCCAAAACGCAAATTCTAAGAACGGAAAATGCGCAAAAATTAGATTGAATTGTTTTGCTGCAATTGCCGAGTGTGGCAAGCGACAAGCGACAAGGGGCAAGAGGTAAGAGGCAGTGGATGCATAATTGCAGTTGGACTGTGTCTTGTCTGGACTGGATCTGGGCAGAGTTGGCCTGTTCTGGACGGGACGGGCCTAGCCTGGTCTGGCCTGGACTGGCAATTTGATTGAGACGTTTTCAATTGTAATGGCAAACGCTGCGGGTGTTGGCACTGAAGACTGACTAACTGACTGATTGACTGACTGACTGATTGACTGACTGACTGACTGACTGCCTGACTGCCTGACTGACTGACGATTGGCTGAATGTCTGGAAACAAAAGTCATTTGCCAAAGTCAAAAACGCAAAAAGGAAAACCGCACACTATAATTTCCGAGCTTGAAACAGCACAAAGTTACAGTTACACATTTCTAGCCTTTGGCTGGCAACAGGCAACAGGCAACATTACTAACCAGAGGGGCAACTAGGAAACATAGTTGAAGCAACAACCTACAAGATACAAGTACAACAAACAACTACAAGCTGATTTGGCTTATTTTCAAGACTATTGCGGTTGTTGGAAATTGCAATGCTTTCTGTTGAGACTGTTGTCAATTAAAGTTCAAGCCTGGTCGAAAAGTTCTGTTAATGCCTTTGGGCATTGTCATTGTGCGACGACCTACAACAGCAACATCAACAACAACAACAACAACAACGGCAACAACGGCAACACAATGAGAGGCATTTACATGAAATTGTTGTATCACGTTTAATTTGGCAATTTGAATGCAAATACGTTTGCAACTCGCGCGCGTGTATCTCAAAGATACTTGAGAGTCTAATGAAGGGATTTTCATCTAGCCACGTTTCAACTTGACTTAACGCGACAGCCTTGAGCCCAAGTGCGACCCCATGGCCAACAAAGCTTCTCGCTTCTCGCATCTCTCTTCTCTCCCATCTCTTCCTCTTTTCCGGCATTAAATCAAATTTTCAAAAACCACGACGGACTTCAACGTCCCATCGAGCTTAACTGAAGTAATCAAAGCTATGAAGTGCACTGTGGTTTGTTAGGCCAGTAGAATAGGCTTCGTTGAAAGGGCAGGGAGGCAGGAAAATGGGGGTGAAGAGGGACACTGTCTTTCTATATAATTAAAGTGCCTAGCGCGTTGCTGGGCTGTTGCTGTTGCGATTTGTTAATTGAATTAAATGTTGGCCATGCAGCGTCGAGCGGGTCATCAAAATGCAGCTGGCAACATCGCCCCTACGGGCTACGGATTGCAGTGTGCTGTTTGTCCCTCTCTCTCTCTCTCTCTCTGACTGTCGGACTGTCTGACTGTCGCTCTGTGTGCAACCCATTTAGCCAAAGTGTGCGGCAGCTCTCGAGGCTTAACTGTAAAAGCAAACGCACGTACGCGACGGGTCTCAACTTGCTTGGCCAATAGCTGTGGTGGCTAGTGGGCCAAATGCATGCGAGAAGCGGCCACAATGGGACTAGGCTGATCAATTAACTAATGGTATATCGATAAAAAGTTAATCGACACAAAAAAGTCAAGTTAATCTCTCAAATGCTATTTCAAAGAAGTATCAAATGGAGTATCAATAAAAATGTTGCGATCCGAAATTGACAGTTGTTAGTTCTTAGATGCAAATTGAAAATTCCATTTCAATGGTTAATGATAAATTAGAATGTAGCAGTAGCATAAATCGATTTTAGACTGACAAGTTAATTATTTTTGCTATACAACAATTACAATTTATCAGTAAGAAATCAATGTTCAAACTTAGATCAATTGCTTATTTTAAATTTAGTATGTTTAGTTATCGATCACTCAATTAACTTTCGATTCAAAATTTGTTAATTAGACCAACACTTAACTTACAATTTTGCCATAAATAAATATATAAATATTGTCCACTGTGCGTCGCCTTCATGTCGGCAACAGCGCGTAATTCCCATGGTCGTGGTCGTGGACTTGGTCGTATGGCCGTCCAAGTACCGCTAAATTGTTGCAGCCAATTGCAGCAGCAACAACAACAGCAGCAGCAACAACAGCAGCAGCAGCAGCAACAACGCTTCCTGACGCTTGCTGCGCTGCATGCTAAGCAGCTGGAGGCGTTGGCAATGGCGCTGACACATGAGTGACAACAACAACAGTAACACTAACAACAACAACAACAACTTTAGCAGCATATGCTGCCCACATGGCGAATATTACCTGAGGCAGGTGTGTCTGTCCTAACTCTCCATGTCTATTTTGTTGGTAGTTCGCAGTTCTCGGTTCGCATGTGACAACTTTCAGCTTGTTACGCCCTTTTCTGACTGTCACACGCTTATTGGCGCTGTCAGTGACTGACTGTCGCTCTGTTGGCCTGTGTCGAGAGTGGGCCAGGTCGAAAAAAAAGGTAGCAACAGCAGCAGCGGAAATCCTTACTTTCCACGCAGATGTTAACTGATTTTTCAAATTGAATTTCTAGTGATTTATCAATTGGCGAAAAGACAATAGAAAGTGGCAATGCCTGTGGGCCAGGCCAACAAACTCAGGTACAGTAGGTACCACCACACTATTCCACCATGTTATCGCTATCTCTTTCGTTCCGTCGCTGTCTCTGTCTCTGTTTCTGTCTCTGCTACTGGCAAGGTGCAGTTGTTCAACAGCCGCCGTCTGGGGAAAAGCAACCAAATGGTAGGCGACCAAAGCCTGTCAGTCGCAATAGACCGCGCATTTCTAATGGAGAATACAGTCGACATAGACATGGACACACTCATACTAACGCGAACAGTGTTGGCCTGTCCATGATGGGCTCAAGTTCAAGTTGCCTGCTCCTGTTTATTGCCCTTGAGAAGCTCCGACATGAAAAAAGGACGCAAAGAAAGAAAGACAAAAAAGAATTGACTCTACCTCAAATTAATACGATTTTTATTCATGACTGCTGGGCAGGGACCTGGGGGCGCCCATGGGTCGATTGGCAATCTGGTGCCACTGCCACGGCTACTGTTGCTGCTGTTGTTGCTTGCCACCAGGTTGCGAGTGGCAATTGCAAAACATTGCCGCTGGCTTCCGTTGCCGGAATGTGGTGACAATGCCTCGTTCGGGTTTCTCCTTAGCTTTTTCTGTTAGTTTGCTGATGTCGCGATGTTGTTTTAAACAATTGCAATTCTCCTGCCCATCGCTGTCGGTGTTGTCGTTGTTGCCAATGTCTTTAGCCCCTGTCGCAATGCTAGTAATTTGTGCAAATGAGCCTCTAAATGGCATAGAGAGCTCTAGACGTGAGTAGCAAATCCAAAGACAACAAAAAGAAAAAGAAAAAATAAAAAAAAAGCCAAAATTTTAAAGCATTATTTTGGCCTGACCCCTACCAAAAGAATAGAAAACAGTTAAGCGTTTTCTTTTCTTTTCTCTTATATTTCACAACATTTTTTTGACTGCTTGTTGTCTCAATTTCTTTGAAATGCTTAGGAAATTGAATATTTTAAGTGAAAATAAAAAATAAAATATTTTAAAATTAATTATTTAATATGATAAGTGGAATAATTTAATTTTCAAAGGCCAGTAAAAGTTGTTAATTGTTAATTATATTTTGGCGGTTCCAAAAGCTCAACAACCAATTTCGAATAATAGGAAATCATTTAATACATCATCAATTCAAAAGTGCGAAACTCAAGGCACGTGCTCTACATTTATTTTGATAATGACAATGAAGAGGAAGAAGGAATGAACTACGCATCAAAAAAATACGAATGAATAGAAACTAGTATTTACTACTACTACTCACTGTTGTTATCTATGCTACAGACACAAAAAAAAAGAAAAAGAAAAAAAGTGGCAACAGAAAAGTTAACAAAAAATCCAAAACATATTAATGCAAAAGTAAACAACAAATTGTGGCGTGATAAAAAAAAGAGGCAAAGGAAAAAAGAAAGAAAAACAAAGTTAACAAAAAGCAAATAAAAGCAAAAAAAAAGCACGCATGTGCCATTGAGTTAAGTTTACGAATTCGTATCTCTATCGCTGTCTCTCTCTCTTTCAGTTTCAGCTTCCCGCTCACGCACAGTGTCACGACACACATTTTACAGTTACGCATTAAATACACACACACAAATTAGGAACAACAACAAATTTGCTTATATGAGTTGTTGTTTACCCTGCTATTTTTTTATATGCAAAATTTCCGCCTTCTGGCCAAGTTGTCTGCGTGGCTCACCTGCCAGCGAAGGCCGCAGTCAAATTTCAATATTTGTTTACCTTTTTTCTTCTGCCTCTGCTGTTGTTGTTGTTGTTGTTGTTTGGTCTGGCGCTACCTCGCTTTGGTCGAGCCCAGACACAGACAGAGACACAGATATAGTCACAGCCCCGGTTTCAGTCTCAGTCCCAGAGTTGGAACCGGGCAGGGTTTTATTTGCTTTATTCGATTTTATTGCTGTTTTCATTTCAGTTTGCCAAAATGTATGAAATGTGTGTCAGCGACGCACAAAATAAAGAAAGAGACTCACAAATTAACAACAACGAAATAATAAAGAGGTCGCCTTTTATTTGTTTAAGAAGCAAAAAACAACACAGGAAAAAAATACAAATAACACAAAAACAACGTCAACAACAACGAAACGAAATCAAAATTCCACCATGGCAAATTTTTGGAAATTACGCATAGGCTAAAAATTTGAGCAACAACAATTTTGCCCTGAACATTGACCAAAATAACAACAATATTCATGAGTACAATTGATGGCCAAAACTATGTACGTCATGATCGCGTAAACAATTCACAACAAATAAAAAGAAATCGAAATATTTGCAGTAGTTCGATCTTTTTCATTGATAAAAACCATGTTATTCGAAATAAATTAAGTAAAGTGTGGAAACTTATCAAGCTTTAGGAAAGCTTTTATAATTTAAACTATTTTATGCAATTTTCATGGTAAACTATTGATTATTTGATGGATAATTAAAATATTGCGTATACGCAACGTTTCAACTGGCATTCAATTTAATTTTTAAGTACTTACGCTTCTATTGTGCAGTCTAATTGTTGTTATTTCACAATGACTTTAATATTCTTATCGTACAAACTGATAAGCGTTTGTGCTGCAAAAAGCCTCAATGAAGTTAAATTGCCATTGAGGCAAAAATAACATTCGCTTTTCTGTACAACAAATAATTATCAAGATTTGCACCTTGCACGCAGCTCTAATCAAGCGCTGACTTTGCTTGTGACACAAGCTTATCAATTGTTAGATATTCCAGCCTTGTCCATTAAAGCTGCGCAATATTCTTTGGCCAACGTTCAGAGTTATCGAACCTGGGGCAATGAACCGCCCAATTGGGAATCGGCAATCACTGCGCCCAACTAAACATAAATTTAATCTATTTTGGGAATTACACTCTGTGTGTCTCATTTTCAACTTTTACTTTTGTACGATTGTTGGGCATACTTCTTGCAAGCTTCTGGTGAAAGTTGCACAAAATAACAATCAAAAGTAACAACAATTTTTGCTGTGCTATTGTTTAATGTCTGGTCCTGGCCCCAACAATTACCCGGTCCAATTTTCGAGCACGTGTCTAATTCAATAAACTCATTTCGCGAGCGGACTTTAATTGTATTTCAGTTGCTCGGCACAACCACAAATCAAAGCAAAAACCAAAACCAAAACCAAAGCGAATGCAGCTCAATTCAAAGGCGATTTCAGCAGCAACAACAACAACAACAACTTTAACAACAAAAACAACAACGAGAGCTATAAATTGCAGTTGCAACTAATTTTTATGCGGCATGCAAACGAATAGTCAGCTTCATCCAAGATCTATCCCTCCCCCCGTGTCCCGTGTCCCATGTGTCCTTCCTTTTCCCCTCTCCTCCTCCCTTGCCACTTGGTTAGGCATATCATATCGCATCTCTGGAGCGCGCATATTTCCGACAGCCGCCGTTGCACATTGCAATGTAATTTTGCTTTCAACACCTTTTTTTTTTGCTATTGTTTTTTGATGTTTTTCGCCGCATGCAGCATGCAACGTTGCTGCCAGCGTCGCCTGCTGATTGCAACCAGCGGCGTGGGCAAATAATTGCCAACAAAACAGCAAACAGCGACGGGCCAACAACAATAGCAACAACAACAATAACAACAACAACAACCAAGTGAAAATCACTGCGCATTTCCCAGGCTCGACTCAACTCGGTTTGGCCCGAAATCGGCGCGAATATATCGCATTTCAATCACGCGCCAGAGCAGCGCCAATCCCCGAGCTCCTGGTCCGATCTTCGCCAGGCGCAATTTACGTGCGGCCACGCAGTGAACCAGCTAGAGAGACTCTGAGACTTTGAGACTCGGCCACCAATTTTCCAGCAACAACAACAACTGCAGCTTGCAGTTTATTAAAGTTGCTGCGCAATCGAGCGGAAAGCAACGGCCTGTTTATTATTGTTGTTGCTGTTGCTGTTGCTGTTGTTGCTGAACCTAACGGTACTGATTGTGCGCACAAAATGGCCACATCGTGATGGCTAAAATATCCCCTGTCCATGGTTGCCAGTCCCCTCAATCCCTCTGCCTCCTCGCGCCACGGCACGCGCCTCAGTCAACAGACCGGCCGGCAAAATCAACCGCCGCTGACCGAACGCTGACTGTCTGCCAATGTGCCTCTCTTAACCTGGCCTAATGCAGAGATTTCAAAAGTCGATTTATGCGCAAATTTACTTTTATGCGATTAGCAACGAGCGGCACAAATTTATCGTCAAGTTTAGTCAATTTAATTGGGGCGCAGAAAGTAGCAAATGAAGCAGAAGGTGCCAAATGGATAAAAGCCAACATCAACATCAACTGCAACTGCAACATTAGCTTCAACTTCAACTGCAACTTTAGACTCTGCTCACTTCCCATATTGTATGCATTTGCCCCGGGTTTGGTTTCGATGCTTTTGGGTCCTCGGATTCGGATAGCACACAAAGCGCGTGCATTAGACAAAGGCTAAAAACCAAACCTGGTAGCTGGGCAATAAAATTTTATGGCAGCTGTTCTCAGAAGGAGTTGCATTCACTTCAATGCAACAAAACAACGATTCGTTGCTTTGGCTTTGGCGTTGGCTTTTCGGCTGCCTGCGGCCTCTGATGTTGCACAATGGATCGAAATGGTTCGAAAGGGTTTTGCGGACAGCAGCCAGAATGCATTTTCACGTTTCTGGCTTAAACGTAGCAGAAGTGCTGATGGCAGCGATAATAAAACAACAACAAAAACAACAACAACAACACACGAAAAGAAAAACATCTACTGAAATAGTCTATAAGGTACATGATGATGCCAATTCTCTCTATATGTACATGCATAAACTATTGTCATATTAATGATGTCTGCATGTCGAAGTAAGAACTTTACCATGTATTTCTCTTACCTTTGCTGTTTAAAGAAAGTATCTTAATAATAGAATCAATATTACTGGTATTAATTAATGTTTAAGACCGTCGCCAAATATAATAAAGAAAATAGCTTAACTATGAAGTTTATAAGGCTTAACTTCTTATAGAAGTATCTTGTATTTCAAGCTTAAAGCTTATACTTATTTCAACAAGGCTAACTGGCTGCAATTCCAAATGCATCTGCCTTGCTTACGATTTACTTGCTAAGTAAACTAGTTTTTGCATTTTTTATAATTTGTTTATTTTATTTATTTGAACAATTAAACTATAAATTAAAATTAAAAAATTTAAATATTAAAATAAAAGTTTAATAAATGTATAAATATAAATGTTTTGCGACTATCTAAAATAAAGTTGAAAATATTTGTTGCTAGGATTGGGGAAAACCCAATCAGACCAAGAGAAAATTAGAGTATAAAACGTTGCCATGGAATATTAGTTCCAATGCCAGCTCAACATTTGTATAGCTGTGCACTCCGGGTATTTCTGACTTTGGACTCATGGCCTACGCAACTGGCAGTCAATGAAAACTGTAGCTAAGCCGCTTAGGTTCAATCATCTGAAAATTGCTCACTACAACTGGCAATGCACCAAACATAAAGCCTCAATGAATTCCGTTTGTACCCTGTTTGGGTCCGATAATGTAATGCATGAAAAGGGGGGGGGGGGGTGGCAATATAATGTTCACAGACCAAAGATTAATCCGGGCACGCAACTTGCAAAGGACTTTTTGGTCCTGGCCATAAGAAAGACGTCGCGACGTCTCAATTGTTGACTCAGTTATGTGTAAAGCAGGAGTATGATGTGAAATAGAGAGGGGGCAAAAAGAAGCTTTCTTCCACTCAACTTGATTACGAGTATTTCAAATCAGTTTTGCCGTTTGCCGTTTGAAATGTTTTGAATTTATGACACGCCGCGTCAGTCGCGTCTTTATTATTCTTCTATGCTTTTGACTCAGATCCCTGCCATATTCTGCCCCTTCCTATCCTTGTCCTGCCCTCTTTGGCTGCATCCTCTGGTTGCATTCTTATGCGAGCGCTTTGCCTTTGTCCAAGTTATTCGAGCGTAAAAATGATGTTCATAAAGCTAACGCCAAAGGATATCTGAATTGGCTCCGCCATTGTTGTTCTCGCCTCATGTTGTTGCAGTTGTTGTTTTGGTTCCCAAGGTTGCTACAAGGTGAACTTAAAGCCGCAAGTCTCCCTCCTTAAATAACAAATTTTCTATGGAAAACAACACCTAAAATTAATTTGCAAAAGGTCAGAAAAATTAGCAAAATACAAAATACAAAAAACCGAAATTTACCATAAAATATTTGTATGCATATCGTTTGATGCTATCGTAGCTGCCAATTAATGACGAATGAGCAAAATCGACAACAATAACAATGCAGGGGCATTCAAAATCGCTGGCCACAAAATTAGTTAAATGGAAAAATAGTTTTGTGTTGTTTTTTGTTGCATTGAAATGCCTCACGGGGCGATTATCGTAAAGAGACCTCGTCACATTGTTGTTGTGCAAATTACATCGCAAACAACAACAGCAACAACAACAACAGCAATAACAAGAACAATGTGTGTGGCGGCTGCTTTGATGTGCTTAGAGTTTAGGCTTTTGCGAGGGCGTCTAATTAAAGCCGAGCCTCAGAACAACTGGGCCAATGCTGGCAGCTGAAATTCTTTGAAATTTGAATTGCCCACAGCAACAACAATAACAAATGTGGCTCTTTATCTGCGAGAGCGATGCAATAAGTAACCGACAAATTACCAACAATTTGCCTCATCAAATAAAATTAGTTTATTTTCGTATCACAGATATCGTTATGCCACAATGACACTGACTGAAATCGGCACTTAAATAACAGTTGAACAACAAACAATTGGAATTTATTACAACGTTGTCGAGTTAGGACATTTGATAGATTTTAGGGATTCCAGAAATGTTTTATGATTAGGTTAGACAGACTATGGGCTTAGCATAATTTCCTTTGTTATTCATCGAGTTAATCTTATTTCGATATTGCAAAACTAACTCATATTTAATCTTCTGCTTGTTACAGCTCACGAAAGCGTCCGCCAAGCGACACTTACGATTGCAGCTGCGATCAGTGCAAAAAAGAATCATGTCATGCAGCATTAATTTTATTACAAATACAAAAATCAACGCAAAACGGTAAGTCAAGCTGGCACATTATTTAATTTCATTTTACGAATACATATTACCTTCCATTTTTAAATGAGTATTGTTTATTTTATTTTATGTCATTGTTTCATCATTTCAGCATCGGAAATTTGGATGGGCTCCAGTCCAGGCAGCAGCTCATCGGCCTCTTGGAGTTCCGGTTCGGCATCGCCGCCGTTGAGCGATGATGGAAATGCTCTCCATGGTCACATAAATCTATCGCCACATGATGCGGCCACAACATCGGCAAATGCACGCATACGCACAACATCGGTGTCCACATCGGATGAGGGCATTGTCATCGACTTCAAGGAGGAGCGCAAGAAGAAGGTAGGTCACATCACTGAGCACTGATTAGATCAAAGGAATGCGGCCAGACGGCCAAACAGAGCGCAACGCCACAATTTGCTGCACATTTTAATTGCAACTTTGTAAACAAAATCTAATTGCTATAATTATATATTTATGTAAATGTCAGTGCATAAAATTTATTTTTTTTTGGCACACAGACAGCATAAGCATAAGATGTGTATCTATCACACGGCGTATGCATAATTCGCCTATTGACTCATTACTCATACGCAACGTGGGCAGCACAAGCAGCGAGCTGTGAGGAAACGAGTTGACATGCCAAGAACATCAATCAAAGGGCAACTCGTTAACTGCACAACAACAACAACAACATACACACACACACACACACATACACACTCAGAATTTGTACAAACATCAATGAGCAAAAGTTGTGTTCTTTAACGTGTATTTCACTTTGAAAGTTTGAAGTATTAAATATACTTACAACTCAAAAGCGAACTCAACGTATGTAAAGAATCTTACGCAACTCTTCAGTGTGTAGGTCTGTTAGCTCTCCAATTTGTTTGTCAGCAATCTATATACCCAACTATTTAGATATCTTTTTTATACACTTTTATACATACATATGTGTTTGTTTGTCCGCTTGTGCGTCACTTTGCCAGCTCGTCTTTCAGGTTGTGTGGCTCTTGCTTTTAAGGGCTCTCCACACAGCACACGAAGGCCACAACAACAGCGGACACGATACATATCAAAAGTGAACAGCAACAGCAACAGCAACAACAACGGCAACGGCAGCAGCATTTGTCGAGCATTTGTTAACCTTGAATATGTGATTAGATTTTATTTACATTATGGCAACACCATCGTCATCGTCATCGCCGTCGCCGTCGCCTTCGCCCCTGCCCCGCACTTTCCATGTGTTTGCCATGTCGTAAAAGGGCTGTTTGAATACTTTGAGAGTAGAGAATGATAATGCAAGGTGATAAAATTGCTTGGCAGTCAGGTTAAAGGTTGACAATGATGAATCAGTTGTACAAGTATTAACTGATTATTAAATGTTTGCCCTTTTATCTCCAATTGACTTAACAATTAAGCAACATTTCGCATTGGCTTAGTCATTAGTTATTAATGTTTTACCTGTGATCATTATAAAAATTCATTAAAATGAGAATGGTCAGCACTTGAAGTTTTTGAACAGAAGCATCAAGCAAGATTTCTTGCCAATCTCTTTTTTGTCACTTTCAGCTGGTGTCATTTCGATTGTAATAACAATTTTCAAGTGTTGTCATTTCCCTATGGTCCGACTTTCACTTCAAGCTGTGTCCGTCTGATTACCTGTTGCACAATCTACCGAAAGTTGCCCAAAATAGTCATGTTTCCGGTTGTCAGTGTCTGAGCGCATTTGAATTTGTGACACGCCCACTGGGCGCAGCTGCCACTGGAGTCCGCAAACAATGCACAAATTGATTTTCGTCCAGTGGCCAGGCGGTCATTTTGAAAAACATTTGCAGCAACGTTTCCGCATAATCTTGAATGTGGCAAAACAAACAAAAAACAGACGAGGCTGCCACAGATATGTGAATAGATAAATTGTTAGACGGATGGCTTGGACAGATAAATAGACAGACAGACAGATAGATAGATAAATGAGAGCTCCGCAAAATGATCTCAGCGCTGGCATTGAGCGAGCTGTCGAGCTGCAAAGCTGCAATGAATGCAATTAATGTCTAATTGTGTGCAATTATTGTTGTGCGCTGCGAAGCAAGGGAAGAGCAATTTCAAAATGCTTGGGAGCCGTGGACACGTGGCGCATACGTAACGCGCATTACTCATACGCACTGTTTAACGCAATGCGGCGGTTGACGGTTGGCGGCTTTGTCTGCCTGCAGCTTTGAGCAGCCACAAAGTGCTCGGGACAACATGGCGCATGATTAACCTTCATTACTCAACCGAGCGGCCGACCGTTGAAAATTACTCATACGCCATGATGGCTTTTGTTTTGTGTTCATTTGTGGTAAAACGATTTTAAATGCAGATTTATGTGCATTCAACGCAGCAGTGACAACTGCTGCCACAGTCACAGCCACAGCCACAGTCACAGCTAAATTCAAAGCCGTTGCCACAGCGAGAGCGTGAGCCATGGACTTTTGCCTTTTAATCAAGGCTGCGATTGCAAGGCTGGCAAACCACTCAACTGCCAACCACCGGCAACCACAGTGGATTGTTAAAGTGTTGCTCGTAAATTGCCCTGCTGCACACTTGTGCATTATACATAGACTGGGTGATGGGTGTGTGGAAGGGGCATGAACAGCAGTCAAATCCATTTATGTATATAGACGGCGATTAGAAGTTTCTATGATTGACGGTTTGTCGGGCATTAGGAAGAAAATGTGTGGCAAATTATTTTAAAGCGTGATTATATTTTACTATTTTCTAGTGTGAAAAGGATGAATTTGAGTGGGAAATTGTCTTGGAAGAATTCTAATATTGTTTTTTAAATGAGAAAAGTTTAACTTTGTTGCATTTTGAGTTGAAGTATTAAAGTTTATCAAAGTTGTACTCATTCAAATAGATTAATTTCCATTTTGATGCATATTTGCACAAAGAAGAGAAAATATTGGCTGAAAAGCTGATGGTCTTTGGCTAAAAGCAAGCGCTTCTATGTTCACTTTTGTGGACCCGGCTAATTGCATGTTCTATGTATAAGCTTTGCAAATGGCGTTTTCCGTTTTTGTATAGCAGCAAAAGCAGCAGTACGAATACGAGTAGTTCTTTTATTTTTGTTTTCTAACTAATTTGTTTTATAACATCAACGACAGCGGCAAAGCTAACAAAAGCAAACACAAATTATAGTGCAAAATAAGGCAGACAGCGCGGCGTGTGCAAAGCACTGACATTGGCGTAATTCCGCGATGTCGAGTGAGGGGTGAGGGGTGCAAGGGATGGGCTTAGTCTAATGGCAGGGTAATAGAAAGGAAAGGGAATGCAATTGCGGTTTAGCTTTTGCAATGCTGACAGTTCTAAGCAGCAACAACAAACATCATCAGCGACGACTAAAAAGCCAAATGCAGTCGTCGTTGCCAGCCAACATGGCGCGGCACACGTGTCGCTCTAAGTGTGTGTATGTGTGTGCTTATGTGTGTGTGTCAGTTTACATTTGTGTACGTGCGTTGGCAGCTTAGCTAAATTTTGCCTTTTGTCGACAAATGCGCTGGCAACAAAGCAAAAGCAAAAGCAGCTACAAATGGCAAATGGCAGCTGTTGCCAAAGGTAAAAGATGGTCTATTACTTCCTCTTAAGAGAAATTGAAGTACAACAAATGTCAGTCAAAGCAAACCGTCTCACAACTTGACAAAGTTTCTTAACAATTTGTCACACTTTTCCGTTACTTTTCATTCAATTTTACAGGGTATTGTCTGATGCAGCAATGCAAGTGAAACTCATGCTTTATTTTTAGGCAAGTCTTTAGTTCGTGCTGCTTTTGTTTGTTTGTTTTTGTCACAGTTTTTTTTTTGTTTTAGCTGCATTTCTAAATAAGCTTAAATTTATATTTATGATATATGACCAGAGACATGTGTTACCAGTGTCCCCTCCCTCCGTCCCCCTTGTTACCTCTATCTTTGGATAGATACATTCTGCAGCATGTTTCGTTCTTCATATTTGACTTTACTGTGTGCATTTATTTTTAAACCGTGCTAACAAAAATAAAGCAAAATTTAATTAAAAATTTTACAATTCAATTGTGAGTGTGTGTGCGAGTGTGTGTGTGTGTGAGTGTGTGCAGCAACCTTGAAACAACATTCACTTGACAAACACACAAAGAGAAACAGAGATTGGCAAACAGCTTCGACGATGCCTTTGGCACTTGATTCATAAGCCAACGTCGTATTAATTTCACTCATATGGCAAAATAACCTTGAATTCTGATTAGGAAGCAATTTCAATTTATCTATCAGTCATTTATTTTGCTTGCGCCGCGTCGATTTTATTGAGTTATTCACTTGGTATTATTAAAAGTTAATTGTGTGGCTAAAAAGCCATTTACCTGCCGACATTCTCTTCCTCCTCCCCTATGATCATCATGCCAGGTGCAATTTCAAAAGCATTAGCGCAGCAATTGTAAATGATTTGGTTCAAGTGTCGTCAGCTTACTTGTGTTTTGTTGTGTTGGTTGTGATTAGGCAACACGGGGCGTATGAGTAATGATCGAGCAAACAGCTGAGCAAAAGTGATTATCTGACTGACAGTCGTCAGTCAGACTGTCTACCTACGCTCCGTTGAGTTAAATAAGTATGTGTTTGAGTGCAGAAAGATTATACTTATGTATTTCTAAGATTTATATTTCCGTCTCCTTGAAATTGAATAAGCCACTTGGCCATTGTTCTCAGTCTCCTTTTATGCTGCGTGTTATTTGACCAAAGGAGCCATACAAAGTGCAAAGTCATGCATAAAACCAAGTTTACTGTTTGTTTAGCTCCAAATTTATGTGTTTGAAAATTGAGCGTAAAGCTGTCAAATGCATTGAAATAAAAGCAAAACCAATGCCAAAAACGCACAACAAATACGAGTATTCATTGCATAGTCGGAAACTAACTTAAGTTAAAGGCGAAATACTTGCAGCAGCAACAATTCGTCTGCGTCACAACCAGGAGTGGCAGCCACAGCAACAGCAACAACAAGAGCAACAACAGCAACAACAACAAGAGGCAAAAGTCAGTGAAGCACAGCCAGTTGCAGTTCTGTGTGTGTGCGTGTGTGGGTGTGTAGTTGTATGTGTTTGGGAGAAACGAACTCATAAATTTATCATAATTGCAAAAGGCAGAAAAATGTGACTGAAATGTGTAAGAGCAACAATGCGAACAACAACGACAACAACGACAACACCGACAACAACGACAACAACTACCACAAATGCGATGCAAATGAAAAAGTCGTAAAGAAAAAATGCAATAAAAATAATTTGCCATAACAGGCGGCAGGCAGCAAAAACATTCAGTTCCTCTGGTTTTTCATCATAACAATAAACATAAGTAAAATGCCGCTGCCTTTTACAAATTGCAAAATTTTCATTTTATAACATTTTATTGACATAACTGAATCAGTTCGTGTTCGCGTTATTGGAAAAGTCATTTGCCAGTTTTTCACACAAAAGAAATATTCTGTGCCAAGTGCAAACAACAGCAGCAATTTTCATGTTCAAGGTGACAAATATTGAACAGAACAGAACCGAACAGAACTGAACAGAACAGAACGACGGACACTTGAGCCAAATGCCTCATCGTTTGTCCTCGTTTCGGTATTTCTTTTTTCTCTTTCTTGTTGTATATTTCCTTTTTTTTTCATTTAGTTTCTGGCTAGCTGTGGTTTCCACTTGTTTATTTATTTTCAACTGCATATTTGTTTGCTTCGATTAGCGAAATGAATTGTTAAGTATGCTAATCTGAGAGCACAAACTCAAATTCCAATATCTATTTCCGGGTCAACTTAATATTCAATAAATGCATTGATGAATATTGCACCTATTGTGGGCAACAATTTGCAATCTATTTTCAACCAGCTGCCAGTCATCGTTGCCTTTGGCACTTAGCCCACCTGACACACTTTGCCGAGCCCCTGCCGACGAACATTTTCTTTCTGTCTTTCATTTGATTTCATATGATTTTATTTTGGGCATTTAAAATAAACAGTTGCCACAAGTCCGTCCCATTTGTGCAGCATGCAAATTACAAATGTCACTCAAATTGTAATAAATTTGAATAGACTTGTGGCTGCTGCGGATCTCGACATTGCACCGACTTTTCGAGTATTCGAGTATACGAGTACTTTGCCACAGGCCAGTCCAATGTCATTCGCTCTGAATTGAAAAAAATGTTTGCGAAACATTTTATTTTATTTTATTTTCTGTTTTATTTTGTGTTTTATTTTGTGCTTTATTTTTATTCTTTCTTTTCTTATTTTTGCCCCAACGTTGCGGCTGTTGCCAAGTATGCCACGAGCCGGCTCTGACACACATTTGCCACAAACTAGCAAAAGTTGCAAATGTGGCAATGTTGCAGATTGTTGTCAGTGCTGCATTTCGATTTCATTTGCATTGAAATGAAAACTTTTCAAGCCAGACGAAAAACTTTACAATCTGGCCGAGATGAGGCCTCAATTATAACTCAATGTGCTGCTGCTGTCACAAGCACGCACAGGGAAACACACACAACTGTACCGGCGAATTGGCCCAGTTTCACTTTTTCCACAAACAAAATGGCGGCCATTGCAACTGTTGTCGTGGCTGTACTTTTTCGCAAGTGTATGCGGGCGCGCTGCCAATGCAACTGTGTCACACTTTTGTAGGTTATACACCCACCAACACACACACACACACACTCACACACACACACGCACACACACATGCATATGGGACTGTTGCAGCCTCTAGTTGCGCCGGCCGGCCGGCAAACGAATGTTGCGCAATGAAATTGCATTTCCCTCACACACACACACACACACACATACACACTTCAACATGCACTTGAGTTGGCTCTCTCGTTCGCCCTCTCTCTCGTTTTCTCTCGCTCTCCCTCTCTTTCTGCCTCTGACGTCGCCATCTTTGCGGCCATGCGCAAAAGCTCACTTCCGTTCAACTCGCCGCATTTCGTTTTTTTCCTTTTCTTTTATTTTTTGCACGCTGCAGCGACGGGGAATGCGACGTCGAAGGAATTACGGCACGTGTTTGCACACAGATGCAAAAATGTGTGCAATTTGTCGCTGCCAGCGTCGCCGTCGCCGTCGGCGTCGTCGTCGTCGTCAACGTCCAAAACATGCACTGACGTCGTCAAGGGAAAATTACAGTGTTATTTTATTGCATGAGTCGCTTTTCCAGTAGTTGCTATTGTTGTTTTTTGGCGATTGTTTCACAGACATTCTCAATAAGGTTTCGACATAAATATAAAGTGAATGGATGCGTTGCTGTAGAATGTATTTCAAGTCTGTTAGCCAAAGAACGCCACAAACAGTTGCTACAATCTCAAATGCCGGCTTTAAACTGCCAAGTAATAATCAAAAATATATAATTATTTAACTCATTTAAAATGTGTGCATAAATCAACTTTAATTAATAACAAGTTTGTTCAACATTTTGATTTCGAAACATAGAAAATTAATTTATTTCACATTTAAATAAACATTCGCTTGTTGATAAATCAATGCTAATAGCGACACATGTATTTTCTCGCACATGATTAAATTTAAAAATATATATATTTATTATCTGATCTACGGATGCAACAAACACTTCAATTTCAACTGTGTGTGTGTGTGTTTGTGTTTGTTTGTTGTTTAACTTGTGAGCAGAGTGAACAATTTGCAATGCGTCGCAGTGGCGAAACTTGAAAATGTTTTGCGGTCGATTCACTTTTCATGGCTAATTAATTTTCGTATTGCGCAAAATTAATTAATACTAATGCGAATGCCATGAATATGCAAAGCAAACATTTAATCGCATACACTCTGTCGACTGTTTGTGTATGTGTGTGTGTGTGTGTGTGTGTGTATAAGTAGCTATATGCACATCAAAATTTATTGTTGGCGTCGGCGCAGCGCGCCATAATTAAAAGCCAAACAAGCTGCGTAGACTGAGACTGAGACTGAAACTGGCAACAGCCAGGTGATTTCATTAGCGACTTAGTTTGGCTTTGGGGTTTTCGACTTGGCAATGCTGTTAATTATACGCTATGAGTTCAGTTTTATTTTCAATTAACCGAAAGAGCGATTGTGAGACTGTGTTGGAGAATGAGGGAGAAATTGAGCTGAGCGCACACGGGTCGTATGCGCGATATGATGATGGGCGATAAGCAACACCGCGTTTCACTTGGCATACAATGAAATAGATACAAAATTCGTATCGCACGCTCACTTACATCACTCAATGCATTTGGGTTTGACAAACAAATAGTTTGAGTTTTGCAGTCGCAGATAAACAAACGAAGTGGCCACAAAATGAAGGGCGACACGTGTCGTGGAAAACTTTTGTCTCTAAATGCGCAACAAGCACAGCGTGGGCTGCTACTGCAACTGTCGTTGTCGTTGTCGTTGTTTTTGACATTTGCATATTGTAGCCGTGGCTGAGGTGGGCGGGGGTGGGTGTATCCAGCTTAATTAAAGCAGAGCACATCGTCGCATCGGCACGCCTCCAAGCTTGACTTTTTACGCCATGCTCTTGACGGTGCCATCTATAGAATGCGATTCCATTACTTTTAATACCACGTCTCCTCCCTCTGCCTCTGTCTCTGTTCTCCATTGACATCGTTGTGGGCGGGAAGCAGCAAAAGTGCATTAAAATTCAAATGCCGGCAAAGTCAAGGCAGCAATCGGTGAGGGTAAGAATTGGGGCGCGAATGCATTTCGAAATGGAAGCCTTGGCCAAAAGCTGTTCAACTTAATAATAAACCAATTAAAATTACTGCAGGTGCAAGATTAATGCAATAATTTAATAGATATGACCTTGATCTACTCTTAGACCAATTAATCTGCGTTGCTCACAACTAAAGCGATAATCATTAACGAGTAAATTGTTTATAATTGCAACTAAAAAGTTTTCCCCTTTTAACAATTTCTGAAATTGCCTTCCAACAAATTTGTGAAAATCCATTTAAGATAGAATATCCGTAAAATTGAGTTTTGTAGCTTGGAATTTATTTTCTATTATTTATTTGATTCACTTTCAACCAGTCAAAAAAAATGTATTTTTAATTAATTATGTATCGTTTAGTTGGCTAACAAAGTATTTTCAACGCGATTGTTCGCTCATTGCCAGAAGCTAAAACCAATTAATTTTCCACCTAAGCAAAAAACATGACAACAAATTTAGCTTTTTGGCCAAGCCAAAGAAATTATGAAATGTCAGCGGGCGTGTCAAAACGGCTCCTCCCCCCTCTCAAGCAACAACAAACAACAAACAGCGAACAGGAAAAAAAACTAATAATGAGTGTTGCACATGACGTCAGCAGCAACAAATTAAAATAAATTTTATATATGTATATACGAGTATATACATAAGTATGAGCTCTTGCCAAGACCCTTGCCGGGTAGGAAAAAAAAACAACTTTGTGCATAAGCAAAACAAAGCAAATGATTAAAATCGCTGCCAAAGCAACAGCAGCAAAGTAAGAGATATACACACACACACACACACACACACACACAACAACACACATATATACATTAGTTGGCAGTGCATAGAGAGAAGAAGAAAAAAAAAAGAATTTGCAGATGTATTCAAGGTCAGGCAGCAAAGTCAGCGTTGGCGTCGACGTCGACGTCGGCGTTGTCGTCTCCCACACACGTCACCGCCGCTTCGGGAGCAAAAATCAATATGGCAACACTTTTAAGGGTTGCGGCGAATTTGGCCAAAGCAAAGCGGCAACCCTTTCCCTTTGCAGAACGTCTTTATCCGCTCAGTGGTTCAGTGGGTCGCATGCAACTGCCACAGTAATGCCAACAACAACAACAACAGCAACAACAATTGCAACTACTTTTCGGTTTTCCCGCGCAATTTGTGCTCTCTTCTCGATCTGCGCATGCTTCCACAATAAATCCCTTCTCTCTCTCTCTCTCAATCGTCCTGCAATCATTTTGAACACTGTGCGTTTTTAATGGAGCCTGGATTTAATTATAGCTGCCCGTTCAAAACTGAATTTGAGGCTTTCGGCTTTGCCTTTGGCTTTTGGTCTGTGTGTGAGGCTCTTCATTAAGCCCGGCCAATTACAGACACTTGGTAACGTCAGTGGCAAGCATGAACAACGCTTTTGGCAAATAAATCGATAATTCTTCAAGGTTAGGCTACCAACTTGCGCCCTGCGATAATGTTGCTTTAACAAAGGGAAAGTCCCTAAATTGACAGCTGTCAATTGAGTTTAGAGTTTAGTTTGCAAACTTCGTTTAGCAGCTGATGGCTCAGAACTTTGAGCTGTGGGATCTCTTAATGTGAAAATATTTCGAATTGACAAGCAGCATTTTTGTTTCAGTAAATTGAGCTTTCAATTGCGTGAAATGCGTCGTATGCGTCGTATGCGTAATATTTTATTGCGTATACCGCATTATTCATTGATTACGCCTCTTTGGCAATTAATATGTTAATTAAATGCTATTAATTAATTCGCAATTTATAATGACATCTCATTTAAAGTCGACTTTTCACTTTTTATCTTTGCAGGTGAGTAACTCGTCTGACATACTTGTCGTACTCGTAATGCGTTTAATTGGCCACACCGCACTCGGTTTCCCTCTGTCTGTCTGAGTATGTGTGAGTATTTCTGTGCATATGACGCAGTTTAATGCCATTTATCACAATTCGCAACCATTGTATTGTGTATGACCATTTCCGTGTGGGCTTTAAAACCTTGAAATGTACGATCCGACACTTAGCATACGCTTATAATATTGTACATACTCATGTATCTGCGAGTCTATCCATATGTAAATGTCAATGCAGCTGAAGTTGGAATTAAGTGTTCGCCTAATAATGACAAATGTTGCAATTGTTGTTTAGAAAAGATCAATTTATTTATTAGAATGTCTGAAATAAAGAGAAGGAAGTGATTCAGATACTCCTGTGTCTTGTTTTTGCCTGTTGCATATATTCAAATGCCCCATTTCAACTTGTAAAAACAATCCGAAAATCATCCGAGCAATATGAGTAATTATTAATTAATTATCATAATGGTACTTGAATTTGTCTAGACGGCAATCATTTACATTCATTCCTCTTCGCTTTACCTTCCTTTTTTTTGCCTCACTTTTTATTATGTTGCTTTGGTTCGAACAAATATCTGCAAACACTTTTAAAGTATATTCAAAGTCACCCTTAAAGTTTACTGAATTCACAAATAAGCTTTAATCATTTGTATATTTTATTGATGTAAGGCAGACATTTTCATTAGCTTTTATTTGCCACTTCCATCTTTGGATTGATTAATGGATTCTACATGCTGCAACAAAGCATTTCACAGAGGAATTAATAGATACATATTTATTTGCTATCTCTGCAGAAATTCAATTCATAAATTACAATTTAAAAATCACAAAACCTACAGAAATTCAGTGCAATTGCATAAATCAATTTGATAATATTGAAAGAAATAACCAAAAAAGAAAGTAAGCAAAAAAGAAACACAAAATTGGCGTTGTTCCGATTCCGATTCCGATTCCGGTTTACCGAATATATATTTATGTCTGGCTTTTATGCATTGACAGAAGCTTTTTATACAATTAATTGCAAAGCATAAATCAAATTTTTGTAGTTGGTCGAATTTTTTCTTGCAAACGAAGCAAAAAAAATTTGTCGAATCAAATTGCAAAGTTCGACAAAGTCAAATGAAAGATAGAGAAATGCAATAAAACAAATAATGAAATCAAGTAAAATGCACTTTCAAAAATTGATGTAAATACTAACTTATTCTTATCAATATGCGTCACTTTATCACTTAATTTACCCTCCAGCAATTTCGTCATAAAATATCAAAGAGTCCCCAGAATCGGGGGCAATATGTGGGCATTGTATCAATTAGTCATATGAGACGGGTAAAGCACCACAGCAATTTGTTAGCTTTTGACCCACAGGCATTGCCTGATCCACCCACAAATTTTGTTGAAGCGCATTTTGCTTGTTTATTTGGTTAGCGTATACTTAATTTGCTATTTTCCTGACATTTTAATTATTTTGATTCAAATTCAGCGGCACAACATTGCGCTAATAAGTCACAGATACTCGCAGGCACAGTCAGAGATACAGATATAGCAACGGATACAGATACAGATACGATTTTATAGTCACACACACACCTACAGAAAAAAACCGCTGGCCACTTGGCCTTGGAATAGGTTGATTGCATTCTAGCGGTCAATGCCGTCGCCGGCGTCGCAGTCGGCGTCGCAGTTCGCGTCGTTGTTGACGAAGGTGGCGACGCGACGTCGGCGAAGACGAAGGCGACTAATAACAACGAAAATTGAAAACGATCGCTGCAATCTCTCACTCGCACATTGGCTACTGCTCTCTTTCTCTCTCTCCTACTATCTTTCACTCACTCTGTCTCTCTCTCTCTTTTGCCCTCTCTCTGTCTTAAGATCACATTGCGCTACAAAAAACTGTCGAATTCACACACTCGTTTCTACTATTTGCATTAGTATATGTATTTATTGTCGTGGATCACCTGTGACCGAGCACCACACACCACACACACCCCACACACCTCATACACCTCACACACTGAAGGGGTCTTTAGACACCACCCGAGCAACAGGGATACAAAACTCTGTATTTTATTTATTGTATGTTTTTGCAATGACAACAAAAAAAGCGAACAAACAACTTACTGGTGTTGTTGTTGTCGCTCAAACTCATACATTTTAAAAGCCAACAGCAGCAACTATTTATAAAATGCGCTTTCAGCTACCGCACCAAATGTATCTGTATCTCCGTATGTGTATCTGTAGTCGTATTCGCAGCTATAGCTGTATCTGTATCTGTTATTGCCCGTGCGCGACTTGCAATGCCGGAAAGCAATAACAACAACAACAACAACAACAATAACGACAACAACAACGCAAACATCGTCAACTTTTGTATAACTTGTGACGCTGGCTGCCAATGACGACAGTTCTTGTTCTATACTATACGTATCTTTCGGATACTCGACAACTCAAAAGCGTTGAGAGCGTTCGTTTCACTTGCAAATTTTCATGCTCAAATTTGAATCGCATTTGCATAGCAAATGTCCGGTTAACGCTCGGACCGACGGACCGACGGACCAACGGACCAACAATTGGACAGACCGGTGGAATTTCCTTTTTGGAAATCCTTTTTGGCTTGACCGAATCTGCATTATGCGAAGAGCCCTATTGCCTTACCTTCCCTTTCTTCCACTTGCCACTGACATAAATAATTCAATATTGTTTTTGTTGTTTTTAGAATTGTTTGTGTATCCAGGGGAGAGTGCATTCAACCGATACGATCCGAGCGAACGGTTCATTCGCATTTATATTTTTTAGCGTTCATTCGCTTTTGGCAATTATTTGCATTTGGAAATAACAATAACTACGCTCAAGTATTTGTATTATTAACCATCGCTCCTGGCATACAAATTGTTTTATTTTAAGAATTATACTACTTTATTTTTAATATTTCTCTTTAAAGTTTTATTTTTATTCCTTTTCTATTAATGCTGCATTCGTGTTCTTTGCTTACTTTATTCATTTAACTTTATGCATTGTTTATATTTCCTGTTTTTTTATTCGCTATACGCGTCACCAGCATATTTTGAGAAACGTTTAACATATAATCATCTAATGGATTAGCAATCCAACATGATAACTTGCCATTGAAACCACTTAGCCAAAGCGTTTACTGTTCATCCCAAATATGACTCAGCCTCAGCCTGAGCAGCAATAACTTTAATTTGATCTGTGATAAAGCGCGTCTCAAGATCACGTCATCATCAACTGGCTTTTAAGTACAATTCTAAAGCCATACCAAATTTGCGTATTTTTAACTCGAAATTAATTATTTTCAACTGCAACTCATAGTGATTTCACTTTGATTGCAACCTATAAAAAAAAAAACGAAAGAACTTGAAGTAAATACATACATACATAGATAAACGAAATTGTTATGGGAAATGGGGAGTTGGTTGCCGACTGACTTTTATTCGACGGTTAACCTTGACGCCTCGGCCAATCGGTCAAAGCGCAATAAATCGAAATCGCAGCGCACTTGCCAAATCACCTTTTTAGTTTATTTTGGCCTTGTATAATGTGCAGCCGAAAATCGTTCACTTGAAATGTGGCACACTTAAGTGTTGCCAAAAATTATCGGGCACTTAATAAGAGAGTCCAAGCTGGAATCCGTCCGTCTGACCAACCTGTTCTCTTGGCCATTTCCTGCTCTGCATGTGGGCGAAACTTTGTGCTGACTTTGGCTTATTAATTTTGTTCACATGATGAATGACTGCAGCAGTTATAAATATAACCACACCACACACACACACACACATAATAATCATCATCATAATGAAATAAGCTGAGCATAACAAATGCGTCGAAATATTTGCGACAGGTTGCAATAGCAACAACAAAAATATTGTTTAAAAAATTATATAAAAGCACAGCGCGAAAACATCGACAAAAAAAATCTCGAGTCAGTCAATATGCATGGCCTTGAAGATTTCACCGCAACAACAACAACAGCAACAACAAAACAATATAAAATACACGCAAATTCACACAATGCGCCGAGTTTGAAAGCAAAACACAAACAAAAAAGATAGAAAAAAAATCATAATAATGAAACTAATTTGCCAAAATATAAAAAGTCAAGATAAAATAGAAAATGTGAATGCATAAAAAAATATGAATAAAATATTGGCTGCTTGTTATTATGGCCGCTGAAATGATTAGCTGGCAATTTGCATAATTTCAAAGTCACAACAAAGTGCACAAGATAAGCGTAATTATTGTTTATATTTTGATAAAATAATGTATTTAATTTGTCAATCGGATGAGGCTGTTGTCACAGATATCTGAGAACATTTTAAGCTGCATTTGATTGCCAAAATAAACGATTGTTAACAACTTTTTGCAAAAGGAACCGTCAGCAACATTTGTTTTCATGTTTTTTTTAACCATTATATTTATTAATTTATTTTCTTAATTATTGTTAGCTTCAAGTAAAAGTTGTTAGACTTTGTAGCTGGTCATAGTTCGTTCAATTGATTAATAGTAGCCAGAAGGTTAATAGGATTACATGAGGCCATTAAGATTGTAGATGTTGTTGTCGTTGTTGTCGACTGCACGCAAGATGTCGTGTCAAGTTGAATGTTTTTTGACATTTCATTTGTTATTCAATCTTTTTGACAACTCAGCGCCAACGACAGTCCGTCTGAACGTCCATTCGTCTGACTTGTTTGTTTGCCTCGCACCTACTAGCTGCTGGTCTTTTGCAGCAGCTGCCCCATGTTGCAAGTGGCCGTGCAACAGGCTGACTGCTGACACTGACAGCTGTTGCTCATTATACATGTTTAATATTATTATTATAATGCTTATGCATATTATATTGCTGCAATATCTGTGCGTAGTGCACAGATATCGTTTTCCATTTTCCCATTTTCCCCAACGGGCATTTTCTTTCGTCTAACAAACACAAGTTCTACCTTTGGCTGTTGTTATACGAGTCTAGCATTTTGAATCATTATCGTTGCTTATATCTTTTATCCCTCTTCGCCCTCTCTCTCTCTCTCTCTATCGCTCTCTCTCGCTCTCTGTTTCTATCGCTCTCTAACGCTGTGTTAGTTTATGTCCATTTAGCTTTTGTTGAAACTTTGCACTGCATTTTGCCAACGTTTCATAAACTGCACAAATACAACGGGAATTTCCATTGCTTCGTAATTGCTATTATAGACATTGTTATACCCCGTTGGCTAGTTGACTGACTGAGTGACTGACTGACTGACTAACTAACAGACTGTCGTTTTATAACAGCAACAGCAATAGCAACAACAATAAAGTGGCAAGCTTCATCATCATTACACGGAACTTTTCAGCGTTTGCTTTGGCGTCAAGCTGTCTGAGCCGAGCGTTGAGTGGCTTTCCACTCGCATGTATCATGTTCACATTCATTTTTGCGCACTTGCATTTCGAGCAACAACAGCAACAACAACAGCAACAGCAACAACAATTGCAAAACTAACTGACACCATATGCATATGTTCGTATGCCTATAGTATATAGTATAGTAGTATATATAGTATTCTGTTCCATATGCCATAATTACGTTAACGATTCTCGTTATTCGCTTTTGGCCGTTTGAACAACATTTTTGTGAGTAACTCGTAACTTGACTCTCCCTTTCTCTCTCTCTCCCTATATATATATTTGTTTTTTTTCTCTGTCTAGCTGGCATATTACTTTATGATCCGCATCAAATCTATCAAAATCACAGCTCACCTGAATATTTCCTTTAATTAATGCAACTTTCATGTTGCAATATGCTCATAAATCAGTTTAATAAGCACGCAAAATAATTGCCAAGTGACATTTATGTGTGTGAGCAGGTGTATATATGTGTGAGTGTGTGTGGGGTGGGTGTATGAGTGTATGAGCAATTTTCACGTCAAAGTGCAAATTATTTATGCTCTTTGTACCCTGCAAAATATGCATGCAGTGGAATAGATACAAGAATTCACAGAAAATATAGTTGAATTGAACTGTATATAAATACAAATATTTAAAAATATAACAATAGTTATAAATATAAAATAGTTTTTTGCCAGAGATGCCTTAACTTATTTTCACAGTCAAGTTTGTTGCTTGCTTTTGGAATTAAAATTGGAAAATTGTAGGGTATTTTAAATTCGACTGACTTTTCGCAAAGTACAATCAACTGCAATTGTGGTCTAACATGTTAAGTGACACACGCAAAAGTGATTTGAATATTAGTTGGACATGTCACAACTGGGTCGCAGGGTTGGTAATTGCGTTTTGTGCTTGATTATTGACAAAGCTGGGAAAGTTGCAGCTGGAAATGCAAGTTCCTTAACAATCGGTCATTATACACGATCTCTGGAGTGGCACTACTTCACCTATGTGCAGTCCATCTGCCTGGCTCATTAGCACTATTTCAACAGGATATCAGGCCCAAGTTTTATGCCCTCAGCTCTAACGAACCCAATTTCCGCCAAAGTGCTTGACTGACTTGACTGAACGAGGGGGAAAAACACAGCCGGCTGGCAATTTCACAACGCTGAGTAATCCAAAAAAAAAAAAGAAGAAGAAAAAAGAAAAGTCGCTGCACTCCGCTTATCGCATGGCCCAAAGGCTCGCGTCAATTCGAAACTCGAACTGGTCGGCAAATTGTTGGCAGCAAAATCGTCTTTGACTCGCAAATCAAAATGAAAAGCAAGAAGGGAATACGAAGCCAGTAAACTCTTGACCAACATTTGAAGCAGCTGCCAAGCGAGAAGCAAGCAAAATATTTCACCAGCTAGTAAATTGTAAAATTGTTAAATTCTGAGACCCTATTAAATGAAATGTTGACGGTGAGTGTTGAGTATTAAGAACTTACTGCTGGCAACTGCACTTCCCATAGATATGCAATTACGAGTACTTTTTGACTTGTATTTAAGTTCCACAAAGCTAAGCAAAATGTCGCTCGGCGGAAATAGATACCAAGAGCAAAAAACGATCCTTGGCTAAAAGGAAAACTAAACGGGGGATATGTGTGTATGCTGACGTTGCAAAAGGACTCAGAAAATACAAGGGCGTAGTTGCCCTTCTCTCTCTCTCTCTCTCTCTTTTTATTTTGCTGTTGGCTCTTGGCAAATGCCGTTTATTTCTATACAGACAATTCAACAAAGTCTCTCCACAGGCAGCTCAAATCGAAAGCCAAGCGAAAGCCAACGTTGAGGCTAAGGCTAAAGCCTAATGCAACAACCTACGCCCCCCAACAGAGCTTGGGCGTTACCTAGAAAGGACATTTTGTCAAAGCAGCCAGCAGGTGCTTAAATTAAAAAAGGGAGCCGGATAAACAAAAAATAGTAGATGGAAAAAGGAAAACCCTTCCCTTGCCAACGGCGTTTGCTGCGTGGGCGTCATGGTGAGATAAAGATAAAAATATCCTGGGGAAAAATAAATGATGGCATTGGTAGTGAAAATCAACCGAGCAGAGCACGATGAAAATAGCCACAGAATTGTGGGCGTGGCCAAAAGCCAAATGGCCTGGAAATGATGGGACGACTCCACTTCAGGCTATTCCCTATTAAACCTATTTTTTTTTGTTTTTGGTTTTAATTGAACTGGAAATTGAGACTAGCCTTGAGCAAAGATCTCTCTCTCTGTCAATTCTCAACTGGTTTTTGACTGATATTGAACTCGTCATCAATTGTAACGAGCCATGACATTGATGTTGATTCGGAAACTGCTGCCGAAATCAGTAAACAAATATCATTTGTTATCCGTCATGATTATGCAATATTCGTGCCACAATTATCGCTGGTATTTGCATAAATGGACAGCTGAATGAGTAGCAATTTTCCATCCGAATGAAAAACGCGGCCAACGCCAATGGAAAATGCCAAGAAATGCAAACAATATAAAAAAATACAAACAAACAAACAAAACGAATGGACAAGTTTCAGTCAGGAGGAAGTTAAGAGCTTGCCAATGGCAAACAAACAGTGGACGAACCGAGAGTTACGAGCCAACAGGAAGCTGAGCTCCAGGTTGCCACCCCCCTTCCACTCCTGTGCTCTCTGTGCTCCTTGTACTCCCTTTGCCCCCTGCTGGCGGCTGGATAGGAATTGGAATTGGAATTGGCACTGGCCAAACGTTGCGCATGCGCCGCGACGACCCGTCGAGTGACAGACGCATAAAGGGACAGCGGGGACTGATTTAGAGTGGACCAAAGACAGTAGATGAGAGGATGGAAGATAGAGAGATGGAAGATGGGAGAGAGCAGAGAGCAGAGAACCGGTCGCCTGACGGCTGCCGGCTGCCGGCGGCACTGACAGCTGTTGATTGATGAATCCTACAGTAATGCCCCCGAGTGGCAGAGGCTGCTGCAGCCTGGGGAGAGACTTGGGTCTGCTGTCAACTGCCATCAACTGGCGGCAGTCAACTCCTCCTGCTCTTTCTCCTCTTTCTCCTCCCGCTTCTCTTCATGAGTTGTGGCGAAAATGTGGCTCGCTGCGATCGTTAAGTAAACTCTCTTCTTTGATGATGACGCAAAACCTCTCGTTGGTCCAAGTCCGAGTCCAAGTCCGAGCTTCAGGTTTATGGCTGCGCTTTGGCAATAAACACTTCTAATTGTAATTAATGAGGCGATTGTTTAGTTTTTATGTGTTGATTTTTCTGATTTACTGGCCAACGGCATCCCTTGCAGCCTGGCTAAAAATCAACTCGATGGTGTTCCACTAACCAAATGGAGCATTGAACTTCAGTTTAAGCCAACCACGTAATCAGACTCATATGAAACACTCCACTTTCTATTCTAACTCGGCAACATGTTGCTTTTCCTTTTGCTATTCCTTTTTTGCCAAACAGATTGAAAGGTAAGACAAAGTTTAAGCCACAAAACGAAATGGCCAAGAAGTTGCCAGTGCCGTCCTTAGGCCACGTTTTGTACTCGTATTCAGTTGACTTGTTGCTGTGCATTGAACTTGATTGCCATTTCTGTTCCTGCTTTTGCTGTTGCTGCTGTTGCTGTTGCTGTTGCCGTTGCATGCCCTTATACTTCATGCTCCATGCCCCATGCCCCATGTTGCAATGTGGCTGTGAGTCTGTCTGGTCTGCTCTATGCTATCGTCGCAAATTTATCTTAAATGCTGCGTTTAGCTTGTGTTTTTCTTTCTTTTCTTTTCTTTTCGTTCTCGTCTCACGTCTCGTTTCTCGATTCTCGCCAATTGCCAAACACTTTTCGGGCTACAGAAATTAATGGCTCCAAGGCGCGCCTAATGATCCAGTTGAAGCCTCAACGTTGACTTCAAATGAAAATGTGAGCTCTGGCGTCTTTTATTTGCTCTAACCATGCCATCGCTTCCAAACTCCCAAACTCAAACACAGTCCAACAAAAATCACAAATAATTGCAACGCTGACACGCCAATTCACCCAGAAGTGAGCGGGGGTGAGGGGAGAAGAGAAAGAGGTGTTAGTGTTGTTAGTATTGTTGTTGTTGTTGCTGTTGACATGGCGATTTGCATGTTTAATGCTCATGTGTTGTGCTCATAAATTGAGCGTTGCAAAAAAAGGTCAAGCGGCGAACATGTTACCAAATTGTTAACAGAAGCTTTATAATTGTCTCGCATGTATTTTGTATGCGACCTGGCGGAAAACAACCCAAAGACACCTCGTTTATAACAACACGAACAGCAATAGAACCGAAACTAAAATAGACAATTTGTATATGATTTGAAATACAGCTACACTATAATTTTCTTATTTCTTGAACATATTTAAATAGTTAAACGCAATAACTTCAAACAATATTTTAAGAGGAAAACTTAAGTAAAAGTCTGGCAATCTAGTTTGTTTTGAACTTTTGTCAAAGATCAGTCTGTAGATTGTGATCAGCATAAACAAACAACAGTTGCTAGTTCAGTCGGTGTTGTTGTTGCTGTTGCATTGTTGTCTTGACTCTTTTGTCAGCATTAACATACGTAAGTGTCAGTGTCAGCCGCATGTTGCTACCGTGAGCTGCAACAACGCGACGTGAGGAGGCAGCAACAAAGTACGCGAGGGATCGCATGTGTCTCGTGAGTTGCAAGTTGCAAGTTGCAAGCTGCAAGCTGCAAGCTGGGCTACCGTTGAGCCAAATCGAAAGCCAGGCTGAAAGTGGAGGCCAAGAGTGCAATTGATTTATCGTGACAATGGGCGCACTGCGAGTGTTTCTGCTATCGATGTGTAAATTTAAATTTCGTGTCTCATAAACTGGACAATGGGGCACAGGAGCAACACTGTAGCGCAATCGATTGTCAGGTAATTGTAAATGGAACCAAAGTCGATACATGAAAATAATTGATTGCCCATACGGCAGCAACTGTCAGCAACATGTTGCAGCAACAGCTAAGGCAACTGCAACAACCGAAGCAACAGCAGCAACAGCATAAAGTGAATGCCCTCAGTGACGTCACGAGTGCACGAATCAAGTTTCTCGCCTCGCTGCAATTATCAGCCAAGTCCAGAGAGATAGCTAAAAAGACAGAGAGAGATAGTCGGGAATCGCGAGCAAAATACAAAATCCAGAAGAAATATGAATAGCAAAACAAAATGCATGAAATCAAAACAAAGCGAACAAGGCAAAAAGTAAAATGAAGAAGAAAATAACATAAATAACAGAAAAAAGCAAGCGCGAGTGGAACGAACTCTGCTGCACTCTGAGCAACAGCAGCAACAGCAGCAACGGCAACAACAGCAACAGCAACGGCAGCAACATCAACTGTGGGAAAGGCAATGCGACGGGTGTTGAAGTGGAACGTGGAGCGAATGGCCAGCGACAGCAACAACTATAATAATGATGATGTTGTTGATGATGATGATGATGATGATGATGATGATGATGATGATGATGATGTTGATGATAATAATGTAGCAGCGCAGAAAGAGGACGGTGACTAAATGCAACAAGCTGCGACTTTGGACTTGCAATTCGCGCTCCTTCTCACTCTCTCTCTCTTTCTATTTGCCTATCCCTCTCACTCTCTCTCTCCATCTCTGCTTCTCTCCCTCTCTCAGTGTGTTTATATCTTATGTGCTAGTAAATCCAGTTGATGAGCAAGTCCACGGCAAGTGGCAGCAACAACAGCAGCAGCAGCGACGGCAGCAGCAACAACATTGCTGGCATTATCAACAACAACATCGCTAAATGTGTGTGTGTGTATGTATGTGTGTGTGTGTGGAAGTGGCACAAAAAGCAGCTGGCAAGAGGCTTGGCCATCGCCGAGTGCTTCGGCACTCGCAATGTTGTTGCTGTTGCCGTTGTTGCTGCTGCCGCCGCCTATTGTTGTTGCTGGCGCACAAACATGTTGCTCACTGGCTCCGCGACATGATTCTGAGGCGCAGATATAAACAAAACAAAAGCAACAAAAACAACAACAACAACAACAACAACGAGGCAACCACGACAACATTGAGGATGAGGATGAGGTTGGCAAAAACAAAAACAATGTTGGGATAGGTTCTGTTTTTGGATTGCCGCATTTTGCCAGAGTCTGAACAACGACCATTATTATCATCTGGTTTTGGTTTTAGTTTCGGTTTAACTCTCAACACAATTTTTACCTGCAATCGCAACTAAAACAACTACCCAACAACGACAATTGTCTAGTTTGAAGATGAACCTGCAAGATTTTCCAAATAAATTAAATTTTTAAGTATTTTAAAACATTCAAGATTTTATATATAATATTTACAATTTCTTGACTTTTTGTAACATTTCCCCTTTTTCATCTGTTCTTTTCATTGCAGGTGAGTTTGTAAACAAAAAATGAATCATTAAATAAAACAAGAGTCAGCAAAAGTCTTTGGTTTGGTGAGTTATCAGCTTAGTGATGAAAAGCATGGAAAATCCTTTAATGGACAGCTTATTTGCACTATTTTGTTGCTAAGAAACAAGAATTAAACTTTGCTTTTAGCAAGACAGGAAACAGCAACAGCTTCCACTGTGGAGTGCCAGCTGTTGCAGGCACGATCAAAGCAGCAGACAGCCGACACCACAGCAACAGCAACAGCAGCAGCAACGACAACAACCACCACTGAATGTTTAACAAGAACAAAGCCGTCTTTTAGAAACCGCGTTACGCATTTTTAATTACCAGCTTCGATTGCAGGCGGCGACACAACAACAGCAACAGCAACAACAACAATACAACAAAAGAAGAAAACCTGCAAGGCAATTAAAAAATTAAGCAAAAATTTTGCAACGACTTCAAGTGGGAAATGTTGCTGCTGCCGTTGCAAATGGGTGTGGCATTGGTTTGGGGCTGCAACGTCTTTGGGGTTTTTTTCCCTTCTTTATTTTTTGAGTCAATTCAAAAGCTTTTTGCAATGTCAACGATGCGACAACGATGCGGTGGCAATGCATTTCCTGCCAACAACAATAATACAATAATAACAACAACCAACAGCAGCAGCAGCAGCAACAACAACGATAATAACAAAAACAAAAGCCGAGCCCCAACAAACTGCGCTGTAATTTATGCGCCTCTTGAACGCGCTTGCCAATTTCTTGTTCTGGCTTTTTGCTTCTCTTTCTGAGAAGCAGTCCCCCCCTTCCCAGTTGCCCCCTTCTGCTAGGCCTCCTCCTGCTGTATCATAATCCATGCATCCGCATGAACGTGCACCCCCGCCAACAACAGCAACAACAGCAGCAGCAACAACATTGAAGATTTCTTTATTACTTGGGCACGTTCGTTGACGTTGATGTTGATGTTGACGCTGCTTGTTTCGCTTGGGGTCGAGGCCGGTCATTAATATCCACGCATGAAGTTCAGCACATCGACCTCTGCCACCCCTCTACTCCCTCTCCCCCATTCTCTCGCTCTCGCTGAATCTTCCTCTCTGTTTTTTTTTTAAATATACGCCCACACTTCCCAATTGGAATCAGCTGTATGCATAATATTTGCTGATTCAGTATTCAGTCGCAATTCCATGTTGAGGATCCGCTTCGTCACTTCGTCACTTCGGCCACTTGTCCAGGTCAGTGCTGTGACTCTTGCTCTTGCTCTCTCTTTATCGCTTCCCTTCTCTCTCTCTCTCTCGCTCTCTTTATCTTTGTCATACGTGAGTTGCTTTGGCAAGCAAAACTTTGTCAGAGGCTGCAAATGCTTCTGTCGCCGCACGACTTATCGACAATGATGGTGATGATGATGATGATAATGATGATGACAATGATGATGATGACGTTGTTGTTGCTGTTACTCTTGTTGTTGCTGCTGCTGTTTGTGCTGCGACAACAATCACGAATGTAGCATGATAATGATTTGGCCCAAATGCTGATAATGATGTTTGTTGTTGATCACACACAATGGCCCACAGTACTTACACATGTTTCCGAGGGTAAAACCAACAGTTTATTAATTCATACCAATAGCATTATATTTATAAATTTAATCAAATTATGTTGAACTCAAATTAATTTTCATATATCTCAATATTGAAATTCTAAATAGTATATTTTAAAATTCTTTTATTTTAATTTTTTTTAATATGCCTTATTGTGAAATGCGTTTTATTCTTAAAGAACTTGAAAACATATTTTAGAATTATTTGACAGGGAATCGAACTCAGTTATTTTTCAATTTCATGTGACAAGCGACTCTAACTAGAGAACTCACATAAAAGTCCTTAAGGGAACCTTGTGAGCAACCCTCGGTACGAAATTTCCACAGACACACAACTCTTTTTGTATTGAGGCAGTTCCATAGTCCCTCCTCAGAGTACAAAGCTCCCATTCTATGCCAGGTCAGGTGCCCGGTGCCGTAAAGAAGTTGCTGCTGCTGCTGCTGCTGCACGTTGTTGTTGCTGTTATTTTGGTTGTCTTGGGGCAGGCCAGGCCGGCCGGCCGGCATTATATCTCATTACAGAGATCAGCATAAACAAGCACTGAGCATGCTGCAGCAATAACAACAGCAACAACGAAAAAGGGGCAAGCAACGATCAAGCGATACATTTTGCCAGCATGCATGCCTCATAGAGCAGCAGAGAGAGAGAGAGAGAGTAATAGCGAGAGAGGGAGATGGGGAGAGCGCGTGGCATCTTGCGTACTCGAGGCAATTGAACTCTGTGTTGTTGCGCGTGAAGGTGGACATGACGAACCCAGTCCCAGTCCCAATCCCAGTCCCAATCGCAGTCCCAGTCCAAGTTCCATGCACTCGATCCGTGTCCAAGCGAGTAAAATTGAATTAGTTGTTGCTGTTGTTGTTGTTGCTGCTGTTGTTGTTGTTGCTGCTGTTGTTGTTGTTGCAGCTGTTGTTGTTGTTGCTGTTGAGGCAGGTCAGTGCCGTTGTCGTTGCTGCAGCTTCAACTCGAAACTGGGCTGCCTTTTTTTACAACACGATGCGTCATCATAATCAAGTTCGTTCTATACATGGATCGACGAGAGATGATTCCCAACTGGACGTGAAACTGATCGATGCGCCTCGTTCAGGCGTTTTAATGATGCGTCAGAATATTGTTTACGCATCATTTTACATGTCGGCAAATGAGGACTGCGAGTGAACTGAGCCCAAAGGCAATTGTCGTACTCGTATCTAAATCGACAGATACACATACATACATAGACACATGTATCTGTTGGATGCATGCATCTTTAGCCCATTGGCTAAGATGCAATGCTGCAATGGCATACTGCGACTATGAAATTATGAAATATTCTCAAAGTGGGCTGTTTCCTCAGCCGCAACTCAATCGTGATGTGTACATTAAAGCACGAATTTGCCAGCGGTTAAAATTGAGCGTCTGTGAGTGTAAGAGTATCTGTATCTTAAACTGAACAGTCTACTATATATTATACTTTGTAGTGAAAGAAGGTCCGGTCATAAATCCACTTTTCTTTATATATTTAAAAACTTTAACCATAAATGTAGCTGTGATTTGATTTAAATTGATATGAATCACATTTATTTAAATCAATATTGGTATTTTAGCTCAATATCTTCAAAAATATGAAATTTGTGTTTAGTTCAAATTTAGATTTATCCATTTATTGCTCATGTTTTGCCATGTTTAATCCTCAAATCAAAAACCTTTTTAGCCATTAAAAAATGTCAAATTGGGTGCTGCATTTTTTATGGTTTAATTTATGCAGTTTGAAATGAATTCATGTAGCATATTGTGTATTGTGTACATTCAGTTATTGGAATTGGAGACTGTCGCCCCCAACGTGTACTGAGTCCTTGGTCCTTGTATCTGCTGAAATATTTACACATGCTCACAATTTATGGTATTGGCTGCCGAAAAATGCCACAGTCCATTGAGGGGGAGCACGTTGTACATGGATGCAAAAATAAATTTCAATAGACTTTTTATGCAGAAAGTGTCCACCCTATCGGCACACGCCACGACACATGGCACAGTGTTGCCAGCGTGCAACAAAGAAAGGGAAAAAAAATAAAAAATGGGAAATGGGAAAGAAAAAGGGTTGCCATGGCGCCTGGTCAAACAAGAACCTTTTGCCGTTGCACTTTGTTTTAGCTTGTTTACATTTCTTTAGTTCGGTTCAGTTGGCCGTTTTGTGTTGTGCTTATTCGGCTTTTATGCTTAAGCTTATGGCCAGCGCCTTTTCAGGCTTCAGCTGCCGTGTTGTCGCAAAAGTTCCTGTCCCTCAGTCCTGTCCCTGTCCCTGTCCCTGTCCTTGTGTCCTGCCCCAGCAGTAGGGGCAAAGTCAAGTGCAGAACAGGAAGAGAGAGAGTGAGAGAATGGACGACATGCAACGAATAGAGCTAGAGGTATTGCTTATATTCCTTTGAGTTCAACGACACACAGGATAAGCAACAGCAACAACAACAACAACAATAACAGCGGCAGCAAGGCCTACCACAACAACAACAACAACCGGCATAAACATTGCCAACAACACAAAACATACAAAATGTAAACGTTGCAAAAAGGCGGCGAGCAAAGGCAAAACGAAGCTCAAATCGAAAACAAAGCCATGGCTAAAGCAACAACAACAACAACAGTAACAGCAACAGGAGGGGGCAACAACAGGAGGGGGCATGCAACCATCTGCTAGGGGCTTAGTTGTGCCAGGCAGCACGTACAACGTCTGCACTTCAGGTTAAAGTCAGTGCAACAATCGAAACCCACAGCCGAAACCTGTGTGCCGCACTAGAGATGTGGCATGTGGCATGAGCCTGGTCATGGGCCTGCTGCATGTTCCTGGTTCCTGCTCCATGGGCTTTTCATTTCTTTTCGACTCAATTTTTTATTTTGTTTTCCTTTTATTTGGCATCAACACACAGAGTCCAAAGATGAAGCCCAGCACGAACGGCAAAGCAGGGCACGAGTCCAGACGCATCTCTAGTGTTGCAAGGCTCCGCCCAACTTGCAACGTTTTGTGTATCCTGTTTTCCATCGCCCTCAGCTCAATGCCCCGTCCTGGCACACGTTTTTCACGCATATGTTCGAGTTTTGAATAGATTTATTTCAGTTGTTGGATACAAAATCTCCAATTTTTCTCTCGTTTATATTGTTTTTGCGACAGTTTGTTGCAGGTGTCACTGCTAATTATAAATCCTTACCTAGAAAAACTATTTCAAATAGATTCGGAAAAAGATACAAAATACTTGACAATAAAATAATTCAATAGAAATGGAATAGAAAATCTAAATTGTCCTGATTTTGCAGCAACTGTATATTGTAGCTTTAACGGCAAAAGTATTGTTTAAAGGGAAATTCGCAAAGAAGTTGCTGTCGTGGCAAGAAATTGGCAAGGAATTCAAAGGAGAATACATTTGATGTATAAATAAATAATATGTATTGACTCGGTCATTAGCTTAGTCGAAGACGTGGCATTTTCCATGTGCTTTGCATTTGCCTAACAAAACAATTACAAAAGGTTACACAGGGGGGTAAATTGAAGGGAAGAGAAGAAAGAGAGGAAAGAGAAGAAAGAGAGGAGAAGGCGGTTGGCAAGCAACAGCATAAACCGGAAATCCTTTCGAACTCGCATATGGCACGCAAAAACCAAAGGCAATATTGGGTGGGTCGGTGGTTCTGCTCTAGGTTCCCATGTTTCTTGTTGTTGTTGTTGTTGTTGGCCGTTGTTGTCGGTTTTTGTCGGTTGTTGGTTGTTGGTTGTTGGTTGTCGGTGCCATGGAAAATTGCCGCTTTTAATATTAGCTTTTATTTGCAATTGTTGCTGTTGGTGGCTTTGTAATAATGCCGTGCGCATGTAATAGGAGCCAGGTGCCATTGCGCTGAGACGCCTCCATGATATTTATATTCCCCATTGCAGCAATCATTTTTCCAGCTGCCCCGTTCCGCCCACTTTTCGTTGTGGTTGTCATCTGCCACAATTTTGTAGGCTACTATTAACCGACATCGCTCGATACGGCTTTTCAAATTTTAATGGCATGACATAAAGCAATGTACAGTCAATTTGTATTTTGTTTTGTTTTTTCTCCATTGCAAGACCCGTTTATTTGTAAACTCGTACGAGTATTTCCCCATTTATTTAACCCAGCAGTATATTTAATAACATACCCAGACTTAAACGACCCTAAAACACAATATGTTGAAACTATTTCCGCTAATGCATTTATTTCACAGAAAATAAAACTGCAATGTACTCGTAATAACATTTGAATGCACACCAACAATCAAAACAATTGCTGCATTAGTATTAGTGAGCTTTTGTCATCATAAAGTTGTGAATAAGTGTAAATGAGCTTTTGTGCCTGTGAGTCATGTGTGTGTGAAAGCTTCAATTGCTTGTGAAATCACAACATGACAAGTCCTTTAATCATAGACGATATTATTTTTGAACTTATCTGATATTGACCTCTCTGCACCTAAAAAATTGCGTTTCACTTCTTCACATTTTGAAATAATATATTTCCATTTAATATTTCAAAACGAAACCTATTCTTAGATATCAATTCTTTGTCCGTTGCAACAAAAGATCTTAGACCCCAAATCGTTGAACAGGGTCTGTCATATCAGTGCGTCGTAAAAACCTCAACAGACTTATTGGCTACGTTGAACTGAAGTTGGTAAACAGTAAATAATATCTATACACTTATTTACATTATTTATATACATTTTATGATGCAAATTGTGTGCGGCTACTCGTATCTTATCAAAGCGATATGACATAAAATAGATGTTTTTATTCTATAAAGCAAAACGAGCACTTGACACAAACCATTTCTGAGTGTGTGTATAAGTGTAAGTGTGTGTATGTGCGAGTGTAAGTGAGTTCATTGTCATCAAGGTCGAAGCGATTGTAACTGTGGCTGCGAGTTGTCAGTAAAGTGTTAAATTATAAAAACAAAAATCCAGATTATGGATTGATATTTGGAAGTGCAACGTTGGCCTTGAGCCTAGACGTCGCACTTTGACTGATAAGACACGAGCGTAAATTTGTTAGTTTTTTTTTTATATTTTTGTATATTTTATTAACCAATGGGATCAGTCAGCCAGTTGCTCATTATACTTATTTTAATTCATTTGCCAGACAACGCGAATTACATCAATTTGCGGGTACATTGAACTTGTAATGCAGATTGCATTATAGTTAACTGCGTTAACATGCTAATTAAATTTAGTTTAATTTAATTATAAACATACACTCGGGAAAAACAACTGAAAACGAGTTGTTATCGTTGTTATCGTTGATGTTGATGTTGCTGCTGCTGTCGTTGTTGCTGTTGTCGAAAAGTCAATGCACCAACAGCTAAGGAAATGAAATTGAAACAGCGCAGAACGAAGAGCGGAGAGTCCAGTGTGGAGAAAACCGCTACAAATTGAATTCAAAAAACAACAACAATAACAATAAGAATACGAAGAAGAAGAACAAAACGTGCAACGATCAATGTTCATCAGTCATCGCTCTCTTTTGCTCTGCTGCTACAATTTACACACGTTTCCAGTGCCACCGTCTGTTCCAGTTCCAATTAGTGATGTAAATCGCTGGGAAAATATCGAACATCGATTTTAAATTGAAATATCGGTGATTTTTTATAATTCCGATATCGATTCTGAATTATTTAAATTAAAAATGATGCTCAAATAAAGCACACTCAACAATATTTCATAAATACAATATCGATATTTTCCGATCTACCGATTTTTATCTATCTACATCTCGACTTCCCCATTTCCAATTTCAAACCCCCATGTTAGCTGATCTATGATTAATCGCTGGGAAATTTTATTGACTAGCAATTGGAAAATTAAAAGTGTAAATAAAAACTGCAATTAAAGTGGAGGCTCAGGTTCGATTTTGGGTTTCAAGTCCAAATGTTATTTACAACTCACTTGTTAGTCACGTTTTTCAAATGGACGCTGAACCGAAGTGCCGATGACAGGCGAACAAATCAAATCAAATGACACAAATATGCCAATTAGCAAGGCAAATTAAATGAAATTAAATCAGAACTGAAAGGAATTTCCCTATAGAAGAGGTCGAGTTGAGGCTAAATTACGAGCACATTGTGTGCCAGTTTTGTGTACAATGGAAAGTCCCACACCGTTATCCAAAATGACCTTCAGTGTCTAGACATATTTGACAATTTTACATACTGAAATACATACATACATCAAACAATACACACAGACACATATACAAAAATATTGTGAACAACTGCGAGTTTATTCAACTTGCCACACTGTGAACTGCAAAGGACGTGGCAAACACCGAGTGGGCGGCATTGGAAACCCAGTCCCATCCCTTGGCCAATATCCAGGACATTGGCACAGTCAACGCACCGATTGGTAAAAAGGGATAGCAAGAGAGCGTGAAAGAGAGAGAGAGCGAGCAGCCCTAATGAAATTTACTGCTTTTTAACTTACACAGGCAACAGCAGCAACAGCGGCAAACAGCAGCCGAAAAATGGCCGAAAGTTTTAGCGCAGGTTTTACTTTATGGTTAGGTAGCAATTAGTGTTAGCCAGATAAGCGAATGGCGTTATAAGAGGCACAGTGCTCGTTTACTTTTTAAGTGTGAAAACTGAATTACAGTGGGTCGAAACTGCTTCTAATTTCAATATACAAAAAATAGCTACACCATGCAACATAATTAAATTAATGCAAATAACAAATAAATAATGATATAGTAATATATTCTGTTGGCAAACATGTGTCAAATGAAATGAAGTGGTGATTGAAGCATGAATCAATTCAAAGACGAAAATTCAATTCAATTAAACATTACTTGAAAGGGAACATTTTCATTTGGGATCCCTTTGCAATTGACAGACACTACTTCAACCCCCTAAGCTAATGTTTGTCTATCTGCCATACCTATCTGCTTTTTTTATGATTAACCATTTAACTTTTTGCGCTCGATGCGTGCCAACGACACAATAAAATGCCAAAAGGCAGCCAAACAAGTCCAAAGCAGCAAAGTATCCTTGAAACGGGGCAATCGCACGCACACGTTGCCAAAAAGGCAGACGACGCCAACGCAGTTCGCCTGCCTCAAAGCCATAAAATCCCCACGACGATGACAACAACAACAACAACAACTACAAGAATAATAAACGCAAAGTAAAGTAAAGTAAAAAAACCAAACGAAATTCAGCGTCAAAACAAAAACAAAACGTGGCCAAAGTTGAGGCAAGTTGAAAAAAGTATAAGAAGAAGACGATGAGGATGATGCTGCTCCAAGAACGGGCAACAATAAGTGCGTGAGCCTCTCGAGCAATGACTTCTAAAGCAAGTAAAGAGAAGAGAGAGAGAGAAAGAAAGAGAGAGAGAGTCTCCTGGTAAATGAAAATGAGTATCTGTTTCAGGCCGACCGGCAGCAGCAGCAGCGGCCAACCGAATGAACTGAATGAATGGGCGGCAGGCGGTTTAGACCCAGTGTCAATGGCATTCAAGCTGTGCGCAGAGACAGCCCAAAAGGTTATTGGACCAACATCATCATCGCTGTCGCGGTCGCTGTGTGTGTGCCATATTTTTAGCCTACTTTACGGCGCGGGATACATGGATGTTGAATGGGTTTCGACTTTTAAGCTGTCTATGTGCGTGTGTATGAGTGTATGTATGGGTGTGTGTGTGTGTGTCGACCATGAGCAACTGGGCGCAAGTATATTTAGAGGTCAATTATCTCAGCACACGCCTCATCCATCCATCAAGTCGAGTCTGACGGCAACACGCTGTGGAGCCCGCAAGTATGCAACGCATTTGTTGCGTGGGCCTAATGATGACTAATTTCGCGCAGTGCAATCGTTGTCAGTTTGCCACAAATATCTTTATTAACAACAACAAGAACAACCACAACAACATCAGCAACAGCAAAAGAATCGAAGATGAAAAAACCACATCACTTAAATCAGCAACTGAACGAGTCAAGTCATTCAACTTTTGATTAATTGCACGTACATGACAAATTGCTGGCTGCTGTTGCACGCGTACTCTCCGCATAATTGTTGACTCTTTGTTTGGCTTTTTAATTTGTCTCAAGCGACGTTTTTGCTAATTAACTAAATTTATTGTCGACTCATGACTTTGACTGCGCTTCTCTCTCTCTCTCTCTCTCTCAGTCTTCATCTTTCTTTCTCTCTCTCTCTCTCTTTCTGTGTTCAAGTTGCTTTTAGTCATGGATTAATATCATTAAAACAGTCAGTCAATTAAAGGTTTTTCCACGAATTGTAACCTCCCGAAATAAAAAAAAAAAAAGAATTAATAATATTGTATGAGCTGCAGCCTCGACATGCAATCGTTGACTGTAGGGCCTGTCAAACCCGCTTGTCGGCCATCCAGGGTGTTTGTAATTGCTCACAATTAACATGGCAATTAGACGAAATGCAAAACAAGTCGAGTCGTCGAGTTTGCGGAGAAATCATGTCAATGCCTGGTATTTGTTGTAAATGAGCGGCGACATGAAATGCCAAAAGAACTATGCATACATCTAGATTTGAGGCAAGTAGCAATGCTGTGCCGCATAATGCGAGACTAGCAAATACCCTCTGAAAATTACATTTGTTCATTTAATCTTGTAGCATCTATGTAATAAAGTTTGTTCCAGTAAGTAATAGTCTTTGGTTAAAATACTTATATTCTGATCAGGGATTAAAACCTTAACCGATTCCGTTTAGTAACCGATTCTTTATAAGCGTTAATTTCGGTTCTGGCGTTAGCAACTTTGATAAGTTTGAACTGCCATAACTTTGTCAAAACTCAATCAATTTCCCTGCGCAATGCAAATTTGTGCATGATTTTACCTCTAAATTCGTTCTGCATTTAAATTTTGTTCATTTTGAAAATTCTAATTTTTTCGAAAAAATCAAAAAAGACAAAGGGGTAACACTGTAAAATTTCCAAAAAATTCGATTTTCAAAAATTTTTAAAAATGAACAAAATTCAAATGCAGAACTAATTTAGAAGTAAAATTATACACAAATTTTCATTGCGTAGGGAAATTGATTGAGTTTTGACAAAGTTATGGAAGCTCAAAGTTATTAAAAATCAGTAAAATCAAAATAATCGAAATTTTCAAACCAAATGGACCAAATTTATATGAGGTCAAATTATAATAAAATCGACATTACGCTGGATCATTCCAGTAACCAGATAACATTAAGTCTTTTTTCATGTGAAGCAATGAATAACGCTTCTTAGTTTATTCAACCGAAAACCTTATTTATTTGTATTTTGTGTAACTTAAACCGATATTCGTTTCGGTTTTAATCCCTGATTCTGATCATACTATATCACTATGAGAATCTATGTAGTTAACTTGTGAACTGTAGACCATGGTGTCACCTTTCAACAGGGTATTAAAAGCAAAAGAAAAATAAGCACCGATACGAATCGGAGTGTAATGCATATTTATAGGCACAATTCCAATTGGTTTGTGCACGAAAGTCGGCAAACTATTTGACCCCGACATGGTAAACTTGGAAATGGGCACACGAGGCTATCTCCCAGTCGCGACTCGCAACTCGCAACATGCAAACACGGCAAGTGCAGGGCTGCTCCTCGATTCGATTGGGCTTGGATTTGGTTCCGTCTGCTTCGCAGTTTTGTGCCAGTTTATGACATCGCTATCTCAACCAAACAGCGCGAATATGTCAACCCAAGAATTGCCAATGCCAACGGCAAGGGAATACCCCTTAAGGGAAAATTCCGGGAATGGGGGAAACTAGAAATAGATTTTATTGAAAATATACCGGTAAACGTTTAAATTTGATGCAAATTGTGTAGTAAATGGTAAATGTTGCACACTAATTTTCTTAACTTTTCTGTCTTTACAGGTGAGTGCTTGCCACACCGCATTGCCACACTGCTCCACATCCACATCCCGACTTTGCCAAATGCCCAATGCTGTAAGTAAACTTTTGAGACAACTTGCAACACACAACTTGCAACTCCTCAACTCAAAATGCCTTGTCGGGGCAGCAAATGAAGCGAAATCAAAATTGCAAATAACATTTTAAAGCCAGACCAATAACAACAACAACAACAAGAACAACAACTGACAACAAACATCTATCGCCAAAGGCAGCAACACCACTGAAAACCTTTTGCCTCAAGTGGGCGTGCCTTTAACGCCCTCCCTTTCCGCCGACAACAAACAGAAACTTGCCATAACAAAGTTAGCCATAAAATCCGTTGCTCGACTAACAAAAATCGCCCATTGAGCAAAAAGGCAATTTGATTTCGATGCTTTTTGTTGTTATTTTTATTTCTGCATTTTTTTTGTTTTTGGTTTTTGTTTCAATTTCGGCTATTCGTAGTTTAGCTACGGGACTCAGGTTGCTCATACGCCGCGTCTGCCGGGGTTGCGGACCGAGGACCGAGCCCGGTGATTACGAAGTTATTCAAATGAAATGTTTGCGCTGGCCATTACATCATCGGGCCTGAACTACTGCATTTTTCTTTGTCTTTCTTCCATTTTTCTCGATTTTCCTTTTCGGTTTTGTGTGTTGATTGCGCACAAAAAAATGCGGAAATTTCGTTATGCCGAAAACTAAAAAAATTTATGAAAATTACTGTGGCAACGATTCAGTTTTTGGATTTTGTTTTATACACTTTCGTTTGTTGATGGCAATAGCTGAAATTCGCTTGAAGCAGCTGCTCCACATCCATTTCGTCCCGTCCAGCGTGCCTAGTCATATTATTATTTTGTCTTTGTTTCCGCTGTCCGTAAACCCTCCGGGTAGCTGGCAACTTATTTGCATTTTGTCAGATTTCAAGATTTTCAAATAACAATTGTCATTTCATCAATGCAAATGTTGTTCGTTGTCAAATTGAATGGCATTTAAATTCGCTCAACTTTTCAAAGATCTCAACTGGATTGAAAACAGATTTGAAAGCAGATAGAGCTCTTAACAAAATTAAGATGCATTTACTACAATTCATTTCTCTTAGAACAATTGCAACTACAACTTAAAATAATTAATTAAATTTAATGCTTTAATGTAATTGGATTATTTGAGCTTTTACTGATATAAGTTCATCCATGATTTTACTAAATTTTCCGAGACACTTTAAGATCTTATTACATTTATTTGAGGAGCTATAAATAATTGTTTCTTAAATGAGAACGACCTCACAACTTATATAACAAATAACTTCAGTTGGCTCCCCATAGTTACGAAATTATCGTTCCCGTATCGTATTACGATTTATGATTTGGAAAGCAGCTGGAAAACCGCAAAAGCAAAACGAATTAATTAGGAAATGCTGTGTATTAAATTACAAAAGAAAGCAATAACAACACGGAGAAGGAAAATCAGCGGGAAGCAAACTGAACAATGGTATTTGCAGAAGGGACGAGTTAGTAAGACTTAAATCTTAACAAAATTCCTGGCCAAGAAATGTAAAAGATTATTAAAATGATTTAAGCTCTTTTCTTAGGGGTCGATGAATGCCGAAGATCTTTAAATTGCTAAAATTTAGAGCATTGTGTACTAAAGAGTATTGTACAACAGACTCTTTTTAGGACTAAGTTGTTAGAGCCCTCCCATTTAGCTGCTGCCTTATTGTTTCGAGTCAATAATTGAGATGAGGTCTAACTGAGGGTTGGCGAAAAAAAATTCTAATTAAAAATCTTCCGGTATTTGGCATTTTATCTAAACAAGAAGATGCTGAACAGTCGGAGGACTCCAGATGGAGATGAAGCCAAGCGAAAGCAATGTAAGCAAGAGTGAGAGAGAAAACAAATAATGAAAAACCAGGACCAGGAAAATGGGCGACACTTTCGCTAGAATCCTGTGAGCTGCTGCCGCTTGCATAAAAATAATGAAAAAGCTGCAAATTGGGTCAGCAGAGTAGAAATTAAAAAGCCAAAGGAAAGCAAGAAGACAACTTTAAGCATGGCCTGTTATCATTTGCAATTAAACGCGTCGACACTTAGCCGGCAAAAACTTTGTGAAAGTGGCTAACAAAAAAGAACCAAAAAAACGACTAGAAGAGCAGAGAAAACAACTAAAATTTGAACTCAAAAGTTTAACAGAGCAAGAAAGAAAAAAAGCATAATTCTATAACAAATTGGATGGTTAGAAGCAGCTGTTGAGGCTAGAGACTGAAGATTGTAGGGAATTGAGGGGCTGCACGGCTTATCGCATCAAAATTTCAAGTACCATGGAATTTAAGAAATTGAATATTTAAATCCGGGCGTAAATCCAAAGAAGCATCAAATTGAAAAGGGTTGGAGCCCTTCAGGCCACGAAAGCCACATGAAATATGCAAACGGAGAAAACAGAAAAAGCAAAGAAAACAACATATATACAAAATAGAAAAGCGGAATGAAAATTATGTATAATGCAGGCAAAGACGAGACGAAGTTGTTGCGAAATTTGTTTTTCCAAAAATGAAATTGCTTTCAAATTTTGCCACATTTCTTTTTTTTTCTTCATTTTTATTTTTGTTACGTGCGTGTGCAATTTGAAAGCGCAATGGAATTGAATTTCAAATTGTATTGGTATTGCTTTCAGTTTGTGATGTTTGTGGGTGTGAAATATGTTAAAGTCATAACGATATGGGTTATGGCTTTCATATGGGTTCTCTTTATGCAACTGCCGCAAGTTTTCCTGTTGCAGTTTCCAATTGACTTTCTATGACTTTTCTGTCCAGCATTTGCATCGAGATGAAATATTTATAATAAAAGAGGGAAGTTTACTTAGTGACAGCCAGAGAACTAAAGCGGAAGTCGAAAGAAAGCCACAAAGTAATACCGACAGAAAAAAATACAAATTTGAGTCAATAAAATAAAATGTCAACCACATCTTATATCAGTTACTTTTTTGCTACTTTTTCTATAAGTCATGACGCATCTTTCTATTCATTCTGTATTTAAATTTAAAATGTATATGCACTTATATTTGCACTTATAGTCTTATTTATTATTTTAACTATTTAATGCAGTCTTTTGATTATCAGAGATCATACATAATTTAAAAAAATATACTCTTATGTTACTCTTTTCCTATCTTTTATTATTCTCAAAAAATTGATCTTATTAAATGAGTTGACGAAATTTTAAAAAACAACTGATACCTTGGCTAATATACTATACTTCAATATGAACAAGTGCAGTACAAATTTTAAACCATATTATGGGCAAAGCTTCGGTCGCACACAGCTCGGCCCTTTTTTTAAGCACTTTGAAAATGTCTAATTTGTTGGCCATAAGCGGCTTACAGTCGCTCCTTTGACAGCACATCAAATAGCATTTCAAATACACATAGACAAGCGGACAGACAGAGGGACAGAGAGAGGGACAGACAGACCGTCAGGTGCAGTTTTAAAGCCGTAGAGTGGTTAGGCACTCCTGGCCAGGTGTGTACCTAGGTAGATAGTTAAGTTCTAAGGTGCGCTATAAACCGCTTTTGACTCCCTCTCGTGTAATCCCCGCTAGCATCGAGATCTACCAATATTTGTCGTTCTTTCGGCCAATACGAACGCGTTTGCCCAAATGACAAACGTATCGAGTTCATCTAAAAATGACCAGAGTTGATGTATGCCATTCCATTTTTCCAAAAAGCTGTTCCACAAGTTGATTATTTTTTGACCATTGCCAGCCAACATTTTTTTGTCACTTTGTGCAGCTGTTTTTTTTTTCTTTTTTTTTTGATAAGGTTTTTTTCTGCCATCAGTCCGCTGAGTTTTGGGAATTATTATGTGGCCATTTGAACGTAACGTTGCGCTACGTTGTTGAAGACACGTGTCCCCTGTCCCCAAAGTCTGGGACGCCTCGTACATCAACGTTCTTGTCTGGCATTTTATGCGTTGCCTTTGAGAACTAAATTGAAATGTGTCCCATGGGCTGGAATGGCATGCTCCCCGCCCACTACTTTAATGGCAGCCCTCGGTAAGACCTCACTCAAGTTGTCCCTCAATTTGTAAAGAGTTTAAAGCGTTTAAGGTTTGTTTTCCTTCCTGCGCAGCTGAGAAATCTAATTTAAATTCAAAATCATTTTTTTGTTATATTCGATGCCCCACAAAGTATGCTATGGAAATGTGTTATCGAAATAGAGTTACATTTTGTCAGCAGGGCTTAAATCATAAGGCCAGCATAAGACTTCGAATGTGAATGAGAACATGAATTTGAGTACATGCACATTATGTACTTGTGGATGTATGTATGTATGTGTGTGTGGCCCCTTTGCTATATATGTAGTTGGGTTGACGCTTGACCTGGTTTACTTTTGATTGTACAGTGTGTGAAAAGAGGAAGCTCCCCTTCTTCCTCTCTCACTCTCGCGCTTCCTTCCTCTCTCTTTTTCTCTTGCTGATAAGTAAACATAACTTTCCAATGTACAGTTACTGCAATATGTATGCGCTAGGCCTTGATGCAGTCAGTCGCTGTTGCTGTTGCTGCTGTATTTGGTACAGCCTCGCCACAGTCTGTGGCAAGGTCATCCCGGGCGTTAAGCCTTGTGCTATATCAGTATGCAACAAACACACAACAACAAAAAAAATATTGTAAAATTGGCAAGTGGAAAGCGTGTGCATATTTCGTCAATTGTGTTGCTCAAAGTGACCTAGTTACTATTTTACCCCGGCTTATTGCTGCTTGGCTTGCATTCTGGGTCAACATGCGGGTCAGGCACGAGCAACAGCAACAACTACGACAACAACTTCAACAACAACTACAGCCCCTATATTACTAGCCCCCAGTCAGAGCTTAATTGAAATAGATGAGCTGCCATCAGCCTGTTCTTACACATACAACAATAGATATATATATATATAGCAGTTACTTTGGTACAGTTATGCTCTATAGTTTCTGTTGGGCTGTCACTTAACTAGCATCCCCAAGAAAATGTCACTTTTCCTCCCCACTGCCCCAAGGTCTCTGCTGTCACAATTTCATATTTTATTTTAAGCCAATTACTTGGGTCCGAGGCCCAGTTGAGTCTTTAAAGCATCATCAAAACCGCAAACTGCTGCGACCCACTGTGCGCATTGATTAACCCACGACAACCAACAAACTGGATACAGGACGACCCATTCAAGCTCCATTTGGCAATTACCGCAGCAATAAAAGTCAACGGCAAATGCAGAGAGAGCTTCTCGGCATATAATACAGTTTTATTATCACATCCAAACCACATCCCACCCCCCCCTTTCCCCCACCACCTCTCCTTAGTCCACAAAATTTACGTGTGTCAAATAATAATTTCAGCTTGCTTATCTTTTCTTTACGGGGCGCAATGGCGAAAAACCCTTTTTTAGTTGAAAGTGTTGACAAAATTTACATTTCACAATTTACGCAAATTTTTATGTCATAATTGGATTCCAGCCATTGTTGCGGCTCCTTCTCGTTGGAGATGTGACAATGGCGTTGATAATCAGACCTGTTTTTTGCCCTGGTCCATTAACTTGCGGCACAAAACTGGGGGATGTTGTGGGCCAAAAGGACGAAGCCTCGTTCGCCACATTTGCCTGCTTGTAATTCGAGCCTTTTCACTGATAAGCCATTTTATGAGAGTGAGTGGTTGTGTGTGTGTGTGTTTGTTTGTGTGTGTGTGTGTGTGTGTGTGGCAAGAAGAGAGGACTACAAGCTGTGGTAAAATTGTGCTCTGCCGGAAATTGCTGTCACTTGCACAGCCAACGACTTTTGCATGCCACTGTACTGTACTGGACACAAATGACACCTTTCAGTTGATCAGCCCGTCCTCAGTTTTCATATTCTGTCAAGGAAATCAAGCCAATTAAAAGCTGAAATGAAAATTGAAATGAAATACTTATCAAATAATTAATCCAATTGCATAAGTAAGACAGTGACATGTTCTTAACTCGATTACTTTCATTTCCCTTTGCAAGTAATATTATTTAAATATAATTTATTGCACATTTCACCAGCTGCTAGTCAACTGTATACAATTTATTTGATTGCAATATTGCCAAAGCAGCTTTATTTTACTACAGATTCCCAGAAGATTCCCAGCTGCAGGATTTGATCTTCTGTTGAATGCCGCAATTGAGACGCCGCACACGTTGCAAAGTGTTGCCTACTTTTAGGCGACATCAACAAATTCGTTATGCGATATTGCTAAGAGTGTTCTCTGTCTCTTTTGCTCTCTCTCTCTCTCTCTCTCTCTCTCTCTCTCTCTCTCTCTCTCTCTCTCTCTCTCTCTCTCTCTCTCTCTCTCTCTCTCAATATAAACAATTGCATGCAAGCAATTTTCATTTCAAATGTGTTTTCGGTAACAACTTGAAGCACTCACGAACTTTTCACATAAATTTTGTATATATGAATGACAAACTTGCCCCGTCTCTCACACACACCAACACACACACACACAAGTGTGTGTGATGTGTGGTTTGTGTGTGTGGCAACTCTTAAGCTGATTTTCAACCATTTTTTTGTCATGTCAACTCAGTCAGTTTTGTGCTTTTGTCTGTCCAGCCGTCAAGCGAGTATGATTGTATTCATACATGTGAATACATTGAATATGTGAATATGTTTGCAAATCGACGCCATTTTCATTGTCTTGCTTTCGCATACCCAAACACACACACACACACACTCACACACACGTACACACACACACATGCACATCTGTTATTGTTAAAATCAACAACATGAATGAACACTCAACTCAGCTTCCATGTCGTTTTCGCGACATGCTCAATCATGTTAGCTACCCTCCTTCCCACTGCATCCCTCGTCCTGTCAACGTTGCAGGCAACTTCCTTCCCACTGCATCCCTCTTCCTACCAACGTAGCTGGCAACCATCCACAACATTCAGAAATGACAATTTCGCGTGCGATTGTCACATCAGTTATGTATGCATATGATATCTACATACACATGAAAAAGCACACACACACACACATTTATACTCATACATGTGTGTGTGTACATTTCTGTCAGTTTGTCACTGTCGCTAGCGTCGCGTGTTTATTTATACGCAATCAAATTAAGTTTGAAGCGAATTTCCAGACGAGGGCGACAAATTGAGGTAATCATGTTTTATACTCATGTGTGAGCTCAGCTGAAAATCAAATAATCACACACACACACACACACGCACACATCCATAATACACACATATTTATACCAAGTGTGAGAGTGTGTCAAACTATTTAAGCAACAAAACTCAACCGCAAAGCATTTTAGCTGGCGGCAATTATGTTACCTGCTAAGCAAACGACTCAAAGCTCCCAAAATGTTGTTGAAAGCGACAACCAATTTACCCCCAATTCCCACCCACTGCCCCCTGCCCTCTTCTGTCAACTGCCACCCCTTTTTGGGCTGCTGTTATCATTTGATGTGACCCAATTTTTGTTGGTCTCGTTGCCTGTTGGCATAACGATAAGACTTCCATTTCCCAAACCCCATACAAATAACTCCCAAAATGTAGCTTAATCAATTGCATTTTCAGTTAAATCCATATCTAGATATGTATAGATGTTTATTTGTATCTCTGTATTCGTATCTATATGTAAATAGGGAGATTCAAGTCGCGTTGCCCGGGGCATTTCGTTGTCCCGGTAATGCAAATGATGAGTGCTCGGCTATGTATGGTATTTTGGGCCGGAGTGAAGATTGCCATGAGGCGCTTAAGCAGCTTTAATGGTGCGCATAAAATTGCCAGCTGGCCCGAGGATAATAAGGCCAACAACGTTTTGTTGTTGCCTACTTTTGTGCGCGGCGTTGTGACTTTTATGTTGAAATATACGCGTATAAACGTCGCCGTGAGTGCAATTCAAATGTTGCTCAAAAATTAAGCCCTATTAGACAGCTAGGAGGGAAGAAATCTGAAGGCAAGAGCGGGAAATTGCGAAGTCTAAGCTTTTCACTTATTTTATAGCCAAAGAGGGAATGAAAACGAAGGCATGGAAATTATTATGAGAATGCCTTTTTTCGGCATTACCGGCTAAACCTGCTGCTGACTTGCTGCAAATATCAAGTGTGCTATTTATAGACTGTTATTTGCCAGATTCTATGTAAAAGTCAATAAATTATGCTACCACGACACACATCCGCATGGCTCCAACGTCAGTTAATGCGCTTCCATTGACCCAATTCGTGTGCTCTGCAAATCAAAACAAACATACTTCCAGTGTCGTGCTCTCTTTTAACCTGATTGCGCTCTCTTATAGCCTAGATACATGTATGTATGTTTCCCCATTTGACGCTCTCTTGACTGCGCGCGCACTCTTGACTCTTACGTTCTGGCACTGTTATTGGCCCGGCCGCTCATTTTGGCCCAGTTTTAGATTTTGCAAAGTTAACAGCCGCTGCTGCTGACGCTTTTCATGTGACAGGGACAGGGACAGCAGAAGGAGCAGGAGCAGGAGCAGAAGCAGGAACAGAAACAGGGACAGGGACAACCCCCAGTTAACCTATAGATTCTCTCACACACATACATACATACATTTATATATGTATATTTATAAGTATGTAGACTGTTCACATGGCTATATACAGTTGACCCAATTTCATGTTTGTCCTTCCCACAGCTGTTCTGGTTTCTGATTCTGTTTCTGGTTTCTGGGTTTCTGTTTGCCATTGCCTCGGCATTTTCGGATTTTTATTTTTTTTTGGGTCTTTCTTTTAGGTGTGGGGTTGTTTATGTTTGTGGAAAGCGAAAACCGAAAAACTTGTTATTTATACAAGACACGTAAATGCGTCTATACGCATACATATTTATAAGTGTGTATGTGGGTCTGTGTATGTGTGTGTGAGGAGGAAGGAGAGGAGTTTTGTGGGCTGTCAAGTGAAATGTTCATTGAATGTGAAAGCAATAGGAAATTATAAAAGCAGCAACAACAAAATGCTGATAACGCAATTCCGTCAAGTATATTAATTTCAAGTAACAAAAGAAGACCAATTCTTAGTGTGCATGTATTGGTGAGCCTTTAAAGCTGATGCTGTTGGACATTAAGCTGTTCCCAAAATTCTTACTTGCTACAAGTACAATTGTATTGTAAATTTAGTTCAGGTCTCACATAAAATATTAAATAAACGGAAAAAATTAAATTTTTTAATGAATGTAATAATTAAAATAAGGATCAAAAGATTTCGTAGAATATTTTAAAATTCATAATGCGAAACACTGTTAGCTCGAAATTAAAAATATTAAAATTATTAATAAAAGCACACATGAAATAACAATTTTATCCAAATTGATTAGTTAAATACTAAAGACATTTTACTTCAAGTTAGTTGAGTCTTAAGAAATAGGTAGAAAATTGATTGGTCACATCAGTGACTAATTTTGAAAAATAATAAAATTAATAATAATTTTTAAAGGAAATATGTAGTATGATGTTAAAGTACGTGTGCTGTAGCCACATCCGCAATTTTGTGCACATATTGACGAACTGAAACTGAAACCAAAACAGAAGCTGGCGCCAGTCGCATGGCAAACATGAGCGTGTAGTCCGGGATAAGGAAGCATAACGATGCTACTCAGCCCAGCACAGATCCATAAAACACACACACACAGCAAGAACAACGAAGCTGAAAACAGGCAGAGAAGTTACAGCCGATGGCAAACCGGGAATGCCACGTCAATTTCCATTCACTTCTCTCTCTCTCTCTCTTCTGTGTGTGTCTGTCCCTCTCTTTCTCTAACAAGATTTGTGTTATTCCTGCCATTTCCGCACACTCACTTTACCTATTTATGCGCTTGGCCTGCCCTGGGCTCCAGCCTTAGGCATCAGGCTCCGTCAAATCAGGACACAGTGCGGTAGGAACAGAGACCATTGTGTGCTGCCTGCTTGGGGGGATGCTTTAGCTCGTGATGGGAGTCTGAAGGGGGTGGAGTGAAGCAAATGCTAACTGGAGTTTCAGTTTGCTTTCTTTCATTAGTAGTCGAGCGATTGCCCCGCCTACTGTAACTCATTAGACATGGCAACATAATTAACGCACACACAGATAGATAGAGAGAGTCTCTCGCACAGCCTCCAATATCATTTACTGCCGCACTTTTGCTTTGGATTTATGCAGCTCGGCAGGTGGCAAGTGGCAGGTGGCATGGCACGAAAATAAGAGGATTGTTGGCCAAAGAAATTGATAAGCTAAAATGATTTCCAACTTGTTTGGCGCATTAATTAAAAATAATTGAAGGCAACGACGGCGTCACATTGCGTATACGCCGCTTTAGCCGCTTGATGAATTTAATCAAATTTCTTGTCGAATATCGTTGTTCTCATTGTCGTTGTTGTTGTTGCATATTTATTAAAGTAAGCAGAGAGAGAGGGAGAGAGGGATTGAGAGAGAAATAAGCATGTTTATTAAAGTCGGGCTTGCATATTAATATGCCAAGCGCAAAGCTGCCAAAAACCTCTCAAACTTCAACGCACACATCTGCCGCAAATGGCAACAATTGTTTAATACACATGCACATACACTTAACTGTATATATATATATATATATATATATATATACATATATATGTATATTTATTACCAGGATATGCGCCATATCCTGCGCTCTGTTCGCTGGCCGCAAACGAATTATGGCGCCCACTAATTGCACTGAGTTAAAACGAAAAATGTGTAGTAGACCTGATGGCAGGCTCCAGGCAGTTAATGTTATACCCACATACACACACACACACACACACACACACACACACACACATTCACGTCTAATAATATGTGCTTATGTGTGTGAGCGTGTTTCAACCACGTGCGTTAACAATTTACGCCGCTTATGTAGACCAAGTTATTTATGTTTATGATTACGTTGCGGTTGGCAGCTTTCGCTATCCCCAATCCCATTCCCTTTCATTTTCGTTTCTCTTTCCCTTACTGCCCCTTAACTCCTGTTGGGCGGGGCTGAACTAAAGAGCAAACATTTCCCAAAATTGGCCATACGTCATTAAGTTCTTAAAGCTGAGTGCTTTTTGGCCAAAAACAAATTCCTGCAAATCCATAGCAATTAAACTCAAGCTGCTCGAGAGATTGACTTTCCAGAAAAACAAATGAATATTAATACGAGAATTGAAGAAGCTGCTCATAATGAAAATTTCCTCTTAAATTCTTGAATTTGCATAAATAATAGTTTGTTTTTGAGCCAACAAATTGTAAACAAATCGTTAATTAGTTGACAACTACGAGTGAAATTTACATTTGAAATTCCTGCAACATTGCACACAAGGACGAGTTGGTCAACAACAAAGTCACAAGGACGCAAATGCGAAACAAACAAAAAACCAAAAAAACAAAGCAGTTGCCAAACTGGGTCAACAGCACTGCCAGCGTCGCTGTCGCTGTTGCTGTCGACGTTGACGTCGACTTTGTCGTCTAACCTTCAACATAAAGCGCAGCATAATTGCAGGCGCACGGCCGCTAAAAATTGCAGAGCTCTCGACGCTCTATGGAATCGAGAAGCGTGTCAAGGCGAAGAGCGTGTCGTGTCGGAGGATGAGAATGAGACTCCAAGGTGACCCAGTAAATGGGCGTGGGGTAAAGACAAGGCCCCTGTTATCAGTGCAGTGTGCAGCCGGAACCGGAGACGGAGCCGGAGCAGCCTCGGCTGCCTCGTGTGCGCGGCGGTTCGTTCGTGTGCGTGGCCAAAACTGACGAATCCTGGCTAACCGGGCAGGCAGCCAAGTCGGGCAGTCAGGCAGCCAGGCAGCCAGGCAGCCAGTTGCATTGTCCGCACCAACACAGTCGCATTTAGCACCGGCCCGGCACCGGTTCACTGGCTGCTCCCGCTCGCGATGCATGCAACCGCGCTGAATTATTACGTGGAACGCAGTGACTACGAGTCCTACGGCGGCTGTGGTGCAAGCGAAAGTGAAGCCAGCCCGGGCTGCCTCTCATCATCCGCCTCGTCTCGCGCCGGCTCGCCGCCTCCGCTGGCTGCCTTTTATCGCAAAGTACGCAATCAATCCCATCCAATCCAATCATCTCTGTCATTAAATACATCTTCAACTCGCACAGCCAAAAATTAATCCAATTATGTTTTCCCTTTTCTACTTACAGTCGAAAAAATTCCGCTGTACCTTTCCAGGATGCAGCATCGTGGAGCTCACACAGTTGAAAATTGAACGGCACGTGAGGGACAAACACTTGGGGTAAGTTCTGAATAACAAATAACAATCGAGTTTAAGTGACATCGGTCAAAAGCAACTACAACAATGTGCAGCAAGTGGCTGGGCCTTGACTTAGTGCTACAAAGCAACAAAAACAATTGAAATTGCAACCACAATAATATCCTTAATACAGAGTGCACGTCACAATTGATGTACAGTGGGGCAAACTGACACTTTGGTAGGATAGATGAGCATATGTACATATATTTAGTGTATACCAAAAATTATTTTTACTCAAATAGAAAAATTTTATTTAAATTTTTTTTATTTATTTTTTATTTATACGCAATCCGAAAATGTTTTTCAAAAATTCGCTCTTCTCCAAAGATAAAAATTTGGAATATGATGTTAGATTTTGTTGATTCACATCGAATGCAAGAGTCTAATGAAAAAAACCAACGGCATTTGAAATACGAAAAAAAGAATTTCATTTATAAACAATTTTGAAAAAACAGATCATTGTTAGAATGGTAAAGATATAGTTGTAGCTTTTGAATTTTACTCTCATTTAAAATGAGAATTATCAATATGAATTTCTATATGGTATTAATTCGCAAATATGATAGAACTAAGTTAATATAAATCTAAATATATTTCAAAATGCAAATGTGATTAGCCAATACAAGATGCCGCCCACTGTGCAGTCCGATTCGAGCTGTTCGAAAGTGGAGCACTTGTATATACGCGTGCATATAAAAACCAGGTCACACACACACACACACACACGGATACAGTTTGGTCTTTACTTAGCACACCTGCATTTCAAGTGGCGCAGATGTGAAAAGGCGTGTAGGAGGCGTGGCATCGAAAACGCGGCTTGTGCGGGCGGCGACTGCGCTGCACTTTTGAGGCCAAGGTCCAAGCTGTGGGTCGCTTAAGCGTTGACATTTGCGAATGTTGAATGTTGTTTCCTATGTAAATGACGAAGGGGTGCTATATGTAAGGAGGTAAGGGAGAGTAATAAAAAGGCAGCTTTTTAGGTTTTGATTTTGTTTTTGCATTCAAATGTTTGTTTCTTTTTTTTTCTGTTTTTTTCTGCATTAGTAGATGCATATGGGTATGTACGTGTATAGGATTATAGTTTATACTTGTATTGTATATGTGTTGGTGGTGTTGTTGTTGTTCTTATTGTTGTTGTTGTTGGCAAACAAACAGCTCTAGAGCTAGGCTAAAAAGTACAATGCACACGCTCGACTGTGGAAGTGTATTGTTATATTTATGCTTATATATGCTATATATATTTATATATAAGTACATGTAATTATATATTACTATATATATATATGTGTGTATATTTAAATGATGTCAACTATGCGCTTGGCAGGCTGGTAGCGACGTAGGATCTATTGTTGTTTCTAGATGTGCCAAAAAATGAAATGATAAACAGAAATAATAACAGAGGGAATTTGAAATAGAAATGTATAATCTCTCAGCACGACTATTAAATATATATATATAAATAATTGTTAACTTAATAGCTAAATTCTATGAGCAATTCGTAATAATTTCAAAAAACTAAGCATAACCATTTGAATATTGACTTTAACATACATATGTGTGTCAGAATTGAAACTAGGTTCTTCGATATCGTTTGAGGTACATGAAATAATTGAAATACAATACAATGATATTTATACTTAACATAATATACATAGATACAGCGATATTTATATTGATTGAATTGTTTGGATTGTTTTGTTGTTTTGTTCAAAGCTTTTGGAAACTGCAATTTGCATTAACTAATTATAAACTTCCTGAAGCTGCAGTGTTGCTCTCTACATTGATTATTTTTTAATATGATACTCGTATTATATAATAACATACATATTTACGTTAAAAACTCTAAATGCTATTGGGGGGAGAGGGGCTAAAATTAGCTTATCGAGTATATGCTGCTGTTCTAAACAACTACATATATTATTAGTCTGCCTTGATTGTTGATCTATGCGATTTTTCAATGATTTCTCTTCGATTCTGATTATATAGACAATTCGTTTATCTTCTGATACCCAAAATTCATACAACATATAGCTAGGCGTGGATTGAACTATCTTTAGTACATGAAGTTCGAAACATTCAACTTACGATCTTAGCATAAAACAATTCACAATCTATTTGAAAATAAATAAATTTAAAAAATTAATAATCAGTTAAATTCAATTAAAATGAATGTGTAAACTTTCGATAAGATTCAATAACAAAAAAAATCTGTAAAATATAAACTGTGCTAAATTAGTTGCAATCCAGTTCATAGCCGTTTAAAATGTTGCCAGCAAAGTTGTAGAATTGTCATCTCGTTGTATCCCTAGTGCGGATGCATGAGTCCATGAGTGATGTCCATGCCAGCATCTCCCATTCCATTCACAGACAGGGTACCATTGAGCATGCTAGTTGCTGCAATACAGCGTTGAGATTAGAGAATTACGGATTCTGGGAAAGAGTGTATAGTTTACCTACAATTACGATTGCCCTGCGTATCCATCTGCGTCCAGTACTGTTCCGAAGGGCTCTGTGTATTAGTCCCCGGCGGAGCCTGCACCGGCGCCCCCGTGTACCGAAAATACGGATTCTTAAGATCGAGTGTATTGCTGGAAGATATCAATGTCCCTTCGATGTGCAGATCAATGGTCACATCGTATGACTGCCGTCTATTGGCCTCTAGGAGCACACGCCCCGTCAACGTCTGGCCCTGCTTGATGAATATTGGCATGGGAAGCAGGCAGCGTACTTGATACCAATGCGTTAATGGAGCTGTGGGCGATGTGGAAAGCCAAACATGCTGACTGCTGCCGCTAAACTCCACATCAAACCAAAAGGCCAGTCCGTGGCAGATGCCTGTCTGCAATATATGAAACTCGAGCGGGATATCTAAAGAAAAGAATTTTTCTTAGTAAAAGACTAAATATAGTGAACTGTATTATCTTACCAATGACATGCAAATCATCCTCCTTATCATTAAGAAAGTCGCACACATGTCGCACCGACTTTGCCATACAGATGCGTATGTCGAAGGTGTCGACAATCGGCTGACGGAAGTATTCCTTCATGCCCTCCTTGTGGAGCGTGGTTAGATCGACACCATGGAAGGCCGATTGATACCAGAAGTTGGCCTTGTTGTACTGCTCTGAGTAGAGCGACTCGTCTGAGAATGGTGCAATGTGCAGATCGCCATGTGTGGGATACATTTTGCCATGTGGTTTCAGCCATTTACGCGCATGAAGATAAGTTTCCAGCATGCGTTCATTGTACAACATATAGCCCATGGGCTCGGATATGATGACATCTACCTTCTCGGGCAGTTCAATTTCCTCAATCTTGCCCGGTATTACTGAGATCTTGTGCTGCACATTATTCGATTCAACGAGCTGTTGTGCATACTGTGCCATATTCGATGCCTCAATAGCGTAAACCTTCGCAGCTCCGGCCTGCACGGCAAAGAACGATAGAATGCCGGAACCAGCACCTACATCCAGCACAATTTTATCCTGAAGAGGCCAACAAAAGTGGGTTATAGCTATAACATTCCATAAGGATTGATTATTCTCACCTGAAAGTCAATGGAGTTTCCTAGGATGGCACGCTGATAGGTGCTCGTCCTCACATAATCCTGCATCATGTTCTGTTGCTGACTGAGGTAGCCATAGAACTGGAAGTATTGCGATGCGGAGGACTCTTCGGTACGTTGCGAGAACACAGACTTCGGCCTCAGATGCTTCACATTCTCAACGACTTTGCGAAACAGCAGCTGATCCTGATCGCTGCTAAACCGCAGCACAAGGTTATCCGCATCCAGTGAAATAGCGTAGCAGCGTTTTCCCAACTGCGCCGCATCCGTATCCGCTGATATCATATACTCCTTAAGCACACGTCCCAGATCGTTGTCTGTCAAATTTAAAATCGAATGTTAGTTAAGGTGGAGACGTGGATTCTTTTTGATGGGGAGCTCACCAAGCATGATGCGCAGCAGGACGCCTTGGGAATCATAGCTACAGCTGAGCGTACAGCTGCTCTTGTATATATTGTTGAATTCGAGCTTCTGCTCGTCGGCAATGGCGCTGATTACAACGCCCGTGAATTGGCAGTTGCTGAGCGGGCAGAGTTCTGCAGCAGCGCTGCTAACGCATTTATTGTTCTGCTCGACGACGGCGCGGTTGCTGCTGCTGCTGCTGCTAGTGGACATTTTGTAGCTCGTTGTGGACTTTTTAGCGAGTGTAAGAATAGGATTAGGAATAGGCTAATAATCACAATACTTTTCGTTATAATTGACAATGTAGGCCGTGAAGTGCACGCGGACGCAAACACACACATACACATGCACATACACACACACGTACACGTACACACAAAGGGGGAGACACACAGACGCGTTTGCGAGACTTGTGCGACGCGCAAATTTTTTTTTCTTCTGTCGGCGGCGGCGACGAAAGCTACAAATTTTCCACAGCAAATTTGATGGAAAGGCGAGCTTGAGCAATACACGTTTTATATGCAACTTATGTTGTTGGCAAATAATATCAATTTGTCGCGCGTTTTGTCTCGCTTGTATCGCGAAAATCGATCGATTTTTGTTGATTTCGTATTGATTTGACACAGAACGTGCGCGTTTTTTGCAAACGTTGCTACAACCCTGCAGCTGTGTGGTTAGCGTAATCGGGTGAATGGCAGCGGCGTTGCCGGACATAGCCGATGAGTGGCAACGCTGTCAACGCTTAGTTGGCAACGCTGAACTAAAAGTTTAGCAATATTGTGAATGGCAAGTCACAGTGACAACGGTGAACGTGACTTTTGAATATTCAAATTTTACAAATGTCGCTAGTAATTAAATGTGACTAAAATAGATAAGCAAATAATAATTAATAGATTTAAATATAGTAAGAGCAAATTTAGAAAGAAAATAAATAAAATTGCAATATTAGTTTTTAAAGATTTAAGATGACTATAGCTTTTAAAAACTACTTTTCAGCAATAAGTAAATAATAATTGGTAATAAAGTGATACACTAATTAAAATGTTTTTTTTCGATTGCAGCAAAAAAGCCAGACACTCTGGCGACTCTGATTCCTGCAGTGAAAATGAGCACGAAGAGGAATTCTATTACGAGGAAGACGACGACGATGACGAGTTGGTCAAAACGCCTAGTCCTGCATCTCCCCCCACGCTCAGCCACCGGGACATGGCACGTCCGCCGCACGAGGATCCAGAATACCAAAGACAGATCGTTGGCAACTTCAAGTGAGTATCTAGGGATACAGTTGGTGATAAATGATGATACTAATAATTTTATTTTATATACAAAAATTATAGACAAGGACGCGGTATTAATAACTATCACCACCTAACGCATCAGCAGCAACAGCAGCAGCTGCATCGCAGCAACAGCGGACAACACATCACAAGCACACAGCAGCAACAGTTGCAGAACAACAACACCAGCTGCATACCAACATCACCGCTGGCGCATCACAATTACACATGGTCATCCACGGCTGCGATCGCAGTGAGCGCATCCCCGACGTCCCACCAGGCGCAACATCACAGCAGCAACAACAGCAGCAGCAGCAACAGCAGCAGCAGCAGCAGCAATACGGCCACACTAAATAAGCACGCACGCTCATCGTCGCGTCCGTCCCACTCGACTGCGCCATATCCATCGCCGACATACGTCCATCATCAAAATAATCACAGTTTCAGCCACAGCCACAACAACAGCAGCAGCATTGGTAGCAGTAATAGCAGCAATCACAGCCACAGCAGCAGCAACAGTAGCAACAGCAGTCCGGTCGTACATAGCAATAGCAGTGCCAACAATATGTTGCAGCAATTGTCACAGCAAAATGTGACGGTGACGGCACATCACACCAGTGGTCACACACAGCAGCAACATCAGCAGCAGCATCAGCAGCAACATCAGCAGCAGCAACAGCACCAGCAACAACAACACCACCTGTCTAGCGTGACAATCACGCCCAACTACCATCCGCCGCAGCAGCAGCAGCAACATCCGCAGCAGCAGCAGCATTTGCGCGGCCAGCAACAGACAACTGCCAGCAACAATATTGTTGCCAATTCCGGCCAGCAACACATGCCACTGCAGCATGTGGCCGTGCAACAGACGGTGAGCGCGGCAAAGCATACGCCCAACTCACCGAATCGTCGCACCCGTGGCGAGAACAAGAAATGCCGTAAGGTTTACGGCATGGATAAGCGGGATCTTTGGTGCACTCAGTGCAAGTGGAAGAAGGCTTGCAGCCGTTTCGGGGACTGAAAGCGACAGAAATCGTCGGCAGAGGCGGCAGCCCAAGCGTCGGCGACACTGCGACAAGGCGATATATTAAAGGCAGGAGCAACAGCAACAGGAACAGCAGCAACATCAATAGCAACAGCAACAACAGCACCAGCAGCAGCACAAGCTGCTGCAAAAATGACAACAACTGTGGTTCGATTGGCGGCTGAGGTGGCAGCTGGTAAACAATTGCCAGCATCGCTTACTATCAAAACCAATCGACGCTATGGCGTGCACCACATACAGCCACACAAGTACAACGCTACCACCAACACCACCAACAGCAGCAGCATCAGCAACAACAACTCTAACAATATCAATAGATTTACGCGTATTAAAAGTGTTGCAACTTCGGTGATTGTATCGCCAATTGGAGTCGCCACCAGGCCATCGCCCACCCCCTCGCCCACCGCCAGCAGCAGCAACGAAGATGCAGCAGCAACAGTTGCTGCAGCAGGAGGAGGAGAACAACGTGATGAACAACAAGAAGAAGTTGCTGCTGCTAACGGGCTGCTGGCCTGGAGTCGTGCTGCCGCTGCTGGCCAACAGCAACAGCATCAGCAGCAACATCAGCAACTGTTGCTGCAGTAGCAACAATAAGTCGCAGTTGATGCTGTATAAACAGCGCTGTTGTTGCTGTCGTAAGTTTGCCGTGTTGTCGTGCCGTTGATAAAACAAAAACAAAATGAAAAAAACAAAAAATTAAAATGGTCTCTTCTTATTTACTCTGCATTGAATTGTGCAAACCTTAAACGTAACGGTATCTCTTTGTTGTTGTGCTGGTGTTGCCAACTGCCGTGCAAATGTTGCTAACATTTGCGCTGGGCAACATTTGCAATATACAATAATAATTATTAATATACATACATACAATACAATACATATTTATTTTAAAAACCTGACTTTGTTAATTTTTATGTTAAAAAAAGAAAAAAATTAAATTTAAAAAGAAACCGTGGCAAACATTTTTCAGCTGCAATTCGTTTGGCCAGCAATTTTTATATACATACAAAAAATTAAATAAAAAGCAAACACATTTAAATATAAATATGTATACAAAAAACGTAAACGGTTAAAGTATAAAATAAAAAAAAAAGCAAAAACAAAACAAACAAACAAATCTTAAACAAATATACATCTGATTTTTTTTAGTTTTAAGACTCTAGTAAATTTTTTCTTAGTATTAGTGCAATTTTTGTTCTTCTTCTTGCTCTAAAAAAAAAACAAAACAAACTCAACAAAAATGAAAACCACTGCAAAGTAAAAGCAAATCAAAATATTCAATTAACCAATACAATTATGCATATATAAATACATATATTCAAACATATTAATCAAGCATCAACTTCAACAAGAAACAAAGAATAAATACAAAAAAAGAAAAGAAAATTCATCTCTTACAAATGAAAAGAAAAATAGTGAAATTAATTGTGTATAAATGAAATGCAACAAAACAGTTAAAACAAATACCATATACATGTATATGTGTGTGTTAAATCGCTAAGAATTAAGTATTAAGCAAGTTCATAAATACAAACTGCAATACATACGAGTACTCATAATGAAAAAACTTAAGAATTAACGATGGAAAATGCTTTGAAAATTCTATCGAATACAAGAAAAAATCACTGATTAATTATTATATATAAAGTTAAGAACACAACCACACACACACATATATATAGACCATCTATAGAACAATTATCCCTGAACCCAGCCCAAAACATAAACAACAACAAACACACACGCTAATGTAACATATACCATATAAAGCAATTTTAATCTAAATGTAGTGAAATTTATTAAAACAAAAAAGAAACGAAATGCAATAAGCAGATAGATTTACAGACAGACAGAAAGATACATATAGACAGTTAGACAGTCAGATAAACAGATAAACAGCAAAAAAAATAAAAATTAATATACATATATTGACAAAATTGATTTTGGAGCCAAGAAGAATAAATTATTTTTGAAAAAATGTTCAAATTTTATTTCGTTGTTAAGCTGATTATTTGCAAATGATTCTAAAAACAAAAACAAGTCTATTAATTAATTTGTAATGTACCTACGACTAAAATCTAATATTTAGGACCTTAAACTGTTCGCGTTGTGCGACTATTGTGAATTGTTCAAATTACGGTATCAACAATATAGTCACAAAAAACCCAACGGGGTTTGAGTGATCTGCAAAGAGAGCGACCAAGAAAGAGAGAGTTAATGAGAGATAGATTGAGAAAAGAGTGGAAATCGAGAAAAGAAAATACACAAGGAATTCTTAACCAAATTGGAAGTACAAACTACAATCTAGAATATGTATAAACAATAAACAAAAAAAAAAAAAAATAAACAAATGATATATGAATATACATATATTTTTTGAATTAAGCGCAGACGCCAACGGGCTCAGTTGATGAGAAACAAAGGAAATAAAGAAAACGAAAAAGAAACAAAATGAAATGAATGAAAAGGCAATGGAAGAACAGGCGATAAATTGAGCTTAAAAGCAGCAGCAGCTTTAAACATATAAAAATGAAAAGAAAAATGAGAAAAAGAAAATGAAAAGGAAATGAAACAAAAGTTTTGATTGAAACTATATGCAAAAGCATATAAAAACATAAAGGAAAATGGAAAATTGATAAACGATTAATGATAATAACACGTAGGCGCGTAAATTTCTTTGAAATTGTTTGCCGTGATTTGAATGAAATTCATAATGGTGGCCATTGTTTATTTTGGAATGCGACAAAGTTTAACAATTTCTTTAAGCAAGCAACATTTTTACAATTGTATTTCGTTTTTATTAAGCTTAAGTTTAAAAGAACAACAACGTTTCTAATATACATACACACACATACACACAAATACATACATGAACATCAAATGCAATTGAAAACAATTTTTAAAATATTTAAATAATGAATGGCATGCGATCTGTTGTACATTGTATTTTTTTGTTTAGTAATTAATTATTGTTTCTCTTTGCAAATTACACACACACAAACACACACTGACAGACACACACACACTCTCGATCTTTTTCGTTGCGTTCTGGAAATTATTTAAATATAAGTGATATTTTTAAAAATTTATCCATTATTGTATAATTACTTCTAATTGCATAAATACTTCTAAAAGCATACATACAAACATGCATACATACATACATATATCATATACAACTATTTTATGTTTATGATTATGATTATATTATTACGACGAGAACGCAAGAAATGCAAATTCTATCAAAAGGATCCTCAAAATGTTGTCCAGAGCGCTGATCAAGTTGATCATCCAGACAAATGGCACAATTGTTGTTCGACAAAAACAAAAAAACAAATGACAAACAACAGCAAAATAAATATGTTAAATGGAACAAATGATTATTGTGCAAAATGTAAGAGTATGTAATATAAAATATTATCGAGGGCTCGATTTCATTACTTAATGATTCATAAGTCCGAAAAAAGCATCTTGAAAACTTTATGCAAAATGACCACAAAATCACAACAACAACAACAACAACAACAAGAAACAATACCCGTTTTATTAAAAATATACAATTGTTATTTATAATTAAAAAACCAAACAACAAACGACTTTGTTTTTATTTTAATTCTTTTATTTTCAGTTTCTATTTCGATTTCGATTTCAATTTACAAATTTTCTTTTATGAAATTGTCTTTGTCGTACTTACAACGGTTTCCGAATGGTTACAACATTTCCGAAAATCACATTAGTATAACTTTCACTGAAAGCATTTCTCCAAGTGACACGGTTTCCCCTCGAATCTCAGATATTGATCCTGATTTTTCTAATACATATTTCCTAAGTCTGTACGCATTCTAGATGGTACATAGCACATTTTTGAGACCTTGTACAATTGCAACTCTAATAGGCATTATTATTGGTATTTCCTTTATAGATTCTCTATCTATTATTATTTTAATTTTATTTCAGTTGAAAAGTAGATCAAATGAATGATGATAATATTGATATATGTATGTGTATTTGTAATCGGTCGATATTTGCCAATGTGTATGTGTATACTTATAATAAGCAAAAATGAATATTTAGATTGATACTTATGATAATTCTTCAGATATTTACTGTATTGTCGTTATTGATGTGTTAACCTTACTATTAACATTAATTAAGCAGAGAAGTTGAGTCGAGAAATTGATTGATCAAGAAGTATGAGTATATTCAATTATAAATCTCATCTGGCAACTGATGATAGTCTCAACAGTTGCTGGTACAGCGCGGTATGTTGCATCCACTAAACGATAACTTAGTACTACAAATGTATTTAAATAACATAACCACATACATACTTATAATATATATATATGCTATATATACATATGTGTGTCTGTATGCAGATCAGTAATGAGAAGGGCGATTTTGAATTGAATTGAATTGAATTGAATTGGTGTTGTTATCTTTAAGTACTAAACGCATATTGATAAGAGTATATCTATAGAGATGTCTATATACATGTGTATATTCTGCGACCTGGATTTATGTATACATACAAACATATGTATGTGTGTGCGGGTGGTTCAATTATTTCTAATTGGAAAAACAAAATTAGCTAAAGAAAAAAATTTAAAAAAGAAATTGCATTCAAAATAAGGCTGATTTATTTGACTTGTTTGTTTTTGTACTCGTATATAAATATACTTATTATAGTGAGAGATGCGCACCACCCACCCACACACCACACAACACACACGATCCAACCACACACCCAAGATACAGATACAGATTCAGATACAGACACACACAGCAGATACTCTGTCATATCAATAATTGATTAACCAGGTCCAGATCTATTTGATACACGAAAGTTAAGAAAAATCAATTTAATAAATTAAGTGAAAAGTTTTACAAAAATGCTCGGAAATTGCATTCAATTGATTAGTTGATTAGTTTAGTTAAGTTAAGTTTAGTTTAGTTTAGTTTAGTGTATCAAGTGAAAAGACTTGCGCATTATTATTATTCGGCTGCATTCATAATCACCATCACCTTCCCAGAGATATGTATTTATAAAGGGCAAAAGATGCGTTATAAGATACAGAAATATGGCTCAAAACTGCCAACATCATCTTGCCCATAAGATCAAAGAACAGCATAAGCTCATCCATTAGTGAAAACTCTTCAAATCAATATTCAAGACGCGTACTTATAACTATTGAAGAAGCAATAAGCTGTTTATACAATCACATGTACACATACATATGTACTCCTATGTACACGTACACATATGTACACAGTATGTATTTATATTCAAATATTTATAATACATACATCGTACATATGTACATACATCTCATCACAGTGCAACACAGACGCACACATTCTTATAAACTGACTGAAAACTTCAAAAACAAAATGTAAAAAAAAAAATGGAAAATTTAAGAAAATATTAAGAATTATAGGAAGCCAGATCATTTTACACGGGCTCTCCTAGAGAAGGCGCCGTATCGCCTTTTGAAATTGGTAGAAGGCGACGGGGCTCTTTAATTAAGTGACAAGTAAAATAATTTCAATAATAGTTTTTAAATAAGTTTTTCTACCCAAGAGTTGTTGTAAATTTTTTACGATTTAAATTTTATGCTAATTGGCAGATGCATTTTTTGTAACTGAAATTGAAACTGAAAGAAAAGAATTCAATGTGCGTGCGTTCAGTGCGAGAAATAATGACTTGATTTGGCATTGGCATTGGCATTATTATTCATTTTTAATCTATACATAGGGTATTTATAATATACATACAAACATACATATATGGCACTATATTAAGTTGCATAAAAAAAACAATTCAAGAAAAAACCACAAAATGTCTTCAAAATTGGCTAAAGATAATACCTTACTTTCAAAAGACTTTTCGCTTGGGCAGTCAATTTGGCGCTGAGAACTCCCAGCATTATAATAAACAAAAAATATTAAATATATTATTTGCACATTGCAATAAAAATTGTACTGAGCGTGCGTCAAAAAATCATAAAAATATATGAATGAGTATATATGTATATTACTTATATAAATATATAAATATATATTATGAATAACATTTACAATGATGATCATTTAATTAAGTTTACAACAATACAAAAATGTGCTACTTATAATGTTTTTTAAAGCTTAGAACGTACTCGTGTGAAATATGTACTTCTAATTGCATTATTAACATTTAACATTTAAATTTGCTATCACTTGTAAAGGGCTTCTTATAGGAGCCTATCTATAAGCACAGATTCTTAAAACTAGAGACTATCGTACTATTTATCATATGCCCAGACAGCGTCCTCTATTCGAATGCACATGAATCTATTCATTCGCCGCATATACTCATACACATATACATACATTCAAACACATCGTAGTAGTTTATAATAATATAATATTATTAATAATGATAATACTTGTAAGCATAATTGTTGTTGTGTCTTCATCCAAAGTCCTTAAGGATCATAATATGTTTAAGCAGCCCAAATGGCAGAAAGTAAATCATTTTGTTATGTTTTTGGCTCATTAAGTACATGATGTTTTGTTTATAACTTTATATATCGTATGTTGACCATTTAAGAATTACAATTAACAAGTAATATATTATATATTTATGCATTATGTTAATGAAACTAATCTGATTTCTGCTTTGATGAATTAACTAACTAACAATCTAACTAGTTGAACTGGTTGCCATGGTAATAAGATTGTAATTGTCAAAAGTATAAGTATATACATATAAATATAGAGTATGAATAAAAAATGAACACCACATTACAAGGTACAAATAAGGCACACAGTGTGACAGCCCCCCCATTTATATGATATGGTTAAGCCCGGGCTGGGGTCTGACCTATAGGCCTATATAGAGGAGCAGGTGAAAAATCAGACGAAACAAACACACAATACACACCCAATAAATTGCAAAACATACTTAAAAAGTTGAATTTAGCATAAATAAGTTTTCATAAAGAGTAAAAAGTAAAATATCAGATTAACCAGCTAACTTAAATGTCGTGTAAATTCATGTTAAATAGATAAACAAAATAAAATACTTACTTACGAGTATATAAAGTAAATGCATACATACTTACATACATATATATATAAATATGATATACAGTAAAAATATACATACTTTACATATATACGTACATACAATTATATAAAACCATATACATATACATATACATACATACCTTTAACAAAATAAGAAAAAAGAAATGTAACCAAAAATAATGAAATGGATCCATAGATCGATCTTGAATTACTTTCAGACATTACAGCAAGAACTTAACTTACGGAATCTTAATATTGTTAGATATACTAGTGATTGAATGTGACATGCTTAATACAGATACTAGTAGCAACTACAGATACGGATACATTTACAGATTCAGATACAGATACAAATAGTATTTACATACATACAGTTATTTGTGAGCCCAACTACATACCAAGCATTCAAAACCTTTGCAGATTTTAAAAAGAGCAGAAAAAATGTTTTGAACAAAAAGTAAAGAATAAAAAATAAATATGAACATTTTACTTGAGAATCGTGTACCTACAAAGCAAGGAAGCAAAATAAAGTAATAAAGAAAAATAAGAGATGACAGAAGAAAAAATAAATAAAGAGAAAATTATATACATTCTATATTTTTTGCAAAGCAAACTTGTAAAAAATAAAACTAACTAGAGACAGAAACAAAGATAAAAAATGGAAGATAAAGGTAATCCAGACATTTTAAAGGAACAGACTATAGCCCCATTTTTTAATTGAGAATCCATCTGCAAGAAGGCGAAACAAACTAAAAACCTACAGAAAATGTTTGCATATAAATACGATGCATAAATCTTTTTATATGTACATATACATACAGACATAAGTATATATTTTGCGTCTTTATATACAGCAAATCACATATGTATTTATATATTTACACTCGAACTCACACCACAAACACAACATACTCGTACTTACAGATACATATACAGGATACTTAATGCTTAATGCTGTAACAAATTTACCTGTCCACAAATCAACTAAAACTTACAAAAATACAACAGATACAACAGAATACATGTATAGAGAATAAATATATACTCGAATTTAAATTCAGTTCGCTTCTTTGCTTCATACAACTATGATTTAATGATGAGTTCCAAGAAAACAATCATATTTGTGTGTACTAGATTCATATTCGATACATCCTAAATGTAAATGTGCAATTTTTGTGCTAGTTTGTATATGTATGTACTTATATGTATGTACTATCTACATAAATGTATGAATGTATCAATCCATAATCACACTACTTGAAAAACCAAACGATTATTCTCATTCTCACTTTCACACTCCATGTGCATCCGTCAAATTTATCATAATTTACATCATGGCATCAAAGGCGAAGTGCATACTAAAGTATTTTAAGCAGAAGTAACAGACATACACGAGAATATTAATATATAATTCTTCGAAATCATTTAAATGTTAAATGTATATGTTAATTTTAAACAATAAACCAAAACAACAAAACAGAATGTGAAGTATTTGAAAACAAAAACAATGCTAATTTAAAACAATTACATATTAAGCAAACAAAATGGAAATTCTACAATATAATAAAAATAAAAACAAGAGCAGAATGATACTCTGAATATCAACAGTTGACTTTTACTATGGACAGTAATTATTTATTTTATATACCGCTAGAATAGTTATCCATATTAAATTTATTTAATTTGTTGCCTCTTCCTGGACATGCAATACTCATTATTCAGATTTCCGCGCTCCTGGACATGCAATACTCATTTTTCAGATTTCCGCGCTCCTCTTTGATATAATATTTCTGGACTGGCATCAGTTCCAATTTCTTATAACGCACATAACACAACCATTTTATATTTTTTTTATTCTTGCCAGTAATTGTGAACTGAGAATGAACTTGAAATTTCAATATAATATAATAATAATATAATGAATATAAATATAAGCGAAGTGAGAGAATTTTTGTTGGATTTTGGTCAATTTTATGATATTTTTTTTGGAATTAAATTTGTAACTTAGTTCCCATACAGGTGACGAGCTTCAAGCATTTATAAAAATGTCCACCTTTTTTTTTTTAATTTCGAATTAAAAATGTTCATCAGTTTATAAATTTTATTTCAAAATTAGATAAAAATTAGCTAATATTTGAATTGCGCGCCGAAAATTTTCAGCACAAAATTACAGCTATACAAAAATAGCTATAAAAATAGCCATTTTTTAAACCGAGCTGCCACACAGCAACAAAAAATCTGGCAACGAGCTGCCACCCTTTTGGATTTTTGTCAAATTTATGATATTTTTTTTAAAATTAAATTTGTAAATTAGCTCCTCACGAGGTTAAAACCTTTACAAAAAAGATCCCGCTCATTTTAGCTAATTTCGAATTAAAAATGTTTATCAAAATAAATTTTATTTCAAAATTAGGGCTTAAATTTGCATCGCGCGCTCATTGAAAAAAGTACATGCGCTAACAGAAAACTAACAGACTGTTAGTCAACAGTGCCCTCAGCGATGACAAGTTGTGTAGCAGTTAGCTTTGATTTTGAAATCGGCAGACAGTGTGGCAACAGTAAACACATGGCCAGAGTTTTTTCCATAACAAATACAAAAACAGCGACGCATTTTAATTGTATCTCGAATTTATTAAGATTTAAATTAGGTGTATTTTATCAAATTAGTGTGTGGAATAGCCGTAGAACAATGAGTGACAACAAGGAAAACGATAAGGATGTCAACGAAGACAATGACGCAGCGGCCACAAAGTTGGCCTCGACATCAACGTCAACAACCACAGACTCTGACAGTGGCAGCGAAGAAGGTTTAATTGAATATATCCAAGTAAATGTTGAGCCTTTAGATTCAATATATATGTTTTCAGACAATGGTACTATGGATATGATTCGACGATTCTTTTCACAGACTTTCACATTGGGCTCTGGCACGTCGCCAGACCAGGAAGTGGCAGCCGTGGATCGGGTGAGTTTACCATGAGATGAGGATTATATAGAGCCATAGAAGGTTTACCTGATATTGAAAATATATCTAGGTTATACCGGAATTGACCTTTGAGGGTCTAATGTCGCACTGGCGCGAAAATGGCTTCAAGAACATTGTGACCATGGTCGGCGCTGGAATATCTACATGTAAGTTGATTGGAATCCATTGCTTTATTGATTGATTAACAAATGTTGCAATTTCCAGCTGCTGGTATTCCGGACTTTCGTTCTCCTGGCTCTGGTCTGTACAATAACCTAAAGAAGTACAAGTTGCCACACCCGACGGCCATTTTTGACGTGGACTATTTCCAAAAGAATCCAGCTCCATTCTTTGCCCTGGCCAAGGAGCTCTACCCCGGTTCCTTTGTGCCCACACCGGCACATTACTTTGTGCGTTTGTTGCACGAGAAGGGTCTGTTGCAGCGACACTATACACAGAACATCGACACTTTGGATCGCTTGGCTGGTTTGCCCGACCACAAAATCATCGAAGCACACGGCAGCTTTTATACAAACCATTGTCTCGGTTGCAGAAAGGAATACGACATGACTTGGATGAAGAAACAGATATTTGCAGATCAGTTGCCAACCTGTGAGCAGTGCAAGGGACTTGTTAAGCCGGACATTGTATTTTTCGGTGAGAACTTGCCCGTATCCTTCTACACCAGTCCCGATGAGGACTTCAAGGACTGCGACCTTCTCATCATCATGGGCACCTCCCTTGAGGTGCAGCCATTTGCATCGTTGATCCAACGCGCTGGACCGCGTTGTATCCGCTTCTTGATCAATCGCGATGCCGTTGGCCGATCAAGTTTCGCACCCTGGATGGATCCTACCGAGAGGTCATTGCTCTATGGCAAACCCAAAAATGTTCGTGATGTTGCATATCTTGGAGATTGCGATGCTGGTGTCTTGGCAATAGCTGAAGCTCTCGGCTGGGAAGACGAACTGCAGCAACTGATCGATGATGGACAGAACCAAGAGGCAAATTTCGAGGAAGCCGCTTCCGGATCAAGTTCCAAAAAGTAGATTTTGAGTATAAGGATTGCTTTTAAGTTAGTTATGCAAAATGTTAGTGTTAATTAGAAAATTGTGTTGCGTGCAATATGTAAAGTAATATGACGTGTGTGTGAAAAACGGATATGGATAATGGATGCTTGATGTTTATATTTATATACATATGTATATTATACATATATATTTTAATATATAGATGTTATGTATGTTTATCCTAAACTAAACTCGACTGTTTCAATTATTAAAGCCCCGTTAGCGCACCTTGCCAACGTTAACCACAAAAACGGATTGGTTTTTGGGCGACTTTTCCGTTAAATAGGAAGCAACCCGTTAACATCGGATAACTTCTGCTCCCTCATTGCCAATTGTGACCGCACATATCGTCAGTATCGGTTGCAACATTCCAACAACAACGGCAATCAGTTGCAATTGCAAGTGGGTGGGCACTTTGTTGGACCGGTGTATCAAGTTAATGACACACAATCTGTCCCTCTGTAATCCACACAAATGTATTTGTATATACTTACATGCACGGTTTCCGGCTATGGATTCACCTCCGGCTCCGGTTTGGTTACGGGTATGGATTCGGGCTGGTGTTGACGCTTCTGCAATGAATTGGCCAATAGAAAATACGTAGCTGGTAACTGGCTTTCAACCTTCAACGAGGGCCACTCGTGTGCACTAATTAAAACCAAGCAGAGATCCAGAATAATCGAGTACTCGTGCATCGAGCACTGTTGCCACAGATACTACAATAAATCAGTCGGGAGTAATGGTAACATGTCAATTTTGCCTTCTGTCTGTTTTGGCCAAATGTGCAAATGCATTAAGTAATCAGATGCAGCAGCAGCAGCAGCGGCATCAGAAGCAACCACAGCAATAACAACGGGAAACACATCGGAAATGTTGAGAGCAGCAATTTGTTGCAGTTGCAACAGCAACATAAGTTGCTTCTGCTGATGTTTTTGCAGTTGTTGTATTGGCATTGGCATATCTTAGACTCGCCGGGTAATTAAACTAATGGATTTTCTTAACGGCTTTCCAAGTCATGCCAGTCGATTGATAAAATCGTCATCTTTAATCCTTATGCTGTATGCTTACCAATTGACCTGAATGACTTAACTTTGCTCAAGTAATGTGAACTAAAGTTATGCTCCAAAACAATTTTGAAATACTATTATATGCATTCTACACACGCAAACAGTTCCTGTTGCTTTAGCCATTGTACCTTGAGGCAGAACCTATTTACTCGAACTTACTACTATTCTTATTTAATAATACATTAATAGTCAAAATTTTTTAAATATTATTAAATATATATAATTCAAATAGTTTTCTTACAAATCCAAATCGAATGAATTTCATTTTTTTAGATTGTTCGAATTTTAGATTGCTTTTTTCCCTGTGTAGAATCGCATACTCAAGTTGCTAGTGAATTTAAATTTATATGCTTATCCAATGTGCAAAAATATTTACTTTTTTATTTATTTATTGTCAACCCATAAACAGACGACACAACAGTATAAATATAAATTAAAATAAAATGTTCAAATGACAATTAAAGTTTAAAGTCACAAATTTATGAACATTTACATTAAAAAATGTGTAGTGTATTAAAAATGTATAACATTTTAGGATCTGAATTCAGGGTAAACAGGACATTATTATTTGTTAGTTAATAGATTTATGCTACAACGACTTCGTTGTAAGCTTTTCCGGAATATTCAACGATTTCGAGCAATAAAATTGTTTATCAAACCACAGTGCAATATTAGTTTGTGTGCGTGAGTGTTATAAACATGCTTCATATTTGTAATCAAACTTTGCCCCCGCTTTGCTCCCACTCATAACTAACAAGCCAGTTCATCAATGGGGCACTTCAATGTGTTGGTTGGGGGCGCAATTGAGGGGTGGGGTTGGGTGGGGTGTTATGCATTTAGGGGTCTGTTTGTTGTGCTCCTCGATGCCATCAGCGACAGCTGTGCGCGCATTTTGATATTGAATTCTTGACATGATTGCGCGGCCACAGCTTGTCGTGGTGTCATTTAAATGAACATATCGTAGTTACACACTCGGCGAATCATTTTAAAATCGGAGTTACAAATAACTCATGCATACTATGCGCTAATAAACTGCGATATACAGAGGGGTGGAAGGGGATAGGGGCGATGCCAATACAACTTGGAAATAAACAATATTCTCAAAGACTCGTTTGTATGTGTTAGGCTGCCTCAAACCCGAATTTATCGGCCTTATTGTAAAAATCGGCGGTAAAATGTTGTCATCGTTGCGTAAACGAAATCTTTATGAATATTTTATTATTGCTTTAATAAAAAAATAAAAAGAGTAGAATAAGGAATACAAGACAGAAGGAGAGAGAAAGCAATTTGTGTCAATAAATATGTATGTGAGAGTGTGTGTGTGACCGTTTAGCACTGCACATGTGTTGATGTTTCATCTTGGGTGTTGGTATTTTCGTCTTGGCTATAATATCAACAACAACAGCAACAGCAACAACAAGAACCACAACAAGAGCAACAACATAATCGTCATAATCATTTTATGCGCATGTTTTGTAGCATACTTTTGTGGTCATAAATTTTTATTTACGCTGCCGGCGAATGCTCCGAGTGCGATTGAGGGGCCACATCCAAGTGGTAAGGTTTGGGTCTTATATAGAGAAATTAAAGTGCGATAAGCATGGTTTATTTTCATGCCTCGTGTTTTACAAGCACCTTAAAATGTCCTGTTTCAACTACCAAAGCGAATTCTTGTATGAATGTTGCATAACCAAGCGACATGTTTAGTGATGCTTTTCGGTATTGATAATGATGGGTTCACAAACATATATAAACAATATATGTGCGGCTTTCTCTATGTGTGTGTGTGTGTGTGTCTCTGTGTGTGTGAGTGTTTTTTGCGGGCTTGTTTGGGGCATCGGCCACACTGCCAAATTGGCGGTTTTGTTGGCTACAAATGAGCAGTGCGGCTTATGCGGTGGTCTAAAATAAATTTCAGCCTGTGGCTAGTTGATGAACAATTGAAAAATCCATTGAAATAGATATGGAATAAAACAATTAAAAGATCAGCATGATTTTAGGCCACTCCCCTCACCTTACCACATCACAAACAATGTGTGTTGTTGCTGGAAAAAACGAGCGTTAATTAACTGAGCGCTGTAGTGAAGTGTAACGAATTGGAAAACCAAATAATTCGCATTGATTTTGTTCGTTTCAATCACGTTTGACACATACACACACACACACACACACACACACACACATACATAGATACCCACAGCAACCGCATGTGCATTGATTTGCTGCGGAAAATCTGGGACAGAGATGGAAAACCAAACTGCATTGGACGCACTCGACTCATCGTCGACGTTCACGGTGTCCATTGATTGCCAAAGCCAATCCTATATGAATAAATGAAAGCCAGTTTTGTATGCCGCCATTCTCTGATCCCATAAAAGAGCTTCCTTATACACAGGTGAGGGATGCTGTTTGATGACACTGAAAGGGGCATACAACGCGCAATGCAATTGCCTGCATTTAATTGTTGCACTGCCTGCACCGCATCGCATAAAACAAAAGGATTTACGCTTTTGCATCCAACTATGAGCTGCAAATGATAAAAAAAAGAAAACAAGCCAAATTAAAAACTAGTCAAACCAAGAGACAAACAAAAGCATCACAAATAGTTGGGAGGTAATTAAAAAATTTCTAAATGCTTTTTCAAATTGATGGCAATGAAATTTAAATCCCTCAAGCAATAAGTTAAAACGAAAGCTTGATTATTAAAATAAATTAAACTAAATAAATTTGTGTGTCTAGCACAAAGTGAATACCATCAAAATAACTAAAAAAGAATTTGTATTAAAATAAATATGTATATTTGTAGTTGTGCGAGTATTATATATTTATGAGGAAGAACGGTCATTTGGGCCTGTAGAAAAAGCGATTTGGAAAAACAATTATCAATATTTAATTCGTTGGCGGTTTTGTGAATGCAATGTAATTGTTAATAATATATGAAAATGCGGTTTAGACTGATAATGCTTACACATACACATACACATACATATACATATACAAATGCGTATACCTTTGGTTTTGGTCGGAAATGCAATAACCTATTTAATAACCTATGTATTTCAATTGCTGTCAAACTATTAAAATGTGCATGCATTTTCTCGCTGAATTTAATATTTTTAATATTTAGTAAAGCATCGGAAATTGTTGAACTGGCTTTCCTTATTTGGTTGTTTTTGTTTTGTTTTTCCTCTTTTCCTTTTTGGTGATTTTTTGCACGTGTCACTGATAAGTCAGGTATTTAATGCTGGCTCGACAACATTAAAATTAACAGCATTTAATTAAAGAAATAATTTAGCAAAGGGAAAATCATTTGGAGAGCCAAAGAAATGAAAGGAAAGGAAAAATCTTGCCGCGTTTACTTGCAACAATTTGGTGCAGCATAGTTACGTTCAGGATGTAAGCCTCGTTTGGTTCGTCTCGCTCGCCTTATCGCCATGTCGACATTGGTAATTTGGGCAAAAGCAGAACAGGCCGGTAGCAGGTGGCAGCAGGTAGGCAGGGGAAGAAGGTGAAGCATTACAAATGCCTGGCTGTTAGCACAAGGAGTATTTTGTATTGCATTTTCGATTTGCACTTTACACGCTTTCATTACACTTCGTTTCCGGCGCAGAACACTTGACCGCACTCCTGGATCTACGGCCGTAGCATTGTTACCATTTAAACTGTTTCTTGTTGCAACTTGTTGTTGTTGTTGTTGTTGTTGCTGTTGCTGCTGTTGCTGCTCTGTTGGATTGCACTCTTGAACGAAAGGGCGATTATCAAGAAAATCCAACTGCAACATTTCGTTGCCACACTTACCAAGTAAATGTCTAACTGAGACTGTTCTGTCATAATCATCGAGATGATGCTGAATTTCGATTGCAAGTTGGCCAAAACTGCATCTGTGGCCAAATGACAGCTGCAAGCTGCGTTGACGCTTTAAGCTGCAATTTCGTTAAAAAATTTCCAATCGATTTCGCTGGTTTATCGCCAAGTTTATTTCCACTTTGTAGTTCTTTTTGGCTAGCTGCCACATCTTGTTGCACCACTGTTTGTTGTATATGTGGCAAGTCTCTGCACTGTGGCTTTAAAATGAGCAGACATTTATAATTTTCTCATATAATAAATAGGCGGTTTTTAATTTAAAATTGACATCTTTCCAAGTTGATCTAGGAACAGTTTTATTTATTTTAAGGAATTCTTCAATGTATGTATTTGTTGAACCACCGTGCAAGTTATGTGTGTGTTTGTGGCATATTCCGATGCAAGAACTTACGGAAATGAAATGTGTTTCTATTTTAGTTTTATTTCAGTGTGTACATTTACACGCTCGAGTGTTTACTCTCAACCCACAAATACGAGTACCCAAAAGAAAGAAACAGAAGCCAAATACAAATACAAATACCCGTAATACTCAAGTCTATTTACAAATCATGGCAAAAATGCAATTTGCAATGCCGAAAAAGGCAAAGTAAATAAAAAATCGCAGCTGCAGTTACGGACAGTCAAGCAAACATGACGTTCAACTTCAGTTAGCAAATATTTGCGCATATTACGTATACGCTCTGTTGCCACAGCAATTGCTTCATCTCTGTCCCCAATGTGTGTGTGTGTGTGTGTGTGTGTAGCCAATCTGCATAATTGTGCGAGAAATATTACCCTGAATACTTCGGCCTTGCTATTTATTTTGTTATCCTCGCATCTGCATAGTAAATTCATGTCGTCTTTTCAAGGACAATCTGCCGTTCACTGTGGAAAAATTTGATGTGCCAGCTAATTAATATGTAAATACTGTCGCATTTCTATGCATTGCTTTGCTGCGTCCACATGTGTGTGCGAGTGTGTGTGATTGTGTGTTCTTTTGCATTATGCTTCCCATTTACAAGCCAGTCAACGTCTGTCACATTGTATAAACCTTCCGCTAAATATGATGGATTGCAACGGATTTGAATGCTTGTGTAATGAAGTGTTAGTTACATGCATTAATTAAATTGATATATATACATACATATAGTTATATTTGAGCTTATGAATTTATTACTTGTTTCAGTGCTCAATCGAAATTCAAGCTGACATCTGTATGTACAAATGTGCTCTTTCTATATTTCAGCGAGATAATTTTATGCTCGAAATCGAATTCAAATTGCAAACACAAATAGTTATTATAATTTTCTATTTTTTGTGTATTGTTTTTAACGGGTGAAGTCCATGCGGCATTAATGTTGTTTGCATAACATATTTAAAGTTTTGCTTAAAGTGCAGGGTTCCACATGAAGCAACACTTTTCATTAACTTGCAACTGCATTTAATGTAAAGTAAATTGCCCAGCGGCAGCAAGGATGAATTCCCAACAAAGTGACTCGACCAGAGACAAGAAAAAATGCCAACAAGTTTTGCCAAAAAGGCGCTACGCACTGAGAGTCAAACTAATAGACAACAGTCTAGGCCAGGCAGATACTTGAATTGGCCAGACGGCGGCTTTTGGCCATATGTTGCAGTAGTCGGTTTGTTGGCAGTGAAATGCGAATGTGTTTGTGAATACTGTTCAATGTTTGCGTGTATAAGTGGTGTAAATTTCAATAGACCTTCACAGACATGAGCTTGCCTCCACATATTTATGGATAAACGTTGCCTATTTACAGAATACTAGCAAATTAAGCCACCTGCCGCTTGGCATACATATGTAAGTACATACATATCTAATTTCTGCAAGTTACGATTCTCTCTTAGTCTCTCATTTTGACTATGGCTGACTGTTGGCCAGAAAATTGTTGGTTAGCCAGAATGCCAACTCTTGTCGGACTCTCGTTCAGTCTAGCTTCAGTCAGAATCCAACGCACTTTACAGTTTAATTGCCATGGTCCATGAAAATTTTACTATGCCAACGGGTATAGGATAATGGCTTAATGTGTGTATGTATGTATGTCTGTGCGAATGTTTGGGGTGTGTGTATGTGTGTACATGTGTATTCACAGCAGGTTGCATGCACAATAAAATCACCGCCTGCTCTACGTTCACAAATGGGGAGTGCTGCTCAACGGACTAACTGCATCTGTTAAGCTCTCCTTTTGTAGGTGCCTATCCTTTTATTTTTCTTCTGTTTTACTCTCTGTGCAAATCCCTTAATCTGTCTTTGGAATACTGGCAATGCTGTGGTTAAATACACACAGATACTTACTCACACACAGAGACGTTTAGCGAGCAATTGAATTGTTTCAATTGCTACTTGGTCCAGTCTCAGTTACGAGTCCAGCTTTCGACTCTCAGAATACTTGTTTATCCGCATTCTTAATGAAAGTCAATGCGTTAACTGATTGCGATGTCGTTGTCGTTGTCGTTGTCTATGTTACAGTAGTAGTTGTGGTTGGATTAGGGTTGTCTGTTTGGTTAGTTAATTGGCAAAGCACACACTTCTCTCCCAGTAAATTGTCCACCAACTGTAAATAATTCAAGCTGTCACATTTCATTGATTGTTAGGGTACAGAACTTTAAGTGCCATCGAAAGTTTTAGTGTTTTTTCTACAAATTAGAACCTTTAAGTAAGGTGCAAGACTTTAAAGTTATTTCTGTACATAAGAGCTTAATTGTGATTCTTTCAAACTTTGATAACTTTGAACTGCTATAACTTTGTCAAAAGTCAATCAATTTCCATGCGCAATGTAAATTTGAGTAAGATTTTACCTCTAAATTCGATCTGCATTTAAAGTTTTCGTAATTTTGAAAATATTTGAAAATCGAATTTTTTAGAAAATTTACAGTGTTACCCCTTTATCTTTTTTGTTTTTTTCGAAAAATTTAAAATTTTCAAATTGAACAAAATTTAAATGCAGAACGAATTAAGAGGTAAAATCATGATCAAATTTACATTGCGCATGGAAATTGATTGACTTTTGACAAAGTTATGACAGTTCAAAGTTATTAAAAATCATTACATTACACTGGATCATTCCAGTAATCAGGCTAAAAAGAGCATTAAGTCTTTTTTCATGTAAATCAATAAATTAAGCTTATTATTTTGGTCAACCGGCATTTTCAAACTAAAACTTATAAAATACCGATAACCATTACCGATAACCGAAAACCTTAATTCGAGCATTACCAATACCGCAACTGAAACCGATATTCATTTCGGGTTTAATCCATGATTAAGAGGCTTTCACCAAGTTAGAGCTTTAATGTGCTTTATTAAATTGATACTGTCATCAAGCTTCTTACTGAATTAATAGTCTAATGTTTGACTAATTTCTTAGGGTATCCGTTAGATATAACTAGTATGTAAATATGTACTTTCATGTGAATTATTACTTATCTGCTTATATGCAGTCGGCAAACAATTGGTCAGGTTTTGACCAAATTTATTTGTGCTTAGACTTGGATAATTCAATGATGAGGTTGAACCCTATCCATTGCCTATTTATTTGAATAGTTTGCTGGCTAGGAGGCCTAACAAAACAATATTGATATGAGCTGTGTGTCTTTAATTAAGCTAATGCCAATGCAAACATGGCTCAAGGTAACTAAACAGCAGTTAAGCTTCGACTCTCATTAAATTCAATTTGCTAGGCAATTTAGGGTTAGCAATTTGCAATCACGTACCTATAAAAGACCTCGTTCTATTCTGCAGTTGTCCTAAAGCGCTTCAAGATGTTGTTGAGACTTCAACATGGACATTTGAGCAAACTAATCCATATCATAGGTAAGTTTCAGGTATATATTTAATTTCTCATTCTATCTTTCTATGCCTGACAGTTGGCCAATACTTTGCAACACTTTCCTCTGTGCTGATCGTGCACAATGTTGGCCAAGAGTCGACTCCTCTCCAGCTGCAGTATCTGGATGCATTGCAACTGGCATTGAATAATCTCAGTCAACCGCTGAAGTTGCAGTGGATCAATGTAGCTAAAATACCCGATGACGATACCCTCGAATTGCAAATTCTTCGCACTGTCAACTCCAGCGTTACCGAAGTGGGTGTCCATTTCAATTTAATTCAAATCGCTTTGATGAAGTTCTAGCTGGTTTTCTTGGCAGGGCTTTATTACGGTGTTGCCACAGACGCAGAGTTTCCTCCACGCTCGCTACTTTGCCACGCGCAACGCCAATGTGAGACTTAAGGATAAAATGTATCTGTTTTTGTGTGAGAATGAAAATCCCAAGGATTTGCTAAGCATGGAACTATTGCAATGTAAGTACTATAACTATAAATGAACTTAAATGATGTTGTCCGTTACAAGAAGGAAATATATGAAATTATATTTGTAACTTTCATGTGCTTGAAACTCTTGCTTAAAATAAAACTAGATCGATTAGTTAGATTAAAGCAGGGATTAAAACCGAAACGAATTTCGGTTTCAGTTACGGTTTCGGTTATGTTTGAATTAAGGTTTTCTTACTCAAAATAACATTGCGCATGGAAATTGATTGAGTTTTGACAAAGTTATGGAAGTTCAAAGTTTTCAAAGGTGCTCAGTATCTGCGACGGCCAGAACCGAAATTAACCCTTATAAATGAATCGGTTACTAAACGGTTATTTCGGTTTAAAGAGTTTCGGTTTATGGGTTTCGGTTACGGTTTCAGTTACGGTTACAAATATCAATCGGTTTTTATCGGTTTAAGGTTACGGTTTCGGTTAAGGTTAAAGTGAAGATAATGCGGCATTAAGTCAGTAAAAAATGTTGTACGATAAGATACTAACTATACGATATTCCCAGATTAATAAACTATTTTTAAATTATTTTCATGCACCTTTATTTGTAATAAATATGTGTAAATTCACAGTCGTTTTTCTCCTCCCTTGACTTTTCATGTTTTGAACAGTTTAATTCTCGAGTGAAGCATTTGAAATTGGTCAAAAATTGTTAAGTTTTGTTAGTTGCCGACAATAAAATGTGAACTTGAGTGAGGCTCCCATGGGTGCTGACTGGCAGACCAAGTTAAACTCAAAACTCCAACTTTCACACTCGAACTTGCCACAAAACGTGGCAAAAAGAGCAACGGGGTGCGCATCAGTTGATCAGTTGTTTGCCTTAAACTTTGGCACTGCCCAATAATTTCCACGCTCGACGGCGTCTTGTTCAATTGCAAACTTTTTTTTGTGTACTGTTATTGTTATTGGCTGTGACTTAATTTGGCTGTTGTCTTTTCGGCTTGTTCAACAATGAACCAATTGTTGTACTTGTAATGTGCCTTAGTCTACCCACACCATCTGCTCGTGCGGCCACATAGAGAATCTAGAAGAGTAGTCGAAGTTGAAGCTGCCACAGGCACTTTACCACACCGCGACATCAATTTCGAGCTCTGGACACAAAAGTTTGTCGGTGCCAGTGGAAATTTGGATGCCATACTCTTGGACGAATTCTTGCCGAACGAAACTTTTGCCAACCGAGTCGAACTTTATCCCAACAAGCTGCTCAATCTGGAGAGGAGAACTCTTCGCATGGGCTCCATTACTTATGTGCCATACACAGTTACTAATTATGTGGTAAGTAATTGCCGGTTAAGTTTATATTTATCGTTATTCCTGCTGCTCGTGTTTGTTTTTACTTATTGTTCTTGTAATTGCTGTGGTTGTTGTTGTTGTTGGTGTTGTTATTGTTATTGTTGCTTTCGTTGTCGGCACGCCCAAAGCACACACAAATGTCGGAGATTTGCACGCCGGCATTAAGCAAAGCCAATTGGTCGTCCTTCCCCATCCTCCATTCTCCATTTCCCATTCATCCTCTCCCGCCCGCACACTGTCCACAATGTTATGTCCTCGTCGCATTAGAGCACTGTGCCAAGTGGTCATGAATATATGGCCAGCGGTTGCTTCCCCCAGTTGTCTCTGTTTCTGTCTCTAATCTGAGTGGGTGTTCAATGTGGGTAGTTATTCGGTTGGTGGTTGCTGCTTGGTGGTTCCCAGAGCTGTTTTCGTTGTTTTGGGCAACGATTTCGGTAACTAAAATCTAAGTTGTTCTATTTTGTTCTCCTTTTTGGTGTATTTGTGTATTCATAGGGTATTATACATAATTAAGTTGAGCTCTTTGCAATTCATAGAAGGGAATTTCTGATCCAATCAATTGAACTTATTATTCAGAAGGATGCTTCGCTATCTATCTGTTTGTATGCAAAGTAGTCGGTCTGTTGAAACTGAAGAATTTTATCAAATCGTATTTGTATATTATTTATTTCCATTAGATTAGTTCGTAAGGGAATTTATTCTTCGATAAGCCGAGGACAAATATTTTCTAAATTTTCTTGTCGGTTGTTATTATGAACACACAAATGGCAAACGTCGCGTAATGAAAAGTATATTCTAGTTCTAAAATTATAATATTTGCTCTTAGTTCATTCTATATATTGATTTCAATTAATATAGATTTTAAAATTAAATGATTATATTTAGCTAAACACTTAAAAATTATATTCCAAAAGTTTGATGCGCACTTATAATCACAGTTAGGACACTGTGCCAACGACATGGCCGAAACACACACGAAACAAAAACAAAACAGTTGGAAAAATTCTTTGTTGTCACTTGGTGAAAGTTTTGTTCGCACTCAATTGTTTGCCTTAAGGACATTCGCACATTTGTAAACACACTTATGCCAATAACACACACACACTCACATGCAGACCATCACACATACACATAGATAGCCGCAAGCGTGTACATGTGGTTTTGTTTATGGCTCGGCTTTAGCACAACATTGATTTAAATTACGTGTTTCCATTTAATTGCCGCCGAGTCACGATGTCCATGTGTTGGTATGTGTGTGTGAGTGTTGGTTTGGGCGTGGCTTAGAGTGTGCCAACCATTACGAGGCCATTTAGTAAATTAGAACAGACACTCGAATGACCAACAATGGACGCCAATTAGGTACTGCCTCCCAAACTTAATAAACTCTCTTGCCTTTTGTCTCTCGTCTCTCCCTTAACACAGGCAGCTGGTACTGGAAATGAGGATCCAATTAGCCCGCATATGGCCAATCGCTCGATTGCCTACGAAGGATCCGAGGCGAACATTATGAAGACCTTTTGTAAAGTGCACAACTGTCATCTACGTGTGGAGGCTTGTAAGACGTTGTCTAAGCTTAATAAACTGTAGTATACTGCTAAACCATCCATCAAATATTTAATTTAACTTTTAATTTTAAATTCAAATTATTATTCAAATATTAATTGAACTTTTAATTAATTTACTTAATATTATTAAATATATTTAGAAATGTATTTTAATACCTATTTACATATTTTTTAGACCTTGAAATAATTTACATAATATTTTAAAATATACTTTAATAATTATTTTAATACTTATTAGAGCTCTATCATTAAAGATTTGTCTTAACTACATTCCGCTGTTGTTATTGGACTTCTAGTAACGCCTTCTACTCTCCACAGATGGCGCTGATAACTGGGGCAGCATCTATGAGAATGAGAGTGCCGATGGCATGTTGGGTGACATTTATAACCAACGTGTGGAATTGGCCATTGGATGCATTTACAATTGGTACGATGGCATCACAGAGACCTCGCATCCCATAGCTCGATCTGCAGTTACCATTTTAGGACCAGCTCCAGTGTTAGTCTGATATTTCTAGCTCTAGCTCTATATGATCTATTGGTTGTTTTTCTTCTCTCTTTAGTCCTTTGCCTGCTTGGTGCACGGATATTATGCCTTTTAATCAGGCTAGTTGGCTTTTGTTGATTTTAACGATCTTCGTCTGCAGCTGTGTTTTGTATTTGCTTAGATATTCCAACTACTTTCTGTTTAAGAACAGACCACGAAGTACATTTGAGCATACTGAGAATCTGGAAAAGTCAATGCTGGACATATTTGCGCTCTTCATTCAGCAGCCATCGGCGCCTTTGACGTGAATATACGACGACTAATAAATGTTGACATATGTACATTTTTCATAATTAACTAACATAAAATTGCTTATAGCTTTAATCGCTTCGCCACACGCTTCTTTCTGGCCACATTGCTGTGTGCAACGATTACTTTGGAGAACATCTACAGTGGACAACTAAAGTCTCTGCTCACAGCACCCTTTTATGGTGTACCTGTGGACACCATTGATAAATGGGCTCAATCAAAATGGAAATGGGCAGCTCCATCAATTATTTGGGTGCACACTGTGGAACAGTCGGATCTCTTGACGGAACAGATACTCGCAAGTAGCTTTGAAGTTAGAGACTACAACTTCATGTACAATGCCAGCTTTCGACCAAATTATGGACTGGGAATCGAGCGCATCAGCTCTGGAACTATAATTGTTGGCAACTATGTGACGCTGGCTGCTTTAGAGGATCGCATTGTAGATTAATCTCATAAGCTGGTTGAGATATTCAAAGTATTGAAATCATTGTTTAACTTGTGCAGGTTATGCGCGATGATCTTTATTTTGACTGGACGCGTGCTGTGTCCATACGCGGCTGGACTTTAATGGAGCAGCTAAACAGGCACATTCGCACCTGCCAGGAGACGGGTCTCTTTACGCACTGGGAACTGGAGGTAATACCTATATATATCTTATATATTAAAATAAGTGCTTTTATTTACTGAATACTCCTGCAGTTTGTGGCCAAGAATATGGATAAAAAAATTGATCAAATGCTGAACAATCTGGTCAATGGCTTTGTGTCCAAGAAGGCACCGAAACCACTTGTCGTGGATGACATTTCCGGTGCGTTATTTGTGCTCGCCTTTGGGTTCAGCATTGCCGGAGTTGTCTTGTTGCTGGAGCTTCTGTATGCACGGTTGCTGTTCATGCAACGACGACGCAACTAATTTGCGGTTTACAGGTGAAGCTGGTGAACTGATTGTTTGCCTAGCGGCAAACACGTGTCGCACGTACATCAAATCGCACACACGCCAAAGCTAAAGCCGCACCATGTTGCAAGTGCCCCATTTGCCACACGCTCATCCCCAGCAGACCAACAATTTTGATAGGCAGACTGGAGGTCTATTTGGTCGCTAACTGCCATGCCAAAGAGTTTCGACCATTTCGCAGATAAGTGGACAGACAGGCAGTCATTTTCAGTAGGGGCGATGGAAAATGCCGAGGATGAGAAGGAGAAGGAGTGGAACAGGATGCGGGTGCGGCTGCTCCACAATCCGCAGGCAGGCGTAATCGGGTTGCTTATGCTGTTTCAGTGCGCCGGTTTTGCAGATATGCAAACTGAAAATGACTTTTGCCTGAGATTTAGCTACCTGGTAATTGGAAAACCGTTTAGAGAGCGACACACACACACATACATCTGCCTGGACTTCAATTTTGTTCGGTTTGCAATGTTGAAGCTGCCTTACTGGCAATTAAGCACCTTTTAATGATGCACTTAATTACTGCTGGGGAAATTATTCATTATCACTAATTTGTAGCGGTTTTAGGTAGCACTTACATGAAGTCAAGCCAAGTCTTCAGTCTGGAGATAGGCCAGGGGCATGCCACACCGGTTGCCACCTTTGCAATCAAAGTGAATTTCATGAATCTTTAGCTTAAGCGTCTCATCATTTTGCAGCCTTGCTTCGCTCGTTAGCGAACAGGACAGGTAAATGACAACCAGGCCAGCAAGTAGGAACTTAAAATCAGCACGACTATGTAATATCCTGTAAGCACACACTTAACATCATAAAAGTATTAAATTGCAAACTTAATATAACCGACTGGACTGATCATAAATGAGTATGTGGATGAAAAGTTGTACACAGAAAAAAAAAGCCGTACTAAAATTAATTATGAATGAACTCGAATGAAGTAATTTCGATACTTAAAATAAATGCTTGATACAAGTACGAATTACTTAAAATGAGCATTAAATTTCTATGACCAAGTAATAACAATCCTGATATAAGAACAAAAATTCTTTAATCAAGTAATACTCTAAAATTAATAGTTTATATAAGTTCGAGACTCTAGTTCGAAATAAAAAAAAAAACCATAAAAAAGGCTATATTCATTCAAAGTCTATATTTTCTCCCGAGAGAGAAAGAGTAAGCGATCAAAATCAGTTGCTCAGAAAGAAACTGAACAATTTGAGCAACAGCTGCTCTGTTATTCATAAAATGTGAATAATTTCATTAATATTGTCCTCCTTCTCCTGATTTTCATTGATCCAAGGTCATATTTTCATTTAATTTTATTAAGACTCAAATAAAGTTTATTTGCTTTTTCCGCATTTCTGTTTTATAGATAACTTTGACCAGCCATAACTTTGTCAAAACTCAATCAATTTCCATGCACAATGTAAATTTAAGCATAATTTTACTTCTAAATTCGATCTGCGTTGAAATTTTGTTCATTTTCAAAATTCTAATTTTTTCGAAAAAATCAAAAAAGAGAAAGGGGTAACACTGTAAATTTTCGAAAAAATTCGATATTCAAATATTTTTAAAAATTAACAAAATTTAAATGCAGATCGAAATTAAAAGTAAAATCATGCTCAAATTTACATTGAGCTTGGAAATTGATTGAGTTTTGACAAAGTTATGCCAGTTCGAAGTCATTAAAAAACAGTAAAATCAGAATAATCGAAATGTTCAAACCAAATTAACCAAATTTGTATGAGATCAAATTATAATATCATCGACATTACGCTGGACCATTCCAGTAACCAGAAAACATTATTTTCCAGTCTAATTAGAGCATTAAGTATTTTTTCATGTAAAACATTGAATAACGCTTCTTATTTTGGTCAACCGAAAACCTTAAGCCATACCGGTATTTTTAAACCGAAACTTACATAAAACCGATAACCGTTACGAAACCGATACTCTAAGATTTTGCATAACCGATTATCGAAAACCTTAATTCGAGCACCGAAACCGTTACGAAACCGATACTCTAAGATTTTGCATAACCGATTACCGAAAACCTTAATTCGAGCATAACCGAAACCGTAACTGAAATCGATTTTCGTTTCGGTTTTAATCCCTGATTTTAACATAATTTATTATTACTCAAATAAAGTTTATATCCTTTCTGCTAATTTCTGTGCGCCTGGTATTTTAGCTGGTATTTCGGAACTTTTAGACTCTTAACGCTCCATAAGTAAGTATAAATAAGTAAGTATTTATGCATGTGTGTAAGCTTGCAGAAGCTCGTCACAACCGGAAAGTCCACGAAAATACCAGGCGAACAGAAATCAGCAGTAAGTGAATTTTGAATTTTAGCAGCAGAAGGTCATATTTTCACTGAATTTTTCCATTTTCACTTAATTTTATTAAGACTCAAATGAAGTTTATTTGCTTTTTCCTCATTTCTGTTTTTTGATAACTTTGACCAGCTATAACTTTGTCAAAACTCAATCAATTTGCATGCACAATGTAAATTTAAGCATAATTTTACTTCTAAATTCGTCCTGCGTTTAAATTTTGTTCATTTTCAAAATTCTAATTTTTTCGAAAAAATCAAAAAAGAAAAAAGGGGTAACACTGTAAATTTTCTAAAAAATTCGATTTTCAAAAATTTTTAAAAATTAACAAAATTTAAATGTAGAACGAATTTAGAGGTAAAATTATGCACAAATTTACATTGCGCATGGAAATTGATTGAGTTTTGACAAAGTTATGACAGTTCAAAGTGAGAAATTTATTTCCATACTTACCCTGACTTACCTTTTCTTTTCTTTAAATACTTACCGTTTTAATTTTTTTTTAAGTTCCAGTCGAACAGAGATCAGCAGCAAGTGAAAATTAAATTTGAGCAGTAGAAACTCAATATCATACTTTCACTCAATTGTAACATTTTAACACAATTCATTATGACTCAAATAAAATGTATATCTTTTCTGCTAATTTCTGTGCGCCTGGTATTTAAGCTGATATTTTGGTGTTTCTAGATATTACACATTGGTGTGTCTGTATGTATGTATATATCTTCATATGTGAACCGAGATTCTTATTTATACTTGAATTTATAGAAAAATGTACTGAAAGTACTCCAGAAAAATCTAATATCAAACTTTCAGACTTTTGAAAACCGAACTTGAAATAAGATTTTTGTTCTCAGTTTTCGAAATTCCGAACTTAGACAACTTTTGAGATTGTTTGTACTTGAATATGAACTTTTTAAGTACGAAAATCTTATTTTTTTCTGAGTATGACAGCCATAGACAGGCAAACATTGTCCACTATACGAGATAACTCTTAAATTTCGTACTTAAAATATCGTACTTAAAGTAAGATTAAAATACTCGACTTAAGAATTTTCAATCTAAGTGAGAAATTAAATTCGAAATGTGGCGTTTTAAGTACAAAATACTTGATTTTTTCCCTCTGTGTAAGTGCAGTAAATGCTCGATAATTTAAAACTCTCAGAAGTTCGCATTTTCTAAAAACTAATTTTTGACCGATTTCTGAAACTAAACTAAAAGTATGTATATCAAATAAAGTATTTATGTTTAAAATTAAATTTTTGATCACTTTTTTATTTTAATAAAGCATCCAGGAATATGAAATAAATAAGAACTAGAAATTCTCAAAAGCTACTGGTTCTTATTTGTGAGAGTTTACTGTACATGCAGCAACAGGGTATTCCAAATAGCAAACATGGCAGCTGGCTCATTTCCGCTGCTGACCCGAGCTTCTGCATATTTCCGTTTTGTGTTTCGCATTTTTAAGTGAGTAACTCTACTACGCTTAACTTTGCAGGCACTGTTGTTGTTATTCTAGTTGTTGCTCATGTTGTTGTTGTTGCTCAGGTTGTTGTTGCTGCTGATTTGCGTCTGCTAATGCAGCTGTTTGTTTCCGTTTGTTAGCATTTACTTGTTTGCCGCTTGTTGCAAGAGTTTCGACTCCTGATGTTTTGTGGCATGGCAACGTTTTACGGTTGTCACAAATGCTACACAACTTTTTTTTTTACAACTCTTGAGCAAAACATTTGACAGTTTGACTGTTTTTCAGTTCTGTCTATCTACCATTTGTGGACAACAATATGCAATTTTTGTTCGCTTTGCTTTGGCAGTCAAAGTGCCCGTTGGAGTGTCAACAAAATTTGTGGCCAGACTGTGAGATTTGTGCCCCGTTTGTGTTTCGTATTTGCATTGTGTGCTCACAGAGGCATAATGCTGAGATATGTTTGTCGTGCCACTGCTTAATATACTCGATCCGTTCACGACTAGTTCATAATTGTGTCTGAGTTCTGCACTTAATTAAATCGCTGGCCAAAGAAGAATGTTGCAGGTGCAATCAGAACTTTGCGTTAATTTATGACACGGCCAACAGGCGATAATTGAAATTATATAAAGGATGGTAAAGCGCTGCTGCAAATGAAATAAATCTGTGAAAGAGTTTCTTGGTGAACAGGCAAAATTTACGCTCTCCGATAAAGCGGGGACAGCTTGCCGTCGGAGTGCGGCAGTGTGGCACGTGCAACTGCAGCCAGACGACAGCACCGATAAAATATGAGACCCACTCCTGCCGTTGGTTCATCGGGTCGATTGCAAGTAGATTTGCTGCCTCACTTAAGGCTTTAAATTAAATTAGCCAAACAAGCTGAGCCGTCTGGCGATTGTCGCCTGACAAAGTGAAAACCTTATGAATTTTTAATGTGGAGTATCTTTGAAATGATTCGTCCAGTTCTTTAGTCCAGAAGCCCTTGCTGCTTTGCATTCCATTCGCATCGATCCAATTAGATGCTGTATATACTTTTGCTGGCGTAATTGCTCCGATCCCTTCCCTTGTCCTACAAGTCCCTTCACTTCCTCCGTCACGGTTTTTTAGGTTGCCTACGACAACCTTTGGCTAACACTGGGCTCATTATCAACGTCAATGTCGCCGCTGTAGACGCCTTCGTCGCGACACTTTTTTTTATTTTTAACGCGCCTGTAAATTTATTGCTCATAATTATTTTATTTTACAGTCTGCTGAAGTTCTCAGGCAACGACCTATCCGAGACGACGCGTCATCATTATAGCTTTTGCCTAATGTTGTTTAAGACCAAACAGCGAAAAAAGTTAATTCAAAGAATATTTTTAAATACAAATATCTTAAACTTCTTCAGGCAAATAACAACTTGACTAAAATAATTTTACGTATACTTAATAAATGGCAATTTTCTTGCAAATTTATCATTCGACTTGTCAATTATTAGTTAAATACCATGTATAGAATTCGCATGCATTAAAATATTCAGAAATTAATATATTGCAGAATTGAAGTACAGAATTGAATATGAAAAACTAAATACGAGAGGGTACGACGAGAAGATACCCTGCATGTCTTATGAATATTTTCCGATAAGAATCTGACAGACATAAGAGATCAATTTGTTTTAGGATTTTGGCACGCTCTTCACCGCCCCACAAATGGGCGTCACACGGAATGACTGATTTCATCATCAATCGGTAAACAGAGAAAATTATTGAATCAGAGTTCGAACTCAGGAAGGGGTTTCTCTCTTTTTTTAAATTTCATTTAACATTTGTTTTTTACATGTTTATGCTTCTTTTAATTTGTATTTATTTTTAATGTTCAGTTTATCTGTAAGGTATTTTTAAATTTCGAATTTATTATATTTTTTGATCAAATTTCAATGAAAGTACATTCGATAAATATCGATACACATTGAAAATTAAAACATTTTGTATTGTTACTTTAAGTTAAGTTGGCAGCACCCATGAAAAGAATAAGACACAATCACTAAAATAAACATTATATTATATTAGCATTATTTTAATACGTGTGTTTAACTACTAGAGAGACTGTGTATCGACAATACAAGTATTTACATATTCGATGGATCGCTTACACACAACGTACTAATTTTAATGTTTCGAATTAACATACATATAAATAGATATGTATATCACAGGTATGACACAACAATATATTATTAACAATACATGTATATTGAAATTAATAATTCTTAAAGTATTTGCACTGACTTTTCTTTTAATTTGAAGATTATCTAATAGAGCAATGCTCTTCTGCACAAACCTTTTACGCAAAACTTAGTTCGCTTAATGAAAATGGTTTGCTGGTTTCGTGGAAATATGAAATTGTTGCAACTACTTATTACGCATGCCACAAGTAACTTTGGTGCAAGTTAATGCTACTTAAAAAGTATAACACAAATGGATTGTATTTACCAAAGCCTCTGACACAGTTTTTACCCTTCAATTCAACCTAGATTGTACGAGTATGTGTGAAAAAAATAAAAACAATAACAAAAAAGTCAACAATCAACTCACACAATAACAAGCAGGTGGAAAAGCAATGTGTGTAGTAGGAAAGGGTGTCTTTGCATTAGCATAATAAAACAGGAAAGTGCCCGACTGAGAGAGATGTTGTACTCAGGAATAAGGATTCCTTAAACAAGCTTAGAGCAGTTGTGAGTAGAAAAGGGGATAAAAAATTTGCATCAGATAAACAAATTCTTCTTGCTATTTTAACAGATATTTTTTATCGAAAAAATATTTAATTTTGGAAGTTAGGAATCATTAATGCTTCCTATATATGTTTTTTTTTGAGCTATAAAATATATACTGGTTAGTAGTATCCTTTTGCAATGTGCTACTGATATACTCTCTTAATCCCTTTGACAATGAGTGCAGGGTATAAAAAGCAACGCGGAAGAGTGCAGTTCTGGCCAAGTTTTTAGAAGCTTTGGCTGATTTTACAAGCTTGCCACAAAAAATAACAACAGCAAAGAGCTGCCTGTGTTGCGGCAGCGGCTCAAAGCGGCAATAGTCGGGGGAACAATTAAGTGAGTGTTCGTGGGTGTGTGTGTGTGTATGAGTGTGTGAGTATATGAGCAAAATTGTTTTGCACTTAGCTAAAAGTTGGTATCAAAATAAACAGAGTGCAAAAACTGTGTTTTCTGTGTTATCTCTCGTGTTGTTTCACTTAGTTGAGTTTCCACTCTTGCTTTTTTCAGATTTTATGGGATTGTCAGTGCATCAAATCGAGGCAACCATTAATCAAAAAGCGTAGCAACTGAAGCTAGTATTAAACTGTCGTCAGGCAACAAATATTTATAGGCATGCCATAGACACTCTTATAATTGAGGAATTACAATTTGAATGGCACTGTAAACTGGTTGTAGGCTCTCTTACAGTCTTAGGACTCCAGGCAGTTCAATCGAGTCGACTAAGCCAGTCGAGTGACAGCAGCCGCAGACAAACTCACAACATGCAAAAATAACAAAAAAAAAAAAAAACTTACTAACATAGAAAAAGGAGAAAGAGACGCCTTTGGCAATAAAGCGAATGTAAATGGGCTCAGCATTGACTATCGAGGCTGTTGGCAGAAGACAAATTGCGCTTTGGTTGCTACTCGCACGGCATGAGCATCAGCAACAAAATGAAACAGATCCTTCTTTTCTTTCATCTCTATGCTCCTACAAAGAGTTGAGCTATGGGAAAAGCAACTTGGCCGAGATGAGCATAAAGCCCTTGGTTTTCATTGCCTTGCCGGCATGTGGCTGACATTTCACATTCAAATGCTGCTGTGACAAAAGCAAAATCTCCATCAAAAAAGAAAAAGAAAAGAGACACATATCAAGCATTGAATTATGTATACACTTTCATATGCATTGTCATGATTGCAGTTTGTTCAAGTCTTGGAATAGTTGTACTATACTAATTTAATAACAGTCTGAGTATCTCTGTCTCTTTGCTGATATATTGCGAAACTAATCACAAGTCGGCTATGCTCTTTTCAAATGTCAGCAATATTGAATATGGATTGCAAGTAAAGACAAGCAGACGCCACAGATGGCTCCGAATCAGCAGGAAAGTCGACTCGCATCGGCACTTCTCTGATGGCATATAAATTTTGCGGTCTGTGGCCATAAATCAGCGTTTGGCTGTCAGTCGTCTGCTGCTGTAAATCGCAGTCAAGCCAAGTCTCTCACTGCCTCTCAAGATTGCTTTTTAACTGGTCATTAATTACAAATTATGTGCTACTGCTGCGACTGCTTCCCTTCACCTGTCTTGTGAGTGTCGCCTGAACAAATTAATGTTGATGTAGCCGACGACGAGAAGGACGACGACATGGTCGTTGGCATCACCGCAGCACTTCGACCCCATCATCATTCCTAGCTGAAGTGTGGCTTCATTAGACGGTGTTGGACAAGTAGATGGGAAGTTGGCCTCTTACAGTACTTGCAAGTCGCGCAAAAAACGCATTAATAATTAATAAAACTGAAGAAAAATGCGCAACAAACGAAGTCCCAGGGGGTAAGACTCAGGTAGTGTTAAATGACTTGCCACTTGCCACTTGCCAGTTGCCAGTTGCCAGTTGCAAAAGGATCTGGCTATCAAGTTAACCGCTTGGCTCTGACAAGTTTGCGTATGCAAATATTTGGCCTCATCATCATCGTCATACTTGGCTCTCCGCCGCAACGCACTTACATATTCCGTTTCAAATTCAGAAAAGTCATTAAATAATTTTCCACACTTGCACTTAACGTCCTTCTGCGTGTCCGTGTCTCTGCCCATGTCCGGGGCTAACTCATAAACAGATATCATGCTTATAAGTGAGTGTGAGACAGCAATTTGATATATAAACAAAATGCTGTAGTGTTTTTGCCTCCCTTATTTGCTTCCACTTGCCACTTGCCGCTTTTCGCCACACTGAAGGCAAACTAAAAGGCGAGTATATATGAAATATGTAAATTTACTCGCAACTATTTACATTCACACTCAACTTTCGACAGTCGTAAGACACAAGCGATGAAATGTTAAAATTATGTGGGGCATAAGCGGCGTATGCGTAATGCGCTAAGCTTTCAACTTCATGCTGAATGCTCTTAATTGATTTCCAGCTCATTTCAATGGTATTTTCAATTTGAAACATAAGACAGTAACAGTAAGTATTTATTTACAAAACATAGGCGTGAATAATGCGAAAATGAGTCTGATGCAATGACAATTCCAAGTGGACAAGCTGAGATGTATCATGATGATGAGAAAAGCTAAAGCGGGGATCCGCAACCGACATTTCCGGCTGGATTGCGGCTTATTTGATTTTCATTAGGCATAACTCAATTTGAAACAAATAAAATGCGCTCAGCCGCAGATGAGCTACTTATATACAACAAACGCAGAGAACAACAGCAACAACAAGTTGAATAACAGGAATTGAGTAGACTCCTTACCAGCTTACAGTCATGACGAATGAAACGAACGGAAACGCTGCTGGGAAATGCGAGAAGTGGAGAGGGGAATAAGAGGGGGAAGGCCACAAGCCAATCCAAGTTACAGGACCACCAAGTGAAGATGATGAAGCTAAACTACAAGGCGCACGAACAATGAAGGGTCCTGCGGGGGCAGTGGTTGCAAACCAGCACTCGGAATTGGGAAAATCAAGTAAAAGGCAACCTTTTGATTTCATTTCCTGTTAATATTGCCCGGGCCAGATCCCGAGCCCGAGTCGAAGTCGCAGACGGAGCCGGCGATGAAGCGGGAGCAGACGCCAGTCAAAACCGGAATGGCAAGCATAAGCAACTTTGGCAGGCGATTAAGGTGATGCTGAGAAATGCCGCAGGAATTTCAATGCACTGCAGTTGAGTCGTAGGGGGAGGGGGGAGGGTGGAGTGTGGTGATACCCCAGGGGAGATCATTATATCGCCAGTTTGCCTATGCGTCCGTTGTTGCCACAGGGTGTAGAATGAGGAGGCGGAGAAAAGGTAAAACTTTTCTACCTTGCGACTTCTTAGCCTTCTGTGGCTGATGAACTATTTATGAGCACGCATGTAAAAGCCTGTGTATGTGTAAGGGTATGTGTTTTTAGTATGTGTATGTGTATGTGAGTATGAGAATGTGTATGTTCATGCAAATGCTTATAGTTAATAAAGACAGCCGACTAAATTACTACTGCTTTTATTTCTTAGTAATTTTCAACTGAAAATAAAATTAAGTAAATTATTAAAAATGCATTTCATTGCATTATAATAATATATATAATAGTTAAATTGTTATTATTCAAATAACATTAGCAAAATTAATTCAAAAATCAAGTCACAATCTTCAACACAATTTATTTCAATACAAATGTGGTATAAATAAAATTAATTAAATTAAATATACATTTTATTATATACGTATTAAACCCTTTAGCCACTTTTGTAGGATGTGTGTAACACATACACGCCAACACTCTTATTAAATATATTGAGAATTGTTTATAAACTTTGCGCTCATTGAGTCCCTGCAAATCCAATGGGAATCAGAGGTCTCTGCTGTTTAGTTTGTGAGCAGTTTTCTTCTTTCTCAGACATTCCCATTTCCCAATTTCCCACACCACTAACGTTCGCAGAAGCCCCCAGACAACTTTTGTTTGGAATTCACTTGAGTTTTTCTTTACCTATGGAGCCACGTTTAGTCTGAGCTCAGTTCAGTTTTCAATTTCATTATATTTGCCCATGCTGGTTATGCTTATTGTTATTCCGCACATTCTTCTTCTTCTTTTAGAGAATAAACCACATTGTTGTGATTGTGGTTTGTGGTTGAGATTTATTTATATCATGTACAAGTATTAACTGATATTACCAGTGAATATCATGTATTTTTAATGGAATTTGAACAGTTGGAAGGCATTGAAAGTTGTCGGTATCTGGCAAAGCAAAAAGTTTGTTATGTCTGCGTTTTTAATTAGCAACTGCAAAATTTATGGCATCTGGGGATAAAGTATCTTTAAGATACATCTGTTAAGTGCCTCAATTAAATCAAAACTAAATACCGCCTTTCAACGTTACATGCCATTTATAAAACAAAGTACAACAACCACATTCCCATCATCCAGCCTCCCAGATATTCGCCCATGCAACCAGGCACACACACACACACACATATATATACAGAGAGAGAGAGAAGGAGAGAGGAGACTTGTACCCGCAAAACCATAAAACAAAAGCTCGAACAAAAGCTAATTAAGTTTATGTCACCGGAAATTTGTTTCACCTCAAAAACCTCGAATTGTGTTGAGTTCGGAGCAGAGATAAAATGCACGTGGCCCCTCCGCTTGAGTGTCACACAGATACAAGTGGGTGAGGGGTGAAAAGAGGATGGGGGAAGGTACGATAGAGTGTTCTGCAAAACTCTGAAAAACTTTTCTACTCACACTTGTATACACTCATTGGCAATTAATCTGCTTTCCCAGCAAGACAAAGGTGATGCGGTGCGGGTCGACTTTATTCTCTTTATATGTATATGTGAGTATAAGTGTGTGTGTGTGTGTGTGTGTGTGTGTGTGCGTGTGTGTACGTCTACTGCAATTTGGCTTGCATTTGAGCAAAATTTGTTTGCCATTGTAGCCGACAATTTAATTTTCATGCGCCGCATCGCGAGTGACACTCAAAGTTGCGAGAGGTTGAGGGGCAGGAAGAGATGCGGAGGGGCGGGAGAGTGTTAATGAATTGATTGGCTTAATTTGCAGCTGCTCAAGTTCAATGGGCATAACTTATTCGGGTGTCAACAAGAATTATTGGTTAGATGCCGTGGCTAGTCCGAGATTTTCCTGCCTTCATTGATTAACGGCTCAGCTTGGGCGACAAGTGGCAAGTGGCAAGTGGTAAGAGGTAAGTGGCATGGGGCAGGGGGAAAGTCTCGGGCAGGCGACAAGCTTTATGGTATATTTTTATGGCCTTGCAACTTTGCAAAGTGCAACGCGAGCGTCAGCTTATGGGCCATATAAAGGTACCACCAAACCATTGTTGGACAACTTTTTGCACTCGTGATGCCAACGAGGTGCCCAACCTTTCATTTGCCCAATTACAGCTGTCAGCAGCTGGTAAAGTGGGCGTGGCATACAAGGGCGGTGACAAGCACACTTCACGACGCTCTATTGACGACGGATCCTATGACTGCTGTCAGCTCTCAAGTGTGTACTTATGACATTTTTTTGCGCTTCTCTTCCGCTTCCTCTTCTTCTATTTTTTTTTTTGGGGTCATAGTCGTTTTGTAACTTTACCAACTTTTCTTCTAACGGTGTTTGCACCTTGGCGGTTGTCGAAGGTTGTCGAGTTGTCGACGGTTGTCGAGTTGTCGACGGTTGTCGCCGCCTGTCAACAACTCAAAACGCTTCCGTGCAATCGCTTTTTACAGCTTCCGAACAATTTGATTTGATTCCATTAAAAAAGTTGCTCTAGTGATTTCCTGTTTCCCCTCCCGCCTAACAGCCCGCTTTGGTTGCCATCAAAGTGCGCGCCAATGTTAAGCTGCAGTTGCAGTGTATGCCACACCCACACACACATACACACATATATATTGAGGAGTGAGGGCTCCAAATAATTGTGACATTGCCAGCGACGTCAAGTGTTGCATACTTTTATGCGACATCCTTTGCGTCATCGTCATCGTCATCCTTCTCCTCTATCTCTTTCTCTTCCTCTTTTCAGTCGTTGTCGATGCATGTCGTTTGTTGGCACATTGACAAACTTTCTCGCTTCTGCGTATGTGTGCGTGTGTGTGTGTGTGTATGTAACGTGCTGATGTATTAGTCGAGCGCCATATTGAACGTCAGCGCGTAATGAAAACTTATAACTTTTGATGTGATGCAATTTCAATTGATGACACTCGATGACAACGCCAATTGCCGGCTTAATACGAACAAATGTGCTGCAGAGAGACAGATAGATAGAGAAAGAGAGAGTGAGAGTGAGAGGTGGAATGTTGCCAATGGCAAATAATCATGATGGAGCTTGATAGCTTGCGATTATCATCATAAAATGCTCAAGCACTCCGCACACACATAACAAAAATGTTGAAAAGAATCTCGGTTATAAGGGCAAGTCTATATATACATAAGTCGTTATAAATGCAGACAAGTTGTTGAACTGTCAGTTGATCTGTCTCTCCGACTCAGACTTCGACCTTTAAGGCTTTTTTTACACCACAGCTGCCAGCACTTATAAAACAATAGTTACTCGTACTATTTCAAGACATTTATGCAAATCTAAAAATTGAGTTAACAACATTTCTGGCAACAAATCCTTTTGGGCTTTCGTCCGATCTGTAAGTTGTGTTCGTATTGTCATCATTCGGTTGTGCAATTCAAATTTGACAGCACTGCATTTAACAGCAGTTCACTTAAGCAATCGATATGATTGACGGATGGATATCCTGTTTACGTTATTTTTTAATGTTTTTCATGCAGAAAATATCTGACAGATGATTTGTTATTTATTGCTGACCATAAATTAGCTTGGATTCTATATTCCTTTCGTACCAGGCTTGCAGGGTATTCAAATCTCTAACAGCAGTTGTGATATTTTTGAGGAGCATATGAAAAGTTTGCGTTTAGCTTTGTCTCCCATGTTGCCGCATAAAATTTATGATGAATTTTCCCCCTGACGCATATTGCAGAACATTTTTGGGACTGTTACATGCCTATGCGTGCATGTGTGCACGTATGTGTGTGTGGGTGTATGAGTGTGTGTGTCCTAGGGATTTTCCTCCTTTTCCCTGGAAATTGCTGGCATGAAGTGCAACCACAGCTCAGCAGGGCAGCATCTGTTTCATTGCGATGTCGCTCAACATTTTCCTATTTTTCGGTTTCTGCGTGAAGTTCCCTGATGCTTGTCCTATGTCCTATGTCTTTTGTCCTTAGTCCTTTGTAGTTGCTGTTGTTATTGTCGCCTGGTCGGTTGTTTGACCACATGACGGCCTCATTTTCAATGCTGCGAGCGGTACAGGCCCCGCACCGTTTGACGAAATGTTAAATTGAAATTGTTTAAGTGCATTTTGGAATGTCAACTGTGATGCCATGAGACAAGTCTGATGCCGATTCTTATAATATTATGTCAAATCTCCGTTGATCGAATTGTATTTATCCTGTGTACATAGTTATTCTAGAATTTATTGTCAATTTGTAGAAACAGTATATTAATATTCCTTAGCTGAGAATTCAGAGTTTAATTCGTATAGTTGAAATAATATATAAAACAAGTATAATTCGAAAATAGAAAATGCACTACGCGAAATGGAATCCGGAGGAGGTTCTCCGTGAACAGAACAAATCTTTTAACAATACGCGTAAATTTGCATTGGCGTTTTGGAAAACTTTTAACATACAAAAGTCGTATAAATGTTATTATGCTAAAATTTTTCTCATTTCGATGGTTTTTCTGCCGATTCTTTCGCTGATGCGAGGATTAACTGCACCAAAGGTAGAAAAAAAAATTATCTATAGTCCCATAAATATAGATAGTCTGGATAAAATGCATATCGAACTGGACAATCTGAAATACAATGCAAGTGTGATGGTGCCAAAGCTTTATTACACTCCCAATTACAAGCCTTTTGAAAGGATTATTAAAATGACTGTGGATAAATTGCAATTGGATGGATATGAATCTGTTGCTGATGACTGCGAGATGGAATTACGTATGCAGAAGAACAATTATTTTGCTGGAGTGAAATTTTTGGGAGCTGAATCAAATACTACCGAGCTTTCCATTGAACTGGACTATGAATTGCGATTCCCTCCAGTATTAAGATCATCTCCGAATCCGAGGAATCCGCTGCTTTGGCCAACAGATAAACTGTATTCTTTAGCCCATAAGCATGGGAAAGGGAAGGACAAAACGAATTACACTGGCATTCCACCTGGTTACTTTGAGGAGGGTTTCGTGCAACTTCAACATGCAATTGCCATGTCCTATCTGGAGTTGAAGTCCGGCTATAAGAATCTCACCAAGTTGGGAAAAGCAACCATACAAATGGTTAGATTCCCATATCGCAGATATCTTCGGGATGAATACGTGACCCATCTGAAGATATTCTTAGCACTCGCTATGGTCTTCATGTATGCATTTCCCAGCTATGCGATTATCAAGGCCATAATTGATGAGAACGAACGAGGAATTATGAAGATGATGCGCATTGAGGAGCTCAATTGGTGTGCCTGGCTTTTCATCATTTTTATTCTGCAGATGATCTCGAGTTTATTGTGTATGATTATATTAACACCTTCCCTGGGTTCCCATTCAATTTTTCAGTACAGCAATTGGCTTCCAATCTTTTGCTTTCTACTGTGTTACGTTTGTGCCAATTGTAGTTTCATATTGATGATCGCCGTTGTTGTGATCAGGAAGAGTAAGAATGCTAAATACGCTTTGATGATTCGTTTTATCACAGTTGCTCCTTATCCATTTATTCTAATTTTCTACTATGAAATCCCATATGGCTACAAGCTGTTGAGCTGCCTATCCCATGACACGGGCCTGGCGATTGGCATTAATATCATCTTGGAGTTTGAGAGTAGCGGTGAGGGATTCAACTGGAAGAACTTTCTGATTCCACACTTTGCTGGCGAAAGTTTCTGTGCATCACATGTGGTTGGAATGCTTCTGCTTGACTCGATACTATACATGTTACTATTAATTTATAAACATTATAAATATCCGCCGGAAGTGAGATGTATGTACGTTGACAAGCAGACAATGGCCAAGAGTTGGTATTATCCATTGAAAGCTCTTTATAAACAGCTGAAAGGTCGGCCAATCCTAAAGAATATATTTTGGTTTCTGGTTGTTCATCTCACGGTACACGAGGATGATTTAAATAATGAAATCAAATTTCCTTATAATATAAACGAAAGGGATACTCAAACTGTACGATCTATCAATATGGTAGATCAAGGTACAATGACGACACGGCGACTTAGTCCACCATCGACATCGGATAAGGAATTGAATCGGACCTTCTTCAAACCGTATCCCACAAAGGCACAGAAATCGGCTCCCTATAAACGTAGAGCACCCCTGGTAGCCCCTCAGAGTTCTTCAACAGAAACAAGTGATGGGTATCTCTTAAAGAATCGGCAGAGCCCAGAGCCCTTAAAAAACTGGAGTTCATTGGAGGGCTCGTCTTTCACAAGTTTTGAGCCTGAATCGATTGCTTCCTCTGAAAATATTCGAAAGTCTTCGGTATTGTACAAAAATGCTATAGTCAATGAAGAGTTATTCGATAAGAATCATGGCATCCAAGTGATCAAAGTGTGTAAAAATGTCGTTGATACGGATTACTTAAAGGACATCACAATGATTATTCATCCCAATGAGATAACAGTGATTTTGAAACAACAAAATGATCGCAATATGCTTTTAAGCCATATCATCTCGGGCGATGTGGCCATGACATCGGGCCAGGTTATCATAAACGGCAATGACATTCAGCACTACAAGGGAACGGATACCCTGTGCACCATATTGCCAACGGATAGCATCGTTTTCAATCAGTTGACGACTTGCGAGAATCTATATTTCTATATGCACCTGAGAGGAATGCGAAACTATCGTCAGATCGTACGTGAAATACATAAATATCTTGATATGCTGCAGATGGAAATCGACGAAGCTGAGATCCTCGCTGATAGTCTCAGTTTTGGCCAGGCTCGTTGCCTGAGTCTTTGCTGTGCTCTTTGCGGTGGCAATCATGCCGTCATTGTGGATGATCCTTGCCTAGGATTGCGTCAGAAGTGGAAACATCAAATGTGGGATTTATTAAAGGCGGCCTCCCGCAATCGAGTTCTTATTGTGAAGACACATTTTTGTGATGAGGCCGAGATGCTTGGCGATCGCATTGCCGTCATCTATTGTGGCTATCTCCAGTGTTATGATCGTAGCAAGAATCTAAGGGATAATTTTTGCAATAATTACAATTTACATTGCGATGTCATTGCTGCCCAAAAGGTTCACGATAATGAGTTCCTGTCTCTTTTGCGCAAACACTTTCCCTTTGGAGCACACGCCAAGTGTCTGCCCAGCTCTGGAAAGATCGATGTCACCCTGCCTGGAGGACACGAGCTTCGGTTGGCCGACCTCCTTGCCGAATTGGAGCTCAAGGGCAACCAGATGGGACTCGGACTTCTCTGGGTGAAACAGAAGACACTACGTGATGTATTCATGAAAGATTTTAGCGATAATACCGACCTACTAGCACACGATCAGATGAACCGTATGTTATACGACTGTCTCGATAGCTTCCACAATGAGGAGGATGAGTGTATGCGACTATGTCGACAATTCGGAGCATTTATTCACAAGAAAATGATTCAATTGATACGTTTCTTTTGGATTCCCATAACAATTCTTGTTCTGCTTTCTGCCTGTGTGTTTATGAATCTGCAGAGCTCACATTTCTCTCACCTGCCGAGGGTTAACATCAGTATATCCATTTATCGGGATACTCAGGTTTTGATGAAGCGTCATGTGGACTTGCAGTCAGAATTGTCAATATATTCCATGACTCATGGCTATGAACTTCATCATAAAAGAATCCAAGATCGTGGCCTGCATCATTTGCATCAGTTCAGGTATCTCGTCGGCAGACGCGAACTTATACCATATATCTTATTTTTGGAGATGATTTCCATTCTACAGGTTGAGACCTTTTATGTGGCTGCTGCTGATGTCAGTTTGGAATCGATTTTGTGCTTTTGGAATAACAAATTGTTGCATTCGGCACCCATATCGTTGAATATGATGCATAACGCCTATGCGTATCACTTTCTGGGGTCCGATTCGGAAATTCGACTCGCAAATTATCCCATCAAGTTCTCCAACGAACGCATTTTGGAACAATATAACATACATTCGAGCATGAAACTGGGATTGGGAAATCTACTTGTCTTAATTCTATGTGCCACAATTGCCATGATGGTGGTGCCCCTCATCTCAGAGTTCACGACGGGCAACAGACGTGTCATCTACCTAAGTGGCAACAATATGAATATGTATTGGATAACTCACATTCTGGCGGATATATTCATTTTCACAGTACTTGTTATTTACCTGGTGGTTCTATTAGTTGTTCACGATATTGTCGTTAATTCGGAGAAACGAAACTACGACGATGTCTACTTGGTACTCTCTATGCTCCTGGTGCTATTTCTCTTTGGATTGGCAGCGTTGCCCTTTGTTTACCTGCTCGCCGCTCTATTTGCCCGGATTTTCTTTGGCTTTATGATAACACTTCTCATTCTGGGTGGCAGCAGTATATTGATAAATCTAGTGATTCAACTTAGTGAGGTTTCTGGTTGGAATTCCGTCTATAATTTGTTTATCTGGTCACCAACGATGAATATGTATCGAGGTCTACGCAATCTTCACGTCAATCGAGCACTGAGAAGAGCCTGTGAACAGCTGGGAGGTTGTCGCTACGAGGAAGCCTGTTGCCATCTCGCTGGTTACATGGACTACGACTATCCTGGCATACTCTCTGAGATTGTGGTCCTTGTGTTGCTGCATATATTGTACGGACTGCTATTGATGATCATTATAAAGAAACCTTTTATTCTTGAAGATTTGATTGGACTCATACGAAATATATACATGAAAAATGGCAGGCCAATACCGACGATATCATCAAGGTACAAGGATGTCTTGGACGAGAAGGAACAAGTCGATAATTTGCAGATGAGCGACTTGGATAAGTATCCATTAGTTATCAAAGAAGTCAGCAAACGTATCGGAAAACAGGATGTACTGACCAACGTCTCATTTCTGGTTCATCCGCGTGAAGTCTTTGGAATTCTCGGCATTTGCACCTCTGGCAAGTCGGATATCATAAACCTGGCTGTTGGCTCTGAGAACATTACGAGCGGAGAGATTTATGTCCAGGGAGTCAGCGTGCGTCAACATCCAACGGATACATATGTGCATCTCGGTTATTGTCCGGGGGGCAATGCTCTCTTGGGATATATGACTGTCCGCGAGATTCTCCATTTCTACTGTCTGCTCAATGGACGAAAGCTCAATTATGTGCCTCGCATTATCGATAATCTCTGCAAAGCTTTGCACCTCGACAAATTCATGAATGTGCGAATTGATCGGTTGGGTTTCTCTCATCGTCGTCAACTGACAGTGGGCATTTCAGTGCTTTCCAGCACAAATGCTGTTATGATGGACGAGCCAACTCGGGGCGTGAGTCAGGAGAGTAAAATACTTATTTGGCAATTGATTCATCTATTGAAGCACGTGGGTCGCACTGTTGTTATGACCACCGAGGACATCGAAGAAACCATTGAGCTCTGCGATTACATTGCAATTATTGTAAGTGGTACTCTGCAAAACATTGGCACTGTGGATCAACTGACCAGCTTCTATTCTCGCGGTTGCACGGTGGAATTATATCTAGAAAAAGTCATTTACACGCGTCGCAGACACAGACCCTACGACACTTACCTCCAACTTGTGGGCTCCAGTTTCTTTGGCGATTATTACAGCTCCGATGAGGAGGATTTCTTGAGGAACATCGATTACAGTTTCTCAAGCAACGAGGATAACATATGGGCTATCAAAGCGATGGGATACAACGATGTGGTCAGTTTCATGAGGGAGGAGCTGCCCTTTGCTGAACTGCAGGGTCAATATAGGAATCACCTGTTTTATTATATACCCTTCGCGGCGTTGCCACTTTCAAGCGTATTCAAGGCCATGGCTGCGGTTCAGGACTTACTCGACGTTTATAGCTATCGCATTACCCGAACTTCCTTATCCGAAATATATGAAAAGAACTCGAGACAAAGAGTGCGAGCCTTTGACCAGAAGCAATCACTTTGATAGGCCTGTATTTATTATGTTAGATGATAATAATAATAGTCTGATATATGGAATTTTATCTTTCAACTATCGAGCAAGTTGGCAAATAATTTATGTTTAGATTTATATTCATATATTCATGGTCTTGTATTGTGTTTGATTATTAAGCTTATCAACATAATTCTGATAATTTCATTATAGTTGTATTTCACATCTGTTTTGTTTTCAAATAAATAAACCATGTTCGAATCACAACTTAAATTGAGTGTTATATAAACGCATTCATTGTAATCATTTAAATCATTTGAATCGATGCTTCAATTAAGCGTAAACGCATAATAAATACAACTAATAAGCTTTAATGGCAGCTGTTTAACTTTGGCCAATATACATTTAGATTTAAATGTAGGTTTTCATTTTGATAAGATGCCTTCAAATGGATGTTGCCCATTTGCAATTAGCCCAAAACGAAATGGCCAAGCAAATTGTCAAAGAGCAACTGAAATTGTTTACAAACCAATTACAAGCAAGCGACAGACAATGGCAACAGATTTTAGATTTTCAACTGGGTGACCTTTGGCCCCTATCCCCTCACTCCCTCCTTCCCGTCCCTGTCCCTATTCTCGTTCTTGGTCCCTGCAGCTGTGACGGTGGCAGCTGCGAAAGCAAAATTAAGCAGAGCGCCAAAAATTGCGTTATCTTAATGAGTTTAAACGTTAATCAGGCTATGGCAGGGTTAGCTGACAACGGAGAACGGACTGGACCAACGGACGGGCGGACGGTCGGACGGTCGAACCAAACGGAAGTGGCCCTGCCGCAGCGGAAATGGTGCAAAGTTTGTGGCAACTGTGTCACAGGTCGGACCAAGGAGAGGCAGCTAAGGAGAGGCAGCGGGTGTGTACGCTAACTTTTCATACAACAATTTTCAACAAGTGAAATAGGAAAATAGGAAAATAGCCGCGGCAACGAGTTGTAGCTGCCACAACGGAAGCTCAAGTCCGAGCGGCACGGATACATATTAAATTAATAATTTGACCTCATGCAGCTACAGAGCAGAGCAGAGCAAGAGAGATAGAAACAGAGAAAGGGAGAGTTGAGTCTGTAGCCCACTCAAGGCATAAGCCAAATTACAAAGCATCCGGTCGGAAAGATTTTTGTTTTCTGATTGCGGCAAGGACAATGCCAAACCAAACTGAACTGAACTCAACCGAAGCGACAGCATGACCATGTTGCACTAATGTTTCGGCAACGCGGCAACGGCAACGGCGTTTGCCGAGATAAACAATTAAAAACTTTCGCAATTTGCGGTAATTTCACTTCAACTTACTAAGCGAGCTGCCAGGGCGTATACTTAATATAGAGGACAGCAAAGCAGTTGCAATTATTATTATGTCGTAATCTGAGTAAGGCATACCTTCATACTAACTAACTGACTGACTGAACTGACTGACAGTTCAATTGACTCAGTTGAATGCTATCTAATCATTCTTATCTCTTGTTGACCGATTGAGTTAAGCTCGAATCGCTTTGCACACGTTGTTGTTGATTTTGCACACGTTGTGCTCTTCGATTACGAGTGCAAAAATTCCACTCCGCTCTCAGCTATAAATACTCGACTGTGCTGCAAATTGCATACAATAAACTCAAAAGAATTCAAAGCGTAGCACTTCAAAGTTTATCAAGAAAATTTGAAAAATGGTTTGCAAAGGTTGCGGCACTAGTAAGTACAAATATTATTTAATTTCCCATTTGATATTGGTTGCAATGAATTTTATTCTCATTGTAGACTGCAAATGCACGGACAGCAAGTGCGGTGACAACTGTTCCTGCTGTGAGGACTGCAAGTGCGTCTGCAAAACTGGCAGCAAGGATCAATGTTGCAGCACCAAGACCAAGGCCAAGTAAACAACAACTACAAAAGCTCTGAAAATCTGTTTTTAAATAAATAATAAATGTTTGTTGTGTACAAAAGTTCGACAAAAGCTATCACTCAGTAATCGTAGAATTTCTACTCCTAATTCTGAAAATGTTTATGAATTTCACATTGTTATGCAGCAAATGACACTGTCAGCAATGATACGAGTATTGGTCTAATTACATTTTCATTTGTATGTGAAAATATTTGCCAACTGACAGGCAAACGAGCTGCATTCAAATGTGCAACACTTTGTTGAAGTTGTTGTTGTTTGTGTTGTTGTTGTTGTTGGCACTGAGAGATGGCAAATATTATGCGGTCTCATTTGGCAACAATGCAACACAATTGTGACACTTGTAAGTGTGCGAAAATAATTTGCGAGACATAAGGACGTGGCACGTTTTTGTTGCCGTTGCTGTCGCTGTTCTGTTCCCATTAAGTATACGCAGCGTTGGCCACAACAATATATGTATGTGTGGCCATTAGAGCGTAAGTACTTAAACAATTAATTAGCGCTGCTTCAGCTAAACATTTATGCAGGAAACAATGAGGAACAGCTAGACAAAAACACACCATAACAAAATGTGAAGTGGTTGCTTGTTAAAACTTCACCCTCAAGTTGCAATAGAGCAACAGCATTCGGGCAAAGGGAGGGCATGGGAAGGTAAGTGAGAGGCATAGACACTTGCTCATAATGAGCTACAGCTCGTTTAGCCATGACAAAGACCATGGCTAAAGTAAAAGAGGGAAAAAAAAGCTGTCTATGTAGTTTCCTGTGCTCGTATCCTCTTCAAATTGTCTACACATAATTTGGGAAAATATTTCTAATTAAGTTCTTGCACTGACCTCCCCCCCACCCCGTGTTAAATAAGTACTTGTGCATAAGTAGAGTACTTTTTGATACTTTATGCTGTCATTAAGTTGGTAGTGTTTGCCCCGTTGATAAGGTTGAGATTCCTAATCAATTAAGACTGATGGCTTGCAGGCTTAATTCGAGTTAGTTGAGGTGTTTGAATTGTGGCCAACAAAGTAGCTTCAAATATTTGCAAGACTTTCTGACCAAGTTTACTGGCCAACACTAACAGTTTGTCCGCAACACTTTTTAGGATTTCCCTTCACCTTCTCCTTCTCCTTCAATTCCCTATTTTCTACTTGCCACAGTTTAATGAGCAACTCTCTCCGGTTGATGTTGTTGTTGTCTGGTTTATTGTTGTGGCACAGCTTTATTTTCTTACTGATGCTGTTTGCCGTTGTCTGTTGTCTGTTGTCTGCTCTGCTTGTTGGTGTTGGTGTTGTTGTTCTTGTCTGTGGCACTCGTAACTTTGCCGCAAAATTGCTTGTTTCCGTTTCCGCATTCTCGCTTCTCGACGACTCTCGACCGACTCCCACTGATAGATGCCATTATGACCTACACTTGGGCATAAGATTTTCTTGTTGGCTGCCAACAAAAGTGGGCACTGCCAACAATTAAAGTCAATTATGCTCAAATGTAATTGCCTTAAGCAGATTTCTTTTGCGGCCGTCAAGCAACTTGCCCTTTTGACTTCTCACTGACTTATTTTTATAGAGGGGATTAACGCACTTTCTACAAATATATTAGCCTTGGAATTGTATTGTCTCTCTGTACATGATGAGGGTGCGATACATTGGGCATTGGGGTGACATTTAAATCAACTAAATGCGACGCTTAAACGCAATTTGCAATGAGATCGTTTAAATAAATTGTCACAGTTCAGTTTAATTAAAAAGTTGCAAGTTGAATGTGTGTGAGGCCATTAAGGGAATTTCTATAGCTACTATGTGTATGTGCTTTAAAAAACAATTAACGCAGCTGCATTGTAAATACATACAGTTGGCAAGTTCAACAATTTCATTTTGGATAAACGAAAAAAATACACATACAAATGTCCAGTTCCAGCGAGACATATAACTATACAAAATGTTTCCTACATGTGTGAGTGTGAACAATAAAATTTATTGTTGTAGTTGCAATTGTTGTGCTTAGCATGTGTCTGTGTGCGTGTGTGTGTGAGTGTGTGTGTGTGTGTGAGAGTGTGAGTGCGTGTGTGTGTCGCCCACAATGTCGGCCAGAGCTTTTATTGTTGAGCCACATAATTAATTGTCGTAGTTTTTGGGTGTTAAATAATTAGAAAACAAGTTTGCAAGCCATTAATCACATTGAAGGGATTTCAACGCCTAGTACCGCCCCCTGCCCCCTGTCCTCTCCTAGCAGTAAAAAAACAGACAAGGGGATATGAATTTTCCATTTCCATACGTTCTTCCTGAACTTTTATAGACTACCATAACTTTGCCTAATGTCCAATGAAATTCAGGCTGTGTTACTTATTTGATCACGTTTTAAGCTCTCAATTGACTTTGGAATTAATGGAAAAAAGGTTTATTTTAAAAATATTAGATATTAGTTTCGAATTGTTTTAATAATTGCTATGATAGTAAAATTATGATACTTAAATTTAACATTTAAATGCCTTATTGAATAAGCGATTGTAATTCGATATAATATATTTTTTAAATTTATTAGGAATAGTTGAGTTTGATTTGATGTTAAGCTTCAAACAGTAAAGGGTATATAAAAACAAATTACAAATTAATGATTAAGTCGCATTTGAACACCTTCGAGTGGGCCACAAATTGACACATTCTGTTGGTAAATAAAATGCGTTAAGAAGACACCCTAAACATGACTTTTATCCAGCTGTAAGTTGTTCGAAATCACAGCATAATCTTGTAATTTACATAAAATATATCCAGAGGGCTTGGAGGTCCAGGACATAAAAAGGTTCCCCACATACAAACTCACTCACATCCTCAGTCCCTAGTTGTGTGTCTATTTCATTGGTTGTGGCCACAATTTGCCTCACTCAAACATCATTATGTTATAAATTGTTGTTGAATCCTTGATCATTTATGAAATGTGTCCTCATTTTCTAGCTGGCGATGTGTCTGGAGGGGTGAAAAGCCCGATTTGATATGCATTGCGTGTGTTAAGCCTAATAACAGTTTTTATGACTTGACCAAACAAAATACTCGTAAGCTGCTTCATCATTAGTTGGCCCTTTTAATTATGAGCGTAACTTTAAAATGTGTGTGCCGGTTTCTAGTGTCTCTCTCTGGACTGTGACTCGTTGTCGTATTTGCATGGTAATTCGGTTAAAAGTGCTGCTAATGAAACGTCAATTATGTGCGCCTGTTAGGGGCACGGCACGTGACCGACTTGTCAACGCAAGTGGCATATCCAATTTAACCCTCAAATGACTGCCATTATGACAGGACTCGCGGCAACAACAATAGCAGCAACAACAACCACAATAACAACGTTGTTGAGGACAGCTCTCGTCGCTTTTGCCACTGAGTTATTAGCAAATCGTGATTGGCATAAATCAATGCAGTCCAATAGAGAGAATGGAGGAGCAGGAAGAGAAAGGTTGTTGAATGCACCTGAACTCTTCGAGTTGCCACTTTTTTGCAGTGAAATTTATGAGCGACATTTTCACTCTAGTCCTGCTTCTATTTCTTCTTCTTCTTCTTTAGTTAGTGGTCCATCTTCAGTTCAGCGTTCCTCATTTGACATTGTTAGCTCGGCAAATGCATAACTTAAGCACACTTACATCTAGATAGATGTCGTTTATGTGGCATTTATGTTGAAAATGAAAGCATATTGATTTGCTTCTGGCATTTACATAATTCAAACGATTTTTGGAAGCCGCTTTTGCCGCATTGCAGACAATGTCGACCGTCGAACGATGAGAGAGCACTTTGATTTACATACCATTAGAGGTAAGTGCTGCAGAATTTGGAATTTTCGATCGTTATGCTAAGTAATGTTGACTGGGAATGATACTGGGATAAGTACGAGGTAATGATACCAACTTAAGTACCACCTGTTAATCCACTTTCAACTTACAAATAATACGCCATATCATTCGCAATCAACGTATTGTTATACTCTGACTTTGGTTTCATTAGCACCTCTCAGTAACTCGATTTCGTTGCACAAAGGATTTAATTAGTTTTTCTTTCATTTCCCCTAGCGCACTATGTAATTGCTTTTCACACTTGGCAGTTGAAAGAGTTTCGCTATCCGAAAATAGCTCAAACTAATGGAAATGCGAATGGGAATGAAAACGAGTTGGCAGGACCATGTCCATGTCCTCCATAGCTGCCACGACTGCTTCTCTAATGAAATACTTGTGTCGTGCGCCTGTCCACATTATTAACAGCTTCCGAACTTTTGAATTTACGAATTAAAAGCGAGAAAAAAACGGGTTAGAAACACCAATGGCTACTGACGCCATCTCTAACACCATTACCAACACCATCACCAACACTAACACTAACTAACACACCCACGCTCACACAAAAAGCTGCATTGAATTAAGAGTAGAGAGGAAAAATGTGAAAAGTGTGCTAATTTTCATTGAGCGCTGAGCGAACTGCAGCGATAGCAAACACACAAAGGCAGCGCATGAAAAGTGTTTAATTTAAATTGTGGCTCAAAAGAAAATGTCTATCCTGGCCATGCCCAGAAGAGTGACTGCTTTTTAGAGCTACAGTACAAATGGGACAGTCATACATAGTCCGTCTATGTGGAACATTGTTTATTTATTTGCATTTTGTCAAAGCTGTCGTCCCCCTCCCTCTTCCACACTCTCTGCCCTTCGTTTCTTCATCGCTTCAAATACTTTTGCCATTGTTTCCCTGGCAACATACTCGTAAAGTCATTTTATTCTTATGCGCACTCACTGTACGAGTATTTTTTGTACTTTTCAAAACTGCAATATTTTTTATTGACATTACAATTTATTTTTATACATTTGCATTTGTTTGTGTGCATAGAAGTTCATAATAATGTAAGCAGGATTATGGTAATACTATTGGATTAGACTTTAAATCATTGGATTTTGTGCAATTAATATTAAAATTAAGTTAATAATTTCTGTTGCTTGATGGGTTAGTATTTGTTTTAATTGTATGACTGTAAACAAATTAAATAAACTTAAATAATACAACCTACAGTAATTATGCGTATATTCATTTTGGTTATGATATTAAGAAGTTGTCTTTTTTCAAAAACATTTGTACATTCTTTTTTTTAATGAATTTTCGAAAAGCATTGAAAATCCATGAAAATGCTTTAATTTGTATTCACTTCGATATACACAACAAAAATATGCAATGATATGAATTTAAGTTAGATTTTAAATGTCTTAAATGTATTAGAAAAAAATAAATTCAATCTTTTTCGTTAATGGAATATCAAGCAGTTATCCTTAGCTTGAAAAGTTTGTTATTGTATTAAAACAAATTGACTTGACAGAACTTTAATTGGACAGCCTAAAAGTGAACTAAAGAAAATTATACGGATGCGATGCACATGGCGAGTAAAATTCTCTGAAAATTATGAAGCTCTGCAATTTGAAATACAGATAGATATGAATAACAATGTAAGATATATGTACAATTTCCCTTACGGGAAATAAGTTCAGTTTTTTTTTATTATTATTTTGTATTCCTTTTTTTTGGGCTGCATTATTCGTTTGTGTTGGCTTTTTGCTTTGTTGTGAGAAGCTTTTAAGAGTTAATAAATCCTTTTAACTTATTCCATATTTCAATGGGATTGCCGTTGTTGCAGCTGCCGGCATTCGACGCCGTTCTCCTGAACCGAGAAAATAGCTGGCAGCCATGTGAATATCCTGTGCCCGCTTCATCCAACATCCTACATCGCGCATCGCATCGCATCACCCACAAAAAGGTCGAAGACGACGGGAAGCCAGCTGAATGAAGGCAATTCCATTTATTGAACAGCATTATTCAAATATGCTCGGCCTTTTCCCGGAGTGAAGCTCTTGTCTGACAAACGGAAATATTATTAAGTTGTATTGTGCATTTGATTTGTTGTGCAATGAAATTTGTTGAGCATTTGTCGGTCCGATAACGAGAGTTTTTATAACGACCTACAAGCTCAGAGGCAGACAACCATTCAGTATGAGTACTCATATCATTCATTATAGTTAGTTTCAAGTTCTACGTGACTGTCCATTAAAGATTCTATTTATTTCAATTCACATCGCTATGCAAGTACAAGTTACCTCTATTCAGGATCATATATTAACTGGCCTTTGTCACTGTCATCCATTTTGAGCCTACTGTGTGAGTAAATACTCGTAAATACAAACGAATGCTAGTGATATTCTCGAACTTTAGATTTGTTGTGGCAGGGCACATTTATATTTCTTTATATATAAGTATAAGCATTTCGCCGTGTGGCCTTTTAACAATTCATTTTTTATGAGGCTCGCAGCTGACTTAGTTGAGTAAGCCCAGTCTCAGACCCAATTGTGGCCCACTTGCCTATACTCTCTTTTGTTACTTTCCCCCCCCCCCATCCGGGGCCATGTATTTTTATTATTTATTATCCGTTTTAAATCCCAGCTAAAGATCATTATACACATCAGTGCGTCCGATTGTGAGAATCGCAGTTACTCTGATTTCTGATTTCTTGTTTTCGACGTTTGTGCCTCCCACACAGAAAATGCTTCAGTCACAGCCCCATCCCCATTCGCATCCCCATCCCCAAGCTGGAAACAAAATCCCGAGCACAAGGATTGCCAGAATCTGAACAGCGGCATTTCGGAGGCTGTCTGCAACTTTTGTGGGCTGGGAGTGAGCCCAAAATGGAGCCGGCATGGAAAACGATTTAACTGAAAATTGAGGTTGAACTTAATCATAAATCAATGCTAATGATGCTAAAATGCTAGAAAATTTCGCAGGCATGCCATTTGGAGTGGATATCACTTGGCGCAGGAGTTGAGGATTTGCAGTGCTGGCATTTGCCAAGCGGCTGCCCTTTGACCCCGCCAAACATTGTCTCACTCCACGCCAAACTTGCAGATGTCTGCTGTCATTTATTACAATAGCTTTGACTTTTGTTAGTATGTTGTCGTTGTTTGCTGTTCCCCGAGCCAAAGGACTCGACTATTGGATTTTTACTTGATTTCACTGGCTTAAATCTGTGGCTATCATTTTCGAGGCGGGCAGTTGGTGTTGAGATTATTTACCTATTTATACAATTTTTAATGCTATAGAATTTCCTTGTTTATTTGGGCCAAATTAAGCTTTAGATGCTGAATTTAATAGAGAGATTCTGCTTATCCTTTATTTGTATGCAGCCAATGTTCAATAATTTTCAAATTTGAAATGAAATTTAATTAATTATAAATTTGTTTAATTCGCAACAGCAATAATAATATCAATTGAATTTCGTATGTTTCATCGGTAAAAGAATGTATAAATTAAAATTTCATAAATTTCTTAAAGTTATGTGCGATTTAATAAAAATTAATGTACATTAAATTCATTCCATGTTTCCATCATTCATATATTGTTTAATAGAATGTATTTTATGCAAATTAAGTGAACATAATCAAAGTTGGGCAACGCATTAACATTTTTGGGAATTGAGCGTCAAAGTTGTAAAAATTGAAATAAATGTGTAATGGGACTGAAAGAGAAAAAAGCTCACTTACATGTGCCAGTATATTTCAAGGTGTACATATATGGTAAGTGTGTGTGTGTGTGGGAGTGTGTATCTATAGCATAAGTTATGCATTGCTGCTGGGCGTATGGACAACGAGGGGCAGCTGCTTATGAGCCTCAACAGAGCAAGACGACGAAGATTTAGCAATAGAAAATTGAGTTAGCCAGAAAAAAAATAAACAAACAAAAACTACAAAACCAACAAGAAGAACAAAGCCCTACAAATATTTAAGGACGTCGAGGTGAGACGCATTAGAGGCGTCGAGTTTGTGGAAATTGCCTTTTTACGAGCATATTAGCACGTGTGTGTGAGTGTGAGTGTCAGTGTGTGTGTGTGTGGGCCTTATTTGCATTTGCAATCATGTGTGTGTGTGTTGGCCACAGCATTGGCGTCTGTCTTATGGCTAATGTGTCCCCAATGAATGCTCGCGGTACCAAGGACCAAGGCACGACCCTCAAATGGCCGCCGACGCTTTCATGTGTTGTGTGTGTGTGTTGTGCCGCAGATAAATCAATTTACTTTCATTTTATTTGTGTGCATAAATTTGTGCGTGTTTAGTGTGTGTGTGTGTGTGTGCGTATTGGTGTGTGCGGGTAAATAAGTAATAAACAAAGTGACGCCGGCGTCGCGACGACGACGCTTTCAACAAAGGCGTTTGAAATGATTTCATAAAACGCGTGCTGCCCATAATTCTCCCTCCCTCCCTCTCTTTCACTCACTCACTCACTCTCTCTCTCTCTCTTGCTGTCTCTTTTGCTATAGCTATTTCAATCGCTCTCTGTTTTTTAAAGCTTGATGATTCACCGCCCAGCAGATTTCATGAAATTTCAATTTAGACGCGTGCCCGCAGCAATGCTACAAATATTTTATATATATACGTGTATTTGCGAGTATTTTTGGGTTTTGTTTTGTAATTTGCATACCAGAGTATTTGCACATAATTATTCAATTTACGAGTACGAGTATTGAAACGAACAGAGCAAACGCTGGCAGCAGTTGGCTGATCGCATTTGTTTCATTTTTACATGTCAGGCCAGATTTAGCTGACGATTTGTTGTTTGGCCCGCCCCTAACTCCTACCTCCCCCCCCCCACACACACACACACACACACACATCGAGATTCCTGAGAGAGTCTCATTGGGCTGAAAAGTAGGCAACGCTTTTGTGCCACCTGCATGTCTGCCACTGAATAATGACAACAGCTAACAAAACATTTTCCAATTCATTGAATTTTACAGTTGCCACCGCCGTTATCCTTGTTGCTGTTGTTGCTGTTGTTGTTGCTGTTGTTTCTTCTGTTGGCGTGTTGATTTAGCTTTGCATTCTGTTTGGATGCCCCGCTGCTCTTTGAAGCCTTGGCCTCAATTCGATAAGAATGCCAGAGCCATCGTACAGTGCCTCACATGCTAAATGCACACACAGTCACGTGCCAGTTTTTAGTCAGTGTGTGTGTGTAAGCCGTCAGCAAATGTCTAAACACGATTTGTCAAATTGTCACAAAAAATGTTGGAGCACAGTGGACCTGCTGGCAATAGAGAGTCTTTTGGCCATATGCTGTCATTGCCTCACTGTAGACCTCGATTGCCGAGTTGTTGGGGCGTAAAAATGAAATTAGATTGACATGTGATATATGCACATGTATTTCTCTCTCTCTCTCTTTTGGCGAGTCGAGAGAGAGAGAGGGAGATTTCCCCTCTAGCAGTTGGCACTTAGAAGAGCTGTGTATGTTCTGCCTACCAGCTGACACTTCAAATCTACGGCAGTCTGTCACAGTAGTACCTCAGGGATTGCTCCATTGCGGCTTACTTACGGACGCGAGACTGTGCATCAATATTGTGAGACAAATCCTGACATCTTTTCGATTTCTAAGCAACAAAAAAGTATAAATAACAGGGCACTAAAGTGATAAGTGTGCTAAAACACGAAAAACAATTTACAATTGACATGTAAATAAGCCCAATTCTGAGAGAAGGAAGCACGGAAGCATTGTCAGCTCTTGAGACGGCTCACATGACAACTGCTTGGGCCTAAATCCTGAAGAGCCTTCGAGCACTTCACTACACACTACACACTACTTTAACAACGTGTAGTTAAAGTTGCTCCAACTAATTGAGTGTTGCCAGGACAATCGTCCAGGCGACGGTGGCCGCGTAATGAGGTGCTTCAGTTCTTTATAAAGTCGGGGAAAAGACCACAACACGTTTTGGCACTTAAATGTTTATGCGCCTTATTTGAGGCATAAAATATTTAAACGCATCATCATGCACTTTGTCAACACTTTCTCACTCCCGCACTCTCTCTCTCTCTTACTCTTTCCTCCTTTCCTCTGAGAGTTGTGTGTCTTGCAGCTTTGACACTTTTCTCCCATAAATTTGACCTTTACACGGTTTTTGGCACATCAATCTCGAGGCAAAATCCCATCCTCCCACTTTTGAAATTCCATCAGCAAAGTGGCGTACTCAAGTTATTCTCTGATGTTGTTGTTTGTGGTTGCTCTGGCATGACAAGGTCAGAATCCTTGCCTTCTCTTTACTTACAAGCTATTGTTTATGGACGGGCAACTGTTGGTGCCTCCCACCGACTGTTTAAACTGCAACTTGCAAACATGGAAAGTTCCATTTTTCTTCATTTGAACGAGGCAACAACTCAGCTGACTGCCTTCCGGCCGTGATTTATCTCCCTCAGCCAAAATGTTGCACTTGCTACCTGCTACCTGCTTCCTGCTACAGCTACAGCTACAGCTACAGCTTATAAATATTTTAAGTGCTTGCATTTTAGTGCACGTGTGCCGCATTATCATCATTGCCATCCTACGCTCCTTTAAGATGCAGCCAAAATTTCACGGCAACTGACTCCCTCTGCTTCCCAGACCTTTGTCAGCGCTTGCTGAGATTTCTTTTTCCTCTCTTCTCTCCAAGACGCATGATAGCTATTAAAAGAAGCGGCAGGACACAAAGGATGCACATTCAGAAACGTGCATGCATTTCAGTGCGGCATCTTCGAGAGAAACACAATTCGTATCCTTTTTATTAGGGCAGCATTCGAGCCTGTGTATGTGTGTGTGTGTGTGTGTGAATGTGTGATGCCCCATTTATGGGGATATTTGAAAATATCATTGAGCTTATGCTGTCTTTCGGCAGAGTTTAAACCTAATTAAAATATATAACTGCACAACAAACGCAACACATTTAAAGCATCATCAAGAGCATATTGCACACACATACACACACATACACACACACACACACGCAAATTTACACATAAGTTTTCTTTATGATTTAAGTAATTTAAACGCAACAAACACACACACACACATACACGTACTCTTTAACATAGATACGTGTGGAATATTAACTAACGCATACACGTACAAACTAAATGAAATTCATGGCATATGTGCGTGCGTATACTGAGTGTGTGTGTTGTGTGTGTGTGCGAGTGTGTGTATGTGTGTGTGTGAGTGGTGTAAAGTGGCTTGCGTTGCATAGTGATAGTGTTTGGATGATAGTGCCCGTTACAGCCACAAAACTTAAATTATACTTTTACAGTCTTTTTTTCAATCTCTCTCTCTCTATCTTTATGTCTCTCTCTCTCTCTCTGCCTTTTTCAAAATTCCTGAGCCGCTGCAGGCCAAATGAGATTTAAAGTACATGCATACACTCACACGCACACTAACACACACATAGCCATATTTCTAGGAAAGTTTTGGTGCACTTTGTGGGCCATACTTGGCCTTATTTCAACATCCGTCTGTCTCCGGTCTTGGCTCTTTAGCATATTCCCTTAGCATATTTTTTGTATTTGTAGCATTTATAAGTGAATAAATGCGCGCATTTAAATGCCACTTCTTTCGCACTCACACGATTCGGAAGTCATCGTCCAGCCACAGTCTGCACAGGATTGCTCCAGCATTGTGCTCCTGCTCGGTCCCGAATTGTGTTTTGGGTTCATGTGTGTTTGGGTCTCCAGCCTTATTACGTATGCAGTGGAAATTTTTTCTGCTCAGCATTTTATGCACGTCGTGCCAATTTATAAATCATTTTTGTTTGTCTGTTTGCATTTGTTTCTGTTCCTGTTCTACGTGGCGTATACGTAATGTCCTCTCTCACACATATGTCTAACTGGCTGGTCTTCTCCCTTTCGCCATTTCTCTCTTGGTCTGCCTTCTGTAGCGCTTAATATGATTTATTTTAATCATTATGCTAAATGATTTTCTTGTGCCTCATTTTTCATTTGTCGACTTATGCATGGAGCAACAAAATAATTTTCTCTTGCATATTTGAATATGTACGAGTTGATTAAGTCTATATCAAGGTAAAATTGTCGGATATTTACATTCATATTTAACAGACTCGCTGAGAGCAGAGCAAGCTAAACTTCATTTTCAATTGAGCACAGATATTTTAACAACTTTTAGCAATCGTTTCATTCGTCAAATTTCGGCTAGCTAAAAGCATTTTCTTGTCTCTTGCTATAAACTTGTTCATGTTGTTCTCGTATTTGATGCAGCGTTCGTTAGTCGTTTCATTAAGCAACAAAAAGAACAACCAATGATCCATAGAGATTTCTACAGCATTCATAGTCTACATCTTCATCAAATGACCCGCATATGGCGTTCAATCGAACAAACACTAAAGCAGACAGACAGACAGACAAACATACGTTATCAGAACTATTCAAGGACACACAATAATACTCATAGGCAACACTTGTGTCGACACATCTGAATAGATTTCAATCTTGTCTTAATATTGGCCAGTAGCTCCATCTGTCTGTCTGGCCAGTGGGTCCACTTTTGGCTAGGACGAAGCAGGATTGTCGGACAGCGAGCATACCACAAGTGAGCTGAGCTTGTTGTCCGCTTGTTGCGCTCTGAATTATTTATTAGGCATGTGTTCATGTTCCTGCACTAGGTGTCATCTTCTTGCTCGACATGGCCACTCATTTTTTCGCATTTTTCACATTTTTCTCAGTTCTCTCTCGCATTTCTCCCGTTTCTCAAACTCTCATTTGTCCGTTGGGCAACAAAGTGCGACAAAGTACTTGCATATTTTATGAGCTCTCAAATGATGCACAAAACATGCGAAAATTATTTCAGATTCGTCGCTCTCCATTTGAAATTCACTTCAAGTTATTCTCCTCTTGTTTTCACTCCATTAATTGGGCACGAAATTTGCATAATATGATTGACAGGCAGCAGCTCTCATTCGACATTAATTTAATATGCCTGCACTTTTGATAGGTCGAATAGTTATTGGGAGATCTTTGCCATTTGCCATTCCTCGATATCTCTAGAAATTCCCAAAGTTACTTGCAAAAATGTGCAAAATTTGCACTCGAGAAGATTTCATATCTCTCTGGATGTTTGGATGCTTGGATGTTTGGCTCCTGCCCCAGATGCAGCTCCTCCTACTTCTTCAAATGCTGCAGCGGCTTCTGCTTGGCACTGGAATGCAATCAATTTGCAAATTTTCGCTACTTTGCCGCGTTTGCAAATGTTCAAGTATTTGGCTCCTTAGCATTTTTCGTTGCTGTTACCGGTTATTCCGATTCCCGTTTGCCATCAACCAGAGTGTACGAGTATTTTGTGTTATTTCTACACTTGAGCGCATCGAACGTTGCCAGCCCCCATCTGTCCGTCCGTCCGTCTGTCTGTCTATCTGTCTTTAGGACCAGAAACCTGACTTTCCTTGCCATGGCTTGACTTTATTCTTTTTGTAGCTAGCCCCCATTGGGCTATGCAAATGATGCATGGTTGCCTCTTGGCTCCTAGATCCAGAGGTTCCTCTCCCTTCCCTTCCCTTTCCTTTCATTGCTTTGTTTGTTGCACTCGCCTCTGTGCAGAGTTCTTGTTTCGGCCAAAAAGGTGCTGAGTTTGGCAAATGGCGTTGTAATATTCGTTGAAATTGAATTGCACAACGCAATCGCACACTTTAAATAAGCCAGGGCCAAGCTTCCAAAAAATATCCCATTGTTCATTGGCCAACAGTTGCATCTCTAATGAATAGTAGGCATGCCTTAGTGTTTCCATCTCCATCCAGATCTCTACCCAGATTTTCTGTTCTATTTATCTTCTTTGTCTTTTGGCCTCCCATTGCCTTATTTTTATTTTTTTATTTATCGGCGTTGCATTTTTTCTGCCATGTGTAAAATCGACAAATAATGGATGCCGATGTCTTGGCGTGTTCGCAATGCGCATTTGAATATCAATTGAATTGAATTCTTTGTGCATCTCAGCGCATATTTTGCAGTGGCAATGTGGTTGCATGGCAATATAGATTCCCTTAGTGTTAGGCAAAGGAATTCTTAATGGCTAAGACTTTCTCACTCCCTTTTCTTTCTCTCCACGGGGTGTTCTTTTAATATCATTTCATTCAATGAGTGTTGCATACTTCTAGGCGAATACAATTCACAGCTGGACTTTATCGTTAAGTCATAAAATGTTAGCTAAATAAACTAATTCACATACCTGGCACGAATATTGCCAATTATTGCCCGAACTTCAACTCACACACACACGTCCACAACCATTTATATTTGTTTTAGTCTGGCATTTTATTTTGTATATTTGAAATAAATTATTCTGCTCACTCATCAGCATTTTGCGCTGTTATAAACACGTTTTTAATTAAAATTGCAAAAACAGGCAAAACGAAGAGCCGACAATAAAAGGAAAAACACAAGCCGCTCTCTTGCTTTTCTCTGTATGTGTGTATGTGTGTGTGTGTGTGTGTGTGTGTGTAGGTGGGTATGAGTGTGTGTAGAAAAAAAGAAAAATGTGATGGCAGCAACTTCAATTAACAGAAAATAAAAGGCAATTCCAAGCAGAACAAAGCACGGAGCAGCAGCAGAAGCAGCAATAGAAACAGAAACCAAACAAAGCAAACAGACAGACAGACAAAGTTGCCTTTGCCGTTACCGTTGCCTTGGATCTGGAGCATCAGAGGGGAAGTGTGGCGGAAAGGGGAGGTAAGAGCAGTAAGCACATGCAGAGAAGACGCAACAGTTTTAGTGATAAAATGGCAAACACGTAATCATGGCAGACAGAGAAATGTGCGTGCGACACGGCCTTGTGTTGCTCGATCTAATCATTATATAGTCACAGCAGCCACAACAACCATACACACACACACACACACAGACACACACACACATGTTGACTGTGGCATAAAGCGAACATCGTCGTAATAATAAACTGATAGCGGCAAAAATAAAATACGAATACGAATACAACCCGCATTCATTGCGATTCATTAATTTGACATTCACGTCCCGCAGAGGCCACATCCACACACATTCACACACACCCACACACATGCATAACACTATGACAAATGTGTTATGCCACTTAGCGGCAGCTTTTGCCGTGGCAAGAGACACTTTATTCACCTCACAAAATTTGTTTACAATTTTAACAGCTTTTGTTGTCAATCGAATAATTCGCTAAGCATTTTCCCAAACAACGAACTCAATGATGGAATTTGAATTTAACATGCGCCACAAAGAAGTATATCATTAAATGTGTGTGTCTGTGTGTGAGTGTGTGAATGTGTGTGTGTGTGACTGCTGTTCATATTTGTAACACTTTAGCCCCTCACGTACCAAATGAATTGGCTGCTTGTCAAGTTCAGTGGGTTCACTTGGCGTCTTTCGTGCCATCGAAATTGTCCTCACGTCTAGACATAATTTCTTCAATCATTTATTACCTAATTAAGTGGAAGTATAAATGCCAAGCTCAGCCACCCAGTTGATGGGCGTGGCCAGGCCATTCAGGGTCGCATTGGCCACTGTTCCATCTATGTACATATGTATGTATGATGTTCTTCTTCTGGGCCATCGCCTTTTGTGTATGTGAATTAACTGGCAGCATTCCAATGATTGACCTTCCCTCTTTGCACTGCCCCATATCAGAATGTATGTGCATGTGGTTATGGGTGTATATGTATGTTTTCTTGGTTACTGTGGCTCCTCAAGTGGGGTATACTTGAGCTTAAGGCTTGCCTTGAGCATGGCAACTGCCTTTGTCTTCGGTTCATCTATTGTTCCATGTAAGCGAAGTCGTCTCAGGGCATTGTGAGCATTGTATGAATTTTGTTCTTTTCTTTCCCATCTGTTGTGGTTGGCATTCTTGTGTTCTTTTCGTGCTGCTGTGGTATCTTTTCTTCTCTTTGCTGTGAACAAAATGCCGCTTCAATATCTTTTTTTCGGCGCTTTCATTGTTGCCCCATTGTTGTTTGGTTCAATTGTGTCACAACTTTGATCGTTGCATGTTTTTTGGGGGTCAATAATGAAGTACACAGCGAAAAGTGTTGACAATTTGTGTTGGGAAAAGGACAGGAATATATATATTTCTCAACAGATAGATATCCTTTCAGTTAGATGAACATTTTCTTAGCTGTTTGCTCTCGAAAGTATGAAATTATTCAACTGTTATTGACATTTAAATTGAAATGTTTGTTATTTCAATGCAAATACAAGAATTTTCTGTTTTTGGTACTTACTTTATCATTTCGTTTTTTATTCAGCTCTTTAGAATTGACAGACAAGTTCTTTTTATTTATGTTTCATAGTTTTTATTATTTTTCTGTTTGTATTTATTCTTATTTTTTTTTTTTTGCTTTTACAATGTTTCATTATAAATGTGCCACGCGACTCACACTTCTTGGCTTTCTGTTCTCTTTTTCATGGACAAACATTAAGCCCTTGACATAGTAATACATACAAACAAACATATCGTATCGTATTGTATTTTACCCTTACTTACATATGTACCATAATTTTCAAATTTTTCCATATTTTCTATTCTCTTTAATATATATATATTTTTTTAGTTAGCTGTCGCTGCGCTTAACTTGAATTCCTCAACTTAATTGAAACTTACACGTATAATTATTCCTCATGCATATTTTAAGTTTTCATTATCATTTACCATTTATCTTTTAACATAGATTTGTGCTACATTTTCGATATGCAGCTAGCTTTTCCCTTAACAGTATTGATCTAGTTGTAGTTTTCCTTTTTCTTTTTCTTTTCGTTTTCATTTTTTATTTAAACGGTACTTTACATTGTAGCTACGCCTCGTGCTGTGCTGACCTGAGAGCACAATGACAAAGTAAACGGGATTTAAACAATAATGTTATTATTAAAGCTGATAGATATACATATCGTACATGCAGATAATCTGATTAGTTATTGACATAGTTGTAAGTGTATCCTGTAACCTCTTCGAACAATTGAATTCCCTTTCAAGTCCTTGTCGCAGTTGGGATTGCAAAGAGATTGCTGGTACTTACTTTTGCATAACTGTCTACGAGTACTCTTTAATCGCGTTGATTAGATTTAAATTCGTCTAATATTAAGTAGCTACAAGCTGGCATAAGCAGGTTCTCTTTTAGGGAATTATTTGAGTGCATTGCCGAATGCCAAATGTCGAATGTCGAATGCTCGAACATATTTACGAGTAAGTAATTGATTTAAGTGTATTTGTATATTTATTTAGGGTATATTTACTCATAATTTATATATTTGATTTTAAGTATATTTTCTGCTGTGTTTAGATACATTTACTCGATTAACTATTATAGTGTCAACAGTGGTATAATTTGCAGTACAATCGAATCGATATTTGCATACTTTTTGACTATTTTGTATCCTCTAACTGAAGCATAGGCTAGTGTGCACCATTAGCATTATAACATATGAATATATATATATTTATATATAGGCATACGATTATATATTTATGTTTAGGTATATCAAGTTAGCATGTATAAATATGAATAACACATATCGTCATGTATATGCATTAAGGAAGACATTTTTTCATGATTGTGACCATTTTTATTCAGCGCACTTTACACTTTACTCTCTTTTCAAATTGGAATGCATGAGGTTCTGATGCTGCCCAACGCCTTTGTCAAATGGTCAAGCTTAGGCTTAGTGTGTGTGTGTGTATGTGTGAGTGTGTAATGTGTGTGTGTAATGTGTGTGTGTATTTTTGGGAATGATACTCAATTTATATTCATTGAATTTAGTATTTCTCCTACTAGTCTTATTTACAAAATATAATAGTTTTTACATATTTTACTTTAAGGCGCAACTAAAGTTGGGTTCAATATACAATAACAATTTACGGTTTAGGTGTTAGGTTTTTTTTTTAATATCTTTATATATATGTATATTTAAAGTTTATAGTTTTTGGTTTTTAATTCATTTATTTGACGTGTGTATATCGTTGTGTATATATTTGCATGTACATATGTATATAGAGGTATGTACAAAGGGTTAGTTTATACGACATTCTGTGTATATTTAGGTGTTCATTTTGATATGTACTGTTAGTATCTTATTAAATCAATAATTTACTCAATTTATTTACAGCGGAAAAAGGAACTGCAAATTATATAATTGCATGAAACCTCTTCAGAGAAACTCAATTAAAGAATATTTATATAGAAATGCAAGAAAAAGAAAATTTTAATACATTTTCGGCTCAAAACGAGGGTAAGTGAATTAATGACTTGACAATAAATTTATAATAGCATACAAAAATATCTCTATATATATTGATATATGTGATATGGAAACAGTTGAAGATATGAGAATGATAAAGAGGGAGGATCGTCAATATGTTCAAGTATTTTCTTTTTGTATACCTTTATCGTATAAAACACTAGCTACGTGTATTTTCTCCATATACATATGTAAGAATATATGTAGATGTAAACCTTAAAGTGATACCAAGTCTATGTACACGTTTCACTGTCATAAATATATTTAATTTTATCGCTAACCTCTAAATTTAATTATTTATTTGTATTATTATAGTTAAATATTTTCAATTATTATTAAAATAATTATTATTTAGACAGCAGTTTATTTGGTTTATATTTGAGTATGTCAAGTTAAAGTTTATCGTAATCGTTATCGTTATCGTTACTCGATTAGTGTAACATATCAATTACTTAATGCCTCAGAAATGTGAGTACGTATCAAAAAGTAAGAGCACATTCTTCAAGTTAACAACAAAGCGCCCAAATGTATGCTAACACAAAGCTAGCCCCTAAAAGTATACAACACATTTTGCTAATTAATCGTATGTAGATGCCTATCTCTAGAAAACTCACATTTAATGCTGCTGAATATGCCGAGCTCTATGCACGGTATAGGTTATTGTAGCTACATACACACATCTAATTACTATAGATATCGCAAACACATTTTTTGTCCATCTTTTTCCTAAGTATAGATATCATTAAGTAAGTGTATCCTTATCGTATTGAGTGAGAGCATCGCTCACAGCGCCAAAAATTCCCGCCCCAATCCCCTCCACAGTTGGTTGCTTACAAATAAACTACATACTCGTACAGTTAGTAAACGGCCGCTGCTCTGACTCGTTTAGCTGCTGTGTCATGTTGCAAGTACATTGCTCATACGCAGCGTGCCACGGACGGTTACTGCCAGTGAGAGCAGCAGGAGGGAGAGAAGGCGACTGCCTGCTGTCTGTTGGCCATGTCCATGGCCACTTCGAGCTGCGCTCGTGCTTTCCGGCCAGACAACATCGACTTCAGACATTTTGAAAATGCTGAGCAGTCGGTGGGATTGTAGCTCATTGTGCTCGGAGTTGATGTGATGACTGATGGTCTTCAGTATCGCGGTGCATTCGTCCTGCAAGCAGACAGATAACAGATAACCAATAACAGTATACGATGCGATTAATACAACTGCTACCTGTCGTTGTCAATGCTAAAGAACATAATAAAACTAATTCAACAAATAATACAAACCTTCTCTTTGCGCAATAGCTCGATGTCCTTTTGCTTGCCATCGTGTGGCAGACGGGCGGCAATAATGATATTCTCCTCTGTCATGTTGAATAGCGTCAATGTGCATTGTGTCTGCGGAACAAGAAGAAGAGCAGAATGGCAACATCAGAGAATTGCAATTAATATTCGAGTAAGTCACAATTGAGAGAGTCACTGGCAATGCCCGCTAGCTCACCTGATTATTGATGTAGGTTGTCACGTATTGTTGCAAGGCGCGAACTGCATCCTGTACCCCGAGATTGGTGTGAGGTCGCAGCAGAGCCTCATCGGCGGCACTGTAGCCCAGTAGCAAAAAGACGCCACCTGCCAAACCAAATAGTATACCATAAATCTCGAAAAATACTACTTTTTGTACATGATTTACTCGACCAACTGAGAACTGACACTGAGACTGAGACTGAGTCTCATCTGTGCATCGAGGGAGCATTCAAAAAGCACGTAAGTGCTAGCAGAGCAAGAGATACATATATAGAGAGAGTGAGAGGGAGAGGGAGAGGGATTCACGCAACCTTGGAGAGCTTTTGTGAGACTGAGTCAAAGGAGCGACAAAGTGCATCTGCAAAGTGTGGCATAAGAATAGCATCAGTTTCAGCTATAGTTTCCCTTCTTCACTCAATGAAAAGCTCTTTAAAAACACTGTCAGCCACATGCAGAATAACTCGTATACTCGTATACTCATACACGTATATACGTATGTATGCATGATGGTGTTGCTCCGGAGCCGTAACTGCAAAATGGAGCATACTTGGCAGCTCCGCTTCGTCATTGCCTGTCGCCGGCGATAATCGTAAAGTGCACAACAGAAAACAGACTACAGAGTGCGGACAACAGAGAGCAATGAAATTTATACATAAGTATAATGGAAGTGACGACGCATCAAACGAATAGAAACAGCATTTGGATAAAGGTGTGGAAAGGGCAACTAACCTGGTAATATGTAATCCCCGAGCGGTGGCTTCATGCAGATGAAACGTCCCGAGTAGCAAAGGCAACGGCCACGGAACGCCTGATAAGCTGGCGAGGCGTGACTGTAGAAGGCGAGGGCGGTGCGACAGGGTGCAAATGGCACGCACAGGGCGTGACAGGTGAGTGTTAGAGAGTCGCCGCAACTGCACAGTTCGCTGCACTCGGCATCGTCCAAGGAGTAGATCTGCAAGTAAAGATGATGATGCCTTCAGCTCAACTGTGGCCAAGTGCGCTCCTACAGCTAACAATTTGGTGGGCATCATATTACGCATACGCCCTGTTGCAGCGACGCAGCATCGCGTAGCTACAATTCAGCACTAATTGCATTGCACTTGCTGCAAATTGTTGCTGGCAGCACGTAGCACAAGCAACAAAACACGGCAAGTGAAAATAAAAGTGGCCAAAGTGCATTGTTGCTGCTCCTGTTTTCGCTTATGTTTTCATTTTATATTTCCTTTATTTTCCATGTTGTATACGTTCCGTTTGCCTGGCCATTTTCATCGTGGTGTTGTTAAATGTGGTAATATCTTTTCGTTTGGGCACGTGCCGACACGTAAGCCAGGCATAAAAACACCAACACCAACACACACACACTCACACACCAACACACACACACACACACACAGATACAGCCTCAACTGGCTGCATGTTTGCAACTTAAAGTTGTTCGTTTATTTTGCGTGCAGTCGCTCTGCGCACTTTTAGTTATGTAAATGTATTTTAATAGTTCTTTTTGAACTTTGTTGGAATACAACAAAAAACAATAAGAAAAATTTAAATAAATTTCGCGGGCGTGCTAGGAAAAAAGTTGTGACCCGTTTTATACAAATGAAAGCATTTTAATTGCCGCAAACTGTTGACGATTTATGGCAGTTGCATAAATGTGCCAAATGCCAGTTACCAGTTACCAGTTACCACATGAGATTCTTTATATTCAGAGAGGACTGTAAGACCTTGTTACTTACCCGCTTGCTGCTGCCCTCGCGTATCAGTTGATCACTTTGATGAGGACGCTGCACCACACAGTTCCCTAAAAGACAGAAAAAGTGAGTGATAGAGAGAGAGAGAGAGAGAGGGAAGAGAGTAATCTATTAGCACATTATTAAGCAAATGAATTGAGCCCCATATAACAGGCTGACACATCTGTAATAAACGCAAAAGCCGCCTAATAACTAAGGCTTTTTGTTGACAAAAAAATGTGTGACAATTTATAAACATTTCACATTGCTGACAGCATGACGAGCCAGTCTGCAATTCCCCGCCCCATTTCCCCCCAATTATCCCCCATGAGCTCATGTCCTTTTTTTTCATTCTCGTTGTTGAACATGAGGCTTGTGCGTCAGTTTGTAAGAGTATGAGTATGAATGCGAATATGTATGAGAATTGTTTGCTAACTCGTATACAACATGAGTATACTCGTATACGTATGTATGTGCGTCGACTGTTGACGAGGTGGCTTAACTGTTTGGCTGTAAAGTGTGTTAATTGTTGGCCTGAAGGCAAATGTAAAGTGTTGGCCAACAATAGAGCTAACGAACCATATCCTAAGCCTTTTTAGTAGCCCCCAGGCGCATAAATTTGGTTCACAAAATCTTTTCAAAAACTTTGCCAATAAATCACGTATATAAAGCGCACCTTGCAAATCTTATTTACATTTTTAATTATTAACAAACTTTTGGCTCAAACGGGGGAGTCACTTGTTTACATTAAATAAATAATTGAACAATGTGTGTTGGCAAAACAAAATTATTTATATTGCAAATGACTTAAACGAAGCCTTCCAAAATACTGTTGTTCCCTTTTCACTCCAAAACATGAACTAAATCAATTATAGATGAGACATGCAAACTGTGAAATTCAACGCTGTTCACTAACAAAAAACAACAACACTTCATGCAAAATGCACACACGCGACTGTCCCAATGGTCCAAATAATTACAGCCCAAATACATATAGACATATAGATATATACATGTATATACATATATATGTAAACAAGTCCATTGACAGACGACGTGTGGCAAACAAACAAACTTATTTGCATTTTTAATGAAATTTCTAAATAGTTTTGCTCTATGAAATGCACAATAATCGTTTGTCGGAAGTATTTAATAAATAAAAGAATTTCATGCGGTTATTTAAAGAGACTTTTCAAAATTTCTTGGACATCAAGAATTGACTGAGTGAATGTAAACATAAGGTTTATTTACGATTAATTGCCACATGAGCCAAAAAACAAACTCATTTCCGGTTGATGGTCACACGAACACACACACACACACGCAAACATGATGCATACATGATCCTGCATTTTAAATGAAACTTACAGTCATACTTCATACTCAAATATGTACAATTCATGCGACGTTGAGTTGTTGTTTCAATTAGCCACAGAACCACATCAACCACATCAATTATGTTGAAAATTTCAAACCGGAAACAAGATGGCAGGACAGAGTACAGGGATACGGATACGGATACTGATATACTTACTCCCTTGACACACACGCTAATTGTGATAAAATGCAAAACTTCAAATGACAACCATATTAACCTAATTATCCAAAAGTGACCCGCGTGCGGAACCAGCGTAATTTGTGAAAGGCGCAACTCAAAAATGTAACCGGAATTGAACCGAAAATGCGGTAATACCAAGTACTTTCAGTAAAAGTAACCCCAAACAGCCACTTCCCTTCACTCACTTCTCAGAATGGAGGTCAGATGCATTTACTTACTTGGCGGCTGTGTTGTTGTTGTGGTTGCCATTGTTGTGGTCGTTGTGGTTGTCGGCTCTGTGATGCTGATGCGGTTCACAAGTTCTGTTGTTTCCATTTGGTCAACAAAAATTACCCGATCATCGGAATCTACGCCCTGCCGGCCAAAGCCACCGTTTTGGCCATTTCCATTTCCATTTCCACTTCCATTTCCATTTTTCTTGCCCTGCCGCCGATGGTCACCTTTTCCATTACCGTTGCCATTTGCATTCCCCTTGCCACCATGACCATGGCCATGTCCATTGCCATTGCCATTGCCATGTCCATTGCCGTGTATATTGTCGTGTTCATTGCCGCCATGATAATCGTCATTTCCGCCGTTTCCGCTTGCATCGTTTCCGCTGTGCAACGGCACCGAATCGGGCGGATCGAGATAATTGTGTTCCACCGATGCTGGCTCTGATTTCTCCTTTGCCTGCTCGTTTCAGTTATCGTATCGGTTATCATGAGTTCGGGTTGTTGGTCGTTGCGTGGTTTTTTCAATTTTATACACCAGTTATTTATTTTTATTTATTTATTTGCATTTTTTGTGGTTTTTGTGGCGCATTGTTGGAATTGTTGGAGTTGTTGTTAGCACAGTTGTTACATGAAAAGAAGATGTTAAAGGTTTTTCAATGAAAATTCGAATATTTCTCTGTATTGCGTTTAATCTTTCTGTTACAGTAACAGAAACAAAAAAAAAATAAAAGAGAAGAGCAACTGCAGTTGCAGTTGGAGATGGGAAAAAAATTGATTGCTTTGTCGGTTTGAATTCATAGTCGGACATTGGGTCATATTGTTCGCTTGGCTTTTCAACTCTCTGCAGCCACTGATTGAGTGCTGATTGGAAAACAGACGGATTGAAGGATAAATGGATGTAAGGGAGGTTCAACTGGACGGGCATGCGAGATTAAATACAGCATAGGCAGCAATGGTTAATCGGATTGACTGCGGCAAACTGAGGCAATCTGTGGCTCACAATTAGTTGGCCTAATGGTCATGCTACTTATGTTACCTTGAAGATATGTGTTGCCGGTTTCCTTGCCGTTTGCTTTGGCTGTAAGCTGGTCGTTGTTGTTGTTGTCGTCGGTGGCGGTTGCGGCGGTGGTGGAGGTGCACGCGTTGTTGTCGTCGTGGTTGTGGTTGTCGTCGTTGTTGTTGTAGTCGTCGTCAGGAATCCCAACTCGGCCAGCCGCTTCATATGAAAGTCCTTTTGGGCCTCGACTATAAAATGGCATTAGTATTTCAGCATTGCAATATGCAATTACAAAGTTGTCCAGTTTGCAGTTGAACTCACCCACACAGGGATTTAGCCAGAGGAGACGACGCCACCCGACGCACTGGTAGGCGTGTTGTGGATCTGTGCCCTGGCAGGCACATGTGGTGCGCAACATGGTGCCCAGTATGCCAATCATTGCGGTGCGACAACCACTGGGACGGCCGGCACACTTCTTTGTCACGCTGTCCACGGCACAGGCCTGCTCGTAATACTCCAGCTTCAGTCTGTACCGATTAAACAACAACATCCAAAACAGAAAAAAGAGATAGAGAAAAGGAGATGATGAAGAAAATCTGAGTGTTAACATGTGTTCCCTTGGCTGCTTGTCAGTTAGTTGCAGTTATCGTCATTGTTGTTGGCTGTCTGTCTGCCTGTCTGTCTGTCTGTGAATAAGAGTCTCGTTACCTGCAGTTGCCTGCACTTGCAACTTGCAACTTGCAACTTGGTTGAGTCTGAGATTGATGCAGTGCAATTTGTGCTGGAATTACTCTTGCTACGATATTCTACTGCATTTTATGGTACTGCAGATGTTTCTTCTACCACAAAACGGCTACAAAATTTATGGCATCAGGTTTACGACTTACTCTGTTTTCTGTTTATAAAATCTTTGCTGCTGCTTTATTGGCAATGTGGCGTATGCGTAATATGCTGAATTCGTCTCCAATTCAAGGCATCGACATTGACATCTCAATCATGTTAATCAACGTGTGTTAACTTTGTAATTTGGCCAGCTAATTAGGCAACTATTTGTGCAGTGCTGTCAAATTAGTTTACGGCTTGCGGTTACTGCATAATTTCGCCTTAAATAACATACTCTCGAATCAATAATTGCATAATATCAAACGCCTTTGTGCTTTACCGAGGTTCATATTAATGATAATAATATTTAAATAATGCTGAGCTTTTGTTTCCGTCCAGCTTGAAGCAACTTTAATGTTATGTAAAGGGAAATGCAACGCATTTGAAGAGTTTCGGCACGTGGCACGACGCTTCGTTAAGGAAGCCATTGGAGATGTAATAAAACAATTTCAACCCTCGCCCAGACCGTTAAGGTAACCTAACAAATGGGCCGACCCAACAAAGCAAGTTGCACGTGCCTTTATACATACAACGCGTCGTATACGTAATAAGTCAACATAAGCACGATGACTGCAGTTGACTTCTCTCTTACACATACATACACCTATACATAGGCAGTGCAGCATAGAAAATGAGCGTCATTAGTGCAATTTAGTTGTTTACTAAGGCAAGTGAGATTCACTTAAAAGGCAATTAATTTTCACAGCCACAAGCAGAGGCTGAGGCAGAGGCAGAGCCACGTTCTCTGCGGTTGTTCAGGCGTAACATGACAACAAACACACCCACACCCACACACTCACACAAACCATGGCTGCATCGTATTTATCACTTAACTTTGTGTTTGACACATTCGCGGCCTGGCATGAAGTTTGGCTACCAAGTGAAGTGCTGAAAGTGCAGCTTCATCCTGGATAGAGGGTGTGTGTTTTGTGTTGTGTTGTGTTGAGTCGTGTCGTGTTTAATGAAGAGCCAAGCACAAAGTGGTAATTTAACGCCCTGTTTGACTCTGACGCGGATTTGAGGCTGATAACCACCAAAAATGCTGTAACAACTTGAGCTTCCTCCTTTAATGAGTTTGTCAAAAATCATCAACGGCATCAAATTTGCGGCTGTTGCCTTTGCTGTGGCTAAATACGTGTAATTCAATCTACACATGAAATTCAATTTTTGTTTAATTGAATTGCAGTCAAAATTGGTTAAAACACACACACACATACGTATACTCTCTCACATATACAGAGATTAAAACGAGCAACGGATTTACATGCGTTTCGCATATTTCCGCTTCCGTTTAGCGAGCATTTGAATTATGGACACGAGACTCGTGAATTGAACACGGACACACATGGGACATGGGACATGGGACATGGAGGTTTAACAATTTGACCCACCTGCACTCGCGATCCTCTTTACAGTTGTCGGCTACTACATGGCACGCTGGTGGTGGATGGTAGTAAATGCCATTGGAGCTGGCTGGATTATTGTTATCAGGAGGCCGCTGTGCGCAGACGGGATGCAGTTTTTCCTGTGCAATCATGCACATGTCGTGCCGATTGCCGTTCTGCTGGCTCGGACTGTTGTTGCTGTTGCTGTTTGTGGTTTTTCTGCCAATGGACAATGAGAGAATAAAGAAATTCCGTTGGACGAACTGCTGCTGATACTTACTTGCATAGACAAAAGGCAATGTCCAGGCTCAAGTCCTCGTGTGGTCCTTTGTAGAAGGACTGCAATGATGTCATGCACGCATTGCGATTGCAACGATGCAGTTCGCAATGCATCAGCATTGGCTGCAGTGATGATGAGCAGGCTTGATCTTCTCGGCAGCTATCCAATGCTGTATGGCAGGTACTCTGTCAGAGGCATAGAGGCATAGAGGGAATGAATTTGCATTGTGTTGTATACAATATGCAAAAAGGCGATGCAACATATTCAGTGCATTGTCTACTCCCTAAGGACTGGAGTGGAGTGGGACAGGGGCAGGGGAACGCCCACTCGTGCCGCAACTTACCTGAAAGTGTTGCTTGATTATTTCCGTTGAGAGGTCAACTTCGACATCCTGACCACCTGCAGCAGACGTGCCCAAGTGAGCATTGCATTTGAGTTTGTTGTTGTTGAGTTAAAGTTGAATTTGCAAAAACCAAAATGAGAAACGAGTACAAGTACGAGTATTCGCCAGAGTATTCAACATCGTTTGCCACAATTGTAACCGCAATGAGTGTAGAAAAACGTTTAAAGAGTTCCATTAGTTATCGTCTTATACATATGAATGCTATACGAATACTTTCATTTAGTACTATTTAAATTTATGCACTTGAGAAGCTACTCAGACTGCATCCACCAACATGAACGAATAGATGGGATTGTGATAGAATGAGTACTCGTACCCATATTTATATTTATATTCATATATATTCTTATTTAAGTTATTCTAACTAATTAAAATGTTTTATTCATCTGTCAATTGTTTCTATTAATGTTTTTATGCCAATTGCCTCAAACATTTGCACTTATTTAGCGGCATATTATTAATTAATATTGCTTTTTGTTATTTCTGTTGAATGACATATTTATTTATTATTACCATTGCATTAATTACTAACTAATTAAGATATTAACGTGCGTATTTGATGCGAGTATTTCAAATGTTTAAATCGAGCTTATTACAACATTTATGAATTCTGGCGTTATTTAGAGCTCTATTAATTCATGGTATAGATGGTAAATAATCCTAATTAGAAATGATTATCAAGAGGATGGTGATGAGCAGGAGAGGAATGGAAGAAGGCTATTTCGCATCATGTTGGGGGGCAACAGCTGGTGCCATTTATTGATTACATTTTAATTAACCAACTTGTTGTTCAATGCTCTACTCATTTCCATGGTTAAGTACATTATGACCCAATCCCAACCCCAACCCGAACCCAATCCGACCCGACGCTGATCCACCCATAAATTATCGAATAATGTGAACCGAAATAAATAAATAACGAAATTAAAAGCAAATACATCTATATATTGTATATTTTCCAAACTCGTTGCCAACAACTTGATGGGACGTTGAATGGGGAAATAAATTTATACTTTCAACTTTGAGACGTAGGAGGGAGATGAGGAAGGAGAACAGACTGTTTTGGTGAGCAGCAGGGCTACAGGTGCAGCGGGGCTGCGGGGTGTGGGCGGGTTCTGATCAAACACAACTAATTACTAAAGTTATACGCAATATTAATATTATAATAGTATTTCAATATTATATTTCAATAGTTGTGTCGGCCTTTAAGACTACGACCTACTCATTAGATTATTATTATAAAAATTAAGGGGATTCGCCAGGAGCAGCGATTACTAACGAATCGAGTAATCATTTCCGTGTTTTCGGTGAATGTGTATGTAAGTGTATCTCTGACTAGGCACTCTGCCGCCTCGGATACATGTGTCAATGGAAATGTTTTTTTTTATATGAGAACTGACTGTATGTTGTTTATTCTGGCTACTAAATACAATTAATTGTTGTATTTGTGTACTTTCGTGTGGAATTCAAATTAAGACGAGATATCTGTCAATGCACACAAAGCGAAGAGGTTGAAACGAAAAAAACAAAACAGTAGGGAAAGTATGAAAATAAAATCGAAGAAGCACAAATCAAATTTGGGCAGCTGCGATGCAAAATAAAAATAATTCAATAAACGACATATAAATTAAACGGAATTCCATCTATTTTGGGCACCTGTGAGTCGAATTCTTTTTCAAAATATCAAAAATGAGTATCGAGCTGATCAAAGTCTGCTGTGTATTTTGTATAGAACGAGATTTGTTGTCCTTGACAATTTTTTGCCTATCTATTTGAAGATGAAATTGTTTAAATCTTTCGGATTTTGTAATTTGTATACGATATGTAATTTATATGTATGAATTTATGAAGTTTTTGTTCGTCGTGTTGTATTTGATGTTATTTAAGTTAAACACGCAACATATGAAATTTATGGTTAAAAATTTGCATTGTAACAAAATTGTTGAGTTTAAAATGAAAATTTGTAACGCATGTTGTTGTACTTATTAGTTGAATTAGATGTGATTGTAACTGTAACTGTAATTGTTATTGTTCTTGTTTCAAAAAACGGGTGCATCGAAAAATTTGTTATAAAAAATGTGCTAGAATTAAATGTAACAAAAATTATTTTTCAGCTTTTAGTTTTGGTTTTTAATGAATTTTGTTTTTTAGACTTTACGGGCTTCTCATTTAAATTAGTCAAGAGAATGTACATCTTTGTTTTAAATATTTATATATATTAACAATTTATACACTATTGGCTTTTATTAGAAAAATTCTTTGGATAAACAAAATGACAAAACAAAATTCATTGTAAGAAATTCTCTTAACGAAGTTGAAGCAATCTTATTAATTGTTGTTGTATTTTGTTTAAAATTTTAGAAAATTCCCAAAACATTTTGAAAACAAGTGGCAAGCTACATACGGAAAAAAATGGAACCAAAAAACTATATATATAGGCAGTTCATGGTAAAGTAAAGTAATAATTGATTTTGATAATATTATATTTATAAGAGTATATAAAGGTATGTATGTATATACGAGTATATAGGCAGTTTTGTTGTTACTGTTTGATATTTATAAAAGTTTAGCAAATGCCAAAAATTATGCACAAAGCCAAGACGAGCTCGGAGCGCGCCTGTCTCTTTTTATTGGTTTTTTTTTGTATTTGTTAAAATGAAATATAAAATGAAACAGTTTAAAAATTGTACTTAAAAATATACCTGCAACAGGGTGTGTTAGTTACAGGGGACGACACAACACGCGCAAAACGTCAAAAATATTATAATTAAAATAAAGGAATTCGATATCAAAATAATTACAAAATTCTACCTGTCGGGTGATATTTAAAAAAATACAGCATTCAGTTTTGCCTATGAATTCATTATTGAAGAGATTATTACTTTTTGCTGCTGTTTATTCTGTATTTTCTGATAATTTTATTGTTATTGTTTCTTTTTTTTTTGGTAGGTTTGCCTAGATTTGTGGTCATTTATTAATTGATTACGTTCATGCTAATACATGTACACATACTTTGGTAGTAAACACCGGCATTTCCGTTTCCGTTGCCGTTGCCATTGCCATTGCCATTGCTGTTGCCATTGGCGTAGCCATAGCCCGTATCAACGATATCGAATGGCGACTCATTTCCGGCGGTTGCCGATGCGCCCGCTGCCATGTGGCGCTGATGGAAGCCGCTTATATTGAACGGATAGCTGAGCACACCGTGCAACGAGTTGGACACCGAGCCCGGATAATTATAGCTGTTCGCCCCTCCGCCCGTCGATATTAATGGCGTATCAATAAGCGCCAAATTATCATCGAAGATTCTCTGATGCAATTTCTCGTCCATGCCCAATATTCTTACTGGAATTTTATAAGTAGCAAGAAGAGAGAGGGTAGAATTGTTGTTGTAGTTGTACAATTGGCTTTTACTTATTTTGTTGTTGTTGTTGTAGATACGAGTAGTTGTTGTTGTAGATATTTTTTTGGTAGTAATTGTTGTTGTTGTAGTTGTTGTAGAAGCTACACAGCAGTGAATTGTAACACAGCAACGTTTTGGGCATCCAATCAATATGCATAATTTACTTTGTTTTCTTTTTTTTTTTGTAATTTCTTGGCGTTTTTTTTTTTTGTATTAATTAAAAGAAAAATTGTTAAAGGTATTTGTGTGTGTCCATCGTATTGCATGGACTTATTTTAAGACTCTAAAACACAAACTAAATTAAGTTTGATTCAATCATAAAAAAAAAATATAAAGTGTTTGAAGAAAATGAAAGAAAGCTTGAAATTTAGGTGAAAAATTCAGGAAAATTGTGCATTTCTTGTGCAACTAGAAAAACATTTGTGCGAGTGGATGAAACGGCTCATATGGAAGCATTCATGTACATAAATCCATATTTAGATTATGTGATTGAAAAAAATAATTATTAAAGTGAATGTTTCTTGTGTAAATTATCTTTAGATATTTGTGAAAGGCATAAATGAAATTGCTGTGTAATAAAATGAGACAAGCTGAAGTTGGCATATTTTTATAAAATAAATCTAGCTTTTAAGCGTATGGTATAATTTAATATGCTCAAAGCTAATTGCAATACATTTATAAGGGGTTTAAATTCTCAGAATTCCATTTGTGTAATTTTTCTTCTTACATTGTGTTCAATTTTATTAAATGGTAAAAAGCTACTTGAAGCAAGTGTCATTGGGGTATTATTAGCATGGCTGAACCGATTTTCAGATCGATTTTGCCAATTGCTTATTGTGCGGTTCTTCACGGATCAATTGCCATTGCGGGGTGCTGCTTCCGCTATCAATGTCATTGGCAGGGCCACATACACACACACACACACACACGCACACACTGTGAGTGTTTATTGGTGTTTGTGTGTGTGCCTTTCAAATGTCATGCGCTGTTAGAGCGTTCAAATGGTAAACGTTTCAATGGAGACGTTTTGCAAGCACAGCAACATTTGCTTATCTCACCAGGCGCACGCCGAAGCTCATTTGAGTCCTGCTCCTGCTCCTGCTTTTGCTGCCTGGCAATGCTGGGAATACTCAAAGGATACAGGGATACCCCTCGATGCTTAAGCTGTGGGGTGACAGGCGGTCAATGCAGGACGCTAAATGGCAGGGATTTGCCAAGACGAGAGACTTGTGCGTCTCACTGTCTGCGATTCGAATTTATGTTTGTCGCTTATTTTGTCGAGCGCAAATATTTGCGAAACAAACTGCTTTGCAGCCCCGCAAAATGGCGGTATCTGTATCGGAATTCTGTCTGGGCGGAGGGAAGAGCAAGGGAATCAGCTGGAAATGAGATTAGCGCAGTTTGTTAAGTGTTATCGCCCATGTAAGCAGTTGTCGTCAAGTGGATCAATCTGCTTCAACGTCATGCAATTGTTGCGTATACGCAGTGTACGCCCTCTTATAAATGTAAGTACTTGATGTAAGCCTGTAATGTTATGTAGATATGTATGTATATATAATGTAACACAGTCTATTGCACATTTATTGCTTAGAATGAATGTCATTCGTTTGATTATTTCATTAAGCAGCGGCACATTCAAGGCGATTTATGTCTATGATTATTGTTGCACAAATGTGAATTGTCCACTGATAGCAACACATACATACAAACATTCATATATGTATACTTACATACATACTTACAACTCGCAGTCATTTACAAAATGGCGCGAAATTGCTGTTGAAACTCATAAACAACTGAAATAAATTTCAGAATGTGCTGTAATTTCAAATTGAAGCTAGCTCAGTGCTTGCGTACTGGACATGGGACGGTGTGAGGGTGGGAAATAGCTGGGCAAGTGAGTCTCGCCGGGAATCCGTGGTTGCCATGTCCCTAATTTGTATCTTACACACACAAACACACAGGATAAGCATCGGGGCTTGTTGCATGAGCGGGGCATGAATGGAGTGTTGCAACAATGTGAATTGTGCAGCATTATGAAAATATTTATTCCACGCAAACATACACCATGCCAAATAGGTGTCCACATACTTTTTGTTATGAGTGTATCTCTGTTGTTGTTGCATGGACAAATCGCTTTAATTGTTTTCACTTGTGCTTAATTAAATTTTCAAATTGTGCGCTTAGCATTATGTGATTTAGTTTGTTTTGTTTTTTTTTCTATTCTATTTTGTTTATTTGTTTTGGTTGGTAAAATTTAAAAATGCAAAGCAGCTATTGAAATTTAAATCGGCAAACATAACAATTACATAAATCTAAATTGCAATTCACAAAAATGCTTCTTTTCAATACCATCTCGTTTCGTTTTTGTGTTTTAATTTAAGCTCTCATTAATTACCAGAATCAGTTAGTAGCTATTGTTGTTATTGCTTGATGTCTTGCAACAATGTGTGATTACAATTTGTTATTGCTGTTGTCGTTCTCATGTGAATAAACGCAAACAAGTCGAGTGCATATAAATTTCTATGAGGCGATGCTTTTGCCTTGCATGTGACATGCATAAATATTTGCCAATATTTGCATTCATTCACAATAGATGCGTGTGTGAGAGTGTGTGAGTGAGTGTGTCCCACAGCTGTGTTGGCAAATGAAGTAACAGAGTGTAGAGCACAATGCAAGCAGCACTAAATTTATAACCCTTGTCAGCAGATGGCCAACAGAATGCCGCATTGCATGCAAAAACAAAAGGGTCAGCATCGATGATGATTATGATGATCAAGATGATGATGATGATGATGATGGATGGCCAATGACAATGGCAAGTGAAATTTGTGGCAATAAATACAAGTGAAATGCACAAAATGCGTAACAATCAAAATGCCAAACACTGCGAGGGCCAATCGATGCGTATTAACATTATGCGACATGCAGGGAACCAGACTCAGATAAAGATAAATGCGCATCAATGCATCTTCTGTCTATGTGTGTGTGTGTGTGTGTGCGTCTCTCTGTGACAGTGTGTGTGTGTGAATGATAGTGTTGTAAATAAGCAGCAACTGAATATAATACACATAATAGATGCCAATAGCAAACGAAAAGCCAACGTGTAGAGTGGAGAGAAGAGAGTGGAGAGTGCAGAATTCACATCGGATATTGCACTTAGTTAACTTTTTGGGGGTTCTTATTTGGCGCTGGGGCAAACACCAAAAGCACAAACAAAATGCTTATTTATGGCACTTGTGTGTATTCCAAGTAGATATGTGCGAGTGTGTGTGTGTGTGTGCATTACTTTAACTGCAAGTGATTGTAGTGGCAGATAGCCATAACTATGCTCCAATAGCTATTGCAAATGCCAAGAACAAGACAGCAAGCGGTAAACAAACAGCGTGGCATACAACAGGCAGTTGCAGTTGCAGCTGCAGTTGCTGTGGCAAGAGCGTTATTAGGTTGCAGGATCAGGATACTGGCCGCCATTTGCCGCTTCGTTGTTCGTAGTTGTTCGCCTGCAGCTTGTTTGTCTAAATGGTGCCATGAATGGATGTGTGTGTGTGTGTGTGTGTGTGTGTGTGTGTGTGTGCAACTGTGCAGAGAGAGCGAGACGAAGGCTCTGAGATACTGTGAGTGAGTGCCTTTGGTGCAGTGCTCCAATGTGCAATGTGCAATGTGCAATGTGCTCAAATTGTCTAATGTGCTATACCCCCTTACCGACCCTACTCCCCACCTTCTATAGAAATCAGAGAGCCACAAGCCAAAGTTGTGCTATTTATTACATTCAGTGTCAGTTATGGTGAATTATATCGAGTGCACATGTTCTTTTTAGCTGACAGACTACCGATTATTCGAATTATCCCTAACTTTAATTAAAGCTGTTGAAAGTTCATTAAAATAACACTAATTTAATTAGAATATTATAGAAACAAATCGTAAGTAGCACATATTTCATACAACCAAACTTTAGTGTGAATTTTACACAGTTTTTAATAAATACAAATCAATACCTGTTTGAAATAATAGCAATATATTGCCACGTTTGTAATCACAAATAAAGTGAATTAAATCAAAAATAATATTTGCTTATATTTTTATTAAATGAGAAACCATAACAAAAAGGGAACTCTTTCTTTTCTTTTACCGACCATAGAATTTTGCATAATTTTATGTTTTATTATTCTATCTTAACCAGATTTTCCAAACAGAAAGTTTCCTAAAATAAAATAGAATTCACTTATTGCTTAACGCAATTCCAATTTATTTATTTGAAGATTGAAAATAACTTTGACTGTCAAAAACAAACATTTTCATAAATTCAGTACTACCCATTTTATTGTCACTACATGGTATGAATAAAGGTAGAAAAACTTGATATACTTTCGATTATATATGGAATCATTTATAAGAGAAATTAATAATAATTATTTGAAACTCCTCACTTATTTCCACAATTTATGAATTCAGAAGCAGATTAAGATTAATTGATCCCCATTAGATTCTTGTCTCTTAGCTTAAGTGCATTTAGGTGCAGAGTAAAGATAGTTAATTAGAAAATTCACTTACCTCTCTCTTCCATAGTGTTACCAGAGAAGTTTCGGTGGGTTATATCACTTCCGGCGACTAAATCGACATGATGTGCGTTTGTTTTGTGCAAGTTTGTGCCAGTGCTAAATGGAAGGTTCATTTTGGAAATTGCAAAATTACTTAAGTGCATAGTACAATCAAAACTAATTGGCGTGATAAGAGTAAACGTGATGACGGAGAAATCGTAAGTCGTAAGCTAATTTAATAGCTCTTTGCTCTACAGAGTATAGAATATTATTAAAATATAAGTGCAAGTGCAGGTGCAAGTGCAAGTGCATTTATGTTGTTATTATTATTGTGCATTAAGCCATTTTGCTGTTTATTCAAATATAAAATGAATTAATACCAGCACAAATCGGCTTAAAGTATTACCAACATTTACCCAGACTCTCTGTTTATCTGTTGGCCTGCTCAGAAGTTGATGAACCGTCGAGAATTAGTTATCTCTGGTTGACTGCCGTTGACTTTTCACATCCGATGCTTAATGCCAATGACAATGCTGCAAGCATTATTAATTAATTTCACCTGCCTCACGGGGATGTTACGGTCAGAACTAGTAAATTGGAGTAGGATAACGGACGAATGAGTTGCTGACCCTGAAAAGCGCTTAACTGCCATTTGTCTTATACTCATGTGTTCATTCTACGACTCATTTGAATATTTATTAAGATGGAATGCATTAGACACAGATTAAGTATTTAAATGTTCGGACAAGTGCTCAGGAAGCCAAAGGCAAAAGCAACTGGCAGACAGACAGGGTTTGTCTGTTGTCTGTTGTTTGTTGTTTGTGCCTATTCATTAGCTGGCTGTTAACCGGAAATTGTGGTATACCCAAGTGAGTCAATTATTTTAAAAGCTTTTCTGCATGAACTTTTCAGCTGCATCCGTTGCTGTGGTTAAAATAGTTTTTGGTTCGGTTAATAAATAGAGAAATGGGGAAACGGGGATTCTCTCGTAATCATATAAGGATGAAACTTTTGAATGTTGAAAGTGGTCGACTTAAAGCTGCCAACTTAAGCTCGGCCTGGCCGAATCTCACATCGACATCGACAGTCAACATACTTAGGGAGACTCGATGTTGATGTTGGTGTTGCCGTTGTCGGTGATCCGAGGGTAGTCGATGGTTCCGTTCCATGTGCATAGTAGGTGTGTGTGTGACTGTGCGTATGCGAGTGTTGATGCGACCCTGGACCTGCATCGACAACAACCACAACATCGTCTACAACACTGCGTTCCACATCGTCCATGTGCGGCTGCTTCTTGTGGCCATGACGCGTTGTCGTCGTGGGCACCTCGACGACCACATCGTCGTCCTCGGAAGTGTGGGGACTGTGCGAGGCGAGCACCAATGGATTGTTGATGCCCCACGAGGGCGGGTGCAGATAATGCGGGTAGTTTGAATAAATTTCAGCGCGTATACGATCATCATAGTCATCATCATCTGAATCGTCATCCTCGTTCTCTTCATCATCCGCTTCCTCCTCATCCCCTTCAACGTTTGCACTCATGCTGTGCTCATTGTTTGGCTCGTCATGGTATTGGTATTCGATGTTGTTGGACAGGAGTTCGGTGCCATTGTAGTGGTGGCTAATGCGCTGTCCATGTTTCTGTTTCTGTCTCTGCTTTTGCGTTGCCTTTGACTTCGTTTTCGGCTTCGGCTTCAGTTTTGGCAAACCGTTGGGGAAAAATATTAGTCTATCTGCAAATAGCCAAAAAGTGGGAGGCAGGGGCACAGGCATGCGAGGGGTGCAATAAAAGTTTAGTGCCAAAGTGGTGCAAATATTGTACGTGTTTGGTGGTGTGAGTATCGTGTGAGTGGTGCGAGTATGCGTACGAGTATTTAATTAGTGCTATTTGTGCCTAGGGTGCATTCAATTCGTTTGTTGGTGCGGGTGCTGAAGGGGGTGGGGGGATGTGCTTACAGTGGCTATCATGGTGTGGTTTGTTGCCCAACAGCGCCAACTGAATTTGTGTCGAAATTAACCTAAATTGAGTTAAGCTTGAGTTTCGAAGTTGAGGTTGAGGTTGAGACTGATTATCAGATTCAGGTGAATGTTGAAAATGTGAAATGATAAACATTTTTTGGTTAAGCGTGGAAAAAAGCATTGAAACTGAGCAGAGTATAGGAAATTCTGTGGAACCTAAAAAAGTAGCCCCTCTAAGCCTGCCCTAATTTGTGAAATTAACAGTTACAGAGTCATATGGTAAGTATACAGAATGCGAGATAGAGAGAGAGAGAGATAGATAGCGAGAGTTAGTTAGTACAGCAACAGTTACGTTTTAAAACTAAAGATAAGAGTTACGGTTAGCGGCATTAGACAGCATTAGTTGATAGTTCTAGAGGTGTTTATGATTTTGGGTGCAATCAATCAATATTATTAATATATCAATATCAATACGAGTATCAATCTATATAAAGCACAATAACAGAATCAGTTAGCGAGTAACATATCAAGTTCAATGGGCTGGCAGTTTGGTGAGGAAATTCGGGTAACGCTTACTGCTAATTTATGTATATTATATGATAGTTTGATACTTTAATAGTGATAGATAGAGAGAGATATATATATTTATATAGATAGAGAGAGAGAGAGAGAGAGCAGTGACAGTTAACACGGCAGCTTGGATTTACATTGAAGTTTGTACGTATACGTGATATTTACGATAATATTACTGAGCATTGCTAATACGAGTACGAATATCCATATATTGATTTACTGATATAGGCATATTGTTAATAAGTATTTTACTGATCGCATATCACGCAAATGTGGGTTTCATTTTTCTCTAATATTTGTTGTTTTTTTTTTTTAATTATTGTACTTTTATTTTTGTTTTGATGCAAAAGCGTGCGATTTTAGTTTCAGGTTTTTTGGTTTGGTTACTTAAATTGTTAGGCTAGTTTCAGTTTTGAGCGGTTCACAAAGTATCAAAAAAAAAAAAAAGAATGAAAACGATAAGAGTACAAAATAGAAATCTAAATCATACGTGAAAGTATATGTAAAAGTCGACAGAACTGAAGGGAAACTCATTTGTGATTGAGAGTAACTCAAAATCAAATAATTAGATAGGTACTCAGATATATATATATTTTATTATTTGTTTCGTTAACCATACGAGTACATACAGAAGAAATAAATTATATTTACGGTTTTCAATAAATCATAACGTTTACTTTGGTTTACGACGAATTTGTCATGAATATTTTGTACGCGTTATTTTGAGGTTTTTGGTGTTGTTGTAATTGTTGTTGAAGTTTGTTGGAGTTGTTGTTTTTTTGGTTGCAGTTGCAGTTGCAGTTGCAGTTGCTGGCTGAAAACTTACCCACACACGGATTGTGATTAACAATATTAAATATACGATCACAGCGCTTTTTCATATGATTATTTGGACAGATGCATCCGAACATGGGAGATAATCGCAGATTAGTCCATGAATCATGACAGGCGTCCCTAAAAAGACACAAGTTGTACAGTTTAATGAATCGATACCGCAGCCGAGCTAATTGAATTCATATTTAGTTAAAGCTCTCTCATAACTACCATATCGAAAACTAAACTAAACTAAACTAAACTCAACCCACAACCCGCTATCCTCGCAACTTCCGTTCGACGCAAAAGCCAAACTTTAAAATTGCCAATTGCATCAAAAATGCATACGTACGGCAGTGCAATTAATATTTTATCGCATAGTTGCCGGCTGCCACAATATCAGTGAGTGTATAGAGTGGTGCTGCGGTGGTGGTGAGGTGGCTTGGTCGGGTGGTGGGGTGGTGAGGTGGTGTCAACCCCTTCCGGTCTCTACTGCCATGTTGTACTGTGCGTGCTGAAAACTTTAGACGGCGGCACTGAAACTTTAAGCCAGCCCCAAAGACCCGAACGTTCAGAGGCCGCCACAAAAAGTCATTTCGAGTTATTAAAACATTCAGAACGTTTGTATCCAAGGGTATTGAGTCAGACGGCAGACTGCAGACTAGAAGGGGGAGGAAGTGGCTTCAATAAGGATATGTGAAGGCTACAGGAAGAAGTCAGTAAGAAGTCAACCCGCAGGAAATTTCATTTCGTTGCTGTTAGCTGAAGTTTGCCACCAAGTTGCGAGTGTGTGCGTGTTTTGCCAATAAAATCGAATATCGAAATTAAATGTTGCTTCTGCTGTTGCTGTTGCTTCTGCTGTTGCTGTTGCCGCGTGCAACTATGGGATGGCGACAAGAAAACACACTCGTGTATTCAGTGGCATCGCCAGCAACCAAATCAATTTTCTCATTAAGCCAAACTGTTTAATTGAATGTTGCCTGCTTTTCTCCTTCTCTGCATTTTCAGTTTGCACTTTTCAGCCGTTGTTCTAATTAGCGTTTTGCCCATTCTCAGTCTTTGTGCTTAGCACAAGGCAAGATAGAAAGGAAGAGATGGAGTGAGAGGAAGAGGAAGAGGAGAGGTTTGCTTAAAAAGTACATGGAGCGAGCATGTTGTTCATTATGTGAACTGAATTATAAATGATTACAAGTCGAGTTCTGAAGAGAACTAACGCTTTAAAGTAGGTTGAGTTGAAGTTTGCCGGACATTGACCGCAGTTAAGTCCTTACGTATAAATCTAATTATCAAGTCTGTGTCTGTCTCATGCTTTTCTTTTGTTTATGTTCCTCAGCTACTCATCTACTCACCTATTCTCCATTTTGCATTTATTGTCGCGCACTTTGCAGTGCGTCTTGAAATCCTCGAAGAGCTTCAGACATTTGCGTTCCTGCTGGCAAACGGAGAGCGCATGATTGCACGTGGGCAGAGCATCAATCGGATATGGATCCTTCTCAGCTGCAAAGGAGAGAAAGAGAAAGAATAATATTTCATGTTAGTCAAATAATCAATTAAAAACACTGGCTATTTTCTGTTCTATCTGTTAACGATAAGCAAAACTTACCTTTTTTGAGCACAAATCCGCACGGATGATCGAAGAGGAAATCCCGAAAGTGATTGCAATCGGGATCCATGCCAGGCTCCTTGCAGAGGCAGGTGGGCCGAAAGAATTGGAATGCCTGCAGTGTTCTCAATGCCGCCTGGCATTTTGTGACCGTCACTGTGCTACAGGACACTGCAAGGACAATGAATAATAGTATAGAGTGAGTGAGAGAGAGAGAGAGAGAGAGAGAGGTGGATAGTTGATGTTATATTTAATGATCTATAAATGGCAGCAACGCTTAAACTTTGACATTTCTGAATGCGTTGGGAGGCGAACGCTGCTCACATCGATTACCAAGTTGTTTGCCAGTTGACAGTTGTTATAAATGGCAGACAAGCGAGCACACAAGCGACAACTACAAACCAAAAACATGTCATAATAACACCAACAACACCAATAACAAAAACAACAACGTTAACTGGAACTCGAACTGTAGCAGCAACAATATGAATAATTGAGTCTACGAACAAAATGGTCGATTTAAGCGGCCAATGAAGCGTAGCAGGCAATGTGGCCATTTGTGCTGTTATGAGAGATCCGATAATATTTTATAACATAATAAATTATGTTTCATATATGACAGCTTATTCGACCATATGACAACTACTGCTACACACACACACACACACGCACACACGCGCGTATTCATACACACACATTTGAGTGCGAATGAATAGGGGCGAAACAAACAAAAGGCAAACAAACATCTGTTGGCCATCCATTGTCCTTTCGGCCATAAAACATAAGCCCTACTAATAAACTCGACTACGGCAACACTTTAACACACACACTCTCACAAACTATACACACACACACACACACTGACTCTGACCGATTGTGGCTCGTCATAAGCCGTAAAATCGCCAAAAAGCAAAGCTACGTCCGGAACAATGGTCAATGGTCAGCATATGAGCTGCACGAGCCCATGGCCCATGGCCCATTGCTCATGTCACTCATACGCCCCGTTGCCCCCCTCGATCCCGAGCCAGAACTCGACGTCCGGACATGATTATTTGCTACTCGAACATAAAGTTGCCTCCACTCCCCCGCCTCCGCCTCATTTGATCCCAACTTCTGCTGAATGTGTTCGAACTGCGCAACAAGTGACATTTTTTGCTGGCATTCATCATATTTACGACATGGCCAACACTTGGGCCACATTTGTTGGCCACTCTGCGCTGTGAGACACAGCTTTCGGTTCGTGGCCTCAATTAGAAGTCATTGGCACTTAAACAGTTTCAGTTGATGATGATGATGCTGATGATGATGATGATGATGCTGATGTGGAGGCTGCAGGTGAACAAACACCTTGACTTAAGCTGACTGCATTTGCCCCAAGTTGTTGTTGTTGTTGATCTTGTTGCTGTGGCCAGTTTGATTTGGCTATCGCATGCTGTGTGGCCATAAAAGAAGTCAAGTGGTTTTTATGCTTCGTCGCCATCATCAACTGACGCCATTTGCACTAACTGTTGGACTCTTCGACTGTTCGACTATTCGACTCTTTAGCCATTGTTTTTCCTTCCCTTTGCCTTTACTTTTTCTCCTGCTTTTGGCTTTTACTGTTACTGTTAAGTCCTCAATTCGTTTTTATTCGAAACGCGTTTCCGGTTGTTGAGTTGGTCGCTGAATTGGTTCAATGATTTCTTTGTTGTTGCCAATATGGCCGACGTGTGTGTTTTTCCCTCTATTTTATTTGATTTTAGTTTGTTATTTGTTTTTCTTGTTTTTGGCATTTTATTGCCTTTTGTTATTGCCATAAATTTGTGCAATGTCTGAAATTTATATGACATTTATTTAGTTTGCCATCAAACGAAAACCCGTAAAGTTATTTGAGCGTTCATTGCTTTCATATATATGTATGTATGTACAAAATAAAATATAATAGCTTTTATTTTCACAGCTTCAGCATGCAATTAATTAAATTAAGTAAACTTTTCTCTTCTTTGCGCCTTTGTGTATAAAATATTTTACAACTTGGCCTCTGCCAGCGCCAGCAGCAGAAAACACATGTCCCTTTTTGTCATATCATGTGGGTTGGGTGGGTCATCTGTGTGGGTGGTGCAGCCATGTGGTGGTGGTGGTGGTTGTTTGCCTTGTGCGCAGCTGGGTGAGTGTTGATTCCATTGAACCATCGGCAAATGCACAAAGCGAACAGAGAAATACCAGGGCTGCCCAACCAGCGGCTTCTCGAGACTCGAATCGCCTCGAATCGCCGTAAGAGAAATATGCAGAACGTTCACCCCCCTGCGAACACCACAAAACTCGACTGCTATTCAAAATATTTATTGCGAGCCAGGAGGTGCAGCATGCTTTTAAAGGATTCAACGCGGACATGTCCTTGCATAAAGGCGGCGAGAGAGAAAAGCCAACAGAAACGCAGCATAAAATGCAATTATCATAAATATTCAGGCCGCCTTTAAGCTTCGTTTTGCTCCCTTCTTACACGTGTGTGTATTATAATTTTTGAGGACATCTAAAGGACAATATGAGAGCCATTAATGTGCTCCTTCCTCCCTTCTGTTTACTGCCGTCTCCTTGTACGGCCAAAGCAACAGCCAAAAAAGTAATTTCAGTTTTTAAATGAAAAAGTTCAAAGTGCGTTTTACGTTTGTTTTGTGAACGTCAGCCACCATTTTGTTTACTCCACACACACACACACACACACAGTTGTGAGTACTCGTATGAGACGTTTGCTATAAAAATAAATGCGAAACAATATTTGTTTGGTTTTTGTTTCTGATACGAATTAGACGTTTTCCATTGATTGTAATCGTAATTTTTTATTGCGAGCTTCACAACAGACTTGCAATTGCCAATTGTCCGACTGACTGACTGACAGACTGACTGGAAGATTGGGAATTATTTCTACTCAATGATGCCAAGAGTGCGAGCGTTGCTCTGGAAGTCAGTGCGTTGTATATACGCCCCGGACATGGTACGACGTCCTGTATAAGCATGTCGACCGTGGAGGACACGCCAATTGTCGAAGAGGACAATGCTGCCGGGTTGCAACTTCACTTGCCACTGCAGCTCCTCATCCCGCACAATTTGCAACAGTTGCCGCAGACTGGCATAGAACTCGGCCATCTCTCGCTGAGGCAGAGTATCGAACACAGCCCGATCGTAGATGTTGAGACGAAGTTGAAGGAGTTCTCCAGTCAATGGATCAATGCGAATGATGGGAGCCGTGTGTCGATGATGTTCACCCGGCTCAATGTACTCGGCGGGAACTTGCACTCGACAGAGAAGCTCATAGGCAGCTGGATACCTTCGCCTCAATTCATGCACCACATGCAGCCCATCGACAAAGAAGTTCTCCCCTCCAGCCGCATCCCCGGAATGCTCGATGCAGTGCAGGGCCTGCAAACCAGCGGCATCATTGAAATACGAGTTGTCCGTGTGTGAGCCCAGGTAAAGTTGTGTGTATGCCGTGTCCGCATGATCCTGCTTGTCACTAAATGTCCACATCTCGCCAAAGAAGGTCTTCATCAGCGGAAAGCAGCGACGCAGCGCCAATTCGGTCATTGTGGGCGTGGGAGCCACGTCATCGATGAAGATAATACCATAACGCACCAGGGCAGTTATCAGCGACTTGACCTGCTCGTCACTAGCCACCAGTTGAGGTAGCGAGAAGCGCAAATGTCTCTCATTCTGTAGCACAATGCTGCGATTCCATGGTGTCAGCGATGTGGACTTTGACCGGCGGCTTATCAGCTCCTCCAGCTGCGAGTCAAAGATGAAGCTCGAGGTGTAAGTCGAACGATGACCGTCGCTCCCTTGTTGAAATGAAGACGTGGATAATGGGTATCTAAGCAATTAGATGCCTACTTACATAGCACCACAAGCTGTTCCTTTTCCTCTGATGTCTTCTCCCAGTTGTGCTGGCAAGCCGTCACATCGGAGGGTAACTCGAAGAGATCAAGACGCCTCTGATTTGTCTCCGTGTTGACACATTCCCCGCAACGACAATGATCCCTCAGCCAAAATTCATTAATCTCCAGGCTCTTGCCCGTCTTTGGATGCTTCAACTGCAACATCCAAGTAATTTTATGTTTAACAGCTGAGCAGAAAATCTCGACTAAGCCGGATCAGAGGTAGAATGTGAGCTGACAGTGAGTCTCGATTATCACCCGACTGTAGAAATAAACAATCTAATATTCTTATCAGCAAGAGCAAAGTTTCCATTAGCTATTCTAATCAGCAAGTAGAGAGTCTTGGAATTTCTTAAAGAATTTGCAGCTCTGGTGATTGATAAAATGAATTTACATCAAACAACTAATATAAATCAATGTTATAAATACTACAAACAAATTCTAAGTAATAAATCCATTATCATGTCTGATACAGCTGATTTAATATGAATCTATTCTATCCTAAAATTATGCTCTATAGTTTCGTTCGATTAATTACACAATTTTAAGAAAGATTTCTTGATATCGTCTCTCTGATTAAAAATTTCCATGTGCTTCAATCTGCATTTGAGTTTTTTTTAAATATGCATTCATAATCAAACAGGTCACATAGTAGTTCTTAAAACAAATTCTATATTTCCGAGCAGTATTTCCAAGCCTTTCGTAAGGAAAGAAATATAACTTCAGAATTTTCATAGAATTGAGAATAAATTAGGAAAAATTTTAAAAATAATTTGATCATTCTTCACTTTTTCAAAACAGAATGAAACCAGCAATTACTTCGTGGGCCGATGAAGTGGAAGCCGACTATGTAGATGGATTGCCACCATCCAAGGAATATGTGGATGGTGACTACAAACATGTCACCGAGTACAAGTTCAACGAAGAGGGAAAGAAAATAAAAGTTGTGCGCAGCTTTAAGATTGAGAAGAAGGTAGTTTCGAGGGCCGTGGCCAAGCGTCGTAATTGGGTGAAGTTCGGCGACTCGAAGCAGGACAAACCAGGGCCTAATTCATATACTACAAAGGTAGCTGATGACATCCTTATGAATTTCATAGGATCCAAGGACTTTGAGCAGACACAGGATCCGCTGTTGGAGGCGGGAAAACCAATGGCCAAGTGTCGCATCTGCAATGGGGAGCATTGGTCTGTCAAGTGTCCCTATAAAGGCACCTCCCTCGACATGGAGAGCAAGGCAATTGCGGTGGCAACAACCTCGGTGAGTGAACCCGCCAAGCCAGGAAGATATGTGCCACCTTATCTCAAGGAGAGTGGCAAGGGACGAGAGAGGGACGATTCATCGGCTGTTCGCATTTCCAACTTGTCCGAGTCGATGACTGAGGATGATCTCGAGGAGTTGGTCAAGAAGATTGGGCCATATACGAAGATGTATTTGGCAAGGGAGAAAAACTCTGGCTTATGCAAGGGATTTGCCTATGTGCACTTTAAGTTTCGCAAGGACGCAGCTGAGGCCATTGAAATCCTCAATGGACATGGCTATGATCATTTGATACTAAGCGTGGAATGGTCAAAGCCACAAAACTAAATACAGTTAATCCCTCACTCACTCCATGCACTCTTCAATCTCAAAGTGAAAAATCGTGAAAATGGAGCAACTTAAAAGTTACAAAAAAGAGATTTAAAAAGTTGAAGTTAATCCGTTAATGCCTTGTTTTAAATGTGAGTTCTTCACATGTGACAACCTAAAGAAATTCCCACACACACACACAGACACACACACACACACACATAAAGGGATAGGGCCACTTAAATGAAAACCAGAGCAGAAGCCAAACTGAAAAGGAAAAGGAAAAGCTGGCGAAACACCAGCAGACATTGGCTGACTTGAACATTAATAATTAAATTGAGGAAAAGAAAAGTCTTGTGCACGGGCACACAAGTCAGTGGAAAAGCTATCTCCCTTCCCCCCCCTCACATTTTCTCACTTTTCGCAGCCGTCTAACCTCAAGCTCTCAGTGATGTAGCCCTTGGATAGCCGAAGACTTGAACTCATGATGTTGCCAATGGAATAGTGCGCGGTGCAAAGTGAACTTAAATACACATTTGAATGCCTCGATGTTTGGCTTTGGCTTTTGTTGTGATGGGTCGAAAGAGGGGGGAGGGGGGTCGGATCAAAGCGAAGCATACATAAGAAATTTATACCTGCAGCTACAAGCATTGTTGTTCTTTGGCACGGGGAGGGAGATGGCGACGAAAGCAAAGTCTAAAACAAATTACTGAATAATTTATAAATTAACTTTTTCTTTTGGCTCGTTCGCCTTTGTACGCGACAACAATGGCCAAGGTGGCAAGGAGATGGGGCATGTGGCATGGGGCATAAGTTGTAAGGGCAGGAGACGGCGACGACGACCCGCTTACAATTTGTTTTTCTTTTATTTCCCTTCTTTTTTTTTTGCAAGCACCACCCGCTTCAGGTAAACTATATGTACGCGATATAATTGTATACACGTCCAAATATACAAAAGTACGTATATGTATATTCCGAGTGGCACGCACATTGGCACCGCCGAGCGAGGCGAGCAACCACAATAGCATTTGGGCAGTCGAGTGGGTCAGTTCTCAGGGGCATTTGAATATTCAAATGGCATTTCGTGGCTGATGTTGTTGCGCTTTAAGCATATGAACGTTATTTACTGTTTTATTGCACGCAGGCGCACACAAAAATTGCTAAAATAATTACACAGTTGTGGCAAAGCCAACACAACACACGCTCTCTGGCCAAGACAAAAAAAAGCAGCACAAACGCCAAAAGCAGCAGCAGCAACTAAACAAAATTAATCCTCAAATGGCCTCAAACCATTGGAACACATGGAGCAAGCGTTCCCCAAACGCAGCACCTGAAAACCACAGTTTATATATGTAGAAGTACGAGGAAATTCGTCTGTATTTGCCCTGTAGCGCATTACAAATTAAGGCTAAAAGCGTTAACGCATTGATTCATTTTGACTCTGCTTACCAGGTATTGGACCGCAGACGCGGGGTATTATCTCCAGTATTGCCGAGCATGAGGGATCCTCAAAGCATAATTGTCGGGCCAAAATGCAATTGAGAATTGCAACCACGCCCTTAATGGTCGAACCTGCAAAGAGAAAAGGAAATCCTTAATTAAAATATTTAAAATGAATTCCTGTGAATTGCGAAAGAATTTAAAAGTATGTTACATACAGATAAATGCATTTATTGATTCAACAAAATAAATGTTTTAATCAGATCTTGATAAATATCAATCGCCTAGCCTCTTTCTCATATATGTAACATTGAATTAAATATCAACACAATACTCTGAACAAAAGATACATCAACTTGAGGAAACAAATTAGTTTCGAGTAATACGTAAACAATACAAAGAACCATATGGAATTGGATCCGGAATTTATTGAGGAGTTCGCTAATCTAAAGGTTTCCACGCGGAATGTTTCCCCCGAGGAGCTGGCCAATTTTGATGAGAAGAGACCGCTTCGAGAGCGTTCTCAAACAAAACATCCTTCATATGCTCACATACCACAATTCTTTTATGTGCCTCCGCCACCAGCAGATAGACTGCGGCATTTGCTGCGAAAGGAGGCACATTCGGTGTTCCTTCAACAGCAAGCAGAGGAGCAGCTAAACAACGAGGAGCTGAATAAGCTGTGGGACAATTTGAAGGAACATGTATCCGAGACGACAGCCAAGAAGCAGCAGCTTATCAACTACGACGACTACTGTAAACTGAAGTCTGTGATCAGCGAAAAATGCCGCAAATATCTCACAGCTCGACTTTTTGCCTATTTGCTTTGCGATTCTCCTTACCTTGGCTTTGTGGAGATTGTCACCATTTATAATTATACGATCCGGAAAGTGTGGCTAACACAGTGTCGCATTGGCCTCTCTTTCTACGATGAGGTTGGTCAGGGTTATTTAAGGGAATTCGATATGGAGAACTATTTGGTTGACCTCATCCCCACATTGGCCCAGATTCGTGATTGTATGCAGCCCTCGTTTCAGAAGTTCTTTGTTTGCACGGCAGTTAAGAGATTTTTCTTTTTCCTTGATCGCTTGCGCACGGGGCGTATACGTATTCGAGATATTCTTGCCTCTGGAATGATCAACGAGCTGATGGATCTGCGTCATGAGCCTAAGAAAACCGACGCAGAAACAGAGGACTCATCACCGCCCAATTGGTTCTCAATGCCCGCTGTCCTTGCCATCTATGAGAACTACCTAAGTCTCGACCACGATCACAATGGCTTGCTGAGTAAACAGGAGTTGGTCTACTATGGATCGGGTACGCTCAGTTCTGTATTTTTAGATCGCGTATTCGAAGAGTGCCACACCTACGATGGCGAAATGGACTACAAATCATTTCTAGACTTTGTGCTTGCCCTGGACAATCGACAGGTGAGATATTAATCATTAAAAAACGATTTATTAACATGGCAGTAGTTTTAGTTCATTTTATATTAATATCTTATCCAGGGATTAAAACCGAAAAGAATATCGGTTTCAGTTACGGTTTCGGTTATGCGCGAATTAAGGTTTTCGGTTATCGGTTATGCAAAATCTTGGAGTATCGGTTTCGTAACGGTTATCGGTATTTTGTAAGTTTCGGTTTAACCGGTATAGTTTCGGTTCAAAAAAAATAACTATTGTTTTCGGTTGACCAAAATAAGAAGCTTTATTCATTGCATTACATGAAAAAAGACCTAATGCTCTAACTAGGCTGGAAAATAATGTTATCTGGTTACTGGAATGGTCCAGTGTAATGTCGATTTTATTATAATTTGACTTTATATAACTTAAGTGTATTTGGTTTGAAAATTTCGATTATTTTGATTTTACTGACATTTAATAACTTTGAACTGCCATAACTTTGTCAAAAGTCAATCAATTTCCATGCGCAATGTAAATTTGAGCATGATTTTAACTTTAAATTCGTTCTGCATTTTAATTTTTTTCATTTTTAAAATTCGAAAATTTCGAATTTTTTAGAAATTTTACAGTGTTACCCCTTATCATTTTTCGAAAAATTTCGAAAATTTCGAATTTTTAAAATGAACAAAATTTAAATGCAGAACGAATTTAGAAGTAAAATCATGCTCAAATTTACATTGCGCATGGAAATTGATTAAGTTTTGACAAAGTTATGGCAGTTCAAAGTGATTAACGTAGCTTCGACGGCCAGAACCGAAATTAACCCTTATAAATGAATCGGTTACTAAACGGTTATTTCGGTTAAAAGAATTTCGGTTTATGGGTTTCGGTACAGCGGAAAAAATTTTTTCAGTTGCGGTTACAAATTTCAATCGGTTTTTACCGGTTAAAGGTTACGGTTTCGGATATGGTTTTAATCCCCGATTTTAACATTAATATTTAATGTTTGTTAAATTTGCAGTCATGTGAAGCTTTAAGATCTTTAATCAGCAGAAATCTTTGGTAAATATCTTCTGTAAATATGTAGAGTGAATTTGTTTTCTTAAGCATGCGGAAGAGATTTATGCATGAAACCTTGCAGATATATATTGGTACAACTACAAAATATTACCTTTAATTGACTAACGTACAAATTAAAACTAAGTAGTATGAACTTGTTGCTAGTTCACAGCAAAAATGTATTACTACTTAATAATTTAATGGTTAGTAATGGCATTTCATTCTTAAACAGACACCTCAAGGACTGCACTATTTGTTTCGCATGTTGGACGTGCAACACACTGGATATCTGACGGAGGAGACACTGCACTATTTCTTCAAGGGTATACAGGAGCAGATGGTGGCATTCAGCGATGAAGCTGTTAATTTCGAGGATATCAGCAATGAGATATTCGACATGGTCAAGCCCAAGGATCCGAGAAAAATAACTTTGCAGGATCTGAACAATTGGTTTGTGTTTTGTTAGCTTTTTATTTGTAATTGTCATTTTAATGCTCAACGAATTCCACTTTGTTCGTGCAGCGGCCAGGGGGAGACTGTGGTATCCATATTAATTGAATTTCATAAATTCTGGGCTTACGAGAACCACAACAACAATCCGCAAAATGTTTAATGGGTGCATGCCACAGAGCGACAACAACAGCATCACCATCAGCATCAGCAGTGGCAGCAACCAGAGTAAATGCCGCGACACCATTAAGCGCAATTTAATTAAAATCCCAGAGAAGAGCAGTGAAGAGAAACACCGTCAGGATACTTACACGTACATAAGACTCGACTCACGTCCTGGTCCCTCTGGAAACAGGAGATACGCACTTATGCATGTGTAAGTATCCAAACAGTAATCACAATAATTATTCACCTATGATTACAAATTGTTTGTGCATTGATTTCTATTTAATTTGTATACAATTTTGTGGCCATTAAATTGTTAAATTGTTTTTAGCTAGCACTGTCAAAATTGCCAGCAAAATGTTAACAATTATTTATGTTAATTTCGAATTTAGTTAAATTTGAAATTTTGTGACATTTAGTGCTGTGTCTGCTGCATGAAATACTCCTAGTTCTCAGTTAAGTTACAAGTAATGCCGGTTGGCAACATGCTGCGGTTAAATTTGCCACCACTGAGATTATAATCATTTTATGAGTCGCCAGTTGTGGAGACTCCTAACTCGGCAACGGTTTATAAAACATTCATTTCAATTTCATTTCATTACGTTGAAATAAACCAAGTTATTCAGGCTGTCAGCCAAGTAGACAGACGAGCAGACAGACAGATAGATAGACAGTCAGTTTGGGCCAGAGTTTGTTGGCTGCTGTACTCATCTCTAACTCTCTGTCTCTCTCTTTCTCTATCTGTCTTACTCTGTAGGATGTGCGAGCAGCATGGCAGGCGCTTCAGTTGCCACTGCCCATCCGGCGGATGCCCAGTAAAAGTTGTAGCTGCTTTTCGTTCTTCTCCCCGCGCTCATTAACGAAATGACCGTTTGCATATTGCAAGCCGGAAGAGAAGTGAGGGAGAACTGAGAGGGGGGGAAGGTCACTAAGGAAAGCAAAAGAAATGCCTTCAAAAATTCACGAATGCATGCAACTCGAGCTAAAGTTACCCCATTGCAGGAAGTGGCCTACTGCCGGGCGGTAACTCTGTGTTGCAACAACAATGGATGTGGCAGTAGCAAATTCCGGGCAGTCAAAAGTTTTGTGGCAGCCACGGCACTCGAATCGTTTGCGGAAATACAAATAAATAAAATGCCTCACGAAAATTGCAGCTCGTTGCAAGTTGCAAGTTGCGAGTGGAAAGTTGCAAGTTGCCAGTAACCAGTAACCAAGGGGCATGTGTGGGTGGAATCCCAAAGTGTTTTATGGTTATTGGACGCTTAGTAGCAATAGTTGCTTGTAGTAGTTTAGCATGCGTCTGGTCTGGTCTGTTCTCGTTTGGTCTGCGACTGATGACAGGCTAGAAATTATCAACGGCAGCTGGCCGGACACAAATAGTCGTCCACGGCCCGATTACCAGGGCCCCATGCGACCCATTCGAAATCACTTAAAAACACAAATCAAGCAAAAGTTGAAAACACAATAACAATTGTTTCGGGACACACCATAAATTTGCATGCCACGAAGAATGAGAAGGGCGGATGGACGAGACACTCGAATGGTTACATAGAAAAAATAGGTACATAAATATGCGAAAGACCCAAAACAGCGACCTGACCAACAAACCAGGAAAAGGAAAGGGGAACGAGAACGGGAACTGGTAACGGCGACAACCAGAACAATTCGTTTGTGTCACAATCAGATTCGGATTGGGCACAAAAATTTCCAGTTCGCGTTTCTCGTTCGCTTTTCGCGTTCGCATGTTGCCGCCATGTTTCATGAATTATTTTCCAGCCAAAAAGTTTTCCGTGTCGGCGGCCAAACTTTGACTGCAAAAAAAAAGAACAGAAAGTAGAAGAAGAAAAAAGAGAACAGCAAAAAGGAAAAAGGAAAAGAGAAATGTAGGAAAAGGAAAGCGACAAGACATTTCCACAGTGCTGTGGGCTCTTTGCTGCACTTCTTATTCGTTTCTTTGTTGAAGTCGGCGCATTTTTCGATTACCATTTTGCCGATCGAACTGAAGGAGCTGGAGAGAGAGGCAGAGTCAATGTTTCGCATTTTCAGCAACTTAGCATTGCCTCGACTGCTCCTTCTTCTCCTGCTTTCCCTGCTCCCACCGCTCCCCACTCTTTGCTGCTTAAATTTCAATTGTATGCCGGGGGCGGCCGCTCGACTGGAGAGCACTCTGGTGCAGGCTTTAATAAATTATGGCCACATGGGCCATCGAGATGATGGAGAGAGGGGACAGAGAGAGAGAGAGAGAGAGAGTAGAGAGGAGAGGGGAGAAGAGAAGCGAGGCCCTGCACTGGCCGATGCCATTCACGTCACTAGGAAAAAGTTAATACAACAAATGCGCTGCTCAACAACAACAATAACACTCAACGAGGCCAATAACAAGAATAACAGCAATAGCAACAGCAACAACAACAATGCTGTAAAACGACCGCATTACGAGCTCGCGAATTGTTGGCGCTTCACATTGCCCGTAAGCCAAAAGAGTCGGACCCGTTGCCAACCGCTGCCAACAGCAACAACAAGAACAACTACAACGGCAATGGCAACAACAAAAACATGGTCGAGAAATGGCAGCTTTACAACTTCCGCCAAGAGACTGTGGCTAGGAGACATGCAGAGGGCGGGAAGAGTACTTGGGATTTGGATGAGGACTTGGACTTGGATGAGGATGAGGAGATGTAACTGTGAAATGTTTGCTATACTTCGCTTGGCTTTGTCGGTGGGTCGGAGTGTGGAGTCATCTTATGTCATTTGGGATTATTTTGTGGGTTAAAAACTAATTTTCGGTCATGAAGTGGATTTGGTTGTTCGTACGCGCCCTTTTCGCTATTTGCTGTTTGCCGTCTGCCTGCTGCCGTCTGCCTGCTGTTGACATTACTCCGGTCCATAAATATGCAGAGTGTGGCCAACAAAACTGGCAACAAAACTGGCAACGGCCACTAACTAGCTCCGCCTCATGTTTTTGGCCAAGCACAGACCATTGGCCACATTGCCATGCACTTCATTAGCATACCAAAGCTGGTTTTACTTTTGTACTTATGCTATTTATTTAATGGTTACCATAGTTACTTATATTCTGGTTCAAGTTCAGGTCCTAACAACCATGAGGGCTTGACTATGGAGTTACCCTCAAGAGAAGCTTAGCTCACAATTGTAAGCAAACTTGTATACTCGTAAATCGATATAAGTAGGTAAAAATACAGGTCAATTACTACACACAGATTTAACATAAAGGTGTAAATAGATAGAAGTAAGGAGAGAGTATGTGAGAGAAAGGGTTCGTTATCTGTTGTTGTGATTGAAAATGAAAAACTTGTTCATTATGAAAGCTTCTTAAAATTAACCTCAGCGCTTTCATACCTCTTAGCTTCTCTCTTTATAAAAGGCTAAGATGAAAAGGAACGAAAAGATCACTGCGGTTATTTCTAAGTAAGACCTTTTATTCTTGTAAGAAGTATATTTAGTCTTTATTGCGATTTAATATATTTATCCATTATTAAAATAAGTAGATTATTATAGGAAATAATATACAAAAAAAAGTAAGGTACCTAAACTTTGTTGTGGAAAACGAATATAAAAAGATCTCCTTTCTCATAATGGCGATACGTCTAAATAATCTACAATATCTTTATTCCTACACGCACAGCAGAGAGGTCTTGAAAATATCTTTATCGATAGATATGGGAGTGAATGGATTCATAATTGTATTTTCTGTGAAACCGACAGTTATTATTCTTAGTCGACAATATGTAAAATAATTAACAATTAATTAACAATTAGTTCTTAGCTTTACGTATTCCGTTTCGTTTTCTTTTCGTGTCGTACTAAGTTGGAAGACAAGCTATCACGGGATCATTTCTCTATATGTATATAGCGTTAAATGCCAACAGTTGAATTTTCGCAACAAAATTATTACATTTGATTTAATTTATAGGTGAGGACATCGTGACAGCAATGCTCTGCAGGCATTTAAATTTAAATACTCGTACATAAAATACGAACTCCTCTTCACTGGAGAAGTTGTGGCTCAAAAACCTTGGAAAACTCCCAAGAGCATCAACAGCGACAACAACAACAATGACAATGACAACGAAAACAACATCATCAACAACAACAAGAACATTGTAAAATATCGCCAAGGGCTTTTTAATGGTCGATTCAATGCATTGGCTGCTGAAGTTGGCAAAAAAAAAAACTGTTTATTTTTCCTCGATGGAATGGCGTGAAAGGAGGTCAGTACGGTGGTTGTTGCTGCGTATTATGGTCAATTAAGTGAAAATACCATTATTGTTATTGTCAACGCAAGTGTCCAAGTTGTTATTATGCTTGTCGCTCCGATTATTCTTCTTACTTTTTATTGTCCTTAATAAATTTGGAAATAAATCTGAAAAATTATACGACCTTTTATATTTCCAGTTATCAAAGCAACTGTAAGATCTTATCAGGGGTTTTATCTGTCTTTTAAGTAATTCCTAAACATTACTTTGAGTACTGCTTTTTTTTTCTTGTCTGAAGTCAGTACCTTTTCTTATTACTTTTTATTTTCCTCTTCGCTTTCATAAAATTAAAAGTATACAATAAAATTGTAGAAATGTAAGACACAAGTAGAAACCATAAAAGACAGGAGATGAAAATCATCATGACTTTAATATAATTAAACTCTGTATTATATTTACTTATGTCACGAGTCTCTAATTAAATTAATCTATTGAGAATTTGTGTTGTTGTCCATTTCAATATGTAAAACCAACAACAAATATAAACACATTAACAAACAGAGTTGATAAAGATTCGATTACATTATTACAAAACAATTTGCATTCGATAAAAGCCAAAAACAGCAACAGACAAAGTCATAAAAGTCGCGCAATGAAAATTGAACGAGTTCTGCCGCCTCCTCTTTCCTTGCCACGCCCCTCACCCTCCCAACTTGACTTTTCTTGACTTGACTTGATGGGCCATTTTTCCTGGCTTTGAATGAAGCACAAGGAAAATATGCAAAATGCGCATAAATCACACAGCTCGATGGGTCGAAGGGGAGAGGCAGAGACGGAGCCGGAGTCGGAGTCGGAGCCGGAAATCACAGAGACCCCATTCAGAGAGTCTGGTGAAATCGAAACGCGTTAGGGAGGAAACAATTTTCAGCGCGCGAAACGGGATAAGAGGGAGACACAAAGCTGTCAGGGACGAAAACTGCGTATGCAGAATAAATGATTTTCTATTTGTTAAGTCAAAGTGAAATTCTTAACGTATGAATTTGCGTGTGTGAATGCATATGTGAGCGTGTGTGTGTGTGTGTGAGTGTAGGCTTTACGTGTTGACATTCCTTTGAGCCGCCATCACTCACTGTAAACACAAACGAATACGCTTGTATTCAGAGCCAAAGACAACAAACAGTTGAGCATTTACATTTCCTCAGTCGTCTGCCAAATGTTTCGGGTCGTCTCCTCATTTACGAGCCGCACATATCATAGGCGTGTCAGGCGAACCCGCACTTTCCCGCACCTCTTCCACTTGCCGCATTTCTCGTACTTCCCACGAAAGAGGTCAAAAGCCGGCACATATGTCAAGTGTCGGCAGAGAAACGACAAAAAAGAGGACAACATTTTGCGACCCTGTGTCATGTTCCATTCCCTCTGTTCCTGCTCTCAACTTTTCACCAATTGCATGCTCCTTTCTCCCGTTCCCGTTTCCCGCTCCCTAACATCTGCGTTTAGAAAATATAAATTTTTATTCTTATCTCTTGCATTCTTTGCTCTCACTTTTGTTCCGCCCTTTTTTATGCGACACTGAGCCGTAGATGCTTTATCCCTTTTTTTAACGTGTGCTTCGTTCATTGTTGTAAATTATTTATGCCTGCGTAAAATATTCAAAGCTCAGCTCTGAAAGAGAGCGGAGAAAACGCACTACAACAACTCAGGCAGAAGCAGAATCAGGAGCAGAAACAAAAAGCAGTCGCAAGTTATTATTCATAACACAGCAGCATTAAAGTGTAAGGGAGTATGCGACAATTCCCACAACCATTTGTCCAGCCTCCAGCCCATCAGTAGGCGGGGCAGTCGGCAATCCAGGCCGACTCACTGGCTGCCAACTTGGCATAAATCATTTACAGCAACAACAAAGAAATAAAATAAAAAAAAAACAATATGAAAATAAAAAGTGAAATTTAACAATAATATTCATTCTCCATCTAATTCCGGGCTTTGTTTGCCGTTTCGATTTCCAACGCCACGGCGTCTTTGGGCAAAAGGAAAATGAAAAGGATTCGTTTTGTTTCGTTTCATATCGCTTGCGACCGTTGCTGTTTACTTTTCCAACTTTTCAGTGACTTTTTAATTAATTAAAGTGCTTTTCTCGGCTTATTTTTAGGCACTTTGCGCACCTTACAATTAGTATTGCGTCAGCGAATATTGAATTTGTGCTCGACTATCAGACGTTATCAGCCAGGTAACAGCAACCTGACCTTCGCCTTTTCAATTTTTATTTTTTTTTCAACTGGCATGAACTTTAAGTTCACTCAAGTCTTAAACAAGTTACTTTGAGTTGAATTAGAGATGGGCGGGCTTGTTCTTCTTTTCGTAATGTTGTCTTAATGTCACACGAAAGAGGTCATTAGATCATGGAACAGAAGTCCTAACAAAAACTTACATTACAAATTGAAAAATTCTACACGTTCTGGGAAGAAAACGAAAAAACCTATTGCCAGTGCAATGGCAACTGTTGAAAGTTAAAAGTCAACACTAAAGTCAGGTCTTTGTATTAACTTAACATTTTGACACCTTGCGAGCACCACACACACACCCCCTCCCAGTAACTGGAACTCATACTCACGTGGCCCCAAGTGGTGCATGGTTCAAGAGTGTGGCCATAAGGTTTTAAGTGGCAATCGGTTTCGGCTTGGGTTATCAAGCCAACATCCACAGAGAGAAAGAGACAGCTACATGCAACATTCAACATCCACGAGTGGGATTTGGAGGCGTTGGAGTCGAGCAGCCGTTGCTTGTAGCATTTCCCGTTTTTGTTCTACAACAAAGGCGTTCGCTTCTCTTACACCGCTGCCAAAGGTGTTCAAGTTGAATCCGACACTGAGATATCCCCCTCCCCCCCTTCCTCACACATCCAACACTGAGTCGACAGTCGGCATCATTATACTCTGTAGCAAAAACATATAAGTTTATATTGACTTCATGTCAACCTTAAAAACAGAAAGGTTGACTCCTGGAAAAACCAACTGTGTCATTATAAGACCATCTTGAAAAATAACTGGGTTCGATTCCCACACTGCCACGTTAAAAAAAAATTATATTATATTTATATATTTGAATCAATTAAAATTTTTATAATATCCCCAGACTACAAATTTTGTTTCTCATATTTTTAGTTATAAAATAAAAAATTTTAAATTTTATTTTTGATGCTATCAATTTTGTGTCGACTCCTCGATGGTAAATAAATAAAATAAAATTGTAATAAAGCACTCATTGGTCTCAAGAGTGTACGATTACAGGGTAGATCAGCATTCTATACTCATGATGTCATCTAACTTGGGAGTATTTGCTGTGCCTGGAGAGGTTGTGGCTGCCACAAGCGACGTGGAGTGAAGTGGATGTGGCAAGTGGCAGCAAAAATATTGTCGCGCATTTGTTCGCAGCTTACGAAAACATTTTTCTTAACACGCTCAACCATTTTTTGCACGCTTCTTGTAGTTTTTCGCAACTTTTGTTTGCCGCCCGCTTTAAGCGACGCGTTTTTCTTGTTCAACTTCAATTCTTGGGAACGCGCAGTTTACGATTTAAAGCATTTACGAGCGCAATTTGTCTGGCGCTCCAAAGTCGCAGACCGCAGACGCAGTCAACTCAAGTTGCAGTTCAGTTTCCTTATATATATTTATATACATATATCCTTTTTTTTGCTATTCTCAGTTACAGGATGCAGGTTGCAAGTTGCAGGTTGCAGGTTGCAACTTCCCGTTGACTGCCCGCAGCTTGCTGCCTGCCTTCCTGGCTGGCATTTTTCTTTGCGTAAATCTGGCAGCAGGAACTTTAGCTGCTTTTTGCAGCTCATTGAATTTCGTGTGCTTTTGTCTGCCATTGCCACAAAAGCTGAATTCCTTTTCCCCCTGCCTCTTTTGCCACAATCTTCGGCAACTTCGAAGCAACTAAGTGCCAAACAGAACCTATGTATATTCCAGCATTTCTTTCTCGTTCTCTACTTTTCTCTTGACATTGGGCCGACTGCAACCTGCGGGCTTTATCTCTGACTAGAGTGCTCTGCATATGCCTGACTCTATTCAGAAAACAGTGAGAAACACTTTGAATACCCCCCATCCATTTCTTGCATCCCCTAGTTGCATCGTGCTGTCATTTATTGTCAATTCGAAAGTTTTATACTTACATTTACCAACTTTATTTTTTTGCAGTACATATGTGCGTAAAATTGTATAAACGGATTTCTGCAAAATAAACTATAACAGAGAGGGGTCAGGAGATGGGGTAAATATGGTATGTGGGTAAAGCAAAGTCAAAGTCATCTGTAGCACACGTATGTGTATGAACTTCACTCTCATAGATTTGAACAAGTTTACAAAACGTTTAAACGTTTAGTTGTCTTGTTCAACTTGCATGCAAATACTGTCGATATTGCCACGCCCACATTTGGCTTGGTGGCCCATGTCTCCCATGGTTGTAGCGTGTAATTTATGGGACGTTACCACACCGCCTTGTATGCAGCGATAATCGCGGGTCAATTTCATAAACAAATAACACAACTGCTATCTGACCACAAGTGCTGCCCCTTCCCCTTCCCCATACCCTATCCACACTCGAGTGTGCACACGAGTAATGGCCATAATGAAGCCGTGGTACACATACCAAACATAGCGAGGCTTATCTTAATTATAGATCGATACACAGAGCTACGACCACATGTCCAGAGCAAGGACTCGGGCCAGAGGTGTCTGTCCTTGTCTGCCGCTGCGTGTCAAAACTAATTCATGCCCCTTGGTTTCGAGACAGTCAGGGGGGAATGGGGAAAAAGGGGGTCAGCTTGGGTCCAGCTGGCAAAGTGGCAGCAGTTGCCCGTCCTGTCATGAGTTGACATAATAATTTATACCGATTGCTCCCCACTCCGCATGCCTCAACTTGTCTCTGCTCAAAGCCCTACTCATTGACTGACTGGTCGTCTGTCTCTCTGTCTGTCAGTGCACAAAGTATGACTCAATTTAAGCACGGCAAGGCATTAGGCAAAATGTCAATGTCAGGAAGTGTGTGTGCTTTGAAATGTATCCGGTTGAGCTCTGCCATTCGCTCTGCCAGCTGTCGCATTGAAATTCCAGAGATTTTTACCTCACTCTGAACTTCTTAATTGAGTGTAATTCCATGTTAATCAGAGCAAATATCTATACGATACTCAATTGACTTTCAAAATGAGCCACAAATCCATTCAATACAGCTCTGAAACTGAAGATTCCATGTGATTCAATGATGATAAATTGAATGCAAAGCACTTTGCATTTTATTACCGCTCTAATTAAACTCTGACAGCTGCTCGGGGGCTGCAGGGAATCATTCAATCACTCTATTGATATGCTCAAGGTGAAGCAGTTCTCATTTGCAGGTACAAACTATCAATAGAGAGAGATAGAGAGAGACCGAATACACGATACTAAAAACAAGGTGAATCCAAAATGTATGCAACAGCAAACGACAAACCAAGTGGAACATGAAACACAAATGGCAACAACCGAGGCGGCAGGTACTCGTAACAGTAAACAACAGTTTTATGGTCACTGACAACGCAATGGCTGTGACTGCGACAAGGCTACACAAAGAGAAAAAGGCGAGTACATTAAGCATAAGATACTTTTATTATGAATAAGATGACTTTGATTGCATTTTAATTAATCTCTCATTTCTACAGTGAGTTAGAAAAAGATTTTTAAAAATATGAGTTTTATTCAAGGCTGCAAACCATCAAAATTTTAATAAATAGAGCAAGACTAACGTTCGGTTCGCAAATCGTTTTATATACCCCCTGAACCTTAGGCTTGGGCTCGAGCCTTCGTTCAATTTAGTACATACAAATATTTTTATTGTATTAATTTAGCTTGATTTTTTAAGCCAATTAAAATATTATTAATAATGATTATATTTTTGGGATTAATCCAATATAATTAAAATTTAAATATGACTTAGTATTTAATAATTTATATGCATAGAATTAATGTATTTATTTTTTTCCAAACCGAACATTTTATATAAGGTTCGGATTACTGAACATCCACAACAGAACCAGTTTGGTTTTATTTAATCAAAGCTATTTTCATTTCATTTTAAGCGCTGTGCTTCCTAATTTCGCACAGTGCAAGTTTAAGTGACTCGAATTGCCGGGAAACAAAACAAGCCTAGAGTCCTCTCTATTCCCATGCGTGTGTGGCGTGACTGCCTGTGTGTGTGTGTGCGTCTATGTGGGTATAGCATTCTTTGTTAGCCAAAAGCCGCAAAAAACAATGATGTTGTGGTGCAAAGAGTTCATGTTGGGCAGACTCTACTTGATATCTCTCTCTTTTCCACTCTCTATCTTCTTCCCTCTCTCTCTCTCTCTCTTTCTCTTTCTTTTGTTACTCGGCTGGTATATATGATGAGTTGGCCTATTGACCAAAGGCCGTCGCTAACGTCATCATGCTGAATGCGACAGCTCCCCAGGTCGACCGTCAACGTGACACATATCCAATGACATTGGCCCCCCTTTTCCGAGTTTATAAACACGCACCACTTTTACGGCGGCCTTGTGTGTTTTTTTTAGTAGATACTATGAACGTGTGAAGATGTGTTTAGATTTTCTAAGAACAACTAAATCAAGTTGAGAGGAGGAATATATAGAAATAAACTCGAACAACCGCAATCAACAGATAATAAATCATAAATCTAGCTGGCCTGGCTAAGAGGGAATACACACCACAAGGCAAACAATTACCACAAAATAAACAATTAAATGAAAGCCGGAAGGGACAGTGAGCACTCAGCGAAATCCTCAAAGAATCTCAATGTTGGCATTGAACGCTTCGTAAGCAGTTTTACTCGTAACAGGCGTGCGCCCAGAAGTAGGCAATGAATTTTTTTCGTACTCAATAAACGACGACGCGACGTCGAAGCTGAAATGGCAATAAAAACGGCAATTGATAAGCGTTTGGGCCCCGCCAAATAAGCAAACAATCAAGTGAACAGGGAACGGCAAGGAAACCAAAACCCGAAACCAGAAACCGAAGCCAAAAACCGAGACCAGAAGTGAGTGAAGGATGAAAGGATGATGGGGAGCATAGGAGAGGAGGAAAGAAGGGGAACAAACAAGCAAACTGGCAAACAAACAATCAAACGATAAACGGATGCCAAGTGGCAAGGGAAAGCCGAAAGCATTTCAACCTCAATTTGGCAAATTCTATTACGATAATAAGAGAACGACGCGGGCCGGAGGGGCATGAAATCGCCACCAATTGACGGAGGGGAAAGGGGGCAAGGGGGGGGGGAGGAGAGAGCCAGCAGCAAATAGCCGGAAAATGTTTTATGTGCTGGTAACAAAAACAACAACAAGAGGACAAAGGAAAGGCAGTTAAAAGCAAAACAATGCAACGTTCTCGCCACTCGAAATGTATACAAAAATGAGTGAGATCCAATTTCAGTTCGATTGTTATCCAATTTCGTAGCAAATAAGTGAAAATGTTTTCATACTCATGCCTGCAAGGCAGACGCCAATGAATCTATTGTGTCTCAGTCCGTTTGTTAAGCGTGTCAATAATTTGTCTTCGTCTATAGACGAATATGTCGCCAGACGGTTCCGAGTTGTGTGTAAATAACTGACAAATAAGTAGAGAGATGTAATACAAATATCAGAAAATCAAATAAGTGAAGCCACAGTGAAACAACAGTTCAAAGGATTGAGTCGTAAGCAGAAGTCCAAGTCCTTTAGCTAAGCGGCTTATCAGCTAAGCTGCAAGCGTTAAACAACAACTCACATCTTAATCCCCAGCTCTATCTCATGAGATAATTGATGAATTCTAGTAGAAGACTTTTGGTTTGCCAGTGTTAAGCATCTTTTGATTCTAAGCCCGATTAGGAGCATTAAAGTAGCGCTTATCCAAGCGAAAAAGGCAACAACAATAAACAGCAAACAGTTGAGGCTATAAAAGTGGCAACGCCTGATTTTCCCAGCCAAGAGGAAAGCATAAAATGCAAATCTGCGATTTGGTTTGTTAAACATTTGCTTAACCACAAAAATGAAAGCGAAACGGAAGAAGAAAAAAAAATAAAAGAAAGAAAAATAAACCAAAATGTTGCTCAAGCTGAAGTCAGTTGCTGTTGTCACACAAGGGGAGTGACAGAGTCACGACAGCAGCAACAACAGCAACAACAACAACAACAACAACATCGGGAAAATCAGCGACAGCAAGAAAAACAAAAGCGTTAAAACACATGGCACGGGAATATGCCAGATTATGAGACAAGAGCAACATATGCCAAGCTGAGAGTATCTCAAGAGAGAGAGAGAGAGAGAGAGGGGGGGTCCAGTCAACGAGAGAGTCCATAGACTGTGACAGGCAACCAGAGGGGAGGAAGGTGGCGCAAATGAAGGCAAATTACGTTAAATAGAAAAGAAAACTTTTCCACTTTTTAACTTTGGCATACGACTTCAGAGTTGGCAACCGGCAAGCGGCAACGTTGCGCGGTTGTTGAACATTTTACAAACAATTTAAGCATCGCATTAAATTATTGTTACGCTTGCAGCTTAAACTTTAAGGCAGCTGCCAGTGGCAGAGTCTGAGTGAGAGTCAGAGTCAGAGTAAGAGCCAGAATCAGAATCAGAATCAGGTCCAACTGCTTTCCATTTGCCTGCTGTCTTGACTTTTATGGCCGCCCACCAATCGCCAAAGCTGCTGTTGCCGCCTTTTCCTTCTCTTTCCCGTTCTGTCTCCCCTCTCTCTCTCTCTCTCTCTCTGATTGTGCCACACGCACTCTATTTGAGTTCGTTGCACGAAAAGAGGGGCGCGATAAGAGTGAAAAATGGTAAATTAAGCTAAAGAAAAGCGGCTGCGTCTTAAAAATAAAACCAAAGTCTTTGTTATTGTTGTTGCTGGTGTTTCTCGTGCTGTTGTTGTTGTTGCTGTTGTGTTTTCCATCGTGGCGTGCGTCAGACTAAATTAGAGCAAAAACTTAATTTGCCTTTTGGCTGCGCCCAAAAGTCGACAACGGCAACGGCAACAACGAAGGCAACTGCGAATGCCGAATCAAAAGGGAAAATGGCGCAAAATAACAATTATGTTTTAAGGCAATTGTATTGCTTTGTTTTCTCTTGTTTTACCAAGTTATTTTCTTTGTTGTTTGTTGTTTTCCCTTTTTGTGTTCTTTGGTTTGTTTGTATTTTTTTACACTTGTAATTGAGAATGAAATAAGGTTAATTAGAGTAATGGCCACTTTGCCACTCTCGTTCTGGCGCCGCGGCCTCCCTCTCGGCCTCTTCTCTTTCCTCTCCTTCTCTTTCACTCTTGAGTTCTGTCTGTCAGTAAAGACATTTCAATTTTGAGCCAGAGCTGTTGGAATGTTTGACTTTTGCAGAACACTCTTTATAGCGGTCAAGGCTGCCTTTGTCATACTTGATATGTATAAAAGGTAAACGGAACAGGAGGTGACTTTTCAATTGGCGTCTGATTTTTGCACGACAACGTTAAGTATTCCAGCAGTTATTTTTGGGCCAAAACTTTTGGGCCAACTCATTTAGTGAGTCTGTCAGCCACTAACCACAGCAGAAGCCCAACACGTTTCTCTCAATTTTGAACCATGGCAACACTTGAACCCATTTACTCAATTTGACCAGGCCAAGTTGCTGATGGGAAGAAGTTCGGACTGTGCCCGACACGTGCCCCTGATGCAAAGCTAAATGTTAAATGAGTTTTAATTGGTGTTAGTGCACGATATCGTCACAGTATTTACAGATTTCGTGTTTGTTGTACTTGTCAACAACAAGTAAGTTTGTTCTGAAATAGTTTGCATGAAAACTTTGTAAGTATTTTGATTTTGCTTTTTTGGCTTTTGCATATGTAACCACAGCATATACATCCACACACACACACGTGCTTCTATTCACAGCCAAGAGTTGACTCTCCATTTTGTGACCGTTCCATGCCCGTACAACTTTTCATACAATAATAATCACTTTGTAAAAGTTTTGCCTAAGCCGTCATAGCAACCGATTCAGTGACACCGAAACTTTGGGTCTGAGGTTCGAATTACAACGCCCAATCTGAGGGTAAACTTTTTGCGGACTATCATCTGTCGACCAGCAGTTAGTTAACATCCCCTTTACCCATTTTCCTATCTACCTTCATGCCTCCATTGGCAGACCAATTAATACATATGTCGTAAAGTTAACTGAGATTTTACGCCAATGTATTTTGCCTGTCAAAGGTTTACTTTATTATGTCATTGAATGGCATGAGATTGTCACACCGCATAAATGGCAATGTGAATGATTAAACCATACAATTTTTATACTCTTGCTTTTTAAATAAATAACAAGTTTTTTTTCCAACACCAAACATGATTTTTACTCGTAATGTATGCGTTTTTTTCTCGATTTGCTCATGTTTAAAAATTTATGTTAAATTTGATGTACAAATTTAAATTAAATTTTTGCTGTGTGTTTGCCTGAACTCATATACACACACATACACAAACATTCGCCCTGCATGACTTTGCGACAATTGAAAGGCACAAACACAAACACAAGCACAAATATAAATACACATACATATACACACTCACACTCACACACAAAAGCATACAGTTAAAGCCATGCCTGGGTTCATGTGGTAAAAAACAAAGCTACATATTTCATGGCAGACGGAAGTTCAAAATAAAAGCAACAAATTCAGTCAAAAAAGGGTTGGCAACTAGTCGTACAACGCATACATTCGGATGATGTGTAGACCAATTCAAAAAACGAACAAAAAATGCACATGCTGTGTCACGAATGCTTAATACCCTGCTTAAAAAAAAAAGTGTATTAAACCAACGGCAGAATAAGAATATTAGTATACAGAAGCGGGTGTAAAATATTTCATTGGATCAGAAGTTCCTTAATCTTTTGTTTGTTCAGAAGTTTACTTATCCGTTTTTTAAAGTTAAATATTTTCTTTCGGAGATTGCTCAACAAAAGTATCTAATTTTCTGAAATCCTACCAAGCTCAATTAAGAAATCTGTAAGTATTCTAAGAAAACCTCATTTATTTCATTTTAATTTTAGATCATTCTATGTACATTCTGCGTGCTAAAGTTCGTCATTAAAATACCTTCTTTAATAAGTTATTAAAGGGTACAGGGATATAAAAAAAGCAACACGCAATTCGTTGTTAGAGTTGTTTTAGTTGTTTATGACATTTTAATTTTGTATATGTATTTTGTTGGCTGTTTTGTGCGTAAGCACACATGCGATTCCGGTCATTATCAGCACACACACACACACAGAGACACAGACACAAAAAATACACATGCGCTCTCAATCATAAATAAACACACACACACACATGCACACAACTGTCAATAGCTGGACGAGTAGCATGTGACCAACCATTGAACATCTACACAAAAGGAAGTTGTTATTTCGGCTTCCGGTTTAGTTGAATTGTTTTTAAGCTCCCACGAATCACGCACATCTATTTGCTGTGTTCTCGTCTGTGCACCTGCCATCATTCAATCTGTTCATTTCGAAATGATTTCCTGATCATAAAAATTGATTTTTAACACGATTTAAAAATCATATTTTGCTTGCAAACTTTTACTTACTCATCTAGTCCACAATTAAATTATGATTATTGAAATCGAAAAAGCAGATACCAAGAGAGCTTGCTCTCGTACACTTACAACTTTGCGGTCAAACTGACTAGGTCTAGGTGAAAAGAGGGCTTTTGAAAACAATTTACACAGTGGTCATCTGGATACTTGGGTAATCTCCTACAAGCCGGATCTTGTCTAAAGATCTTAAACTGACTCAACTTTTGTTTATTTTCATACGAAACTCAATAATATACTTCCATAAAATTATGAAATGAAATGATAAATATAATGAATGTCCAAGCTCTGAGTTGGTATAAACTAATTAAATATTAACTGAATTGAACAGATGAATCGTTAAACAATTTACACACTCAAGCCAAATACCAAAGTGATTTGGCAACAATAAAATTTCACAATTTGGTCATTGCCCTTTTGGCCAGCTGCCCAATTGACCAAAATTGACCGCATGCTAAATGCAGCAGTTTAATTTGTATGTGTTTTGTTGTCGCAATTTGTGGCAGTTGCAGTTGCAGTTGCACTTTCTGTTGCAGTTGCAACTGTTGACATTTATTAGCTTGTAAACATTATGCGGCTTAGCATCAGTTGTGAGAGAGATTTTTCAGTCTTACAGTTGTTTAATTGGCAGAATAGTCGGATGGTCTGATAATATCTGATTCAATTGTTGCTGTTCTCTGTCCTCAGTCCGATAGTCCAGTTGTCAAGCTGTCCAAATATTTATTTATCAATTTGGCAATTAAGTTGCGCTACATTTAAATTGCTTAACAGGAGTTCGCTTATTTTATGCATATTTTCGAATAAAACTTCTGTTTGTTTTGACTGCCTGTACAGTTGTATTACGAGAAGGATAAAAAGAGTGACATTTTTGCTTTTTGTTGGAATTTTAATGAATTAATTTTAATATAATTTGTCAATAATTGCACAACGAATTCGAAAGTGCGCTTCAATTAACAGCAGGCTTAAATGTGACCACAATAAAATGTACACAAATAATACACATTAAAACGTTAATTGTTTTTGTCGATGCATTTCATTGTTTCAATTCTGATTTTTTTAAATGAGAGCCCAGATGTGAGTTCATCTGAAAATATTGTGAAAAGTGTAGTATGTATACAATCCCTACTTAAGCTGAGAAAATAGATTATTTCGATGTGTCAACAAAGAGCATGCATGCAAAATGTGAAAATATCAAGCGGAAAAAGGAACAAAAAATAGACGGCAATGACTGCAGAAAAATGGTTAAGGAAAAGAAGACAAAATAAAAATAACGTTGCAAAATGCTTTTCAATCTGCAGAGACACGCGACTCCAGTAAAAATATGCAAAGCAGCTGCACTGATTGCGCTGCACGAGGCGGCATGCAACGGACAGCAGACGGCAGACAGCAGACAGATGCATCCCCAACAAGATGTCAACAGAAATCATCGACTAGCATAGCGCGGAAATGAAGCTGGAAACGAGCTGCAACAACAACACATACAACAAGAATTGTGAAAATGGCAAAATAAAGCAATGGAAGACTATCAGCTAACTCAGCAGATTCGCCATTAGAGAGCAGCAGACACCATGCTAAACTCACTCTTGAAGCAAAAGTGTCTGCCACCTGGTTGCACAATGGGCCACAAACCTTATTTAGTCGGATAAACAAGGTTGCAAACTTCCGGAATTTGGGGAAGTGCTTGGTTTATCTTATAAAAATAAATATTTTATTTACTCAATTGATTTGCTATTACTTTTAATTATTTTTGTAAGTAGTAAACTTTAAACATGATATAAAGATATTGATTTTATTATTTTTTGTACAGCTTTAAAACCAAGCTAAAGTGATATTCTGGATAGTTTTAAAAAACAGAATGATCATTAATTGCCAACAATTTCTGGTCTTATTATTGCGTTTAAAGATATACATTATAAATATAATTTTAGCGGTATATGTTCAGATGGACAAATACTTTAAAATTTAACTTTCATAACATTTATTTCAAGAAACTTCAACTTTTACCTCTTATTGTCTCAGAAATGAACTTTTAAAAATACTTTTCAATCATCCTCTGATAGAATTGGATGCCCTTTAAAATAAAAATGAAGATGTTCAATGGAATGAAAATAATAACAAAAATTCGAAATGTAAATTTGGCCAATAAAATTAACTGATGCTCCACTGTGCAGCTGCTTGTCTACGGTTCGTTAGTGGCTCTGGCAATAAAAATGTGCTCAAGTGTCGCCCGCTTAAACGAATTGTGCTCTGTTGTTGTTGTTGTTGTTGTTGCTGTTGCTGCTTTGTCATTACAAGAAACCTTGCAATATTCACCGACGGGAATGCAACACACCATACAGCCACTGCACAACAACAACAACAATAACAACTTATGTATATAAAGTTTCGCGCACGAAACACTTCCGCAGGCGAAGAGCTTTCCGCTTCCGTTTGTGTGTGTGTGTGTATGGGTGTGTGTGTGTGTATGTGTGTGTGGCACAGCATGGTAGCTGCTGCTGTTGCTTCCTCTTCCTACTGCCGCAGCCTGCAACTTTAAATATTAACAGCTAAGTGGCGTGTGTCGTGACTCACGTGTGTGTGTGTGTGTGTTTGTGTGAAGGTGTGCGTGTGTGTTTTGGTTGCTCTGCTTCGATTTTTCTTGCGCTTATCGCTGCCAGGCATCGACTGCGTGCAACCAAAAGAAGGAGAACAACCCGAAACCGAGCTACCAGGTAACGTCCTGACCTGCCCCTTCTCCCTCATTGCGCTCTTGCCGTGCTCCTGTCAAAGTGTCATTTAGATCGTAATGGTTTGATAAGAGTACGCGCAAACACATTAAAACTCCTCTGTTACAACAGCAAAAGCAACAGCAACGATCTGAGTATCGATGTTTAGCATCGGCTCACATACCATAAGCTACTCATAAGCTGATTGCGAGTCATTTGTCCTATGGCTCTAATTCACTTACATCCTCATTCTTGTGCCCCTCGGACTCTCAACTATGAGTATGGGGCAAAAATCGTTGGCAATTAATTGTAATCAATAAAATGCTCATTGAAATCGGGTTACGTATACGCCATGTGCCACTTGTTCAATATGATTCAGCAATTACTATACATAAAACAGCTTACATACCCCTAGGGAGATTTTGTGTTTTGGTAATTCGGTTTGGAATTAACCAACAAATGCGGTCGCTTACCTGCAAAAAGAAGAACAAAAGGAAACCGAAATCAGATAATTAATTGGATTAGGAATATTTGGCTTATTTTTTTATTGTTGCTGTTGCAAAATACTCAAGTACTTTGTATGTCGCTTGACACAGCTCATCAAAAAAACACAAAAACTGGCATACCAAGAGTTGGCAGCGCAACAATTTTTAATTTTATGCTCAACGATTTTGCAGCTGGGATGGGGGGCGTGGCAGGGGGTATGATGCTGGGGGCGAGCAAAGCGCATGAAACGGCAACCAAAGTGACTTTCTAATTAGTTTGGTTTGTCAAGCGAAGGACGCACGGCGAACACACGACGCACTTGACTCAATTTACGCGAATTACCCATACACCCAAACACACACACACACACACACACACACTCACACTGACAGCAATACAGATACGTACACACATAATATGGTATCAAAACTCATATTTGCTTTTGAATTTCAAGAATGTTTTTGGCGAAACAGAGAGAGAGAGAGAGAGAGAGAGAAAGCGGGAATGACACACGAAAATGTATAAGAGCAGAAAAATGTGAGGCCATAAAAATATGTTACAATGCTTCGTTGCCTTATGAAAGAAATTAGAAAGGAAAATTTGCCCTCAATGACTGTCTGACTGTTTGGCTGTCTCAATCTCCCCATCTCCCTCTGTCCGTGTGTGTGTGTGTGTGTGTGCAGGCAACGCGATGCCGCAATTTCCGCAATTAAATAAAAACGCAAACTTAAGCCGCGGGCGGCGAGCGATGCCAACACGAATGTCGAGTGTGTGTCGCGTTGCGGCGAAATATTTGCATATGTTGTTGCTGTCTGCGGTTGTTGCTTGATGCTAAAGTTGCTCACACACACATACATCCATATGCATATATAACACACCCACGCATCGGCACGCAACGCGTTAATGTTTTTTGATTTGAGCATCGGCACCTGCCGTCAATGTTGCCTAGGTGCGATTGTGTGTGTTGTGCTGTTAGCTTATTTGAATAACACACACACACAGAGAGATACACTAACACATTTACACTCCAGGACACACGCATTTCTAATAGCTATCAACACCATTGGCCTCTCTACATTTTATTTATTTCATATTCTTTGCCATTTAATGTACACTTTTTCTCCGTTTGCTTTTCGTGTGGAAAATGGATATTTTTGACAGTCGACAGTCGAGAAAGCCCGCGAGGCAGAGCAAACGAAGAACCAAGCTTCAAAAATCAAATACGAGTACAGAAACAAAACTTTGCTCATTTGTTGGTTGCGCATATCTCGGAGATACAAAATCACGCACTCATTTCACTCCACTGTGTATCTTTGTATCTTTTGAAGCTGCTACTTTAACTGCTGCTGCTGCCAGTTAAAAGAAGTACAAATTACAAATATCAACAGTGGGAGCAGCACATTCTAAAAGTAAACTCCTTGCATCAAACTCTGTCTCAAAATATGCTTTTAATTTTATATGCATAACAAATTTATGTAAAGTGCGCGATGCGAAGCGATCGCCAGGTGTTTTCTTACTGTGTATATGTACGTGTGTCTATGTGTGTGTGTGTGTGTGCTGACAGCCTCATGAAATTATATAAAGATGCCTTACTAGGTCGTTGATATGCCCCAGTGTCGGCCTATGCTTAGCTTGCCATTATATTAAAATTGCGACTACGTGCGGGTTAAAAATGTATGCCAAACTGTCAGACAACTGGAGACTGCTCTATAAAAAGTGAATTTTGATAGATGATACGACTTTTTACTATATAAGTACGCTTTGCCATGGAGCTCTTTAAAATGCTGTTTGGCTGGCAGAAACTCGTGATTTATTTAGTGTAAAATAATTTTACTAAATAAAATTGTTGCCTTCTTTTTTTTTTTTTAATTAAACGAAATGTGCAGCGAGTTGAAGTTTGCTGCAAAATGTAATGCTAACGAATGGTTGAGTTTACAGTGGAATGCCTAGGCAACGCAGGAAGCGGGAAGAGTGCTGATGGTAAATGTTACCACAGAAGAACCAGCCACAAGGTTGCTCTGGTGTTTGGTGGCCAAATAAAAACCATAAATCCCTCAAAAATTGATGCTAAGCTCGGGACTTAAAACATGAGCTGTACAACACACACACATACATACAGAGACTAGGACAGAGAGACAGACAGAGCGACAGACAGACAGACAGAGGCACCGACACGTACGCATAAAGCACTTTTAAACCCGCTTAATGTGACGCACAGCAGACGAAATCTGTGGCAAGCTTCTTTATGCCGTTGTATGTGTTTAACCCAAATATACGAGCATAACAAAAAAAGGAGGAAAACATATGGAAATGTTAAGAAAAAAGGCACTTAATTAGCAACCTTGACTTTAAGCGTTGACACGTCGAAGCTGAGTTAAAATTTAAAACAGTCTCTGCCCCCTTCGAATGTCAGTTTGAATTTAAAGGACTCTCAAGGAGAGTCAGCACCACCTGCTGTGAGGTGGCAGCTTTTCATTTTGTGTTTTTGCCTTTTGCTCGTACACTTTTTGCTCGAATTTTGTGCAAATAAACACACACAATTTTAATTTACTTTTTGCGCGCTTCGCTTTGCGCATTTTTTCTCATTTGAAGTGAAATCGAGACAGCTAGAGACCCATAAGCAGCGGTTGCCCCACAATTCACGTGGTGCTGTGGTACCCACTAGCCATAGCTGTGGCTCTGGTTTCTCCTCCGACTGTGGCTAAGGCAATGGCTCTTCTTGGCAGTCATTGCCATTCCTACAGCTTTTTGTCTTGTGCTGAATTTTTAATTTGCCTGGCAAACATTGGAAGAAAACAGCAGCAGCAGCAACGCCAAGCTACGAGTTACGGTTGGGTTACGAGTCTGCTGCCACCTCACACCTTCCATTTCTTCTTCAAAGGTCTCTTCTACCTTTTGATGAAGGTCATGCCCATGTGATTCAACAGCTTCACTAGCATCAGCAGCAGTCGAAGGTTAAGTGCAAAGCGCTTCTACTTTGGATGCCTTGTCGAGTGTGCTACACAAATTGAAATATTACGTTGAGGTTGATGTGCCACTCGCTGCACTTGCATTTTTTTTACTTATTAGACCCTGTACATAAGATGTACGAAGGGTATATAAAGTTTATCACATTAGAAATGTGCGGGACAGTCAGAAAGAGCCGTGGCATACCTCGTAAAGTAGCCGAGTCAATACGGACTTGTCGGACATTATATTATTGTATTTCTATTATTTTAGTTTTAATTTGCTTTTTTAGAGAACAAGTACAAAGTCTTTCACAGTCGAGTTCGCTTGACTGTAGCTTTTCTACTAGTTTTCTGATAAATGTGACAGATTGGCATTACTTGTGTGAATTGTGTATTGAATTTAATTACAATTTGAACAGCCTTAAACGCGCAACGTTCGCTGTGGATTTAATGCGTGGCCAACATCACGTATACGCAATAACATGAAACTGGCATTCGCTGCGGCCCACACAAAAATATGGCAACAGTCAATGTTGCAGTGGCTGTGGCAGTAATGCAGGGGAATGCTGCAAGGAACGCTGACCCAGTTTGACTTTGGCTTCATAACTAATTCACGCACACACATAGAGAGCGAGAGAGAGAGCGTGAGAGAGAGAGTACTATACGCGGACCAGGGGCAGTACATAAAACATCGTTGTTACACGGACCTTCTGGCACCTGTGCTGTGTTGTGTACACACACCAGGCCAGGACTCGTAACGCACTGGTCGAGTGGCAAGTGGGTGGAGTTTTGGGGTCGTGCCCAGATCGGGTGTTGCAATATAATTAAGGTGGAATAACTTAAGAGCATTGTGTGTGTCCAGTGTGTGTGAGTGCTACGTGCAATGTCCGTTAAGTTTAAAATTGATGCAATTTAAACGTTTGCATTGGCATTCGCAAGCAGAAGCTGCTGTAAAGCACTTAAAGCCGAGTTGAGTGAATAAAATTGATAATGCCTAGATAAACAGCAAAAGAAATGAAAATGATGCAATAAATTAAACATAATTTAAGCAATCATCTTTCTCAGTCTCTCTCTTATCTTGAGCATTGATCAAGTTTGCATAACGTGAAATGAAAATTTTATTCTGATTAAAATCATACAAACTCGTCGTGTCGTCATCGAACATATGTCATGCATAGTTTGTCTGAAACTGTGACAAGACCTCGAATGGATGAGGTTGAAGATGAAGCTGAGGATGAGGATGATGTATTTAAAGGGTACTCCTCTTCCTTGGCCTGGCCACTAAAATAAATTCCAATTCAAATGCGAATACGAATACGAATGCGATTTCGAATAGAAGACGAATTCGAATGCGAGTTCAAGCAACTTGTGTGTAGATGTGTGCAAACTCAATCTAAATGCTATAAACTGCAAGACGTACTCAACGTCGTCGTTCTACGTTGTCGTTGTCGTTGTCGATGTCGTGTTACAGGACCATGGACTAAGCCGGACCATGTTGTTGTTGTTGTTGTTGTTGAAGACTTTGCCATATGTCGATAAAAAGGCATACGGAAATTTTTATGTCCCTCAACGTCAACCTCATTGCAAATTGTTATGTATGTCCCCCTCTATGTGTGTGTATTGTAATTGGGGTAGTGGTATAGTAGACTACTTGTGTGTATGTGTGTGTGTGTGTTTGTCCTTTTAGAATTTTTCAGTTTCTTACCGGGAAACCAATCGATTTTGTAGTGCTACCAAACTGCAATTGGTAAACGGTCTTAGCCACATCTTGAGCCAGGGCCTTTAGTGCCATTTAATGACTAATTTGGTCAGGCAACTTAATTGGCTCTCTGTCTGTCTGACTGTCTGTTCCTTGACCCAATCAGTCAATCATTCAGTCAATCAATCATATTAACTTTTTCACATACTTGTCAGAAAAACTTTCAAGCATTTTGCATTTCTGATGTTCAATTGACCATTTTTATGTAGTATAGAACCCGCGTTTATCATCGAACGGTAGCAACAAATCGAAACGAAGCCGAAACGAAGCCAAGCGAATCAAACGAATGAAACGAATCGAATTGAATCGATATTTATGATTATTTAATAAACTCAATTATAAGGCCAGTCGCTGCGATTGCTTGTGTATCTGAGTGCGTGAGGGGTTATTGCTCTCGCATTTTTTTCTGTATTGAGCAATTCAATTTACATTTTGGCATTTTTAATTTGTTGCTAATTTGACATTTAAAATTTGTACAACAATTCTATAGAAATCCCCATTAACGACGACCACTCAACTCATTTTTCAAAGTTTTCTGCTCTCAGGCAAAAACTTTTCACAGTTTGCCATTTTGAATGAATAAAGTATTTCCATGAGGGATAGGGAAGTCTGCAAATTTTAATTTAATTGCAATTGCCATACAGCAGAAAGGGAAAAAAAGAGGAAGGGGTAGTAAGGTTGAGAGTAACCAATAGCCAGTTATTATCGGTAATATTTTGAGGGAATTTTTACCGACTGAGAGTCGAGTTTCTAGTCGGATCTTTCGATGGATACGAAAAGCTCGTTAGCTGTTTTCTCAAATTCATGAAATAGAGAACAAACCATTTTCAATTCCACAATGCAACACAAATTTTACAACAAGTGCAGCAAACTCAATGGAGTGGCATGTTTATTTACTTTGTCCCCGTGGCCAATTGGAAAAATGTGCTTGTCTATCCTCCGACTGCTCCTCGAACCTGTCGATCGTCTTCCCTTGTTGCAATTCCTATATCTATTCCTGTTTACGGCACGTAGCAACGCTCAGCAAACATTTAAAACAAGTCGAGTTGCCGTACAGGATAACAAACTTATTCTACACTCACAAACTCACACACACACACACACACACACACATTTGAACACACCTCTCTGCTTGTCTGTTGCCACACAATAAAATACAAAACAAAACCTCAATTCAAAGTGAATATAAATTGTTTTACAGCTGACGTTTGCTTTGCATTTCAAATAGTTCAGCGTCTCCGTTGCAGACAGACATGCAGACAGTATTGAAACAGAAGGTTAGATGTCAGAGGAGCGCATGGGAGGGGATTGCTGTTACTTTCCACCCCCCCATACAGTTTCCAGTTGGGGGACAACCCACATCAACCAAGTCGCGTCGATGGCTTGAAAGGTCATCGTGTTAATTGGAGCATAAGTGATGGCAGTTGCCGCTATCTTCCTTCCAGCTGATACATAAGTATATGTAAGTATAGTTTCCACATGTGGGCAGAGTATTTGTGTAGCCAGCGAAGCGTTAAATATTGTTTGCCAATAATGTATCGACTTCATTTAGCAGCTATGCTATATTTAGAGGCAATGGAAATAGTAAAAGTTCCAATGGCACTCTCACAAGTTGATACTGTAGTTAAGAAGCTTTGCGCTTTAACCGAAATAAATGTCATGCAGAAAATACTATGAATCTTAAAAGCCTCAATAACACAGATTTATATAAAGTGAAAGCTGCTCAGAAAATCAATTAATTATTTAGTCACACATGTGCTTTGGAAGCTCTCACATTTAGAGATTTAAGAAAAATAACAAACCTTTTTAATAGCGTTCATATTTTAAGTTTACAATTGACAGCATTTGTAATTGTATAAATTCAATAATAAATTCAAGCTTAAAACTAGGGATTAAAACCTTAACCGAAACCGTAACCTTCAACCGGTGAAAATCAATTGAAATTTGTAACCGTAACAGGAAACCGTAACCGAAAAAATGTTTTTGCGCTGTATCGAACCCCATAATCCTCTTTAAACCGAAATAACCGTTTAGTAACCGATTCATTTATATGGGTTAATTTCGGTTCTGGCCGTCGCAGCTACTGAGCAACTTTGATAACTTTGAACTGCCATAACTTTGTCAAAACTTAACCAATTTCCATGCGCAATGTAAATTTGATCACGATATTACCTTTGAATTCGATCTGCATTTAAATTTTGTTCATTTTGAAAATTTTGAAAATTTCGAATTTTTTAGAAAAACGATAAGGGGTAACACTGTAAAAATTTCTAAAAAATTCAAAATTTTCGAATTTTCAAAATGAAAAAATTTAAATGCAGAACGAATTTAGAAGTAAAATCATGCTCAAATTTACATGATGCGCAAGAAAATTGATTGACTTTTGACAAAGTTATGGCGTTTCGAAGTTATTAAAAATCAGCAAAATCAAAATAATCGAAATGTTCAAACCAAATTAACCAAATTTATATTATTTTTCTGGCTAATAAAAGCATTAAGTCTTTTTTCATGTTAAACAATGAATAACGCTTCCTATTTTGGTCAACCGACCATACCGGTATTTTTAAACCGAAACTTACAACAAAAAACGATAACCGTTACGAAAGCAATACTCCAAGATTTTGCACAACCTATAACCGAAAACCTGAGTTCGAGCATAACCGAAACCGTAACTGTAACCGATATTAATTTCGGTTTTAGTCCCTGCTTAAAATTCCAACTACTTAAATACTTGATCAGAAAGCTGATCATTTCATTTATCTTAAGTTTACTAGTAGATTTATTGTCTTAATAGTCGACTCGTTAGAGTAAAAGTTTTACAATTATTCTCGTACAATGCTGTCATGTGCTTTTAAAATTGTAACTTTTCACTCAGTCATAGAAAATTGCTACATTAGTTTTAGTGCAATTGTTGATTGACACTTTACTTACCCGATCGTCCGATTGTTAGATTTAGATCTGTCTCCAAAGCCGTTGTGGCTGACGATAATGATTTATCGGTGGGCAGAGCCGGCGGTGGCAGGGGTAATGGACCCACCGTTGAGGTGGTGGTCAAATCGCAGCATTCTCGTTCGGGAAATTCACTGCATTGTGCCAAATGCAGGGCACCGCCAAAGAGCGTGACCCAAACGCTGAGGCAACACGAAAGGATTTTTAAATTTTTGATACGAAAGCGGGTCATGTTCGCTGCTGGGGCGATGGGATGCGCTTTGTTCTCCTGGACGGTGCTGGAGACACTGGAGGGGTGAGCGGTGTGCTCGTCAGGTTGATGATTTTAATAATTCTGCTCTTGTTGTCAACACTTTCACTTTGCTTTGTGTACTTTTAATTTTGTTGCTCGCAAATCCTTTCACACTTTATAGTCGAGTGCATTTAATGCTCTGTTGCTATCAGTGTTGTCATTGTTGCAATTATTATTACTATAATTGTTGTAGTTGCTGTTACAGCTAAAGCTGCTGCTGCTGCATTTTTCTTTGACTTTGCCATTAACAACGTTGACTTAATCTAAATCCGAGCTGCATTTATTTAACTCGGTCTTTTTTTTATATTTACATTGCTTTACATAAAAGCACTTTGTATTACACGTGCTTCACTTGTCTGCATTTCTACCTTGTTGATCGAAAAATTCATATTCTTATGCTATTATAAAATTGAAGAGAAAGTTCAACATGAATATTTCATGTTTGTCTTTAGCCATTGCCTTAAAGTTGACTCCAGGGATTGACTAATTTGTAGAAAATGAAAAGCATAACCCAAAAATTGACAGCAAGAAGAAGAAGAGGCAGGGCAAGACTGACAGTCAGACAGACAGACTACGAACAGTATTTACAATTACTTTCGACAAAACTTATATAGACAACAATAGACATAATGCAGCAATAACGACAACAGCACAAATACTCGTATCCATAGGCGGTCTGTAAGGAAAGGGACCAGAGAGGGGAATGCAGGGAATTTGAGGAAGAGCCGCCCACAGCAAACACTGAATAACATAAAAAAGTTTTTTTCATTTACAATTTGCTCAGTGAGTCTATGGCAATGCAGCCAACACAGTAACAACAACGACAACAACAATGACTAACAAGAAAATGTTGAAAAGTTTTAGTGAATGCGAAAAGTTGTTGCTGTTGCCGTTGATGTTGTCGCTGTTGTTGATGTTGTTGCTGTTGTTGCTGTTGTTGATGTTGTTGCTGTTGTTGCTGTTGCTGTCGCGACTTGCTGCGGTTTTTGCGTTGTGCCAAGCTTTTAAAATTGTTGCCCTTCCATCTCCTTCCGCTAGTTGTTGGCCGGCTAAGGCTAACTGGGAACAGGAAACAGGCAGCTGAGAGCGGGCAACGTGCCGTATGCGCAATATGCAACTGTGTCCTCAACTCAGTCAAATTAATTCACTTTGCTGCGCTTTTATCGAACAAATCGCGCACAAATGTTGACAGAATCAATAAAAATATAATTTGCTGTGATTTGGCTCAAAGGGAAATGCAAACTCCTCTCCGTTCGACTTCTCTCCTGTTCTCTCCTCTCCTCTTGAGCGTTAATGCATACGCTAGATTGCCAAGGGGGTAGAAGGTAAACACTTCTGTGCACAATCATGTAAACAAACAGGCGACAGGCGACAAGAGACAGACAACAGGCAAATGCCGCATGCGTCTGTTAGAGCGTTAAAAAATTATTGCCAAACAACAACAAGAACAACAATAACACGTATAACAAGAATAACAACAACGATGAAGAGGAGCATTGGGAGACAGACATGTTGCAGTCAATCACGAGCGGGTGGCAAGAGCACTGGCGACGAAAGTTGCCAGTCAACGAAGCGAAATGTAGGCAAACACAGTGACATACACACTCACACACACTCACACACACACACACACACACACACACTAGTTGAGAGAAAGGAAACTGCAAGGCGCGAAGGCGTTTTGTGCATTTCCCTTGTTGTTTCTGCTTGAAATGATTTTTTCGCTGCTGCCCCCTCCCCCCCCCCCCCCTGTGTTTTCCTTCCCTCTGCGCTGCCTCTCTGTGTCGCCTCTGTGTGTTGCCTTATGGAACATAACGAGCCGCACACGACGCAATAACATTTTTTTAAAGTTTTTTTTTCATTTTCATTTTTTTTTTTTGTGGCGCGTCGGCCGTTTGAGTAGTGCACGTTGTCAGCATCGTTTGCTTTTGAGCCAAAGTGTTGCCATAACGAGCGTAAAATGGCGGCAAAAGGACGTTGAGGACGTTGCCAAAGACAACAAGCAGCGCGTTCTAAAACAAACACGACTGGTGTCTCCCCCTCTTTCTCTTTCTCTTCCTCTCTCTCTCTCTCTCTGTGTGTTTGTACATACATGAAAAAATAACGAAGTAAAAATTGAAACTAAAATAAAGCCATATTTGCCTCACAAATTGTTACGAGCGCCAAGCCTCAACCTGAGTCTCAGCCTCAGAATCGCACTGCAAATTTATTTATTTAAAGTTGAAAGTTGTTGCATAAGTTAACGTTACGTTGCTGCAACTGGGCCGAAAGTCATTGCCAGAGCAGCTGCCGTCATGCGTGACCAAAGCCTTTGCTTGGTTTCTGGTGAAATTTTAGAAATTTAACATATTAAAATGGATGCTAGATAAGGTGGAGAAATGCTGGGAACTCAGCAGATGTGCAAATATCTATGTCAATGGTCAAGCTTTAAGCTTGGTCAGCTTAACAGACTATCAATTCAGCTTGCAGCTGTGCAACCAAAAATCCCATTCCATCTCTCTTTTTCGCTCTCTGTGTGGCCAAACAAGCCAATAAATATACCACAAATTGTATGCAGCCAGTGTCAGTCGGAGAATTAGCACTGCATTGACGTTGTATTGACTTGGCCAAGTTTCTGATGCAGAGACTAAATGCCAAACCGCATGCCTTTCACATGCCGGTCCAAATTCGATTTAAATTGGAATTCTTAGGCCAACAAAGTCCGACACCAAGAAAGCTTCTAGCAAACAGACAAAGTAGCTCTCGAATGCCATACAAGAACATTTTGCATGTCAGCATTGCCACATGCCACATGCCACATTGCAGCTAAGTGCATTTGTGAGATAATTTCGAGAAGTCGACTGGGATAAGAGTGCGCGTATAATATACTTGTATCTGGAGGTGCTGTAAAACTAATTAGGCGCCTGTCAGCGTCTCATAAAAGTTACAGCCGTGTTGACTGACAGTCCACAAGTTACGATTATGACTACGAGTAGGAGTACGAGTACGAGTACGAGTACAACAAACTTGAACAGCTCAGATTGCACTGACATTGATGTGATTAAGTGTGGTCTACTAAAAGGTATCACAAGACTGCGTTGCATCGTCATCAGAAGCCCCCTGTGGATGCCACTTGACTCAGGTGACAGTTGTCGTCTCCGCATGACAAATGTAATTCGACGCACTTAACTGACATTAAGACAGTGCCTTCAAATACAAAAGAGGCTGAACAATAAACTGATTAACTCTAATTAATATATGATAATCAAATTTACTTTAGTTACGGTTGGAAATTCTTACTAGTTAAAGCGTTCCAGGACTCTCATTCTCATAACTACTTAATGGAATACCTCGTAGTTCTTTGATATCTAGGTTGAGTAAGAAATTAATTTTATATTCGTCATGATCGTTATTAATAAGTATATTTTAATCAAACTTATTCGATATAAGATAAAGATCAATTGAGTATTCCTATTCATGAAGGTTATAACTGACATAACTTTATACTAATTTAATAATTAATCATTTTTCCTACTAGAGATAATAATAATAATATTGTCTATGCATCAATTTCATGTTAACCTTAAATAATAAATCAATCCATATTTGACTGAACTTTTGAAGAACCCTAACTAAGAGCATCTCGAAACTAATTCTAGCTTGATTCACCACAAATCTCGCATTTTATTAGACAGTATTTTGACTCGGATTAACTCCTTAACTTGGTTTATCATCCTCATTGGACTTTGACAAATCAGCAAAATTTTTATAGAAAGTTTTATGTGAGTTTTATGCAAAGCCGTTTTATGCGAAAAGTTTCAACAGCATCTGAAGCTGGAGCTTGTGTGTTTGTCTCACAGGAGGATAATCATCCTGTTTGTTGACTTTGGTCTAGTTAAGGAACACTTTTCAAAAGCGCATAATTACATTTGCAAACTCTAATGAATTTGTAATAATCTCGCAGCGGCAAAACAATCCTTAGGTAATGGAAGCAGCTGACAATGCGACCGGTAATGAGTTGAAGCTGGTGCTGCCAAAGACGTCTGTCTGACAGTCAGTCAGTCAGTCAGTCAGACAGACAACCGCTGCTTAAATTGCACTCACTTCTGCTCACTTTTCACAACAACAACAGCAACAGCAACAGCAACAAGAAAAATAAGCGGAAAATCAGTAACTGGCACACAATATTCTGGCTGTCTGTCAAGGGGTCGCAAAATCCAGTCTCATATATTATGGAAAAGGAGTTTTATTGTTTCTGAAAATTTGAAATGAACCAGCTCATTTGATCGACGCTATTGCTGCTGTCTGTTGTGTGTTGTTTGTTGTCTGTTGTTTGTTGTTGTTCTGTCCATGGCCGTGGCCAACTGCTGTCAAAGTCTACCGAACACATGCCAGTCTCAGTCTCGCTGTCTCAGAATATCTCCACTTGAGTTCAGCTTATTGCATCGCTTTAATGGAAATGGAAATGAAAATGAAAATAATCGTATACTGTATGACAATTAAAGGGTCGACAGACAGAGAAAATAAACCACAGAACACATGTCGCGGCACACGTCGTATACGTAATATGGGACTTGCTTAAATATTTGTGGCATAAATCAATTGTCTGCGTGGGGAGTCAAGTCAGAAACAAATGCTAAGAGCTTAAGCTGACGGAGTAATGAAAAGCTGAATTATTATGCCAGACAGAAACTTGAGCCCACGCACAGGTAATTGTTCAAAAACTCTCGAGCTATTTTTAAAATGTGTTGCCATTTTATGGACTCTATTTATGAGTATCGATTGCATTGACTCTCGCCATGTGTATGAGAATTGGTGCAGCTGACTGAAGGTATATGACGTATATAATTCAAACCAACAATCGATCGATTCTTGAACTAAATAAACATTTTTAATTGCGTCGACTTGCGGCATGACGTCGATGAGGATTAGGGAGGAGAGTTAGAGCACTCGAAATGATTCAGAAACAGCGATAACCTTTTGGCATAACAGTTTGAACTTTACAGTATTGATCCGTGTAAATGCCAAGAGGCATTGTGGCCAATTAATATGATTTCCAGCTCTGATTACGCAAATCGAGTTTTTGGCTGCCCCTGAAAGTATGCAACGACTTTTGGTCGCATCATCAATAAATGTCGCAGAAGGGCGTCCAGGCCAGCACACGACAGGAAAGCACAGGACAGGACAGGACAGGTCAGTACACACTACACAGGTCAGGGCAGCTTCAACTTCGGCTCCATCTCTATCCCCAACTCGAATACGTTGGTTAAAGCGTAATCCAATCGACACACACACAGAGAGACACCAACACAGCCATGGTCATTCCCTGGAGACTTTGTTGTATTGTCCGTGCACATGCCCGGCATTAGGATAATGGATGATTACTGGAAAACGTGTGGCATGCGGCGTGGCGCCCATTTACATGCAGCAGCAACGTTAGTCAAAGTCATGTTATTGGTTAGGGTTGCACCCAGCAAAACACACACACGATGCCCCAGTAGGAAAGTCAATTTCGTGTACAATTTTATTTGTATACAAGTGCAAGACACACACACACACAGACAGGCTCACACACAGACAGACGGCACTTAGACACACATTTGGTTCGTCTTATTGCATGCCTTGCAATTTATTTGTCTGACTGCCCCTCCTGTCTGCCCTCCCGCCGGCCTCGCCCAGCCAAGAAAAATCGTTGAGTAAATTTAATACAGTGACATTCATACTCCCCGTTGTCCCCCATTGCCAAATATTCCAATGGAACGTAGACGTCAAGAGTTGCTGCGACAACTACATGTCAAATTGACCCAGTTATGCATTTGTATCCCTTCCCTACCATTCCTCCTCCCTCTGTCACTCCCTAACAATTGTCTGCTCTTGTACCCATTTTTGCGGTATGTCTGCATGAAAATTTGGTCAATAATTTGTAGTACAGTGGTAAACAGTGTATTTCAAGCCCATCTCCCACTTTCATCTGTCAATCATGTTTGTAGTTATTGTACTTCTTGTTATTGTTGCTCTCATTGTTGTTTAATGTTTTGCAATCGAAATGATTTTAAATTTTTTACCATTCGTTATTTGTGTTTACAATTGGTTAACAGCATTTACAGACACACAGTTGTTGTTTGTTTTCGCGCCACTGTTTCAATAATTGCATATTAAACTCAATGCACTTTAATTCATCAAACACAATTTGCAAATTAATTCATAAAAGAAATAGCTTTAATGACAGCATGTAAGTAAAATGAGACCTTAACCTTACTTCAACAATTAGCATTGATATCTATTTCAGTTAACACATACACGAACAGTCGTAAATCGTTGATTTGGGCATGTGGTGAAGTGGCTCGAAGGGTTGATGGCTTGTAAACGGTAATAAATAAGCCCAGCATCAACTACAACTCCAAGTTCAGTTTCTAGTCCGTTTCTATTTCAACACTGGCCCCACATTAATAATGCAAATTGTGCACTGATATGTGAGTAGATAGTCCTGTTCATCTACTGACATTTGGGATGAACCAACAGGACAAAGGGGACAGCAAGAAAATGGGCTCGGCAGTGGCTGGTCAGGTGTTTAAGGCTATTGCCATTTGTCAGCTAATTGGGTCAACAAACTGCAGGAGTTTCACTTCGTTTATAATTTAAGCAGCAATACAACAGCTCACACACACACCCACACAACGGCAATTACTGATGGATGCTGTTTATTGTTGTTGGTCAACAGAAGACAACATCGAACGCTTTTAAAATTATTAATAAAAAAAAAGAAATAAGGAAACAGAGAGGAAAACCAAAGTCTGACCAGACTGACCGCATCAAAGTACTGCATTCGGTACGATGGTGCGTATGAGCGATATGCCACACGAACTATGTTCTTTTTTTGCTGTACTCGTAGTTGTTCTTAACACAAGTTCCATATTGCACGAGAAGTACGCTCACACACAAAAACATATATATGAACATATGTATGTGCATATATGTATATGTATAAAGTAATTCGGTGTTGTTCCAATAAAGTGCTTCATAAATATTTATTGGATTATCGAACGTATTGGACGCACGCTCATACAAAAGCAGTCGAGAACAATTTCTTCCGCTCCCTCTACATCTCATCCAACATCTACTCCAAGTCCTGGTCGTGCTCATGGCTGTCCTGGCCTGTCCGAACGCACCGAGTGCCATTGCCATAATGAATATAAACCAATGAACATTGCAATAAGCGCACGTATGAATAAATGAGTGCAGTATTGAATAGAGTTGCCCAAGAAGTCTGAATGGATGGATGCATACATAGATCCCATAGATGGGAAGGGGGCAAATGTTATGTTCATTTCTAAGCGTCTGTCTGTCCAACTGAATGCCAGATGAGTGAATAAATGCATGTGGATGTTAACGAATAATTTAAGCACTTTGGAGTACATAAACTCAGTGTTGGGTTTCTCTCACTTAACCAACTTAATCCAACAAAATGCGACAAAAACTTTAATGATCAATTAATTAAGTGACTAACTGCAGATCAACAACTAATTGGGCTATCAATTAACACGCTTGAGCCCCAATTATGCATAATACCGAGAGCATACGTATACAGAAATGCGAGTATATCAATGCATTGGGCTTTCCTCTCATTATGTGCATATTAAATGGATATTCAATTACATTAAGGCCTTATTAAAACCCATCAACTAACGCACAGACCAACTGCTGGGCCAACGCTCACTGCTGGCAAAACAATCTGGCAGCAATGGCAGCTAATGCGAAATTGTATTTATTATTTATTTTGACATTTACATCAACAATCAGAGAATCTGGGAAGCAAATAAAGCGCAGTTGGAGGTGAAATGTGCCAGCCACCTTGGGATTGTGCATGTATTTTGGGAGTGTCCACATACATATTTTATAGCCTGTCATTGTTTATATGCATTGTTCTGACATGAGTATGTGTGTGTATGTGAGTGTGTGTGTATGCGGGGGGAGGTGACTTTCATACTGTGAGTTCATTTACACATTTTACAAAAACATTGAAGCGTGTAATACGAAACGGGGAAAGCTTTTCCTCTTCTTGCTGTTGTTCTTGCGGCAAAAGTCAAATAAAACTGATGGCAGCGTTGCAACTCAAGCTGAAGCACACTCCCACACATACACACACACACATACACACATGCACACACACTTATATAGGTGTACGAGTGTGTAATGTATTCATAGAAAATGACAACTGACAAGAGAATCACACAAATGGAAAATCTGACTTGCTGAGCTTTCGAATTTTTGTTTTGATTTCCTTTATTTTGTTTTCCTTAATATTATTTTGTTTTCTTCTTGGGACTGGCAAGCGTCGAGACAACCACGAGACTCGCAACATAACCGTCAGTTAGACAGCTGAAGGTGGGAAAATGAAGGCAAACACTAATCACATGAAATTCGAATAAGCAACATTGAGTGCAACTGTCAAAATAGCATGAGTTTAGAAATCTAACGACAAGACACGAAACCGAACTGAACTCAATTCAACTAAAATACAAAATGGCAAGGCAACAATGATTCGAGTATATTTTTTTAATAAACATTGGATTGTTATAAGTGAAGAAATCAAAAGCTGCTTTAAAGATTCTGCAACAAAATATGCAAATTAAATTTATATTCACACTTTCCTAAATTCAACACTGCTTGCTTCGATTATAATGAATTATACTTACAATTCAAAATTATTGATTGCATAAATTTTTAATTCATTGTTTTTTTAATAAAATGCAAATCCATTTGGAGAACTCTGTTTATTGTGTACTAATTTTAAATAAATAACACAATTTCTTGACAAGTTTAAGCATGTAATATACAACATTTAATATGATTTTTAATTTTGTAATAATTTATGGCTTGTGGCTATCCCATATGGAGTAAAATGAAATCGAACTATAAAACTCATTGTCTGCAGCTCATAAAGTATTCAAAGGCAAGGCACATGGACACACATTCAACATGATGCATAGTCACCGACTTTTCAGCAAGTTTACACTGCAAACAGTTAGCTACGGCTTCTAGCTGCTGATTTCCTCTTCTGCCTCATGCCTTTCCCCCTGCTGATGCATGCGACGATAAAAATGGCAACGAGTATCCAACACAATGTGCTTAGTGGCGCCAATATGGCCGCACAAATCATACATTGTAATATCGATTACGAAGCACTCGAAACACTCACACAACGTTCACACACACACAGACACTCGTATGAAAAGGGAGCCACAAGGTAACTTCTACCTAACGAATACGAGCAGCTAAACTTCAACCTCAACCACTTGAGCCCAAAAGCCGAGTGGCATGTTCGAGTTGTTGCCCCACGCTGCGTATACGTATTAATAAAGTGCGGTATAAGAGTCAGAGTTGTGTGGTGTCGTCATACATAATTGCAGTCATGAAGCGCATTATAATACATACATACATATGTACAAATATGGTACACACTAATATACGGTGTGTATAGCTTTATGAGAACATCGTGTCGAGACTTATTGAGCTCATTTGGGAAACCAGAGTCTGGCCAGGGGTATTGATTGATTATATCATTGCCGATTGATCGCTTGAGTAATTGTTGTTGATTTAATAATTTATTGTGGTCGCAATTATTTAAACTGGTTAGCAACAAAGCAGCTGGATTTCTCCGATTAAAGTCGACAACTAGCTGATTGCAATGACATCATACGCTTTAAAATAGCCATCGATCGGGCGAGAAGTGGAATTCATTGCAAAGGCAAATCAGCTTAGCACCCGTAAGGCAAAGAAGCAAACGAGTCACAAAGCTGCATTAAAACCAAACCAAACCAACACTCACATACTCACACGTGGGTGTAGGTGCAGCAGAAATGATTCATGATTTCAATGCAACCCGACGAAGGAATGTTAACTGCAAAGCGAAAGGACCTAGGACCTAGGACCTGGGACCTTTGTGTAGGGCTGAACTGAGTGGAGCGGGGTGCTCGAGCAGAAAAACAAATATTGTTAGAGTTGTTGCAAATGTTGTAAAGAACAAGAGACAGAGAGAGAGAGAAAGGGAGAGAATGAGAGAAAGTAAGCAAAACATAGCACCTGGAAAAGCTGTTGAGCAAAAAAACGCGCAAGTAACTAAGCAAAAGCTGCAACAACAACAACAACAACAACAATAACAAAGAACAGGATAAAAAATGTCAAGGTAAAACTAACAAACTGGCGGCTGCCGAGGCGTAGCACCGGAAACGGAAATGGCAACGCGAGCGAACGTTTAAAACGACTAAAGCGAGTGACTTCATTCGCGAACTTGTAATGCAATAGTTTTCATTGATAAGCAACTTCAACTGAGATGAAAAATAGAAAAAAATTGGAATTAAATGAAAAGCAGGTCGACAATAAATTGGTTTGTAATTAGAGTAAAAAAAAAGATAGAGAGAGAGAGAGAGGTAAAGGAAAGAGGCAGAGACAGGCGCAAAGTTCGAATTGTCGTTCAAAAGTAATTAAAAAGTTCACAGCAAAAGCGAAAAGAATGAGGCGACATTTTGCGATTACGCGGAGCAAAAAAATAAACTTTTGTTTCAGATTTCTTAATGGAGTTTAGGGCAAGAGTTGAATGCATTTAAATCGTTATTTAATTTATTGGAGCAAAGCAAAACAATGCCCATTATTCAGTTGTACTAAATTCGCCGATAATTTTACGCTTCTGCTTTGGCTTTGAATTTGGATTTGGATTTGGCTTAGCCACAATTTCCAGCTAAACCAAATGAGAATTTGGCTGTTAACCCAAAAGCAAACGAGGCTCGCAAATTTAGTTAAATGCAATGCGAGTGTTTTCCCACTATGTGTGTATGTGTGTGTGTGTTTGTTTTTGTTTGTACTGAAGTAGTTTATGCCTGAATTCCGCAAATAACAACAACAACAACAAGCGCAGCAGCAGCAGGGAATGACAACAAACTGCCTAAGCGGCTCACAAACGAGTTCAGTACAGGAAAGTTGACAGCGACACAGACTGACAGACTGACAGACACGGGCCAAGAGGCAGCGGTATATGCAATGGAACGCAATATTTAGTGGCGCTATTTACCCAAAAAACTGGCAGCCTATGTACGAGTATGTGGTGTAAGCCCATCCAGAAAAGCCGACCCACTTTGCCACCGTATAAGCGCGTCTTTTTTGGGGCTTGTGTGCCAGGTAATCACGTCATTATCACGTGAAATTTCGGCATTAACGTAAATTTACGATTTGCACATGAGCACGAGCCCAAAAAGGAGCCACAAAAAAGAAGAAGAAAATGAGAATGAAAATGAAAATAAAAATAAAAATATATGTATATAAAACTACTAACGTGTTGTGTCAGTTCCCGTCTCAATTCCCGTCTCAGTCTCGTTCTCAGTTTCAGTTTCAGTTTTTCGCTTAGACGAGCCATGGCCTGAACCGTCTGAAAGCCTGGCTGCCTGCGACGCACATAAACTCACATTAAATGCGATTGCCAATTTATTTACTAAGTGAGGCAATGCGCTGCCAGGTGGCAAACTTGGGCAAAAGGTGAAGAGCGCGAGCGGCGAAGCAATCGCAGCTGGTTCAAAACTTGGCTCAAATTTTAGAGCGGAAATAGTGGTATTGTTGCTATTGTTGTTGGCTGTTAGTAATTGAAGCAGCACCCAAAAAGTTGTTGCAAAGGCTGTGCCACAAAAGCAGCTAACACACACACACACACACACTTGCAAGTCACACTCAGTTAAGCTAACAGCGATTGTTGGCAAGTTTTTTGCATACAATTAACGAGAGTGGCACGCCTAGGTAAATAACAAGTTATACTATGTAAGTGCGATATTTCTCAGAGACTGAGCCAGAGACAGAGAAAGGAGAGAAAGGAGAGAAGTGGAATAAGTACTGAACCACATTAACCCATTAGCATTTAACCGAAAGTAGTCACAATAATCTGAGGAGTGAAGTGGCTGCTGGTTTCCCAGTTTCTTCGCTTCTCTACTTCACTGCCTGACTGCCTGACTGGCTGCCTGACTCCTAGACTCCTAGACTCCTGTTGACTGACTTCAGGACTCTTTGTCTCAGTTGCCTCGCTTTTCGCTTTGCTGTACAATTTTCCAACACATTTGCCAAATTAAATTATATGGCATATGCAGCAAACAGCAACAGCAGCAGAAGAACAATACAATACACAAATCTCTGCCAGTCTTTGCCCTTTTTCGCTTTTTTGGTTTTGTTTCTGGCTTAAATCATATGAAAATCACACTTGACTGACTCTGCTGACACTCAATGATTTACACGCTCGCAACTCGGTGTATTTTTTATTTTATTTTATGTTTGCTTGTTGTTTGTTATTTTCACTTGGCACTTGGCACTTGGCAAGAACGACGATCGTTTGCATTTATTATGAATGTCTTGGGAGTTGGCAACACGCACACGATTTAGACGCGGCGATTAAGATGACGTCGTTTCTGGCCACACACGGAGTGGGAGAGTGAGGTTACCAATCAGTGTTGAAGTTCAAGCCAGTTGTACTTTATTCATTTGCATTCAATTGCGAGCTTAAGGCACTCACACTTGGTTGACGAGTGCATTCGTAACTCGATTCGCATGACACGTTTTGCCCGTTTGCTATTGGCCGCGTGTCCGTTCCTCACGAGTCTTAGTCGCAAACTGTTTTGTCCCTTTGGCCATTGCCACAATTGCTTCACTTCGTGTCCTTGCCACACGATGTTGCCACACTTCGGCAGTTGGCAGTGTGTCGCTCGTGTCGTGTGTTTGTGCTTCGGTTACATATTCGCGAGGCATAGCAAACGAGAGAGAGACAGAGAGAGAGAGAGAGAGTCTTGAGTCTTGTCGCATTTGGCGCCAAATTTGTTGTGTGGAGAGTTGCGTACAGTGACTCTCAAACTGTAAGCCGCAAGGAGGCCAAGTCAATGTGGAATTTATCACAATTATTGCTATTTTCATGTCGACAATTCATGTATTTCGTCACTCTATTTTTTTAAAATTATTTTCTACACTTGATTGCATTTTAGTTGCATTGCTTCAAACGGATTCAATTAGGAGCAACTCATGAAACTGACAGAGCCAAATGAGGAATGAGCAGCAAGTGCGCTAATTTGCTTTACTGATGAATCAATTACAATTACGAGTCGCTGCTCTCGAATGTGTGTCAAGTGGCGCAATCAACGAATCCCCAACCTGCCCCATCAGGTTAACTTCCTCCCTCCCTCTCTTACAGTCGCTCAGGTGGCCAAGTGGAGAGTATGCAGCAAGAGAACGAAAAAGAGAGAGAGAGAGAGAGAGAGCGGCAGTGCAATTATCCGTTGTGTTTTGATAGCGTATTCGCAACGAGCCGCAACGATGTTGTAGAAGCTTTTCATGTTGGCCTAGGACTTGCTTGCGTACGAGGAAAGCTCACGTTATCCACGACGCGTGGCAATGTCCAATAAAAATTACGTATACGCTACGAGCGCCCCGAAGCATCGACTTAGTGGCACACGAGCCTTGCGGTAATTGGCAAAAAAGTTAAAAAAAAAGTACTATACAAGTATTGTAGCCTTTTCCACCTGCCACCTGCCATTGCATTTGCACCAACACCCGCACTATGCCCAGCGGCCAAGCTCCTCAAGTTATTCGAGCACCCGGCGACCCAAAAAACAATGAGCACGAAATTGCCGTGGGGGGCAGCGCCGGCCTCCAGGAATTGGCATCGGCAAAGACTCAAGTCTTCGACTCGGACTCGGACTTGGACTCAGAATTTGACTGTGGCATGCGGCATATCAACGTGTCGCCAACGCAATAAATCCATAAAGCCGGGTCGCCAAACGCACGAGTGAACCGGTATAGCTGACCCACCTAACTACCATCCTTTCCACCCTTACCATCCGCAACACCCGCACCACCCAGTCGGCATTGATGATGACGCATAGCTGCACGTAGCAAGCGAATTTGCGTTCTGTGTGGCACATGAGAGCACGTTATAATTATCGCACCAAATCAAAGCATTGACCTGACTCCACCTTATCCCCGCTTTCTTCAAGTTTTTGTTTTTATTTATAACATATGTATAAGGGTTTTTAGTCACAATTGACGACTATAGTTATTTTAATACAATTAAGATATAATTAGTTAACCAGACATGTGACAGTCAAGTCAAGTTGACTTATACTCACAACATTCACGAGTCAAACGGCTGAATATACTCATAGTCAAAGGAGCCAGACTTACCTGTAATAAAGAAAGAAAACCAACATTAATCAAGTTAAAAATTAACAGATATTTGTGGATAGGCAAAATACCCATAAAACCGTTTAGAAGTTAATAAATATTTAGATAAATGCTCATCTTGTATCAGGGATTAAAACCTTAACCGAAACCGTAACCTTTAACTGGTGAAAACCGATTGAAATTTGTAACCGTTACTGAAACCGTATCCGAAAATAACTTTTTCCGCTGTACCGAAACCCATAAAGCGAAACTCTTTAAACCGAAATAACCGTTTAGTAACCGATTCATTTACAAGGGTTAATTTCGGTTCTGAACGTCGCGACGCGTCGCAGCTACTGAGTAACTTTGATAATTTTGAACTGCCATAACTTTGTCAAAAGTCAATCAATTTCCATGCGCAATGTAAATTTGATCACGATTTTACCTTTAAATTCGTTCTGCATTTAAATTTTGTTAATTGAGAAAATTTTGAAAATTTCGAATTTTTTAGTAAAATGATAAGGGGTAACACTGTAAAATTTCTAAAAAATTCGAAATTTTTAAAATTTTTAATATGAAAAAAATGTCAATGCAAAACGAATTTAGAGGTAAAACTATGCTTAAATTTACATTGCGCATGGAAATTGATTGACTTTTGACAAAGTTATGGCAATTCGAAGTTATTAAAAATCAGTTAAACCAATACTCCAAGATTTTGCATAACCGAAAACCTTTATTCGATCATAACTGAAACCGTAACTAAAACCGATATTCGTTTCGGTTTTAGTCCCTGTCTTGTATACTAAATGACTCAAACAATTTTAGATAGTTTAACTAAACTACAGTAAATAAAATATACATATAACTTCTATGCGGAAACGGAAATGGCATCTGAATTGTTATGGAACCGGAAATGTTAGTGAAAAGCACCTGGTGGATAAACCAAGAACGTTTACATCCAACATCAAAGCAACGTTAACAAAATAAGAATCACACATTCTTATATAACAAACATTCTGACACAAACTAAAACAACCAAATGTACAAAACAGCAAGAAAAAATTAAATAAAAGCAAAAAAAAAATCACAAAAAAAATGTAAACTGAACTTCAATCGATTGTGAGCAAAAATAAAACAAATTTTTGTAATAATCAAAGTGAGTGCAAAGACACAGTGCCAAAACAAAAGAAAAAGACGCGAAACAGGGAAAGAGAGAGACAGAAGAAGAATCGCAACACATACAGACAATAGAGTGCAAATTTGCCTTGCTTTGAAGTACAAAGCGTTTTTCGATGTTGTGTGGTGCAGGTGGCACTGCCGCCCGTTGGCGAAACAACAGAGTCACAGTCAGAGCCACAGTCAGAGCCACAGTTAGAGGAACTGGCAAACAGTGGCTGGAATTGAATTTATGGCCAGGCTGCCAAGATGAATACGTGAGAATTGCTTATTTCGCGAAAATTAAAAAACATCTGAAGCAAAAAACACATATTCAGAAACACAGTCGAGCAAAACACTGAGACATAAACAAAATAGTCCAGCTTCTTCTTGATGTGGCTTGGAGCAAAAATCTTAACGCAACTGTGACAGTTGCAGCCACTTGAGTACCCGCTTACCCCACCACGCACCACTGGGCACCATCAGGCAGCCAAGGCAGCCGTGGTTTGTTGCCCTGCAGATGGCGCATAATTAGAAACAGAAAGAGAAACAACAACAGCAGCAAGGCACTTTTAGCAGAAGGCAACAAGAGAAGCGACCACAAGAAGCGGTAAGAGGCGTTAGACATGAGACAAGTGGCAAGTGGCAAAAGCAACCAGGAAGCTGTAGCAACAATGCGTATCCATGTCAGCGTCAGTCAAAACAATTGCATTCAGTCACTCAGTCACTTAGTCAAGTGAAGTAAAACTTAAAGTTGGCCAACTCATCCGGTCTACAGTTAATTGACGTGTCTCAAACTCAAACTCAAACTGAAACTGAAACCCAATCCCAAACCCAATCGCCAAGTCAAGTCCCAAGCTCAATCCCCAAGTCGAAAACCCAAGCTCATTCAAGTCTCTTTGGTATTTCGCCTTTGTCCAGGTAATGCATCAAATTCTGAGTGTGTGAGTGTGTGTGTGTGTGTGTGTATGTGTGTGCTGCCCATGGTGAAAATGTTAATTTGCAGCCATAACACAAACACAAGCACAAACACAGGAGGCTCACCATGAAAAGGACATACAAAGCAAATTGTGTGCATTAGGCCCAGTTTATTGGCCAAGCTACACGACGAGTGACTCAAATGAACACTTTTCAATAAGGGCGACTCAGCACGAACATGAACACGAACACGAACGCAGTCAGAGTCAACCAGCTGAAGCTGAAAGGTAACATTGGGCAATTTCTTTGGGAACTATGGAACGAATGGTTACGGTCAAAGGATACGTATAATAGATTGCCAGTTAGTTGACTCAAAAAAGGACTCACCCTTAAGGAGTTAACAATATTGCCGAAACCATTTCTGTCAGCACACACACTGCGTATACGCAATATTAATACAATGATGCTCACACACACATACTTAAAACCGGAAGGAGCCTGAGCAGAAAATTCATTTAAATAAAATTTTAATCGCATTGTTCGTGAAGGAAACCGGGCAAGCTAAGTTGTTGCCAAAAGGGTTCAATTCAAGTGCAGGAAATGAGGTTATTGAATAATTTGAACATTCTAATGAGGTGCCGTGCCATTCAAGTGTAAACACACGTTCGCAATTAGCCAAAAAGGTGTTCCCATTTGTAGTCTAATGGTATTCCCTGTGATTGGCACTTAAATATCTGATAAATTATATTGTTGCTTCAAGTTTACATTTTATAAGGATAGCATGAGTTTAACCTGACTTAAGGTTTAAAGATTTGTGTTGTATTTAACCGATTTCAAACTCAATTGAAATCCTCTTTAAAGTTCATAAAGGCATATTTTCTAAGGATGACATGAGTCTCAGCTGACTTGTCTTTGTCTATAGCTTACTAGCTGCTATTTTGTATGTTCTTTATGAGTCAGTGTCATTGGTTTGCCATCATTTGGTTTGCAACAGAAAAGCTAAATAGGAACCGGTAGAATAACCCCCGTTTTGTACCTTTACACCACTTCACACACACTCATCCGGGCACACCCACACACACACACACACTTACACACACACATTCAGAGACAGGCAGCCACTTGGGTTAGTTGACTGTGGATCGCGCTTGGGGTAAATTACTTGACAGAACGCATGAATTCCAAACATTTTCCAACACCAAAAGCCGTCATTCTCAGGCCAGGATGAGGCCCAGGCCATGACAGAGCAACTCTACACACATATATATATATATATACATATATAGCAACTTTTATGTATATGAAAGTTGATAGTGTGGCAAGCGTTAGGTGTCTGTGCTGTCTAGTCGCATTGTCTGTGACTGTGACTGTGACGAAGTGTTGTCTGCCTGTGTATGTGTGTGTGTATGTGGGTGTCTGCTTCCGTTCATAACTTGACTCGACTCGTCTCGGCTCGACTTGACTCGACTCTTGTCGCCTCAAGTTGACTTGACGGACGTGGCTTATTGTTTCATTTTGGGCTGCCGCCTGTGCTTATGACTGCAAACGCATACAATAGCAATTTATCATGACTTAATTGTGCATGTGTATGCGTGTGTGTGTGTGTCTATGCAACTTTGTGTGTGTGTACTTGTCAGTGGCGTGTCAAGACAACTTATTTGTACTTAGACTAGGTTCAATTTTGGGGCCATTTCAGCATTACCTTTTCCTTTCCCATTTCCTTTCCCTTTCGCTTGCCAACTGGCAAACAGCCTTTGGGTTTAAGCCACATACTCGTACTTGCGGCTTTGCAATTGACAAAAACTTGGATTGACACTTTCCATATTCTCTGGGCTCTATTTGCCATTTTCGCGGCATATTTCATGCGCGCGGATAAAAAGCTATTAGAGCTCAGAAAAAGACAGCGCCAGCAAACGACAGCTGTCTTCAACTGCAGACCCAGTGCATAAATCTTGTCATGCCTCAAATGTCAGCCGGGTCGGGTGGCAACAGAGTGGAGTCGCCACAAGGACTCTGCCAGAAAAAATAAGGGAAACAAAAAAAAAATGAGGGGAAAAGAGGCGCACACTCGCGTTGTGATAAAATGTCGCGGCGTGCAGCTTTTATGTGGCAACTGTAAATGCAACTCTGTCAGTGCAACCGTCTGGCATTTCTTAAACCCGCAGATTAACTCGGGCTTGTCCGGGTTTGGTCGGAACAGAAGCAGAAGCAGAAGTAGGAGCAGAAGCAGCGCGGTTTTTGGCCTCGTCAAGTCAAATTGCAAATTGCATATTCAAATGCGCGAGGCTTTTTCTAGTCTGCGGCTGTCTCTTGTACAAATAGCAAAGATTTGCGCATGCAGCGCAAAAATAAATGCAAATGGAAAATGCTTGACAGGCGCAGCGCAAATGTTTTGGTCCTAAATTGAAATTAAATTCGCCTGCTCGACAATCCCACAGGGTAACGTGACACAAACTTATACACATGTCTCATATCTCAGATCTGACCCCAAAAATACAAAATGCATGCAAATGTCTTTGCTCTTTTTCTGTTAGCGGCTAAGAAAGCATAAAAGCAAGTCACCCCAAAAAAAAACAAGTAAGAGAAGAGAAGAAAAGAAAAGAGATGATAGGAAAGCCGACAGCCCAACATTGCCGAGAGCGTCCAACAGACAGAAGACACTAATGCTGATATGACTTCATCTTCAAAAGACGACATGCCAGCAGTATCTGAGGAGACTGAGGTGCAGATGCAACTGCAACTGCAACTGCGGGGCATGCTGCTTCGAAGATTGCGCAATATGTGGGCGCAATTTGTGTACTTGCTGCATAGAGTGTACGCTAATGATTCTACTCATTTCGTTGCTCCCAGTCAATTTAATATGCTCCATGCAACCACGACAACGACAACAACAGTAACAGCAACCATGACAGGGACAAGGATAACAACGTCGACAAGCCAAGAAGAAGATGAAGATGAAGAAGAAGAAGGCAGCTAGGCCAGAAGTAAAAGGTAGTGACAGTTCCAGTTTGAGTTCCAGTTTTCGATGCTGCTATGCAGCTGAAGTCAAGTCGACTCAACTAGACTCGACTCGAGTCGACTCGACTCGACTCGTGGCCTGCCATCCACTGATGATGTTTATTATTAACCAGATGACAACTTAAGAATGTCATTAAATTCTCATACTGCACACAAAAGCTGCATGTGCTTCATGGCGAAAGAATTGCCACGAGGATTTTAGGGACAATTTAAGTAGCACGGATTTAGAGACAGCATCAGCGCCCGCAAAACTGCAACAACAAATGACAACAACAACAACAACAGCAACAGCAGCAGCAGCAGTCAGAACAACGCTGACAACATGAAGAAACATGAAGATGGAGCCCACTAACATCTACAACAGCAACGAGAACATCAACGACAACTAAGAGAATAAGAGCGACCACAGGGAACAGGATGCAGCCTCCTGCATGTGGAATAGCAAGCAGTTGTCCTTGTCTCGCTCTCTCCACTCCCCACTCCCAATCTTCTCACCCACTTGATTCGTGTTTCGGCTCGAAAGGAAAAAACTAACTTGCAAACGAAAAGCAAAGAAAAAAAATATGAAAATAAAGAAGTAGAAAAAAACAAGAAATTGCTTGCACCAAGCTGAGAAAGAAAGAAGAGAAAAAAAGAATCCCCTATTGCTGCAGGATTCTCTATTTTTTTCAGCTTTTATTTTCTTCATGCTGCAAGTTTTTCTAAGCGTATTCCTTACGACATGTGCAACGCATTCGCATTCAAAAAGTCTATTTCCCGTGCAATTGCAACAATGCTGTGCGGCTGTAATTGCATGTGTTTGTCTGTGTATATGTCTGTGTGTGTGTGTGTGTGTGTGTGTGTATGTGTAGGTGCTACTGAACATGTCCCAGCAACATCATCTCCCTTCTGTGGCATGCCTTTGGGCGCCAAAAGAAAACAAATGAGTGGCGGCTGAAGACTGCAAATGTGGAATGAATGAGGTGCCAGCAGAGCTGGGGGCTTATTTAGTATGCAGGTTTGTAAGCGACATCAACTAACCGAAATTACACACACTTACATACATATGCACACACTCACACTCACTCACACACACTCGCTTAGTCACACCTACGAGATACGAGTACATTTACTATGGACTTTGATGTTTTTAAAGCTTCAAAATTAGACATTTAAAACAGTTAAATTTTGTAATGCAAATTTTTAATTTATTAACATTAAGTTTGGTAATTTCAATAATGTTCAGTTATGTGTATGATATTTAAGGGGGTATTTGTGTCAAAAAAGGGTTAGCTCAATTTAAATATACACAAATATGATTAGATATTCCGAATTAATTACAATTCACTTTCTTCAAGTTTTACCAAAACAAAAAATATATATAAAATCTGTAATTATAAAAGTATTAAATTCAGCAACACTAGATTAATTACTTTAATACATATAAACCATTATTAGAGGGGCAATCCAGAAAGAATTATTACATATTAAAATTCAAGTAAATATACATTTAAATAAAAAACTTTTTAAGATGAACTTAATCAGAATTTTATTATAATAGATTTCTTATTATAAGTAGTTGACAAGAGCAAAAAAAACTACGATTGAAGAAAGTTGTTAGAAAATAAATAATATTGTAAATATAGTCAATACAAATAAAAGCAAATTATTCAAGAGATAAAGGGAATGTGGGGAATAGAATAAATGGTTTATTTCTATTATTCGCATCAAGGGAAATGTAAAATTCATAAGGATAAGGTAAATGCTGACAGCAACTTGCGGAATAAACAAACACATTTTATAATGGGAAATGGTCAGGATGGATCAAAGGATGTGGCTACAGTTTCCACAGACATTGTAAGTAGTTGTTGTTGTTGCTGTTGGTGTTGCTGTTGCTGATGTTGCAGGAGTCGAACGACAGTCCTATTTGCTTATGCGATAAGCATAAGTCGGCAATTGCAATCGCCCAACGCATGTCAAACGCAAACGCAAACGCAATGCAAGCGCAAACCAAAGCGAGAGAAGGTCCTGTCACAGGACTGCCACATATCGAACGCTTATTGACGACAGGCAACAAAGTAAATGCGAGACAGCGGGCATTTATATTAGACATTAAAAGGAAACGCATTCGGCATTTGAAATGCCCAACATGTCGCACAGCAGGATCAAAAGCAAGAACGGAAGCTGGAAGATGAAAACGGGAAACTGAAGCAGGAATAGAAGCTGTAACTGAAGTCAGATAGCCGAGCGACTGCTGGCATTGTTGATAGCGCATAAGCATATTTTATTATAAAATGCAGATTGCAAAAATACATACTCCCTCCGACTCGCTTGCAGCTCAGCAAACTTCAGCTTCTGTTTTGTGCCAAGGCTTTTTCTTGGGTATTTGTAGACGATTATTTATTCATTCATATTGATTAGTTGCGGACGACGCATCGGATTGTTAACCACGCCCAGGGCCAACGACACTTTCCGGTGTTGTTACCGCAGCAATTGCCAATGTAATTGAAAGCACACACACAGAAACACACAACATACACAGGTAGAAACTCAGGTTGAGAGACAGACACAAGCACTTGAAGATAAATGCCTGTAGATGCCTTAAGGCAACGGTAATGGCCGTGTTTTTGTTTTTTTTTTCTCTGTTCGCACCGCGATTTTCATTTTATTACGTAAAGAATTTTCTTCTTTTTTTCCATTTCACACATGATTTCTGATTGCCAGCCTAATGCGCCAGACAACAACAACGTCGACGTCGACGACGTCGAAGCTCAATGAAAGCGAAACGCTCGACAAATGCGAGCAACCAGATAAACGAAAGTGAAAGCAACAAAAAAAAAACGAAACGAAATGAAAAAATTGCATGTAATGAATAAATTTTGAGTCAAGCAGGTTGGGGCTGAGGTCAGGGGCCAAAGAGGGATGGGTGGGGGTGGGGCAAACGCGGTGAAAATGAGCCTGGAAAATCGTGTAATGGAATTGCTGTTGCGTTGAATTTTTCAATTTCATTCAATTTACAGTCAACGGCGTTGATGCCACCACAGCACACATTGGATATATAGTATGTATATATTTCTCAAATGCTTGTGGTCTAAGGAGGCGGCAGCATGGAAGAGGGGAAAGGGGGAGAGGAGGCGTGGCAACTCAAAGTTTTAGCGGAAATGTAGCAATTTGTATGCTGCGCCTAAACGAATTTTAACGATATGTGAAATGATATTCGACTTGGGCACTGATCAAAAATGCTTTCGTATTGTGGATATGGAGTCCCCTCCCCCCTCCCACCATCCCTTCACCACTGACTTACACATATGTGTTTGCAAATGTGTGTGTGACTGTGGTTCTATACGTAATTTCACCTTTCGGCAAATTGCCGCCAGAAAGCTCATTAAAAAGTCAACGTATGACGTCGGGGCTCTTAAACTTGTAATGCCATAAAGGTTGTGGGTGTAATAGAGGGGACAACGGGGGAAACGTGACTGCAAATATGCATTGCCATTGGCTGAATATGGCCGGCCAATTCACACAACACACTCTGGCAACGCTGGCATGACAGCCACAAACAAGCTGGCAGCTCAAATGGGCTTAAGACGAGCACAAGGACGAGCTCAGGTGCGGGACGAATGTTGCGGCATGTTGCCCATGGTCACAGCAGCAAGTGGAGGGACAACAGGAGGAGCAACTGAAGGGACAACTGAAGGGACAACTAAAGGTGTAACAGCGGCGTCAACTTTGTTTTTGCTTTGAGTTTTCGCCACAAACTGCAAAGTGTCAACAACTTGTAATCACCCGTAGAAGCAGCTGACGGTGGCATGAGAGATAGGGGCGTCTATGGGAGGGTGGGGGAGGCGTGTCTCTAGCAGCCGCCTACACTTGGTCACATTTTAACACCTGCTCGTTATCAAGTTTTGCTGGTTCGGCAAAAACAAAAAACAGCTGCATACCAAAAATATGATGAAAAAAAAAGGTACGAGTCGAAGCACCAAAAACTTTGCTCTCTTCCTACACATTTCTATATATAGGTATATATATAATATATATAATTTTTTGTACTTGTTGGCTTTGGCCCAAGCCTGTCAGTCGAGTCCAGAATTATGTCAAAGTTGTGGCACACGAAAAATGAGCTGAAACAGAAGCTGAGGTAAAGGGCAGACGAACGAACGCCAGGTAAAAACTGCATAAAACAAATGCCATAAACTTGCAACTTGCAACATCGGTCGGTGGCTCATTAGTGTTGTCCGCTTTTTGGGTGCGCTGAAGGCAAAACGTTGCAACTCTGTCATCGGCCTGTGGCTAAACCTCAACGCACATATGTTGTTGACACTTTTGGCCAACAACATGGCCAAAATTTCAACATTGCTACAGATGAGGACACCAAATGGCTGTCAATACTCGTCGGTCCATTCATTTCATTCAGCCCGAGTTGAGAGTTCAAAGCGAACTGATTAGGCGTTAGTTGGCAGTTTTAGTTTTGATTAAAAATACATTTAGAAGTGATTGATCTGTATAGTAAACGATTTAAACATGATTTCAACAAATTAAAAGTGATGCATGAATTATATTTTGAATATTTCTTCTGAGTTTTTAAAATTAATTAAATTTATGCATGTTTAAGAATTTGTTACTTTAAATTGTTATTTGAAATTTTTTGATATCAATACAATTATTTTAAATATAGATCATAATGTATTTATTTAATTTAAAATAAAATGATTGTATTCTTATTATTTTTATCTGCATAGATACAACGGATTAAAATCTTTACCTTAACCGAAACCGTAACCTTTAAGCGATGAAGACCGATTGAAATTTGTAACCGTAACTGAAACCGTAACCGAAAATTTTTTTCCCACTGTACCGAAACACGTTAACCGAAGCTCTTTAAACTGAAATAACCGTTTAGTAACCGATTCATTTATAAGGGTTAATTTCGGTTCTGGCCGTCGCAGCTACTGAGCAATTTTGTCAACTTTGAACTGCCATAACTTTATCAAAAGTCAATCAATTTCCATGCGCAATGTAAATTTGATCACGATTTTACCTCTAAATTCGATCTGCATTTAAATTTTGTTCATTTAGAAAATTTTGAAAATTTCGAATTTTTTAGAAAAATGATAAGGGGTAACACTGTAAAATTTCTAAAAAATTCGAAATTTTTAATATTTTCAATATGAAAAAATTTAAATGCAAAACGAATTTAGAGGTAAAATTATGCTTAAATTTACATTGCGCATGGAAATTGATTGACTTTTGACAAAGTTATGGCTGTTCGAAGTTATTAAAAATGAGTAAAAGCAAAATATTCGAAATGTTTAAACCAAATTTATATGAGATCAAATTATAATAAAATAGACATTACACTGGATCATTCCAGTAACCAGATAACATTATTTTCCAGGCTATTAACAGCATTAGTTTTTTTTTATGTAAAACAATAAATAACGCATCTTATTTTTTTCATCCGAAAACCTTCATTTTTATTTTTTTGTGAGCCGAAACCATACCGGTATTTTTAAACCGAAACTTATAAAAAACCAATAACCCTTACGAAACCGATACTCCAAGATTTTGCATAACCAATTACCGAAAACCTTAATTAAAGCATAACCGCAACCGTAACTGAAACCGATATTCGTTTCGGTTTAATCCCTGATAGATATGAGTATAATTTTTAAAAAAATTTGCATTCCTTTTGAATTTTCAGCTCCAACCTAATAATAGTATAGTTACTGGACTGTTTTCAAAAGTACTTTAATTTTTGTTGTAAATAGAAGTTGTAAATTTCAGTCAACAATTTGCAAAAGAAAAGAATGTAAGAATGTTCTGGCATGGGGCAGAGATAAATTAATCTGCCTCCCACTCCACACGCAAGTGGTGTCCTTGCAAAACAGTGTAAGCCCAAAACTGTAAACTGAATGCTGAAAATGAAATGCGAAGAAGAAGAAAACGAAAAATGAAATCGAAATCGAATCGAATTTTATCTGTTTAGCATATTTGGCGGTGGCAGCAACAACAAAAGACACAAAACGACTACCAAGGGGATGCCCCAAACGAAAGGCATAAAACAATTTAGATTCAATGCAAAGGATATGCGTTTGGATATGGCGAAGGATGTTGTCGAAGGATATACTCATACAATATACTCGATACGATATGCATACGAGTACGATATCCAGAAATGGAGGCCGAATCGACGATAAATGTGCAAATTTCCTCAAGGATCGACTGATTAAATGCCTCTGAAAACATAAATTGCCACTGAAAAACAACATTAGCCGAGGGACGTTGTGCCACTCAAACCCCGAAGCTACCCCACAAAACAAAAGCCGCCTTTGACCTTAATTTGAATAAATACTCTAACATACACGCAGAGATTAGGCGACTGCCAAAGTCATGAATCGTGGTTGGCGACTCGTGAATCGGGAATGAATGCTGGTTGTTGCCTTGACGGGAAGCTACTTCAAATCAAATATTATTACCATATTGCCCGTTGCCAGGCAGTTGTTGCCCTTCCACTTTGCCACTAATTACTTGGCACACAAAACGCAAATGTCGACTAAATAACAACACTACAAATATGTTACGCATACGCCGTGTGTTTGCCAATGCTGCAGCAATCGACACGAAATGTCTTCATAATAAACCAAAATAGAAAATGCAAACGGAATTGACGGAAAAAAATGAAAAAAATGAACAAAAACACGCCCAACTTAATCCCCCATCTTAATTTTTCTTCTCCTCCCCGTCCTCGTTTGTTGTCTGCTTTGATTAATGGGCACTTCAGGACATAGCCTTAGGTCAGGTCCCGGAATGGACAGACGTCAAATGTCGAACGCCTTCCTTGCTAGCAAATGCAGCAACTGATGAGCGCCGAGTTCAAAGTGTCGAAAAGTAAGCAATCACTGCGAATGTGACGCGTCCAGCGACAAGCACGCAATTTACTTATTACCCATTAATGGCCAAAACGACAACGAAAATGTAAACAACACAGAGACCAACACGACATCCCTTTAGTGGACAGTGTTAGAAAACGTGTTGGGCAATCGATCAAAGCCGAGGCGAGCAAACCATTGAGCTGACGAGGCCCAAAACCAAATCGGCCGCTTCATTAAACGCGTCTGAGGATGACAAATCATGTCGTTGACAATACAGTCAACAGTGGACAGTGAAGAGTCGACGGTCGACAGTCGACAGTCGACAGTCGACGCCGGTAGACAGTCAACAATGACGCAAGGACATTGAAATAAACCGTCGCCTTGTCTCACTTGTCTGGCTGACAAACTGCCTGACAGACTGACTGACGGAGCAGCTGCCCTGAAACGCAGTTAATAACTTTTTAAATGCGTCACTCGAGTGTGCAAACCCAAGACGAATTTCTAGTCACAATCTCATGCATAACCAAGTCATCCAGCAATGTTTCGGACTCACGCAAATATAATTAAACTCTGGCCAAACGCACGCCAAATAAAATTAGTAGATATAATGAATGGTCTAAGAGATACCCTGTTCACTGCACCAAACAAAGATCGCTACTATTTCTCTGTATACTAAGCTCAAAATATATTTTCAAATACTGAGATTAATTTAATAAAGGCGCAAAATAGTTTGGAGAATTATATGATATTTAAGAACATAGTTAATACAAGGGTTAATTTACAAAATTAAAAGTTCGTCAAATAAACATAACATTTTTTTATAAATCAAGTTTTTTGTGCCTTGGATTGCAGATTTAAATAATTCACTATCTCTCGTATTCCTTCCTCTCTATGTTGCCAATATTCATAAAGCTTTAATAATACCCTTTGAGCTTATTTTATATTTATAGGGTGTATAAAAACATTGCACGCCAACTCTTCCCTAACGTGGCAGTCGACTTCCGGAGACCGCAGACGACAACCGGGCGGAGTCGACTTTCATTGTTTGAGTCTAATGATATTAGCTGCAAAATTAGATTTGTTGTCAACTAATAAATGATATTTACCAATAGTCTGATACAGTTAATATAAGTGCATATAAATTATCTTTGCAAACTTTTCTAATTAAGTTATATATTCCAAGATATTAGAAACTAATATTTACTTTGTGAACATTTAAAGCCAGTGTCATTCGATTAAAAGGGACTTCAAGTTCCTTGATCCTTGTGTATTTCTTAAATGAGTCAACAATTGTCGTCCTACCTGACGACTCGAACTAACCAGCAATTTTGCGCTTAAGTGCATTTTCAAATACTTTGCGGGTCATGCAGATTTGACCATTCAGATTTGACCTGCTGCAATCGAAGGCGGCCAGAATTATGCAATTAAAAATTTGTGGCTCCGCTGAAGTGATGTCATAAATATCAATGGGTAAACATAACTAAAGCTATGGCATTTTCCTGTTGAAAAAAAGTCTTGGCACGAAACTGGCAACTCAACCACCAGCGAAGCCTTCAAGAAATATCAAACTAAGGCGACATTGTACACACACGACGGACATGGAAGAAGGTAAGAGTAATATATAGAAGAATGAGAAAGTGCTAAGAAAGTTGACTTGCGAGTGCATTGAACTGAGTTGAAGTGCAGTGTGGAGAGGCGTTGAAAACTTTAAGAAATGGAAAACCTTAATCATTGGCCAGGAGAAAACAAATGCTGCTTATCATTATGTTTTATGAACTTTTGCTGGCGCAATGTGTTTGAAATGGCCATGAGAAACCATTCAAGCAAATAGCACAAGGCACAGAAAAATACAAAAAAGAGTCCGCCAAATTGTGGCGCGTTTTTCCATTGCGTAGGCTTTAAAAAGGCACACAAAAAAAAATAGAAGAAAAGAAGAACTTGAAGTTGCCACAGTCTCCGTCTCATTGGAGGCACACGAGTTTAAGCAAATTGCCATAATGAACCCTTTTTTTTGTCTCTTCCAATGGCTGGCTGACTTGACGCCTTGCCAATTTGATGTAGGCATGCCAGCAATGCGCTTGCCAAGGAAACGTAGCCAGAAAGAACACAAACATAAAGTGGAGGGCGTGGCACGAGGGGACAACGAAGGGTTTCAGCCTTGATGCGTTTGCCTTTTCGGCGTTAAAATGAAATCTATAAAAATAAGTGTGGCATGTTCTACGCCTCTTTCCTTCTTTTTTACTTGCTCTTCATTTCTTTGCCTGGCTCAAGCTGTTGTGGGTCTGTTGGTGTATATCTGTTGGTGTGGGAGGAGGATTGAATGTTTTTTGGGGCCAACTGCCTGCCAGCCTCGGCATTTAACCAGCTCACTTTTGGGTTATTAAATGATGAAGCAGTTTGCCGTTAATGACTGCCAAAATGGCAATGGCGACGCTTGCCTGGCAGCTCTTGTGTCGAGGGGTAACTGGAGACAAGTTCAGTGGATGGGTCGACCAGCTCTTGCCATGTTTGGGTTTTGGGCTTGAGTTTATTGAGCCTCTAAAACGTTACCAGCTTCGGCAGTAAAGCGACCTCGTTGTTGTCCTCGTCTTCGACCACGACGGTCGTCTGTGTCTCAACTTGCTCGCTTGCCATGTCAGTTTGTTTAATGAGGGTAAAATTAGCGCTGTCTCAAGCTTATTAGCCCCACTTGAGACTTTGGTTAATGCTAGTCACTTTATGGCTTGGCTTCACTTTGACTCGGTCTCAATTTAAAGCGACTTAATTGTTTTGATTTATCTCTGCCATTGGCCGCTGGATGCTTCAACTATCGACGGTCGCATAATGCAAAGAAATTGATTTTGATTTTGATTTTGACTATGACTTTGACTCGGCCTGCCTTCTAATTGCCATTAATGAAACGGATCAAGAGCGCCTCTCAGGATTAATGGAATAACTAAGAAGTTTTCAAGTGAACATTATTTGCATTCGATAAGCGTTGGCAATCAATTTCTGCTACTCGAGGCGACTTTGTTATGGTAACGACAATTGCAGAGCCAAAGGGTAACTATGTATACATCAGAGGGAGTTACAGGTCTCAGCAAATCAAGGTAATGACGTGCACTTTTATTTGCGTGTGTCATAAGGGTCAAACATTTGCTTTGCATTGCGCATACGCCCGAGGAGCCGAGGCACGCAAATAACGAATGTGCTTAATTTCTTAGCATACTTTTCGGGGGCTCTTTGGCACTAGAAATCAAATGCGAGCCTCTGCCTAATGGCAATTCAGTTGTGGTGCCACCACCCGCTTTATATGCAAATAAAACTGAGGACGAAGGCGCCACTTGACCATTCGGTGGCGACTTGCCAGCGCGTGCTGTGATTCCTCACGCGACTCTCACTCGGACTCCGATTCCAGTTCCGACTACCGGAGGTGTGTTTGTGAGACTGAAAATGGGTGAAAGGCTGAGCTGATGAATAGAAGAGTGAGAAAGAAAGTAGATGAATGGGTGGGTGGGGTGAGTGGAGCAGTTTTCGCATGTAATAATAATTCCGTAAGGGCTTCTCATATACACTGTGGATGATTGTTGTGGCAGGTGACTTTGTGACTTTGTTGCCTTTGCTGCTTAATAAGAAACTTACGTCACGCAATATAATTAAGATAAACATAATTATAGTTTGCTGTTGGTTTTTTCCATCTTGTGCGACTTTCATTTCTAATTTTTAATGGAAGCGTTGTAAAAGTTATGTTGGTCGCAATAATAACGTATTCCGACGGAGTTGTTGCTTTTACTCAAGTGTGCCCATTTAATGGTATATAAAAATATTTAAATTTATAACAATCTGAAATTCAACTCTGTAGCTTTAAAGATTTTAATGCTTGTAATAAGGGCAAATAAAATATTGACATTGTGTTTATGAATTAATGCATATCTGGACTATATCCTTTATTCGCATAATAATAAAATATTCAAAGTAATATTTTCTGTATAAACACATTAAATCGATTTATATTAGTAAAGAGGAATTCAAACTCTTGCGCCAACATTGGCTTATCGGTAATTTTCGATATTTCATCGAATCTCGAAAATGTGGAGCAAATTCGTTAGGTGTGGAGTAATCATCGAAAGTCCTAACAAACTTAGCCAAGACACAAGCAGACAGAAATGTCCTTCGCACAATGTTTCTATTCGTTCAGTTTGATAAATCGATAGGGAATCTTTGTTATACTTCGTTAAGCGATGCTCACAACCTAAGCGAAGTTACAATTCCGAATTGTAGCCAATATTCGTATCCTGGTGAGCTTTGGTGCGTAAACTCGCTAGAAAGCTCCAAGCTCAAAAGTTAAACTTAAACTTGTTTCAGTTTCTGCAATGGTTGTATGACTTGCTGTGGCAGCCATTTTGGGTTGCTGTCCTAACTGTGTTACAGTTGGGATGTTACTCATAACACGCGCAGTGCATTCTAAACTGTAGTGTATAATTGAATTTAAAAATACAAAATACAATGACTATTGTACAATAAGCAAAATAGCATGTCAGAAGCGTAAATACAATCAAAAAACCATTTATCAGAAATGTCATTTTGTTTAATTAGCAAAAAAATGTGTTCTCAGACAAATCGTTTAACGACAAATGTGATTAATTAATTGGACGCTCTCTATCGAATATTTCGCATGCCGAATTTCAATTAAAGAAGTGTCATTAATAATACGTATGGGACCGGTAAGAATATACAAAAATACAACTCACCTAAATAAAAAATTCCAATAATCAGGGTTAACGGTTTCAGCATGTTGTCATCAGTTGTTGAACAAATGAAACCCAAAAAACTTCCAGCAGGCCTTTTAGCTGCAAATAAAGAGAAAAAAAATATGGTAAAATTCGCGAATTTCATTAACTGAATTGACATTAAAATAACACCATCAACTGATGTGCCTTTTAAAGGGAATTCATAGTATATATCTGTTTAAATTCACATATGAAAGTGCAAGGGATAAATATAAGTATATCAGGTTTGTTAGGTGCGTATACGTAATAAAGTAAATTTGAGATGAGTATCCTTCTATTTGATTAATGAAATGTAGTCAAATAAGTTGATGATAGGTTGGAAAAAAACTGCTCGATCATGGATTGACAACGAGTCATTTTAAAGTCAATTGAAAAATCGTGATTTGTCAAAACTATGCAAATTTGTAGCATGCAAATGCAAATATTGAACAAATATTTATTTCGAGCAAATGAAGTCGCTTATGCATATCATAAATTAATAATCGATTTAAAATTGAAATAAAACAAAATAAATCTATCAAACTCATAGTAAAGAATAAATTATAAATAATAAATTCGTCGATTAACGACGGATATTTGCCTGAGGAATGGATAGCGGTAATGGATAGCTTTTACTGTATTTGTAATTACGCAAATTGCCTGGCAAAATTATGAAATCTTTTATTAACAATTTGTAAGAATTAAAGCGCTAAATTATTTCCAATTTTGAATTATAATATACAAATGTTTATAATATATGCATAGATTTCTATATTCTCACGGGGAATTCATTAGCATTGTTGTTGCTATAATTAATGGGCTGCTTAATTGATTTAAAATCTTTAAATCCTGTTAACCATGCAAATATTATTAACGAATGCAAAAGAAATGCAAAAATTAAAACAGAAATCGAAATTGCATGATAACATGACAGCTAACGAAATGTGCATTGAACGTATCCATTACAGCTATGATTAATGCACATTTATAATTTCCGCCCTAATTGCAATTATCGTACTTTTTTTTTTCCAACACACACGGCGGTGCACAGATGAGGTGAATTTAATTAATATATCCTGTAAACCCAAATGTGTGAAACGAGGGTATCGACTACAGATTTATTGTGTATCAATTTATACATTACTCGAATGAATTTTACCTCTCTATGACATTCAACTTTTTAGATATTTGTTTATAATCATGTAATTTTCACCTTTGTACAGAGTATAGTTGAAATGAGTATTTTAAGAATTCTCTCTGTTTCTTTAAAAGCTGAGATTTTTTAGGTGTGTGAGTAATTCCACACGGCTTCATTAATTTTGCAGAATTTCACCTGGTTGAGCACTCCTCACCCGTCTGCATACCCAATGAGGTTGGCTATAATAACAAGCCATTTATCTTGCCTTTTAGCACATTTACAACCAGCTCAACTCTAAACAACTTAATGCTTAACTCTTTCCTCCAACTTTCTTCTGCCAACTCTTTGGGACAGCTTTATTGTTGTTGCACAATAGAATCCGACAGCAAATATATATATATTATATAATACAACATTCAAGTGATTAAGAGCATAACATTGACGTCTCATAAATTTGCATTTTGAACTTGTAGTCGTAAGAAGAAGTTGCTGCAGGCTCAACAATGGACACAACTTTAATAAGCAGCTTGTTTTTTCTGTGTGTCTGCCACAGACAGTAATAAATAATTTTAACAACAAATTTAAATGAACAATAACAACAAGTATACGAACTGTGGCCACATGCCACAAGTGGAACAAAAATCCAGCAGCGAGACCAACGAAAAATACAAAGACAAAAAGGACACAGAAGAGAACAGAAGAGGACAATAGAACGACAACTTCAGGCTGTGCGTGTGCAGACAGGCGAGGCAATTGAATTGGCCTGCAGGTAAAAATCATAACACGGACTGCAAATCACAGTGGTAGCAAGCAAAAAAAAATAGATATATACATATATATTAAGTAAAAAGTGTGAAATAAATAGTATATTCTTAAAATAAAAATAGTAAAATTATTAGTTATTGATAATAGTTAATGTTTATATTCAGATTATTTCATACCACTGTGCAGCAATCAAAAGTGTCAGTGTCTAAGTGGCCCAAAAGGCATAAATTGTTACTTAAGCATTCAAAGCAAGCCGTAAACTCTATGCGCATATATCTATATATACATTCTAATATAATATATGTATATATATGTATATATAGACAGACTGTTACACACATGTTAAACACTGCGTTGTGCGTTCGACCTCATTGAATTATCACGCTCGGTTTGCATTTCGGTTTTTGCCAAAATTCAAATGAGCTCAAATTGATTTGAAATTGTCCTTGCATGAATGCCTGCCATGCGAGTGTATGAATATATATATATATTTAAATATATGTATTTATCTGTTTGTGTGTGTTTTGTGTGCTTGTGTGTTTGTTCAATCAAACCGAAATGCATTTATGAAAGCAGCGAAAATTAAATTATTTGTAAACGGCAGCTAATGCACTAACTATGTAAGCTGGCAATTAAAATAAAAACTGCTCAAAGTTGTTGTTTTTGTGGAGAGTGTCAGCATTCCTGACTGATAGTAGAGCAAGCATTTCCATTTATCTGTCTATCTGCCTGGCCCATACGATGAGCAGTTAACTATTTCGGTTCAATTTGCGGTTCTATTACCAAACCCATTGTCACACGCTCAGTCTCCAGCAATTCTGTGACTTGGCTGCAAGTTTAGTTGTCAGCGTCAGCGTCAGCGACAGAACGAAAGATAGACAGCAGGGGGACATGACGGAGGAGTCACGCATTGACCACATATGTATGTATACTCACACCAACATAGATATGTGTCCGCTGTGACCAAAGGCATCATTGGCTCTCTCACGTTGCCAGTTGTCTGAAAATACGCCCCCAATCCCTTTCCAAATAGCAATTTCGAATGGCTGCTGGGTTGGAAAGGAGGCAGAGAGCTGGTTGGGGAATCGTGATAAACTCGAAACACAGAACGCATTACGTCCAACGTCACACAGTCGCTACGTGCAGAGTCCACATCTAGTGGAAATGCAAAAGTAGTCAGCAAAAAAACAAGAAAATACAGAAAAGAACAAGTAAGATCGATATAGTTGATATCCTAACTATAAAATACCCGTTATGCAATTTAAATATATGTTATTTATTTATTATCTACCTACAATTTAAAACAGCTTCCGATCCTTGAGCGATTAAGTGAAATATATTATATTAATAAAGGGGATGCCATACCTAACATAGCAGAGAAATAAGTTTCTATCCTAAATACTGAGGAGTTTATTTTGGCTCGTGCCAAAATTTTAAAAACACATGAATGTCCGCCAAAATTGGAAGACTGTAGCTCTTAAAATCGCTGAAATACAGATGTTTACAAATGTTATAAATTTGATCAGCTTAGAGTTCATAGGAATCTGTGTTTAAAGTTCGGCTGCTCACGGAAAACTATGTGTTCAGACGGAAGAAAGCATGGACTTGGCTATTGATGCTGATCCAGAATATATACCCTTAATCCTCTTCTCTCTGTTGATTACTTTGCAACAAATACAACATACCCTTGTACACTCCAAGTAAGGAAGTGCGCTCTTCTTTTTGGTATGAATGCAAGTATGAGTAAAAGCTCGAGTGCCAGTTCGAGTATTTGATGTTGTTGTGGGTATGTTGAGGACGTGGAACAGTACTCGTCGACTGTCGAGATGGGTCTGGTTCGGTTTCGGTGTGGTTAGGGAAGCGTCTTCTGATGGCACACTCGCAATGTTTCCAAATCATCTCAAGCATTTAAATTCGACATTAATTGGATTAAGTCTGCAGTTTGCATTGGCAAAGGCAATAGCAAAAGCAAAGGGCGAGACGAGTACTCACATTTATTCGTTTTGCATAATTGCCATAGTTTCGTATTAAATTATGAAATAACTGAGTACATATCTCAAATGAAATTTGATTTATTTCTTGGACTCCAGCAGTAATTCATTAAAATTCCAAATAAACTGAAGTGCTTTCACATAAAATGTGTTCAACAGTGTGAAAAAATTGTGGCAATAAATGTGAATTTGAATCTTTCTGTAACCCTTTTCATTTTTGGGCCAAACTCATATTCGATCCTGGATTAATAAACCCAGTTGTCGAAATCAAATGGAATTTCTTCATTATTTAATTTGTTGTTGCTTTTCGACTATGCAAATCGAATGCGTGCAATTTTCATTTACCCAAAAGCATTTTGGGTTTGCATTTGGCATGCGAAAGGTTTGGCCTCAGTTTCAGGAAAAGCGGCAGAATCAGGGCAACAACTTGTGTGTTGTGGCGAAAATTAGCTTGCCACAGAAGCACAGCCTGTTGTAATCTGCTCATATGTGTGAGTTTGTGTATTTCTGAAATAGCATCACGTAAACAACAGGGCGTATGATCAACCACCTCACTGCTCTTTGCCCTTCGAACAACTGTCAGAAAGTTTACAACTTCTTTTCTTGTTTCTTCTTCTTTTTTTTTGGTGTTTTTCGACACGCTCCTTTGCTGGGTTGATTCGATTAAAACGTCAACAGTGGCAGTAGCAACAATAACAACAACAACAGCAACAACAACAAAGGCCAGGAAAAACAATTCACAGACGCCCCCAATTCAACTTTATTATCATAGAATGAATATGAGCGTGTATTGGTGTGAGTATGTGTGTGCTAGTGTGTGTGAATGTGTGTTAGTGTGTGTATCTGCTCGTTACACTGTTGGTGGCCTTGTCATATCCATCTCGATGCCACGCAAAGTTGTCACACCACATTTTATTTTACTTGTATTTTGCCATCATTTGCCGCATGTTGTTTTCGTTGTCTTTCTGTCGTTTTTCAACGCACTGTTAGGCAGCATCTCCCTCTTCCTACCCCACCAAACACTCACCCCTCTCCCTAGGCAGTTATGTATATGACAGCCTTTTTGACATTTTGTCAGAGGCCGCAGGGCAAAGGTTGTCACAGGGCAGGGATAGGGACAGGGACAGGGCAGGACAATGTCCTCCATCCTGTCATGTCGTTTGATCTTTTATTGCGTTTGTTTTACGATCCGCAGTAAATCCCCTTTAAATTGCAAATTCTTTATGTTCGAATTTTCGGCTTCCTCTCTATTGCATCTCATCCCCTTCATTTACACACATTCTATGTGCGTGTGGGAGTGTGTGTGTGTGTGTGTGTGTGTGTGTCACTCTTACTTGACTTTTCCTTTCGTATTTGTATTTATTTGTGCATTTTTCTTGAATTTTGTATTACATTTCTGTTTTGTTTTGTTTTGTTTTCTTTATGTTGAGTGTGTTCCTTGCTGAAAGTGAAAGAATTTTACTTTTCAGCATTTTTTCACCCTATCAGAGTATATTTTACACCTACCACGCCCACATTATGCCCCGAGACATACGCCCTTATGGGCATGCGTTGTCATTGAAGAGTTTGTCACACTGACGAATGCGTGATAAAAATTTATTGAATCGAAAACAATAAATATTTGATTTGATTCATTTCGGTCGTCGACACACCGTCTTTGTGTGTGTGTAACTGAGTGTGTGAACATGTGTGTGTGTTTGTGTGTTCATCATTGATTTCAATTGATTTCGTGCCGTGTCCTCCGATGTAATTGAAAGACAACAATTTTGGTATGTTTTGTCTCTTGTTATTAACAAAAAATATAATTTTTAACAAATGATTAATTTATGAGAAAGCCATGAACAAAGGGGAGAAATGCCACTTTAATAAATGATTAAATATATACAGGGGAAATTTATTAAAAGATTCCCTACTGCTTGGAGGCCCTTTGCAAATTAATCCTTGTCGTTAGCTTCATTTACAGCTCATAAACGAAGCGCTGGGGAAGTAAAAGAAAAGGATGTGAAAATGCCTCAGCGACAGGCAGAATGCGGAAGGCCGGAGAAATCCCTGACATTTTGACGCCCATTACAACTGCAAATGAACCCGTAAACCCATTTAAGCAATGCCCGAAACACGAAAACTTGCGCGACAACTCCGATGAACTCGACCGTCCAGCCTTTCTGATTATTGCTCAACACTTGAAAACTTTTTTCCAAAGGGAAGGGGATGGTGGGGGTTGTAGGCGCAAGGAAAATGGGGAAGCGAGCTTAATTTGCCACGGCTTACTTATTACACTGATAAAAACAAATGTTCTAAAATCAAGATTTAAGTCTCAGAACTAAGAATTTTGGTCAAAAAATGCGTCGAGAACATAAAATTTGTAAAATTAGAAAACACATCTTAATTCTAAGAAAATTTAAAATAAGAATAAGTTTTTGATCTTAGACCAAACAGTCTTAAATTTTCAAAACAAATATAAAAATTAGATAGTTATTTTTTAAACTTTATACTTTTTTTCTATATACATACATATAAGCTTTTATTGAATTTATTTTCTTTTTATTAATAAATATTCCGATTATAATATGTCTTTTCCTTGGCTAGATGCGGGTGTTTTTAGCTTAATATCCTTGCAGGGAATAAAACCTTAACCGAAACCGTAGCTTTTAACCGGTGAAAACCGATTGAAATTTGTAACCGTAACTGAAACCGTAACCGAAAAAAATCTTTTCCGCTGTACCGAAACCTACAAACCGAAATAACCGTTTAGTAACCGATTCATTTATAATTGTTACTTACTGATAACTTTGAATTGTCATAACTTTGTCCAAACACAATCAATTTTCATGCGCCATGTAAATTTGAGCATGATTTTACCTCTTAATTCGTTTTGCATTTAAATTTTGTTAATTTTTAAAAAATTTTGAAAATCGAATTTTTTTGAAAATTTACAGTGTTACCCCTTTGTCTTTTTTGATTTTTTCGAAAAAATTCGAATTTTAAAAATGAACAAAATTTAAATGCAGAACGAATTTAAAAGTAAAATCATGCTCAAATTTACATTGCGCATCGAAATTGATTGAGTTATGACAAAGTTATGGCAGTTCGAAGTTATTAAAATTCAGTAAAATCAAAATATCCGAAATTTTCATTTCATTCATTTTCATTAAGTCTTTTTTCATGTAAATCAATGAGTAACGCTTCTTATTTTGGTTAACCGAAAACCTTAATTTTTTTTGTGAACCGAAACCATACCGCTATTTTTAAACCGAAACTTACAAAGAACCGATAACTTTTACGAATCCGATACTCCAAGATTATGCATAACCGATACCCGAAAACCTTAATTCGAGCATAACCGAACCCGTAACTGAAACCGATATTCGTTTCGGTTTTAAACCCTGATTCTTAGTATTAGTAATTTGGTCTTAAACTTTTTTTTTAAGGAAGATAATACTTAAGATGAATGTTCTTGATTTTAGAAGTTGTAATTTGTTTCCAGTGTACTTACTTTCACATGGCAAGAATACAGCACGAGGGGCAGAAAGGGGAGGCGTGGGAGGAGGCGTAACTTTGAATAACAGATAAAAATGTTACGTGCTTGGGCTGGTTCGCTTTCTGTTTCGCTTTCAGTGCCAAGTTGAATGAAGAAATATTTCTGTTATCGCAGTAAAAAGATGTTTCGTGCCCTGCGTGTTTTGTGTTTACCTTGTCCCATTGTTGTTGTTGTTGCTCGCTGACAGGCGATGTCAAAATAGCGATAGGCGAAACAAAGTCTTAAACAAAGCAACAACCTTGGCAAAGTGCACAAAACTCGAAACTCGATTTGCTTTAAAAAAAAACGCAACTGAAATGCCTTTGTACAGGACACAGGAGCTAAAAGAAAAGCGTATGCTGCTCAAAAGGAAACTGGATAATGTATAAGTACGCACAGTGTAAGAGCTTGTGTCCGGCATCGTCCACTCGGGCAACAAACAATAGCAAGATGAGATAGTCCCTGTGTACGTGGTGTGTGTGTCTGGTGTTTGTGTGTGTGTATGTGTGACAAAGGACTTTGCCTGATTTCCATGCGCATACCTACAGTAGCATTTGCCCTTTGTCTGGTAGCTTGCCCCCTTGTGGCAACCTTTGTGCCAACATCATCAACAAATCGTCAATAACACTTGACACTCGTTTCGGTTCCTTTTCGGTTCGGTATCACGCCCCCTTTTGGTTGCCCCAAGGTTGCCCAACCGCTGTGAACTTTTTAAGAAATTACATTTTTAGCCGCAGATAAACGTTAGGATGCCCAACAGTCTGTCAGTCCCCACTGTCTATCTGCGGATCTGTTGCTGGTTCTGTTGCCTCTGCTCTTTCGTTACTATTTCTCTTGCTTTTCTGTTGGTCTGTTGCTCTGTCGCCTGTCAACTTGCCACACGCATTGTGCTCAACCAACCGGGCAGCCATTGACGTGGAGATGGCAGCCATGGTTATCCGAAACCTGACCTAACATCCAACTCCGTGACGAGCCCAAGTAGTGTCAACATTCTTGGCCTTGATCAAATTTTGGGTCATGCCCTTTAAAATTGATAAGTTTCAGGCCAGGACAAAATCAACGTGCAAAGAATCAAATGAATATAAGTATATAAGTATCAAATCTAACAAGAAATCAAAATCAAAAATGTTGCTTAAGCAAAAGTTTCCTTTGCTTTTCTTTTATTTTATTTTCTCTTTCGTTTTTTTTTTTTTTTTTTTTTGTGTTTTGTTTTTACTTTAATTATTTGTTGCCATGTTGAGCTTTTCTTTCATTTCGGTTTGTCTGTTTCTTAAACTTGTCATGCTTTTGTTTGCTTTCCTGATTTTCCTGTTGGTTATTTTGTCCTGTCGTCAACAGGATTTCCATTCTACATTCTCACTGATTGTTGGGATACTCGTCGTACAACAATCCAAGCATGTTTGAAATTCTCCAAGCGTTTTTCATATATTTTTCACTTTTATTTTAGTCTGTGTGTGTGTGTGTGTGTGTTGCTGGTGGCTAAAATGAATGACTTGCTTGACTGGCTTTTGTATTTGTATTTGAAGTTGTGGATTGGGCACTTATTATCCTGCCATTGGCAAAAGCTACACCATGTACATACATACATACATATGTATGTTAATTTCAACTGCCCTTGCCCCTTAACACCGCTCCCCCTACCCTCCCCTCCACGCCTCACTCCAGACACTATGCAACCTCTTTGTCTGTGTCTCGATAGTGACACTCGTATCCGTGCAAAATGCAAAATACATTTGCATGCGTGCCTCTTGAACATTATGAATAATTCCGGTAAGGATTCCTTTTCTGCCATTTGCCATTTATTTCCATTCTCATTTCCATTGTCTGCTTTCTTTTCACCTGAGCATAAGTAGTTGTTGCTTGTTATGCGACTTGTTTTGTTCTTTCTTCTTCTTCTCCTTTTTCTTGTCTCGTTGTGCACACTTTCATTGTCATTGTAGTTGTAGTTGTAGTCGTTGTCATTGTTTCTCGTGAGCTCCAACATTTATTATGCAAAACGTGAAATAACAGAATCAGAGCAGAGCACAGAACAAACAATTCTGACAACCTACATTGACAAAAGTGTCCCCCTTTTCCCTCTTCACTACCCCTCTATCGCCGTTAACCCCTGTGATTAAACTAACCTAAGCGAGAGCGGAAAATATGCATTTTTCCTCATTTCCGCGACATTTGATTGCCGATGAACAGATGCTGATAAAAGCTATTTATGCACTTCACCGAACAACCTCCCCAACTCGACCCATTTGTCAGAGTTGAGCTCAATTTGAGAGCTTTGTGTTCCACACACACACACACACACACACTTATAGCGTCAAATTAATGGAGAGTCATTAAATCACACACAAAGACCAGAGACAAAATCGAATAGCGTGACCAATGCTCAATCACCCACTTGCCAAGTCTGTCACACAACAGCAAATATTGATGACATATGTACTAGCATATAGTCCAACTCCTAATCCTCTTCCTGCTCCCAGAATGATGATGACATGTGATTGGCCACTCAGGTACAACACCAGGCAACAACATTTTGACAGCAGCTACTTGAATACCTAATGAATAACATTGAGTGCTTGTATATTAATATACTTCCCTTTAGAGTATACTCTTAAGTATATATTATTATCGCTCTTGTTTATGAATGATTTGTCTAGTTGTAACCTTATAATCAAAATTATTAATAGCCTAGCGTGATTTGACCTTCGAATAAAGTATCAATTATGCTAGCTTATGATTTGAGCTCTGTAAACCCCATTATTAATTTGACTTAATGACTCTTTCACAACTACTATAATTAAATACGCATTAACTCAGCATATTTCGAAATAAAAATAAAATATTATTTGAAAATTTTATACTACATTAAGAACAACAAGACGAATTTGTGAAATACTTTTGTAGCCTAGTGTAATATATAAATGTAACAAGGCATAAAAAATTGAACTAAACTGATGAATATTCGTTTGATTAATTTATCAGCATCATTACTATCATCAAAAACAGTTTGCCTTAGTCTGCGAACAAATGGATTGTGAATTATTTTCCATCAAATAACACTCAATTATACTAAGTGACGCCAGGGCGACGATGATGACGTTGATGGCCAACAGGACAACGGGACAACAATTAATAATAATGCCCTTAGCTCCATTGTTGCCTATATGTGTGTGTGTGTATGTGTGTGTATGTGTGTGTCAAATGTCGCATGGATAATTGAAAATTAATTATGTTGACATATTTGGAAAGTGATTGTTAAGATGGCGTTGCTTTGTTGATGCCGCAACATATAATTTCGCAGTCAATCCCAACAGAGACCCCGAGAAACATGCCCCAGAAGCGGACCAGGCCAAATGCCAAATTGCCCGACTCAGTGGCACTTTAATAGACGCCTGTCATGTGCCCATTTGTTAAAAGGAGTCACGAGTCCTGATGTCGAGTTGCTGTCGCAATTCCAACCTTTAGGTCATTTTTATTAAGCCAGCACACGATAGAAAATATTTAGCTTTAATTAGCAAACATTTCAGGGACATTAAAGACTTGTTTTGATCTAAGTCTGTATATATTTCAATATGTTGATTCATTTGATGGACAAAGGCACGCTTGAGTTAATATTAACTTGAGCATTCCAGTTCAGCAATTTAATACAAAGGATGCAGTTTACAAATGCTAAATTGCACAACATCACAAAACGGAAGGATGCTAACCAAATGCTACGACCGCTTATTATGCTGTGTGTGAGGGTGAGTGTGTGTGTGTGTGGGAGTGTGTGAGTGAGCAAACATAGAGACGGAAATGTAAACGCACCAACTGCCAACTGGCAACAGCAACAACAAGAGTTACAACCATCAACCAACAAACAACAACAACAGCCAGCAAATACATTAAGACAAATGGCAGCAGCAGCCGCTGAAAAAGAATAAAAAGCTGGCAAGAAACATGGAATAGGCAAATGCAAAAGGCAAAATAATAATTTCTAAAGAGCTGAAGTAACGTTTGCATAAATAACACCAGTTTTGTTCTCGTTTTGTGTGCATACTAAATGCATTTTTGCTTTTAAGACAAAACGCATTAAAGCCAACCGCACATAGCCGCTAAGAACTAGAGCAAAGTGAAAGAAAATGGCAACATTAAAGTACGAAAAGTACGAGGGATGTCAAACGGTGAAAAAAAATGCTTGACTACTTTTCAGCGCAAGTTGAAAAAACACGCAACTGCAAGTGGAAACACAACTTTCGTTAGTTTTTCAACGCAGACACAAAATGTACATTTAAAAATTATACAAAATTTTATAAATTATACAAATTGATGTGGAAAGTTTTCATTATAGCCCAACATGACCTGTACTCAAAGCAGACAAACAACTAATCAAGCGTAGGATAAAATAAAAATAATAGAAAAGACAAGTCTTAATAACCCGTTTCATTTGTCTCGACTCTTAAAGCAGCGCATTTTGGCACAAACGCGAAAGTGTCACGCAAAGTTTGTTTTATTTCAGTGCACTGTGGAATTTAAGCCACAAACACATAGATAAGCGGGACACACACACACACACACACACACACACGTACAAGCAATGATACCCACTCGATCCGGATACGGATCCATGACGGTGACGCTATCAGGCGGAAGTGGCACATGTCACGCTCCAAGTTGCCTGCCAGCTCATTCAATTGCGAATGTGTTTGTGAATACAAAATGAAAAACTAAAATAAAATAAAAAGTAATAATGAAAAAGGAATTCACATCCGTTGGGGCATAACGCAGCAATTATGGTTGAATAGTTTTCAGTTTCAGTCGATGCTGTGTGTGTGTAAAATGCAAGTGCAATTAACTTTTATGATTACACTACGACACATTCTATAAATATTTAACAATAATTTACTACCTCGACCCAGGTCTGGCCAGAGAGGAGGCCAAAGGAAAGAACGACGCAATTATCGACTTGCTACTTTACGCATTATTTTCTGGGTGCGTTGGCACAGTAATAATTATGTGGGTTAAACGGTTCCCCAATGGCAAAGGCGTTATGTGTGCGCTACGAGAGGCAGCAAACTACACACACACTTACACACACACACACACACACACTGGTACTCAAAGTAGCTGGGATCCATGGCTTCCATGTTAGTGGCATGTTTTTAAAGTGTAATTCCATTTCAGGCTAGCCTGTGGCTCGTTTCCCTTGTCCCTTATCCCTTGTCCTTTGTCTCTTGTCTGTTGTCACTATGTAGGCGCTGGCTGTCAGTCAACGAGTCACTGACTATCTGGCTATCTGACGTCATCAGTAGATTGCGTGTAAAAGGGTTAAGTGTCTGCTGTCTCTTCTTCTATTTTATGTTCACTTTTCATTAGTAAACAAAAATCAATAAGCGACCGACGAACGACCAAAGTGAAAGACAATACAAAATATTTGAAATAATGAAACCACTTAGGCTAAGTTTCTTGGCAGAATTAATTGTTTCATCCATGTGCAAAAATAGCGCATATTTTGAGAGCATGACTTCATTTAGTTATGAAAATAATTCTTAGTAAATTTAATTAAAGAAATCAATATTTTATTTAATATCTCGGGAAATTTTGAGTGAGTTGAGTTGAGTTCATTAGTCACAATATTTAAATACCTCATGTAAGTTGTTGCCTTTGGCTAATGGTCGATCTTGTTGATTGCTTTTATATAGTATGCCTGAGATTATTATCCTACTCAGCCCAAATGTTGACGCAATGTTGTGTGTTTACATTGTTGTCCCATTTCCCCGGGCAAATTAATTTGTAAAAACAATTCAATCGAATGTAACTCTTGAAATTTATAATTTGAAATTTAATTTGTTGCCTGATTACACTGCGTATGCGTAATATCATATTGCTAAAGCAAAATAAACATTTACATTTGTCGCAGCGGCAACGGCAACGACAGGCAAATACTTGCTTGCATTTCCATGTACAAAAACATTAATTAATTATGGTTTATGCCATTACACGGCACACGGAGTGTGCCACATTGCGTATACGTAACGAAATTGTAACAAAAACAAACGAGTTTCGTGAGTTTATTAACTGTACAAGGGCAATGCCAACTAACTACGCGTCCAGCATAGTATAACCCCACGCCACGCCCACAACTGCCGCCTTCTAAGTAGAGTGCAAACATTGCGCATTTCTTTTGCGGCTGCGTTTTCCCTTTGCCATGGCTTCAAGCCGGGAATTTCAGAGCGCATAATATGCCGCAATGCGGTTTTTCCCGAACACCGCCAGAAGTCTCACGGAAGACGACTCCACGCCGCAGGACAACACACACACACACACACACCACACACCCAGAGTCGGAGATATTTGGCTCAAGTGAAGTTTCAACATTGTGTGCTAGCCACCAATACATACATAGATGCAGAACGGCGCATGTTGAGCTGAATTTTGAGCATAAACGGCATAAAATATGTGCGCAATAAAACACACGATTGAAATGCTCAAGTCAAAAACTTTGTGAAATGCCTTTAAGCGTCATTGGCAGCGACATGTGTGTGTGTGTGTGTTTGATATGTGGTGTGTGGTGTGTATGGTGTGTGGTTGTTGTGTGGGCCTCCTTGGGCTTGATTTATGCCACATATTCGCATATGTTGCCTTACTTAGTGTGTGTATTTAAGCCGCTCAATGGCTGCCAACGCCATTGAATCAACCTGACTGCCTACCTATGCCTATGAATTGCCTTTTTTCAAGCTTAGCCTGACTCTAACCGCATAGTCGCTAGGCTTGTTTTCACATTTATTTCACCGACTTTTCAAAAGCAGCCCGTTATGTACATCTGTGGTGTGTGGTGTGTGCATATTTTGGTTTAAGCAAAAGTGTGTGAATTGAGAGAGAATTAGATGACTTTCACAAGCTTGTCTTGCATAGATTTTCCTTTCAAGTTATTTGTTTTGGCTGTCCAATTTTTGGTAAACAACTTGACAGGCCTCAAATGCGTCCGTTGCCTGCATAGAAAGGATGAGCATAAAATGTAGACCTTGGCATTTTCAGTTTGATTTTGCCTTTGCCTAAGCCAAATGCCAAGTCTGTCTGTCATTCTCAATACACATCATACAAATATTTTCTCCTATTTTTAGTAAAAGCAAAAAAAAAGCAATAAAAAAGAATAAATATCTTTTTAAAAGATTAGCCTCTAAATTTAACGGCCGCTCCTTGTGGGATATTATTCCAATTCAATTTCAAATTAGATTACATGCATATGAGTCTATGTAAAAGACGTGGATAATTTTGCATAAAATTTATCGATTAAAAATATACATTTTAAGGCAACAAAATGATTGTTCAATTTTATTCAATTTTGAATAATCTTTGAAAATTACTTTTATCAGTGAAAAACTTAATGAGCAATCATCAAAATATTATGATAGAAAATAACCAAAACAAATTTTTCCAGTGTTGTAGAAAATTCATTGTTAATTTTAGACTACAAAATTTATTGAAATTTTTACTTAGCTTAAATAATGACATATTAAATGTTTTCCTACACATAAATCGTGAAAATATTCGTTAAAGCCCCTAACGAGATTAATTAAATATAATATATGGCAGGAATGCAAGTAATCTCCATTAAATCCAATAGCTCGACTAACTTGAATTAACATGTTTTAATGGTGCGACATTCTACCACAAAAGTAAAGTAAGTTAAAATTTAATTTAAAATATTTTATACTAGGTTTTAAATTAGAATAAATTAAATCATTTTAAGGAAAAGAACCACGTATATTTAAGTATAGGAAAGTGTGTTATCAAGATAATCAGCTGACAAATGAATCAGAAAAAGAAAAAAATGTGAACGTAAAAATGAAGCATAAAAAGAAAAGGCTCATCCACTTACTTGAAATTAATCAGCAACATTGGACACAACAGAGCTGCATGGATTTTTCATAGGAGTTTTTATGCACGTTGTCAGAGTGATTGTCGCTGTATCTTTATCTGTAGATGTATTTGTATCTGTGTCTGGGTGAGCGGCTCTTAAGTACGCGTACATCGTTAACAGCTTAATTGCTTGGCCGTTTCCACAGCGTTGACGTCATGACAGGTGCCAGAGCGTGCACGGAGTTAAGTTTCAGCAAGGAGGCTGGACACCCTGTGTCTTACTTTTTTGTTTAGCTTCTTCTACTTTCTCTTCTTTTTTTCTGTTTGCAATGTTTTATATATGTGAATGCTTTTCTTCTTTTTGTTATTTTTTTTTTTATGTTTCTGCTAATCCGTTTGCGTGTACGCGGCTAAACTTCTCCGGCTTCTATATCGCCTCGTTCAACTTATGGCGAGCATGCGTGTATTTTCCTTTATGCATATAAATCCATAGGAGGCTTTTGCTTAGCGTTTAAGCACTTGATCCGTTGTGCGACATAAAGACATTACATGACAAAGCGATTTGCCGTTAAGTATACGGTAACACATGCACATGCACACACACACATACACATACACAGGCACTCGCGACACTCGAAAAATGTAATAGAAACTTTGCGCGTGTTCGTTTTTGAATTATAATTATTTAATTTATATTTCTTAAGGTAATTTCTCGTTAAAATTGTATATAAAGTGTTAGATTTAATTTGAATAAAAAGCACACACAATTATTTGTTGATATGGTTATTGATATATTGATAGTTGCTTATTGAATTAATTTTTGCTTTATTGTAAAACAAAATCAGACTAACATTGATATGTATCGTTATAAGTTATACTTAAATTGTTAAATTTTGTTAATATTTATGCTTTATTTATGATTACTACTGCTGCTATGCTGCTATGCATCACCGAATACGAATGTCAATTTGTTCAAGTATTTATTTATTGTTCGGCTGCAAATAAAGAAAAAAGATTGTACAAGGTAATTAGTATATTTATTAAACAAACAGGGATTTAAATATTTAAGTGTATAACTTTATGTTTATACCGTTGGGCATTTGCTGAAATGTCATTTGCAGTTTGTAAGCTGCAAGTTGAATTAGTTATTATTATCTGACGGCGTCTACAAACTTTTTACCTGCCTCCACGGTGCACAACTTAAATGAAAGCCTTTGGTTGCCCCATCACAACACTCAAAACCCTTACCACCTCGAGTTGTAATTACATCAGCGCCGAGATTTTTATTGCCACATACACACACACACAGACACACACATACAGTTGCACCTGAACATACACACACAGTAAGAGAGAGGGCATATAATTAGAGCATAATTACGGCTCGACTAATACTCAAGAACGAGTATCAGGCAAAAGCAGCTGAAAAAGAATTAGCAGCCAGAAGGGAGCTTCAGTCGGTCATCTATTAACTATAATCAACGCCAGGGCAAGCGGAAATAGACAGATTTCCGGCTATTAAACACTCAGCAGCGCGGCAAAAGCCGACAGGAGGGATTTCAGTCGAGATACACTTCAAGAAAAGTCAAACCAAAATGTCATAGGCAGACAATATTTTTGATTTTTAGATCTATATGTATTACATTTTAGGTTGTCAATATATTTCTCTCAGTGTAATGCTGCGGTACAAATTGAAAAAAATGTTAATTAGCAGTAATTTGCCTGTAGCGCATAGATGTGGGGTAACTGTATGTGAGGGCCCTTCATGACATTGACATACACACACACACACACACACATACGGTCGCAGCAGGTGTTGCCAGTATTCTTAATGAAGTAATGAGGCCATTCCTCTCAATTGGCAAACCCCCCATCCAGTTGGACATCTGACAGTGAACTCATATATTAGCATAAACAGTTCATTTATATCAAACTGAATATTGTGAGGTAAGGGACTACGACTTGGGAGTGGCATGCAGAAAGTGCGTGGAATATAGGGATGTACGGAGAGGCAAAAGTTCGATTAACAGTAGGTACACAATACATGCGCCTAATGGCGAACTGGTGGGGCTATCAAATATGGCAATAGCAAAAATAAACAATACCCAGAAACTAAACTGTTTGTGAGTATCGCACAAAAAGCTATCAAGTTTCTTGTTAGCATCAATTTACACATTTCGAGCGCCCAACTGCCTTTGGAAATATGAAAGAACAATAGATTGTTCGATTCAGTATACTTCCACTTGCCACAATTTCTGTTATTGTTGTATCGTTCATTTGGAATATTTGGCGCGGCTGAGCACGCGATATGGCAATTGATAAAACGCCGGGTATTCGATACTTCCCGTTGCCCACAGACCCCGGCATTGCCAACGGCATCGTCATAGTCATCGTCATCATCATCGGCACCGACTCCGACCCCGACCCCGACTCAGGGACTGGCACCGGCACGAGCAATAAGCAATGTTCATCAGTAACTTGAGGGGAGGTCGACATAGTTAAAAAAGTCGCTTGTTTTAGCCATGTACCTTGTTTTATTATGTGTACAGTCGTATGCTTGTACGCGTATTATGAATGTGTTTGGGTATTTTTGTTTTTTTTTTGTATACTTATTTTTGTTTTCAGGTAAAATCATTAGCAACAACATGTTATTTGCATTTTGCTAATTTAGAGCAACAGCAAAAGGAACATTGATTTATTACGAGCAGCGTAAAACCAAAAGTAATGGACGCATTTTACTTCTTTATTATGCCTAGAAGTATGCAATAGAAAGTGAATAAAGTCAAAGAGGTTTATGTTATCTCACCTAATGCAGGTACTGTTAATGTTCTGTTAAAGTAAAGTCGCTGCAATTGCCTAGCAAATGTAATGCACGTAATTTATTTCTTTGACTATGCAATTGAATTAAAATTTAGTCATCCTATTAATGTTAATTATCTTCAAACTGCTACCGTTTATCTTAACTCACTGTAATTACTGAGCAGAAATTCTTTGCACAGTTAAATTGCTCATTATGCCCAAAAGTATGCAAGTTAATTTTAATTTATCCAAAGGGGAAAGTCTATTATTGTTAAATTTTCTAATGCTGTTAATGTTCTGTTAATCTTAGGTCATCAGTTTATTCTTCGTTATGCCTAGAAGTATTCAATGAAATTTGTGCTAATTATATTAATGTTAATTATTCAAATGTTAAAATTTGTATTATGTATTCGCAAATCCATGTGTGATTTATTTATTTATTTTGAAAAATAATAAATTTTAAAATAATTATTTATCCTTCTTTTTTTATTCCGCAACTGTTGTTAATTTTTATTTTTACAGTTTTTTTTTAAACATTTTTGCTTACAACTACCGTTGATTTATAACTTGACCTTTAAATTTCAATCTTGAATAATATGATATATGTACTTTTATTGAGTTTTTCACATATACTCATTTCGCACGGCAGTAAAATCCTTGAGGGGGGAAAAAAATAAACGAAAAATCCACCCAACAGCAACAATGCCATCATATGTATGTATGAGCATGTTCTCGGTAGTGAAAAAATATGATGCATGGCTCTACATACATAAATCATGCTGCCTTTTGTACGTTCTAATGGAGCTTGACTTAGTTTTTGCCAATTTTTCAACGAGAAAACCGAGAAAACGGCCCGCGGCTCAATTCAACATTGGCTAGCCAACGTATTATTGAACTGAAATGCTGTACAGAAATATTATCGAGACGGGTCGAATAATGATGGAAACCCAAACGAATTACACTAGAAGCTGCAGTTAGAGCAGCATCAGCAGCTGCGACACGAATTCTACTGCACAACGAGTGTGTCGTAAATTTTGATAAAAGAAAATATCTGAAATTTAATTAAGGTTGCTCTGCCCAGTGACCGCTGCAGCTGAGCTTCAATTGGCCCGGACATGAAGTCAAATCCTTGTCCATGCAGTTGAACCAAACCGACAGTCGCTGCTCGTTGGCTGTCGTGAGTGTCCGCACAGTCAGGTAATTTATATTGTGGACACGAGAAAGTGGAGATAGGGAAAATAGGGGGGATAGAGGATGTACAGGAGAGTTGTGCGTTGGTCAACGTCATGACCAGAGATTTCAGTAGCAGCCAAAAACTAAAAAATCTATATAAATGTACATGGATATCACTTACACGGCCTGCAATGGCGACTTGTGGTTGCATTTTGGTTGGTGACACGTACCGATTACGAGGACGACGGGTGACAGCGGGGCACATAGACACATACAACTGCGAGTACATATTCACATTCATATACCGTGTACCGTATACCGTATACGTACGCACAGATAATGGAGCAACTAAACCAACATTTTTGGACCCCGACAACGCGACGCGAACGCGAGTATGACACAACGTATGCTTATGTGTACATATATATGTATATATATAGGTGTCAGGATTTTATTTGCGGCTGCTGTGGCACGTTGCAAGTGGCACGTTGTGAATTCTGCAGCTGGACGTGGGACGTCGGATGTTATGCGTTGGACGTTTGGACGTTGGATTTGCGGTTTTAACACCAGCTCCAGTCACACTGGAGTTTCAACGTGGTCATCGAGGTGCAAAATGATGCTGAATTGCCGCTGTGGCGAATATGACGCCTCACAGCGGCTAAATTTGGGCTTGTCATTGTTGGTCAGAGTGTAAAACACAACAAACACACATATGCACACATATACACCCGCACAACACAATTAGATATTAATAATCCTTCAATGATTCACAGGTAATTTGTATTCTGCCTTTGCCGGCAACTCGTCAACATTACGCAGAGTCGAGTTGGATATTGGACACTTTCAAAAGGAGCTCACTGCCAATGGTAAACGATATTGTTATCCTCAATATCCGCGTGCTGCGCGTTCATTGCTTGACTGCGGCAAACTGACAAAAGTGGCCAAAGCGCCGTTTGCGTTTGCCCACAGCTCGTGATGTGGCACGAACACGAAGCGCCACACGCAGGCCGGATAAAAGTGCCACAATGCCACGAAAGCAAAGAGAATGCCGCCTAAGAGAGTTAGAGATACTGAGAGAGACAGAGAAAGAGTACTGGATAGTAGACTGTTGAAAAGAGTGAAATATATATGAGGTTTACTCTTCTGTTTGAGTTTGACTTTAGGAACATGATTAAATCCTTCTAGGACTCGAGTTTGGCAAGCAGTTTTAAGCCCGTTTCTGGCGTGGGTCTGGCCTTGTATTCTATTTGCAGTGTGCTTAAGATTCAATTTGGCAGCCAGGCAACTGGGCAACCATCTGCTACACCCACGCATGCCCCTGCCACAGTAAGTTGCAGTCACCCACTTGAAACCAACTCGGCGTATGCAAACTTTTTTTGGCCAACAACAATTGGGTCAATTGGTCAGGGCTCTCAAGGTCTTAAACTCTGGTATTTATGGCATGTCATGTATAGTAAATTTTTTAAATTTTTTTATAATTTGTTAAAATTCCAGTGGATTCCACAATATGGTGAGCTCCATTCCGGAGCCTGCCTCTGTCCAGCTGCGTGTGTTGCATGTGCCGGCAATTTCCGTCAGAGTTGCGTGTTTCCGTTTACAAGCCGCACACACGCAGAGCCCCCTCGTCCGGCAGCACTTAAGTATCTGTTGGCCCTGCCAATGCTAGTGACACCCAACGGATAATATCCGCAATTTGAATGGCAACCAACGGCATTCATTATAACCAACAGAAACCCTTCAGGGCTCCACAGGAGCTCTTAGTTTGTCATAGAATCAACCAGTTAACTGGAACAAAACTACAGAAATAAAACTGGTAAATATTCATTAATTATCTTGCAGTTTATTTAACACATAAAAATAACATTAAAAATAATAAACAGTCGTCTATTAAAATCATAATAATATTTATTACATTGGAAAAGAAATTTGTATTTTATTAACAAACAGATTTATTTATATTGTTTTTTAAACTATGTGTTTGATTATCTCTTTGTACAAAATGGGACTAATGCGATAACTTATAAGTCTTTCGTATTTGTAGCATTAGTAAGATTCAAATTAAATAATCCAATAATTCAAATGATAGATTTTTAGAAGAAATGATAGTCTCTATCAGGGATTAAAACCTTAACCAAAACCGTAACCTTTATCCGATGAAAACCGATTGAAATTTGTAACCGTAACTGAAACCGTAACCGGAAAAAGATTTTTTTCGTTGTACCGAAACCCATAAACCGAAAGTCTTTAAGCCGAAATAACCGTTTATTAACCGATTCATTTATAAGGGTTAATTTTGGTTCTGGCCGTCGAAGCTACTGAGCAACTTTGACCACTTTGAACTGCCATAACTTTGTTAAAAATCAATCGATTTCCATCTGTAATGTAAATTTGAACATGATTTTACTTCTAAATTCGTTCTGCATTTAAATTTTGTTCATTTTGAAAAGTCAAAATTTCCGAAATTTTTCGAAAAATGATAAAATTTCTAAAAAATTCAAAATTTTCGAATTTTGAAAACGAAAAAAATTTAAATGTAGAATAAATTTAGAGGTAATATCATGCTCAAATTTACATTGCACATGGAAATCGATTGAGTTTTGACAAAGTTATGGCAGTTCGAAGATTTTAAAAATCAGTAAAATCAAAATATTCGAAATGTTTAAACCAAATTTATATGAGATAAAATTATAATAAAATAGACATTACGATGGAGCATTCCAGTAACCAGATAATATTATTTTCCAGGTTAATAAGAGCATTAAGTCTTTTTTCAAATATAAAACAATAAATAACACTTCTTATTTATTCAACCGAAAACCATAATTTTTTATTTTGTGAACCGAAACCATACCGGTATTTTTAAACCGAAACTTACAAAAAAAACGATAACCGTTACGAAACCGATACTTCAAGATTTTGCATAACCGATAACCGAAAACCATAATTCGAGCATAACCGGAACCGTAACTGAAACCGGTATTCGATTCGCTTTTAATCCCTGGTCTCTATCTTATTTTAGTATATTACTCAGTAATTAAAATTAATTATGTTACTATACAACTTATTCATATTTTATTCGTACCAATAATTATAAAAAGTTATTCTTATCATTTAAAAATCTGTTGATACACTTCGCTGTTAATACTTGGTACTACTTCGATATATTTAAATATATTTTAATTGAATTTTTGTCAATAAATAAGAAGTGATAAATTCCTGGTAAAGCCACTTCTAAATAATTTTCTTAGAATGTCATGGTATAAAGTGTATGCTCGATTGTTTGCTTAACTTTTAGCTGCCTTTATACGTTTTGTATACGTTTGTATACGTTTTCAATGTGTATGCAGTTTTTATAAAGGTAATCAATCTGTCATCTGTAATATTTTATGAAACTATTATTATTCGATCACAGAACCCAAAAGTAAACAAATAACAGCAACCAACTTTGTGTTGCAACAAAAGTAACCAAAAATGCTGCCACATTTTTCGCTTGTATCATAAATCCAGCTTAAAGTTTCGAGAGAGCCAAAAAACGATGGGATGAACAATTAGGATGCGTCTCTGCTGTGTTGTGCTAAATGTTATTTATTATTTAACTTTTATCAGCCACAACTTTTTTCGGTCTCTCTCGTTTCTCGTGTTGTTGTTCAGCTGTCAATAAAGCGACCAACTCTCTTTACTCACTTTTATTGTTGCTGTTGTTGGGTTGCTGGGTCCATAAATGGCTGACAGTAAATTAATTTACGTGCGTCACAAGTGCGCTTAATGGCCCAAAGTAGGCGATAAGGGGGCGTGGTCACACTATTCACTCGACATACGTCCGTCCAGCAAACAGTTTACAAATCTAACTCTGTCATTCGCGTATGTTGCCCGGCTTTTGGTCATCCTTTTGGCATGTGAAATGCGTATTTGCTCTCAGTCCCAGATAACGGCCATATAACCAGATCCCGTTCAAAGCGTTGGCTCTGCCCAGTTTTTGCACAACTTCTCCCTTTTACAACTTCGCTGACATTTTAATTGCATTCGGACAACGCAGTAGCAGCTGCAACGACGCGGCAAGCGATGACTACTGACAGACAACAGACAACAGACAAACAGACAAACAGTCAAACAGTCCAACAAGCCAACAGTTAAAAAGGACTCCAATATGGATGGGATGACCCTTTATAGCCGAGTGTCCACAGTCTGGGGCCACTTGCTTAATCTGGAGCGCTTGAGAGCGCAGCTGAATCGAGAGATCTATTAAATATTTCAATGGATTGTGATTCTAGCAAATGGTTCAGTTCCAATCCCAGTCTCAATCCCAAGCACTGGCCATTAGGCATACAATATCCTTTTGATGTTGGCCCTTTTGCTTCATATTTTCGGCTGCACAGCGACGTGTAAGCGATTGCTCGTAGTGCATCCACCACCCCAATCAACCTTTGACCTCGTTGAACCCAGCCAGCACTTGGTTCAGTCAGACAATGCAGTTAATCTTTAATAAGCCCAAGTGCAGCCACGATGCCAACTGAAGCAAAGTGAAGGCAAGCGAAATGAGCACACCCGAATCGAAAGACAACATTTGGGCATATAAATAAATAAAGGAATGCACAGTCTAAGAAACGAGATTGAAAAACAATGGAGCCAGGTTTCAACCTCACAAGGAACTAACCAGACGCTATATGTTTGTCAATGCACTGACAAAAACAAGACATTGCTTTGTAAGTAACGAATGACAAATGGCAACCTTCAGATTAATATTAAAAAATAATACAAAAAAAAATTATAAACTCATTGATTAACATTTAGAAAATATTTGTAATACTTTTTGTTAATAATAAGAATATTTTTCCAAGTGTACAAAAAGCACAAAGGGTGCAGTACATTGCACTGACAAATATATATATTATCAAGCTGAAAGTCATTAGAAAATATTTTTATTAGTCCTAGAAGTTTCCCAAATTTAATGTAACTGGCAATACAACCTTTGCCTTGTTGAAATTACCCGAATTTCTGTTGCTCTTTGGCAAACACGCGCAATAGACTCCTAAATAAATATCTGTATATTAAAGGTTCAATATTGGTTTGTTAAAGATTTTATATTTCCCTTGTCTTTCTATTTCCCCATAAATAATAGAAAACGGATGCTGAGTTGAATGAACTGTCTACAGGTCAATTACTCACACATGTGTTCTTTTTGGACAAAACATCTGCCACATTGTTTGCTCCACAGTTGACACCAAAATTTTGTCACGTATTTTGTTTCGTTACATATCAAAAAGGCAACGATGTCCAAAGTCGACAAAGTTTATAACTGCCGGTTTGAAGGCAGGCTCTGGTTTCTAATTTAATTGTACAGCCAGACAAATTGTAGAGAAGTTGCACAATATATGTACACAATGTGTATACTTTTGGTATTCCACTTGATGCCACACCTTAACAAGTTGCCTAAGTGGAAAACCACTGCAGTTAAGTACAGACCTGTGTTCGGGCTTGACCTTTTAATTTGGCCCAACAAAAAAAAAAAAATAAACTGAAAATTGTGTTCGCCCATGCATGGCCACATCGATTTCGTCTCCTATTTTTAGCTCATTACCAAAGTTGAACAAAATTAAGCTGAGTCAGTGAACCACGAGATGCATACAAGGATACAGAGTTCGAGTTTGATTTCTACATGAGATTAGTAGCTATTTATAAGAGCAGCAGCTTAATTAAATTTGACCTACACTTACCACATCAGACACATGATAGGAACTAAATATTGTAGATAGCAACGGGTATTTTCTAGTCTAATAATTACGTTGTTTGTCAGCTCCTTGGCTTTCATTATTCGGTGTCCCAATTGAAAACGCGTAAGGCATTTAATTTGAGTGCATGGCGGGAGGAAGAGCTGAGTTCTTAATGAAGACATACTTACCTCTATGCCCATTGTTCCGTCGCAGCATTGAAACCAAAATTAGTATACAATGGGTTGCAGATACTGGAATGAAGAAGCTCCTCCGGTTGGTAATGGTGTCTGCCGTTGTCCCTGTTGCTGTTGCTGAGCTCCAGCAATTGGTCCCCGAAGTGAGCTCATTCAGCGAAATGAGTTTGGAATGCTTTGGCCACCATGTTGACCACTTTGGCGGATGGTCTGAGGCCGTGTTTAGCATTTCCATTACCGCTTGCTGCTTCGTCATCGTTTGAAGGTATCTCAATTGGCATTTTAATTACTAGTTTTGGTTCCCAAAGGTCGAAGACAAAAATCCCAACTGAATACCACTCTTATTTGTTGATGGCAACATGATTGTGAAACCAGAAACCCAATCTCAATGTTGAGGTCATCGATTTCAGTGCGTAATAGCAGTAACGTTGAGGTTAAGCACTAACAATCCCTCTATGTCTACTGGCTAAGAGCAAAAATAATATTTACCTTACCAATTTGCTCAATTAGTAAGCAACTTTTGGAATAAATTATCTGCTGCAAGTTCAACGTAGACGGTAGGCCATCCAAAGCATTGAGTTGCATTAATCAGGTCCCATTACAGAGTTGCTTATGCAGAGCAGCGTACAAGGAATACAAGTGTGTACATGAGTTTAATCCCACAGACCTTGCGAATGTGTAGAATAGCTACAGAAAGTGTTTCAAAAAGGCAAATACTTGAATGTGGCCTGGCAAACTATTATGATTTTGTATAATTTTGGAGCTTAAGTGAAGCCTATGATGAGCTCTCTTATCACCTGATTTCAGGAGGTTAATTGCACACCTGGCGTATGCGTAATTTAAAGTATATAGTATATTGAACACATCAATAACAAATTAAACACCTGCGCCCAAGCTTTGAAATAATCGTTTAATTGCCAGCTGAAAGTTGAATGCCCAAGGCTTACCTGCCGATATTGGCAACGTGCCAGGGGAGCCAAAAACCGTCTTCCCAACAAATTGGCTCGAGCTTCAGCTGCAGTTTGAGTGGCACTTTAAGCGGCAGCTCTGCATAACTGGCAACGAAATCAGCATACTCTCATGCCCCTCCCTCTATCTCTATATCTATCTCTCATTCTCCCTCTCACTCTCTCTTTTCTTCTCTCTCTGCCTAACGGTTTTGCCATATATTTTTGTGTTTTGCTTTTGCAATTTAAATAGAATCTCCCCAACTGGATGGAAATGCTATGACTCCAACGGAATATGAAATTTGAATACTACAACTGTCTACCGTCTACCGTTGCTATTTCCTGCGGGAAAGTTGTGCTATGTTTGTCCAGCGATTTCAGTCGGCATTTGAGGCAAAGTGAATGCGCGTAAAACTTTAATTAAAATGGAAACCTTACAATTGCATTGTGACCATGACGACGGCGACTGACGCGACTTTTTAATTAAATTAACAAACGGCCAGCTCTAAAGACGCTTCATCAGTCGGACATTGAGCACAACTTTAAGCCATCAGACAAGTATTTTTACGTTTCTTTTCATCTCTCTCTTTCTGTCGCTAACAATTCGATTGCTACTAAATTATTTTTTGTAATTGTGCGAAACTTTTAAAGCACATCAATAGTAAGAAAATAAGCTCAAACTATTGTCGGACTGTCGGACTCTTGATGTAATCGGAGACACTAATGAAAATCAATAATTCAGGCACACAAAAGGGCGACAAAGCTCTTAAAGTGACTTTCATGACAGTAACAACAGCAACAACAACAATAACAACAACAACGACAATAACTAAGTCTGTGCGAGCAATAAATAAAGAAAAGTATGAGGCAATGAGCCGAGGTACCTTCTGTTTCTTAAGCTGCACCCCAGCTTGTTGCCGTAGCCGTTGTGCCTTTGTGGCTGCCCCAACAATGGCCAATAGATAGAGATAGAAAGAGAGGGAGTGAGAGGGAGAGGTAGAGGCAGAGGCAAGGACTGGGACTACAAAAGCCAATAATGGTACAATACATTAAATACATAAAGCAACTGCAGTCGACGGCGTGTCTTTAACAGACAACAGCCAGTTCAAAGACTATGCCAATGCCAGCATTTTAATTGGTGTGTCCGCTTTTGCTCGCTTTTGGCTTAAAGCCATTCAGGCAGATCCTAAGCCAAGTTGGGTAACTCGTCTGGTGTATTAAATAATTGAGCATATGAAAATGTAGTTGAGCTGAGTATTCCTTGGTGCCTTAGCACAAAGAACAACAACAGCAACACACACACACTGAAGTTGGTGTGCTAGCAGAATTTGTAGCATACTTTTAAGCGCGTTGCTTGAACTTTTCAGCAAGTTATAAACAACATTAAATGTTTGATAAACAAAATAAATCAGCCCAAAAAACACAACACACACATAGGAATGACAACACACAGCAGCAGCAGTGCCCACAGCAGTGCATTAAAATTGCTCAGCAACAACAACGACAACGACAGCAACGACAACAACGACAACGACAACAACAACAACAATGGCCATAATAACTGACAACACTTTGCAGCTACTCGTTGCATCGTCCTGTAGCGCATATAATTTAACTTTACCCCCACATTGTTTCACACCTTTAGCCACAAAAAAAATGGGTAAAAGGAAAAACGAGAAGAAAATAAGGAAAAAGGTGGCGTTAAAATGAAGCAGCTCGAATGACATGCAAACTTTTTGGCCCAAAACACACAATTTACCCGGACACTTTTTCCCCATTCCAGCTTTGGCAAACCATCGCTTGGCACACACATGAGTTACTAAGTGTGTGTGTGTGTTAGTGGGTGTGGGTATGAGTGTTGGCCATTAGCATTTGTCAAGTTGCCAATAAAATGCCTTTGAATGGAGTAAATTGACTTTGGCATGACAAACAATTCCATGAACGTTGTCCTCCTCCTGCTTCAGTCTTGACTCAGGTATTAAAAACCTTTTGGTCGCATGACTGGCACTATCATATGTACGATATCATATGTGCAAGTGTATGTATATGTGTTTTGTACGTTGTATGTGTTGTCAGTGAGTTACTTACTCATGGGCAATTTATGAGCACACAGCAATTCGTTACGCTTCTGGGAGCGGCTTGTTTCCATATATGTACATATACACTTCGCGAGGTATCTCTAGTTTAACATAATATTTGTGGATCCACAGAGAGCATGTTGATGTATACATTGAAGTAAAAGCATACACAAATATTTAACTACTTCACTTGACAATATCATAATTATTGCAGCAACCATTGAATATTTACTTGAGCATAAATAAAATGCTGAAGAATTAAGGAAGTTATTAAAGCTTGCATACAAATCAAAATGTATTATTGGCATTTATAAATAAGTCTGAAGAATTTTATACATTTTTTCAAATACTTAAAAACTGGAAATAATTGAATATTTTTAATTAATTTCGTATTTAAATATTATAAATTGGTGTTTTGTATGGCAAAGCAAGTGAATGTCAATGCAGCTGTTTATAACGTGTATTTTAGAAACACAACAAATGGCTTAAAAAAATATTTCCTTAATATTTTCATTGTGTAAAGAGTACTCCAACTTCGTTATTTTAAGTCATTCGCCCGCCAAAGTTTTATTTTTATATTTTTGCTTATAGTTATTTCATTTAGTGCGTCAATTTGTAGAGTCATACAATAAATACGATACCAAAAAAATCATAACTTATTTACTCTTATGTAAATGAATTCGAAATCATGAGATTGAACAATATACATTGCGTAGAAAGGTCTGTTAACCGTGTTTAATGACAGCTACAAATGTGAAGTGCAGAGATCAACTACAATATTGGGAGAATGGGAAACGTAATTTCGAAATTGTACAATTGTTTATAAGTATTATCGTTATTGTTTACACGAACATCGACAATAAATCCATACAAAAAACCAATTAAATGTGCCCATCACAGTTCCCTGCCTTCCCTCGACTCCATATCAAGCATTCCCTTAACATTTGGGCAGCGTGTGGCAGTGTCTGTGATTAATGGTTGGCCATATTTTTACACTGCCAACAATTAGTACAAACGAAATCAAATTTAAGCAGCGCTCCTTCGAGTAACTTCAGCAAATCATTGTGTAATTCACTCGAAATACAAACGACACAGAGAGAGAGCAAAATCAGCTGAAACGGAGTCCGAAAATTAAACGAAGTTGAAGGAATACATAATAATGATGTTGAGGCCGTCAGGGAAGCGGGACCCTTACATAGTTGCCATTTTATTTATGACACTTGCACGTAACGCCTACCAGCAAAGATAATAACATACTGGCACACACACACACAAAGATCTCTACACACGCTAAAAATTACACTCGCACAACTAGTCTCCAGGGCACAACTTGCCAACAGGCGCAAGGAGCATAAAGCGCTGAGACATGAAAGTGATAGTGGATGTGGCTGTGAATGTGGCTGTGGCTGTGGATGTGGAAATGTAAATGGAAATGGCCATGGAAATGGGTAGGCAACGGCCACTTCAGAGTGTGCTAGGCCAAATAATTATCTTGGCGCATAATCTCGATCTATCTCGATGTTTTTGGCAACCAGCAGGCCAAAACCAACAGGCCAAAATGTGGCCAAGATCTTGCCTTGGACATGCTGACTTTTGTCTTTATATTCTGACCTCGCCATGAAATCTCAGCGTGTATATTCAGTCACAATCTGTGTGTGTTGTGTGTTGTGGCTGTCAGGCTGCATATTTACTTTGCCTTTACTTCTATTTACATGAAAATTATACTGATTATGAGATTGGCCTTTGACGCGCACCCCAGAGCGTCCTGACACGCCCACTGGGCGTATATCCTGCATGTTCCCTTAACTAAATACGAATGTCGCAACTTTAGCGCCGAGTGTGGCGTGTGCAAAGTGTCAAGACCCAAAAGCAGCAAAAACCGAGCAACGAGTAGCTAGAACGCCTAATGTCCCTAATAGATTAATTAAAAGCGTACATTTGGCCACATAAGTGAACACATCGAGCGACTCACTAAGTCGCATAAATAGCACACAGATGACTAATTCAAATGGCAATGCACTCACCCAGCTGAGTTAATGAGTGCCCGGGTACAAGTACAAGTAGCTAAACTCAGCTCGCTGTGCTACACTCGAATGAAGACCACTTTTGAGGTGCTAAATTAGCGAACGCATTAAAAGCGCATTACTCATACGTACCGTTGCCCACTTGAAAGCATAAGCACAACACTCACACTCACACTCGCATTCGCATTCGCATTCGCACTCGCACTTTAAACTGAAAGGCTTAAAAGAGCCATCAATAAATGTGTAAGTATGTACATTTTGTGGCCAAAATCATACACAAATGCCCATAAATCCAAAACGTAAACTACATAAATTAGAAATTTGTATTTATACAAACGTTAAACGCATATGAAATGCGGGTCACGTTCACGGCTTTATAACCGCAACTAGGCGAACCTTTTGCTGATTACGACGTGACCAGCAAGCGACCCATCCAAGTTATACACAAGTATGACTCTAAACTTCTATTCCATCTGTGTGTGTGTGTGTTGTGTTCTGTGCACATGAAATTATTTTAAATTATTTTTGATAATTGAATAAAACACACGAGCATGAGAAAATGATTTACTGCCGTGTTTCATATTTTGAAATCAACAGCAGGGATAACGGTTTCTTGACACGCTCTTTCGTCCGTTATCCGCGCATGCGTCAATGCCACAACAACTTGCCACTCTTAGAGCGAGGGGCAGAACACAAAGAGGGGCGAGGGATGGTCAATTGACACGTGCCTTTGTTTACACAAAGTAATGAAATTTCAACAGAAAATAGCATCAACATTTGTTGCTACACTAGTCGAATGTCTGTGTATGTGTGTGTGTTTGTGCTTGTGTGTGTGTGCGTATGTGTGTGTGTGTGAGGTCGGAAATTGCGCATAAATGCGACTAATTTCATTAGGCAACAATGCGTCCAATAAACATTTCGAAGGCATCAACTTTTGGCAATGACAACATTTACAAATTCAATGCATATTAATGAGTTTCACTCGCACTCGAAACTTGTGCGTCGATCAATTTATTGAAAATACAGATAATTGCCTAGAATGAAAATTTAAATCATAATCAACGTTCCCTTTCAAACTCTGTATCGTTCTCTCTCTCTCTCTGTATTAGTTCATGGCCAGCAGCTGTCATTTTTATGCGATTCACTTATCTAAATCTTATGCCCTTGGCCATTTGCATACCTTAGCTCTGAATATATTTGACCGCTTTTCACAAGCTTTTCAGTTTATTTCGGTACGTGGCAGCATAAATAATAGACGCCTTTAAAACATAGTATCGCATACATTTATTTAGCTCATACTTTTTTATTTTTGGCCAGCCTTGAATGTGGTAAAATGCAAAATATATTCCAGCTGAAAGCCAAAAGATGCAGCTAACCGCAGCAGCATGCTTCGAGTGAGAAGGAAAAGCCATTGCTTTTTGCCATTTTGGCCAGAGCAAGGTCATCGAAGCAGGCCAACTTAAGCTATTTAAAGCAGTTGAAACTTAAGCTTTAAACTAATTAAATGTCAATTTGAATGCCCACTCACTTGCCTCCGATATCCGTACACTAACTGCAAAAGTTTTTGACTGTTAGATAGATATTCTCGTGTACAAAATACTTTTAATCCCAATTTACATAAATATTTATGCTGATGGTGCTGAAATTTGCTGGCCCTCACACCATTGGCGTTAATGTGCCTTAATCTTTAATGAGCCAAGTTTTCGCTAGTCGCGGCTGAGTTTCGGTTTCGGTTTTGGTTACGGTTTCGGTTTCGGTTTTGGTTTCGGTTTGCTTCGACATTGGTTTTCGGCATCGGTTTGATTTTTGCTTATGTTTGTACGTGCTGCCATTTTGGCGAGATATTCTGCCGTTAGCTGTGATGGGAACTTGGCATTGTAAACTAGTTTGGCTAACGACGATACAGTTCTTGAGATCTAATTATAAAGATAAACTGTTATCGTTGCTGCCTATGTGTGTGGCATTTAAATGTTGCAGCAATTCGCGCGGAATATATTACAAACAGATGCTGAACAAGATATTGAAAAGTACTTGCACTAAAAAGAAAGCAAGGCAGCTGCAAATAGGGATATTCAATTTACAAAATGAGTGCACTGTGAGAAAACTTCCTAATGACACTAGCTGAAAGTTGCAATGAATCAAATGTAAGGATATTGACTCAGAAATATAACGAGTGTTTTCCAGCTCTTTTTCATTAACGATTAAATTGCAGACTCACTTAAAACACTTCGAACTTTCTCACTATATTATATCTAATCACAGGCTCATAAAAACAATTTCAGATAGAGATATTGCCACTAAATTACTGACAGTGTAGTAAAAATAACGCATGGCCGCTGCAAATAGGGATATTCAATGAACGAAATGAGTGCACAGTGAGAGAAATTCCTAATGACACTGACTAATGACTAATAGATTTTGACTCAGAAATATATCGAGTGTTTTCCAGCTCTTTTTTCTTTCAATAATAATTGAATTATAATTTACACCAGACTCAATCTATATATAATGCCTAATCACAGGCTTATAAAGACAATTTCATCTAGTGATAGTGGCACTCAATTTTTGATAGTTGTAATAGAGTATTCAGTTTATTTCGGTCTTCAAATTCATTGGCTTTATTTTTAAACTTAGACGATCTCAAACACTTTCAGCCAGTGTCATTGCCACTACACTATCGACACTTAAGTAGACTTTGCACTCCACTTGCTTTCAGACTCAGACTCAGTCTCTGTCTTGGTTTTCATTAGAAACTCGCTCAATGCACTTTGCCGACAGCAAAGTCTACACGGAGATAACACGGCATACATATACGCGATGTCTACTCCCACCTCCATTTGATATGCTCGCTACTTATTTTAATTGCTCAACATTTTTCACAACTTTTGTTTCGACTGCGTGCGCGAGTGTATCTGTGTCGATGTCTCTGTGTGTGTGTGTGTGTGTGTGTGTGTGTGTGGATATATCTTTGTTTTAAGGGGGTGTGTGCGTGTGTACGATTACTCTAAGCATGCTTTTAGGGGTATTCGCATTGTTCGCAACTCTCAACTCTGCAGCTTAATCGACTGATTTAGAAGTTTATTGCATTTCCCATGCTCGCACTGGCAAGGGAAATGGCGCCGGACACGAAGGTATTTAAACGCTCTGCGAGTTCCGAGTTGCAATTTGGTCTCCAGTCAGCCACTTTATTGTCTCGCTTTTCCATCTCCCCTCAACCCCTAAAAACTCAACTCCGGAACTTGTCCGGGACTCCAATATAAATGGACTTCCGTGCATAAAGCGGATAATGTTGGCTTGCAAAATGAGCGCCAAGACATAAAAGCGTCAGTTAAAAATGTGCTTCAATTTATTGGCCTGCATTTAAATTACCAGCAATTGCAGAAGGTTCAACGTTGCCACGTTTGTCGCGTTAAGGGCTCAATTTAATCATAAATATTGAAGTAATTCTTAAAGCATCACCCGCCCGGCATGCTCCTTTCCAACAATATTTTTGTTGTTTGTTTGTCTGCCCACATTGTCCTTGACCGTTGCGTAAATTACAATGCGGCCTTTCGAATGTCCTTTGTCATCCGCTCTCTGCCCCTTGTCATTACCATCGGCCTTGCAGCAACAATGCGTACAATTAAGTTAACCACACAGATTCTACGATTTATGCAGCCGACTCGCACTGCATTTTAATGTCTACTTATTGCATAATACATAAGTTAATGGACTGCAGGGTCACATCATATATGATTATTCCCAACCATTTTGCGCATTCTAATGGCGCTTTAAATAATCATTTAATTGACATTCCGTGTGCCTTCACTGTAAGCGCATTTAAATTAAATATTAATTTAAATCAGCATCAAATATTTAATATCTTTTTAGATATATTTATTTCAATGCGGCAATAATAATAATAAATAAAAACATATGAAAATCGATCTGATTTGTTGACATTCCCTTGATTTGTAGATCTGTAAACAAAATGTTTACAAAAAAACATTTGAAATAATTATTTACAAATTCAAAGTATAATTTTATATGAAAATCAAGTATTATGCATATTATTTGGTAACAATTCCAAAACTGTCACAAAATTTATAAAGTCAAACAAGCAACTGTCACTTGTTAAGTTGCGATGTTTATCAATAATTGGCCACGAAAGCAATAATCGACCTCTGTAATTTATTTGCTAGCCTGGACTACCATAACAACAAAAGCACACGGGGCGTATGTGTGTTTTTTAGCGTCAATATAAAAAACAGTGACGGCAACGTAACTTTATAAGAAAAGCGAATGCCGACTCTGTCGGAAAATGCATCAGGAAAAATACACATACTGCAACCAATTTATTGAATTGTTTTTGCAAAACTAAACATTAATTTTTTTACATCTTGTCTTACGATTTAGAGAATATACGTATAATGGCTAATTACAAATGTAGAGTTCAACCTTTTCTTGAAATCTCACACATTACTAATTTGCAAACGTATACTCGTTTGGATGAATAGTCTAAATACAAACAGACAACTCAATACTATTTGGACTCGGGCAGCCAGCCGAAGTGAGAGCGGAGAAACTCGAGGGAAATAAATAGTAGGACCGTGTGAGGTCCGAGACGAGTAAGAGCTGGTATGGAGCCCTTGTAGAAGGCCAGGGGTCCCTCTAACGCTGTCTTATAGAAGACATCGGTCAAGCCTTTGTACTCTCCACTCCGGGAATTCATTTGACGCGTCTTAACCACATCGATGGGTTGGGTTAAAGCCGTGGCAGCAATCGCCGATATAACCGATGCCACGATGTATGTGTCCATGCGCTGTGGACAACCGTAGTCGATAAGTATGTCCTTGCTCTGCTCGTAGAATGCAATTTGGCCAACAGTCATAAAAGCGCCACGCAGCGCACACATCGAGGCCCCATTGAAGAGACTCGCCCATCCCTCCTCGCGAACAACTCTCACCAGGCCGTCAATTGCATGAGCGTAGCTGAAAATGTAAAAATGTAAACCAAAAAAAAATGAGGGTAAAAGCTGAGAGCAGTAGAGAAATATATACTTTCTCCTTTGATCCGGCGGCAGTTTGACATCGTTCTGCAGTCGAACATTGATCAAATCAGCCGGGGCACCCAATAAACCACCGATATAACCACTCATCCCGGCCAGCGTCACTTTGCTACTCATCGACTTGGTATCTATGAAGTTGGCACCCATCGTATAGAATCCAAAACGAGCTAAAGTGTAAGTATATTGCCGCAATATGGAAGCCGAGATGCCATTGTAGAATGCCAAAGCACCCTGTTCCTTGAATATCTTGCGACTGGTATCAACTAGTGAAAGTTTCTCCTTATTCGTCTGTACCAACACCTTCATTAGATCCAACGGATGTGTCACCATTGCAGCCATTGAGCTGGCCACGCCTCCAAAATACCATCGAGAAATACGTTGCTGATTAACCGACATATTCAGTTGCTTTGGTCAATATTAATTTAGTTGTAAATTATGTTACTATCACTACACAGATACTTTGGACACTTGGGGGACGAAATAAACACTGATATAAATATACAAGAAATTTGTGTGTACTCCATAGAAAAATTAAAACAAATAAAAAATGATGAAGATGACAGAGATATGAGTATTAAAATGACGCAAATCGAAAAGCACCTTGACGTCATCGACCTGAGCCACAATTTGCAACGTGCTCGCTTTTCCTTGCGTGACTCCTGCCACAAGGCAACTCAGAGTGATTGACAGATACCCTGCATTACGGAACAGATACTTAACCTTAGATATTCACAAAGGTAAGTGAAAACTAACTTAGCTTTTCAACGGATGCCCAATTTATCATAATTAAGCTCGCTCCCAGCATTAACCTGCATTCTAATTTTTACAGAGTATTGTAATTGCACCAGAAAATAAAAATACTGAATAATTTATTAAATATACCCTTTATTAAACTTTAACTCTGCGACATACCAACAGTTGACAAATCTTCAATCTGACCTAAATATAATAGAAGTTAGGATTCTTCTTCGACAAGTCCTGTGATAGGAACTATTTAAAATTATTTATATACAATTTTATGACATAAACATACTCCAAGATTGAGCATTGAAACGACCAGCAAAATAGCTGCAATGCTGCAAAATGCGATATTTAATCTGTTGCGTTGATCCATCGGCAAAGTGTTCACGTAAATATAGAAAAAGTAAACGCCAGCGACCAAAAAAATGTTAAAGAGTATTAAAATTATAATGCCACGCACAAGAATTGGAGTAGAGACGCATTGTTGGCGGTTATCTGAAAAGAAATGAGAAAGGGTATAAATTTTCAATTACCAGAGACTGAGAAAGTAACTCACTTGTAGGAAGAGCATTATTTTGCTCAACTGCAATGTTTCCCAGTTCACAATTTTCAAGCGAATTTACAGACAATTTATTCATGTTTTAGTTGTTATTTTTGAACATTAATTGAAAGTTGACATTTGCTTAAACTCGTTATTATTATTATTATTATTATTATTATTTGATACTATAGTCAAGGCATGCAATAATTCGATTAGCTTGCGCACAATTCTGTCAAATCATTTACACCTGATTTAGCCGAAATAAGAGCCAGATCCAATTCCAACACAAAACGAAGCTAAAACAAAATGTTAGCAAAATGTTCGAGACACGCAACTGACGCAAGTGAAAAACACAAAACACGCACATTTTGATTATGCTAATGATTCATTTGTTGTTGGTCAGAAAGAGAGTGGAAACGGAAACGGAAGCGGAAGTGGAGAGCAAGCATGACATGTCCTTCAGACGCCGCAGGCAGTCAAGGTGTCCTTATTTTGATTTCACGTTTATTTTTGATTTTCAGAAACAAAATAAATTTTCCAAATTATTACTCAACAAAAGTTGCACGTATATTTTAATGGGCCATAAAAAAACTATTGCAAACTGTCAATAAAATTGCTTTTTCGGTTAATAAACTCCAGCAAATGCCATAATATTATTATGGTTTCAAATGAAGACAAGCACAGATTTGAAATGTGATTTTGGCATAGAACAATGCCCAATCCCCAAGACTAATTTCAACTCAGCAATAAGTCAAAAGTAAAATATTTTCAATTGCTTTTTATATATATAATTTTATATTTATCAAATGCAAATTAAAATCACATTTTATAATTTTTTTTGGAGAAAATCTAAAAATGAATTGAAGATGACTTTATCAATTGGGGACGTCAGGATCTGGCACTTGCTGATTATTTGGTGCTGCAACATTGCTCCTTGGGTCCATTCTTGCACACACACTTGCAATCCTTGTTGCAAGCACAATTGCTGCCACACTTTTGTGAGGAGCACTGACAATCTGAAACAAACATTTCAAACAGTTATTATTGTTAATTTATTCAAAATTATGAATGTGACTCACTAGTTTCGCATCCTTTGCAGCCCATTATGTGTAGAGTTCTCTTTTGAAACTGTCAGTAAAGCTGAAAATGTTGAATTAATTCAAAGCTTTTCAAATGTTGTTGCTCTTCAACTGCACACATTTCATGTATTTATATTCTAATTTCAAAATGAACGACGAGTGCAAAAGCAAACAACAAAGGGACGGGCTTATCAACAACTCGTGCGCAAAATGCGTAACTGCAAACGAATATCAACTTTCCGTATTTTGCAAACGAATTTTGCGCCCAACGTGTTGGCTTCAGATTAGAGCTCACTTTGGTCGGCCGTGCTGCACACGGCGCTCTTATCAGCTTATCAGTTATCAGTTGTATGCGTTACGTATACGGCACGTTGGCGTGAACAAACACGTCTACTAAGCCATGGATCAAATATTCATGCAAAACCATCAAATTGGAAGAAGCAAGTTCCGTTTCAACCGATGTGGCCATGTCAAATCAATGGAAATAGCCAAACAAATAAAGCTGCAATCACTTTAATGCGATTCCGACAAAAGAAGATTTCATGTATACTGTTATATATTCAAATTCAATTGGAACTCAGCTAATAAGAATATTATTTTATGTTGGTTTAAATTTAGTTTAGTAGATTTGCATTTAATGCTGTAGCATATTTTCGGGCTGCATCTACAAATTTATTTGTATATACATATATTATTGCATTCTTTAAGGGGTTGAACTGGAAAACGTTGAATGTTGAGCGAATGAATGAAAAAAAAATAAAATACATGGCAGGAACAAGTGCAGTTTGAATAAAAAACTTTGTTTATTCGGAACAGCACTCGAATACACTGCGAGTGCACAGGCAAAACTCTAAAAATAGTCAATGGGCTAACATGAATAAAATCCACTTGCTAGCATCACATAACAAGGAAGAAATTCTAAGGCGCAACTTTGAGCTGACAATATGATACTATAAATGTATACGAGTATAAACTAAACTAAATTGTGTCTCTGGTATTGCGGTTGCAGTTTTGTTGAACACTTTCAATTGTCCTGTATATATGTACGTATATTGATACTTTTAGTCCTTTAGGTCGGCAGCCGTATTTACAAATCCGGCTCTTTGTGTCAGTTGTAGTTGCTGCTTCTGTTCAGCCTCCATGGCCTTTTGTTCCGGTGTCTTGGCCCACTCTTGCAGCTCACCCGACGCATAGAACCAGTAAATGACACAGCCAACGAGATAAATGCCCGCCGATATGAAGAAGACAATTCGCCATTGATCGCGGTCACCGCCATCGCCCACAATGTAACCCGTCAACAGGGGGCTGACAATGCCGGGAATTGTGGCAAAAGTGTTACCAATACCCATAAGCACACTGGCGTGCTGTGGTGCAATATCCAAGTGATTGACACTGCAATAGTTACAACAGAGTTAGCTCATAAGTACCCTATTTGTTTTTCGTTGTCTACTACTACACTTGTTGAAAACTTACGCGAATCCAGACCAAGCGAATGCACCGAGGCCCACAGCAATTGTTATGAAAATAACCGACCACGTGGGATCCATGATGTATGCCGTAAGCATCATGAAAACTGTTTGAGCCAAGAATGCGCCACAATTGAAATTACGACGCACTTGCGTTGTAGTCCAAATGCCCTTCACTTGCAGCCAATCGGCTAAGTAACCAGATATCGCCAACAGAATGCCCATGGCCAAGTACGGTACAGCCGATATGAAGCCCGTTTTGCCCAAATCAAAGTTGAGTGTATCTGTAATCAAAGTAATGAAAATACTGCACAATCATTCAATTTGTTGACTTACCCTTAAGGAAGCTGGGCAACTGGGTGAGCAGAGTGTAGAAGCCCCAGTTCTCGGAGAAGTGGGATGCAACAATCGCATAAAAGGCCATTGAAGTAAAGAACGCCTTCCAAGGATGCTTGATCTTTTTAGCACCCACATAGCCAATTGTCTTCTGTATATACTCGCACTCCTCCTTCGAGCAGAAGCGATCCATCTCGGGTCCGGCACGAACGAACATCATCCAAATTGTAAACCAAACTACGCCAATAGCGCCAAATACATAGAAAACACTTTCCCAGCCGTAACGGGATGCCAACAAACCGGACGATGGCATCGCTATCACTGTGCCAGCATAATTGCCGGCAAATGCAATCGATGCCATGCGGGAACGTTCCAGAGGCGGTGACCATCTGGCCCACACGGCATGAATGCCCGGAAAAGTGACGCCCTCAAAGACACCCTCGATAATCCGCACCGCCAGGAACATCTCCAGACTATGCTTGGCCGCCAAAGGCGTTAACAACGTCAAAATGGCAGTTGTACCGATGCCCAGGCCAAAGACCTGCATTTTAATTCAGTTAAGAATTGTTTAAGTATAAATATCAGTGTAAAACTTACGATATTGCCGCCGATCTTTGTGCCTATGTAACCGCCGAGGAACTGCGTCAAAATGTAGCCATAGAAGAAGGAGCTCAAGATCAAACCCTTCTGCTTGGAGTCCCAGGGAAAGTCCTGCTCGTAAGACACATTTCCATCGGCATCCGTCACTGTGCGATTCTCAGTCATCGCCACAATGGCCACAGAGAGATTCACACGCAACGAGTAGACATTGAAGAAACCAAAGAAGGCTAGGAGCACCACAATGTAACGCTGTTTACGCCAGAATCTCCAAGTGAGTGGTTCATTCTCCTTAACCTCATTGCTGTGGGTGAAAATGCAAATTTATGTTATTACGATTAAAAAATACAAATAAGAACTCTATTGTCGAATGCCCGACTATTAGATACTAGTTACATCAAATAAATATACAGTTACTCAAGTATTTATTTTGATATATTGAAAAAATAAATCAAACGGTTTATTTTGCAAAAAAAAAATACTTTTCTTGGCCTTCTATTTTGTTTCTCATTTTATTATAGTTGCTTAGGGCATTTGTAACGAGTTAAAATAAAAAATAAATAATCGTGATCCAACTATTTTTAAAAATAAAAAACATTCGAATTTTGTTGTCACAACAGCTACTATATATTTAAAGCAGGGATTGAGACCGAAACGAATATCGGTTTCAGTTACTGTTTCGGTTATGCTCGAATTAGGTTTTCGGTTATCGATAATGCAAAATCTTGGAGTATCGGTTTCGTAATGGTTATCGGATTTTTATAAGTTTCGGCTTAATAATACGCGTACCCGTATCGGTTCACAAAAAAAAAAAAAAAATTAAATTTTTCGGTTGACCAAATCAAGAAGCGTTGTTTATTGTTTTACATGAAAAAAGGACTAATGCTGTTAATAGCCAGGAAAATAATGTTATCTGGTTACGGGAATGGTCCATAGTAATGTCGATTTTATTATAATTTGACCTCATATAAATTTGGTTTGAACATTTCGATTATTTTTATTTAATTGATTTTTAATAACTTCGAATTGTCATAACTTTGTCAAAAGTTAATCAATTTCCATGCGCAATGTAAATTTAAGCATAATTTTACCTCTAAATTCGTTTTGCATTTAAATTTTTTTCATATTGAAAATATTAAAAATTTCGAATTTTTTAGAAATTTTACAGTGTTACCCCTTATCATTTTTCGAAAAATTTCGAAAATTTCGAATTTTCAAAATGAACAAAATTGAATTGCAGAACCAATTTAGAGGAAAAAATATGCTTAAATTTACATTCCGCATGAAAATTGATTGACTTTTGACAAAGTTATGGCAGTTCGAAGTTATCAATGTTGCGCAGTAGCTGCGACGGCCAGAACCGAAATCAACCCTTATAAATGAATCGGTTACCAAACGGTTATTTCGGTTTAAAGCGTTTCGGCTTATGGGCTTCGGTACAGTGGAAAAAAATATATTCGGTTACGGTTTCTGCTACGGTTAAGGTTTTAATCCCTGATTTAATGCATTTTTAATTTTTGAAACAAACATATAAGGGTCTACTGACCTTTATCGACTCTACAAAAAAATTCATCTACTAATGACTTTAAACAAAATATTAATCAATTTTATCAAAACAACAATCTGTTTATAAAAGTACAAAATAAATAAAGACTCTATAACTACACACTCTATTCAAATAATATCAATTATATCTTTTCTTTTTTTGAATATGACATATAAAAAGTTTGAGTTTCATTCTACAAACAGACAGACGGATATAGATCTGTTACGTTTAATTCTCTCTGTTACACAAATTGCAACAAGTTCAATAAACCCATGTTACCCACAAATAAAGGGTATAATAAGGCAAGGCCATTGCAGCAACGGGAAGCTAGCGACACCACTTTCGCCAGCTGATTAATGAACAACATCATATTATTTTTTGCTGTCTGCATTTACCAGTGGGACAGAACCAGTTTGCAAAGCCAACATATGTACGTGAGGCAACTGCGACTGGTTTGGATCGGGCCAGACAGTTGGTAGTTTTAAATATACTATCTCTTTGGAGTCGGAAATTAACATTTTCATACTTTAACCAAGTAGTTCTTGAGCAACTTGGACCAAGCCTACAATTGATTGTCAAGTGTTAGCTGATATTTGATTAATGCGGAATCCATTAGAGGTTTCTAGTTTGTCTTGCTTTTATTGGTAGTCAATCACTTACTTGTTGTGATGTGCCTGATGGCCATTGTGTTTGTCCAATTTCGACTCCAGGTCTGTCATTTTTGTGTCTGTATTTATTGGAGGCGAATAAGCAATCTATTCAAGCATTAATGCCTGCAAAAAAAAAAGAAATTAAAATGAAAATGAAAATAAAAAGTGAATAACAAACACTGATCAATGTGCGTGCTGGCGTTTCATTAAAATCAAATTAAATTCAAGAACTCCTCCAATCAACCCACCTCAATAGGGAAAATTGCACACAATGCGAAGCGTGTTTTAATTTTGTTGCAATTTGTTATTTCTTTGTTCGCGCCCAGCTATTTTTAAATAAATCTACAGCAATTTATTGTGTCGTCTCCGTGTAGCATTGCGTGCTGCGTTCACAATTGGCTTTGACATAGAACTCTGGACAGGTCAGACCACGGGGCACAATTATTTCCCTAAGCATCTTAATCCGGATATAAATATGTGTGTGTATACCAAATTGTTTATTATTTTTTAAACAATTGTCTCGCCTTATCGACACTGCTCCTTGGCGCTTCATGACAAACGCCTCTTAACTCAATTATCCATTTAACTTATTAAGCAAATAGTTTTGCAAATTGTTCCATTTGAAGCACGCGAAATTTAGTACAGACCACAGAGCACAGAACACAGAACACAATATAAACTCATAATCAAATACGTAATTGTACCGTAAGTGATCCAAGCACTTGAATACGGTACAACGACCGGTTTGGTTTGAGTTTGAATTTCAGTCTCGCTTTGTGCGGACTTTCACTTGATTTGCTTAGTACGAATTCAACTGTTTCCAGTTTCCAGTTCCCAGATATTTAGCATTGCTCTTTTATTGACACGTGTGCAGAGAAAATTTATATTTAGACACTTTATTAGATAATGGCAATATGATAACACAGTTTGCTCACACTACAGCCTCCACAAATTTGCCACTCAATTAATAAGAATAAGATGAATAATAAGAAGAATATTATCAAGAAATATAAGTGTGACGAATATTGAATAGTTTGCAGATTATTCATAGCAGAAATACATAGATATTGAAGTCCCCAATAATAATTTAATGAATTGTTTCCATATAAACAATTCTAGCTATATGAAATCGATAAATGATTCTAATGAAACTCGACAAAAATATTTAAGACATCATATAAAACCTCTGTGATAAGTTTGCTTTAGATATCTAAAAAAAAATACAGTTTTAATAATAATTTTATGCGTGAAAATGACACTTCTTAAATTGTCATCCTGATCTAGAAACAGTTTTTAATTTCGGAAATGCACGCTATGAATATCACAATGCGCAACTAATTAATAATACTCTATGCAAAGTTCTAGAAATAGCCCATTATTTGAAATTACAAATGTTATCTATGAAAACTTGATTAGAACTGCAGAGTATTTTTGCAACCTCCTATAATTAAGCTGTTTATCAAACTACTCTGATTGTACTACTTCTAATATCTCAATTGCCAAACACTCTTCAAAACAGCGTCAGTTCATACTAGATTTTTTATCTTTATGACAACAAATAATAATATTGTTTTAATGTTTCCTGCGTTGCAATGCTTGATTTATGAATGATAACAGGGTATTGGTTCGGATTTTTCGGTTATCGACTTATCTGTAGTAGCAGTAGAAGTGTGCTTAGCAAATACATGTATATTTATGTACAAGTGTATACACAATTTGCCTAATGATATATGACCTATTAGCTATTAAATTTCTATTAGCGAGTGCTTATCTTAATTGCGACCAAATAAAATTAGTGCTACGCTAGATTATCATGATCGTAAAACAACAATAATAACAACAACAAAAGGTAGACAGATTAAGCATCATAGCGTGTTGAATTTTATGAATTGTTGTTATGACATTTCAGGTCGCTTATGTAAAGCACTTCTCACTTGACAAAAAAAATGGCAAATATTTCAATAAAATTGGTTTTTTTTATAACTTTAATATTTTTGAGGAAATTAGCATTTTAGAGTCAAGTTGAGAAGCTCTTCAATAAATTAAAACGTTTTGTTAATACAGTTGTTTTGCCCTGTTACACTTGGTTGATTTGTTTTGACATTAAGTAAAAGCGATTAAATGCATGTGTCACATGCATATTCAATTGATTGTGTTCAACAACTCGAAAGTCAAAACACATGCAAATGTGGCAAAACAAATTTACCGAACCAATTACAGATACAGAGCAGCTGCCTGAATTTTCACTTAATTCAAATGTAATGCCAATGGGGATGGTAAAGGCGGTAAATGGCTGCATTCCTGCCATGCAAAATAACAATCTCTTTAATCAAAAACATCAAAGTGACAGTTGTGCAAGCAGTCAAGCCACACAAAGTACAACAGCTTAACAAAAGGCAAACAAAAGCCACACAACTTGTACGAGAACTTTCAAAATAGTTAAAGTTAACACACACACACACACTACACACTGCCACACGTATTTCAAGTGAGAAGAAACCACAAAACTTAAACGCACCACGAAAGCTTGAAGGGTCTTCAATGGGTGTCTTCAGATGTTGTATCTTTTGATTTAAATTTGTTGAATGCGTGGCCCAGGTGTGAAGCCGCCGGTTGCTCGTAGCGCACTGAAACTGCAGCTTTCTGCCGGCTTCCAACTGAACGCGACCGATAAACAAAAAATTTCGACCGGCTTACGACACTACGATTACGCTCTGAGAATTTGACTCGGCTAAACTGTTGCTCAGCTGATCAGTTAACTTCAATTAAGGCAAACCGGACAACCAGACATGCTGAGAGCTGAGCTGGGCCAAACCTGGGCAGAGCAGAGCGCCACTAGATTTAAACCTTGCCTAACGACTAATCATAATGTGCCAGCAATTGCTTTTTGCCTAATCGTGCCGGTAATCGACATAAAGCTTATCGTTTTATTAGGCACAAAATGTAGCGGCCCATAAAGATAAATTCTAGTGGAACTCTCGAGTCTTACAGTTCCTAAATTAAATTTGCCATGATCTTAAACTTTTATTTGCTCAAATGCTGAATTTATTTCAAGGAGTGTGCATATAACAAAAAATATATCTAAAAATTGTACATAGTGAAAATCTCTTATATACTCACAATAAATAATTACAGTACTGCTTAGCACGTCAACCTAAAATCAAATTTTATTTATTGATGCATAAATCAATGTGTTCGCTATAAAACAAACAATTTATTGTTTCGGGTTGATCTTAAAGTAATTTGATTTTAAGTTATTTGTTGAGCATTAAAACCGGGGGATCTTTCGGGAAACTGAACAGATTTATTATAGCTGTACCCATAAAAATATTGTAAAATAGGGTATAAACCAGATGGGCTATTGAAAATGACTGCAAAACAATGAATGAAAGCTTATAAGGTCTTACAATTTGTTCAGAGAACTTTAGACACGGTCTTTCCTAGTCTAACAATCTAATCTCAAGCAATTCTACTTCTCTTCAACCGATCTAAGGTCCATTTTGTTGAACGAATTTGTTCTAGCTCGCAACACATACTGGAAGTAAGCACACAGGAATTGAGTGTCGCATGCGTGATGTATTTATTTCCATTTCGACTTAAACAATGCATTCAAAACACAAAAAAAAAACAGCTGAAAGCACGCAATACTTTAGTTAATACAAAATTTCGACTAATTTGCATTGGCAAGTGCGAATTGAACGACGATGAGCGATTGGAAATACAAATAAACTGGCGCATTAGGAAACCAGTTCCAACCAGAATTAATATCACTTCTTCTTTTCGATTTATTATTACGAGTTAATTATTTGGAACGAAATCTTTATTTAGATACTCATACAATGGACAGCACGACGATATAATGTTAGTCTTAGTTGTTAACATTAGCATGTTAACCCGGCAACTTCTCTAACAGCGGCAAGCAGTTTACTTAACAAGCAGTTCCTTTTGATTTGCCATATTACGTATACGCAATGTGAGTCCCAAAATTGTGAAGAATGCTACAAAAAATATTGTTTAAAATTCTGCTGACAATGAAAACAACAAATGTGTGATTATAATTATGAAAAAATACACATACACACATACATATAAAGTAGAGAGAATATAAATACGTATACGCAATTTGTTGCGTCGTGGCGCTGACATTTGTCGCAGTTGCACGTGCTGGCAAATAAATAAACAAAGTGTTGCATACAGAAGCAAAACATAAGGCAACTCAATTTGCATTGGCAGCTGCAGCACGTGAGAAAACAACACACACACACACACATATACAGAACAAATGAAAACAAACCGACCAACATACAGCGACAAAACAGAAGAGAAAACAATAACAAATGACTGTGTAAAAAAGAAATTGATTGATAAAATGCCGATGCCATCAAATTGTTTGCAAATTGCAAACGAGCCTCTAGGTAAATGGCAACAGCCGCTGCAGTTAATTGTTTTGTGCTGCAACATGTGGCAGCTGATCGACAATGCAATCGAGATAGAGCAATTCAGAAACACATTTAACACCTTTTGCAAACTGGTAAACATTCTTTGCATGAGTTTCTAATTAGTCAACGCTTAAAGTACGCAAATAGTTTGTTACTCGAATTTCAGATCCATCGATTTATTGAGGGTTTATTGTAAGGCTGCTATCTATCTATCTTTATTAAATCCGCTGTTTCCTGCAATGCTCATAACAATACGAGGTGTTGGAGTTCATTTTAATGGCACTTAGTGCTTTAACGACTACGACTACTATATTAATCGCATTTCTTGTCGTTGCTTCCATTGTTTGCGGTCTTTATTTGCCTTAGTTTTTAAAAGGCTGGCGTCCTCGACCGCGCTTTTGCCGTTGCTTTGGCAACGAGGTCCTTGGCATTATTCTCGACAAATTGCATTTTAATTGCGCTCCGTTGGCATGGCTCAAAAAGAGCGCACCTGAGTGCAAATAATTTCACCTGAATGCACAACAAATAATGTCGAATATAAAGAAAAATCCTTTAAGCAGATATTTGACCAGAATCCTTTTGGGAACTCTATTTTCTTCTAGTTCTTCTCATTCTTAAGCTCCACCTTTTTTTTTTCTTTGTTGTACAATTGTAATTGTATACAATTTTAGACGCAATGCGAATTTGTCGTTTGACTTTGACTACGTGAGCCTTTAATGGTATTTTATGCACAACTTTGGCTAAACTTGAACCAACTGCAGGTCCTTTGATTTCGACAAAAGTTGACAAAAGTTGCGCCAAGTTGACTACGGACAAAGCTTCAGACTCGGAGAGAAAGTTTCAAATGTTTGGCAGCTCCAGCTTCAGCTTCGTTTTTGCTCATTTTTCGACTCCGCTGTTGGCCAACTACTTGAGATGCAGCAACGACCCCAGCTGGACATTTGCATTGCATTTGGACACACGTAAATCCTCTAAGGAAAAGGACCAAGCCGCTTAAAATGCAGCGTTCAACTCGTCGCCGTCGTTCTGCTTAAATATTTAAGCTGCTCAAATGCACAAAAAGTGCGCAATTCCAAATGGCAAATGGCGCTTGCGATGTCGAAAGTTTTCCTAATCGCAATGCTCATAAGTATGGCAGGCCAAAAGTTGAACTTGTTAGCCATAACTGAAGGTTATTCTACCAAAAGTGGTACTAGTTTTAGCCGAATTGAAGAACGTTTTAATTAACTAATTAGTGCTATTAAAAACGTCGACTGTCACACGCGGCATTTGTCACGCTCCCGGGAATTGAAACTGAAAGTGGGGAAAGTAAAGAGGAAAAGTGAAGCGTTGCATACCAAAAAGGAAATGTTAATACAATTAGCGATAAAAGCCTTCTGATGTACATAATGACAGCATATTCGTATACTCACACATGCGAATACGGGATGATACTATTTTTTAGGGGTCAAGGAAGCCGCTGGTTTTGCGGATCAGTTAAAGTCAAAGCCTTGCATCTTCATTAAACGCAAAACAGGCAGCAACCGCAGCACGACAACTTCTGCATGGTTAATCATAGGCCGTGTTGCCAGTCGCTCTATAAGAAATTCAACGGTAGCTGAAGCCATTATCCAGAAAAGCCTTTCAACGCTAACAAGCAAGCTACAAGACACGAAACAATGGCAAATATTGTGACAAAAGCGATGCACACACCGCACACACACACACACGGAGAGATAGTACAGAGACAGAGAGAGACAGAGACAGAGGATAGAGAGCAGAGACAAAGAAAGGACGTAGCACTCGCTGTGTAAATATAAAATTTTATAATAACAAAGCACGTCGCAGGTGCAATTAGTGTGCAAATAAGCGTTTATTTGCTTACAGCAAACAATGAGAGACACGGCGACCGACAGAGTGTCTCATACGACGATATCTGACCTCGTTTATGTCAAGGTGTTGCAACTGGTATTGCTAGCTCAATCCTTAAATTAAAATTCAATTTAGACTTACATCAATTTCGGCTAATGCCAAGGGGATCACATGTACTAGTAACAATTGCCACAAGTTGATATGAAGCTTCGCTTCTGGCCATCAATCAGTTTTATGTCTGCTATGTGCCCGATAACATTGATAAAGATGCTGATCGTTGCCGGCACTTAGGCAAATCACATTCAACATGCGACTGCACATTGCACACTGCACATTGCACATTGCACATTGCTCGAGTACTCAAGTGCTCAGTCATTGAAATACTCGTACCAACACCGTACAAGTAAGAGTATTATGGGGGAAGGACAAAGCAAACTCCAAAGGCACCGCTGGGAACTTCTATTTGCTTACATGTAAAATACACTGACATAGCCTGCAGACGAACAACAACATCAACAACAACAACAACATCAAATAAAGCAAATCCGAAAGCAACGACAACTGTCACAGCTCAAACTCAACTGCAGGACTCAATTGACTAAGCAAGAAAGGAAGGAAGCAACATTCAACTGGAGACATCTCACATCTCACATTCCACATTCCACACTCCCACACAGTTGCCAAGGGGCACAACCTGCTCCACGTTTCATTCCCATTGCAACCCCTCTTGTTCCCCCTTCGATTTGTTTGGTGCGCTGTCCACTCTGACAGTTGGCAGCTGCCTAAAAATTTGCCCTGAAATTGCACCGCCCAGGGATTTAGATGGCAATCGCTGCAATTTGGCCAGCCTGACATTGTGCTAAATGAAAATTAAAATGAAATTTTATACTCTGTATTACATTTCACCCAAGAGTTTGTCTACCTCAAATCCAATGGCATTTAACACGGCATACAGTATCTTCGAGTCGATCAATTGCACATGCCATTTTCTAGTTAAATTGTACGAAATTGATTGCCATCCACTGTCCAAGAATTTAAATTTGTTTTCAGTTCTTATCAGCTGCCCTTGTGGTTCATCATCATTTGCATTGCTGGTGAAACGCTCTAGGATAGGTAAAGTTTTGGTTGCCAGTAAACTGTACTAAAATGTTATTAGCGCTTAATTAGAACACAACTTTTGCTCATGCTTTTGTTTTTGCCCAACGCCAGGCTAAAACCAAACCACAAAAGCAAAGGTGCGCCGCCCCAGAAGAACTTTTGCTGCAGCTTTGTGGTAAAGTTTTAATAATGTTCAGCTAAAATGAAATAATGCGTTTTGCCAACAGACTGCAAAAAGTCAAAGGAGGTGAAGACGTAGAAGTACGAAGGAGAAGTTGCTTTAAAGTGCATCAACACGAGCACATGGAATTGAAGCGGTCAGAAGTCGCCACGAGAGCAGTTGGCAAGCTAAAAGTTGCACTGAACCAATTCATTAAACATTCACCGAGTTGTCTCTGGCGTCAAAATGGGCCACACAATGCAATGTGCCGCAGCGAGCAGCAAGTGAAGAGACAGACCGACAGAGTAAATGGGCTAGAAAGAGAAGTGTAAGGCTTTTATATGGCTACGAGTATGTGCAAGGGCCAACAATTGTCATGTGTCTGTATCTGGGTCCCTCTTGGTCTTTTGTTGCCCTGATAGGGTCAACAAACTGTCGACCATTTCAAATGGTCCATGCATGCTGGACGAGGACATTCCGGTGCTAAAATGTTTTCGTGGCCAGATGCAGCCAAAGTAAATGTCACTCAATACATTTAACAAGCTTTCAGGCAAACCTCTTCTTCTTCTTCTACCTCACCGCAACCCCTTTTTTAGATTGGCAGAAGAGAACTAATGAATATAGGAAATTACATGTTTCTTATGTTGAAAGAGTTTGTAGCACATTTCATATCACAATCTGGAGCACATAATCAAGTATCAATCATACGCACAGTTGCCGCTGGCATGCGCTAAATTAATATTAATATGAAGCATCAGCTTTGGCAGCAACTTCAACGCAGACATTATTAATAATATAATATTGTGGGGGTTAAACCAGCTCGTAAATGTTGAATGACAGCATCCGAATATTAAATTCGAAACGTCGAAGATAAATATGCTGTACTTCGCAATACCCTGCAAATATAATATAAAACTGCAAAAATTAAACTGAAACTGGGCAAAATTTTTATAAAATTAAAAGAAACTTTTACTTTTAATGAAGTTTTAATGACTTTTTCCAGTTGTGCGTTGAAGAAGGGAAGTAAAGTTTAGAGAATGCAGTTGATTTAAAATCAAGTTTATATTTTCCTCAATTTTATAAAGTACTCGACAGTCATGAGTGTCGCAAAATACTGCAAGTTGTATCTTTTTGCTTCTCGTCAAGCTAATTAAATTGCCGAAATATAAAGTGACTCATATCAAATATATACTTTTGAACATAAGGATATATGTACTTATATGCATGTATGTATATATATATATACTGTTATAGCGCGCACATGCGATGGGCTATCAAAAATTTAATAGACTGTCAGCACAAATAACAGCAACACCAACAACAACAGCAACAACAAGAGGCATTGGGTGCACATGCATGAGCCGCATTTGATAGGCATTTACAAGGCACTTTACAAGGGCTGCAAGCCAAATAAATATATCAAATGTCAGTTCACTGCCACTGCTGCCATAAAGTTCAACAAAATAATGCCATTTTACTATGCCCATTGCAGCGATCCATTAAATAATACGCATACCAAAGGGAATTGCAATCAATGCCTAATTAAATTGCCTTTTTGGACACAAAAATTGAAAATCGTATCACAAAAATTGACAATGAACATTAATTCAATATGCTGAATTGCGATATAATACGATATATATACTCTTGCGATCCGATTATATATGTTTTGCATTTGTTTATTTATTGCACTCTACGAGTATACGAGCATTCAACATTTTCTGTGTGCGCCTCGATTACTGATTTAGAATCCTCTTTCCTCCCGTTCATCGTTGCTATGCGACTCTCAGTCAAGCTATAAATGGCAGCAGCTTCTGTCGTGTGTCTGTGTGTAAGGCGGAAATGGGTTGTGTATGCAAACTCACACACAAACACATACACACAGTGAAAGAGAGAGTGGCGCGTGTGGTGTATAAAATTAATACGAGTATCTCGTCTGCCATTACACTTCAATAAGTTTTCAATGAACACTTTGAAACTATTTTTATACACCGTTTACACCTATGTTAAACAACGTTTATGTGTATGAGTTTGAGTTTGAATTTCACCCTGTGTATGTATTTGTGTGCGCCTGCAATGACAGCAATTTATCTTTTAACACACCATGATTTATTGATGTCGATTGGTTAAAGGTATAAAAAGCATTTTATGTTTGATAAAATGCACATAACTCAACCACATTCGAGCATAACATATATCTTTGATTATTTCTTCGCATATTTGTAGTTTGCATAAAATAACTGAAGGAATATTTATTGAATTCATTTATTTACATACCTTCTAAAGCCAAAACTTGCATATTTCAAATAACTGAATGCGAACTATAAATTTTACCAATATTTTGCATATATTTTTTATTTAATTAAACCAACTAAGGCTGTCAATTGAAAAAAAATTTATTTTAAATTTTAAAAGATTTTAATAAAATATAAGTTGAAACTAGCAATTAAATTGATAAGCAGACAGTCTAAAAGTATGCAACGATATTTGTTTAAGGTAAGTAAGTCAGAGCTAACCTCAGTAAAGAGAGTAGAGAACATCACGTATACGCCGCATTGCCGTCTCTTTTGCGTTTTATCCGCGCTCTTTGACTCTGTGCTCTTTTATCCGCAACTGCGCAGATTTGTGTGGCACTTTTAAGCGGCTGCTGCGGATAATTTTGAACACACGTGTTTTTGTTTACCTTCGTCATTGTTGTTTTTAGCATCAGGCAACGGAAGCAGACTCCGAGTAACCCAATTCAGTGCGTAGTACACTGCACCAAACACCATCAATTGTGCGTGTGTTTGTGAGCATTTCTACAGCTCTAAAGCTGCTACTGCTACATATAACTACTCCTGTAACTGCTACTGCTGTTGCTGCTACTGCTGAAGTGCCTTGTTCGTTTTGTTGCTATTATTTTGGATGCTTGCGGTGGGCTTGAAGTGTGCACTCGTCTTACCTGACGACTGCGAAGTTCCTTTTGCACATTTGTGCTGAGTGGGCACTCGAGTTGTGGCAACTGCTGACAAAACAGTCAAAAAGGACACACTGCCACGTAACTTGAGTGAATAATGTGCCCAGCGTAACGGCATGAAAAAGAGCTGTGAAGTTTGCTTAATGCGACTTTGATTACTCCAACTGCCACTCTGAGCTGGCTGGCCAACAAAGCGGAAGCGAATTATGATCGACCATGCCAACTTCATGGCTTACTTGTATCTTATCTCGTATCTTACCACAAACTTCTCACTTCAATTCTGGGCTGTTAACTTTTAAAGAGAACTTACTCGTTTATTTGTGTTTTAATTTATTTTGAACAACAAGCAGAAGACTCTTGCAGAAACCTCAAACTTAATTACGAGTACTCGTTCTCGTACTCATATCTACAAAGGGCCACAAATGTTTTTTTACAAGCTGCCAACCACTGCGTTGCAGCTGCTGGCGCTTTTCCACTTTTTGCATTTGTTTTTTTTTTCTGTTTTACTGAAAAACGTAAAATTTATTGGCTGTAAAAATTTGGTGAAAATTTTCGCAAAGCTACGAAAAATTATTACAAGTTTGCATGCATTATGGTTAGCTGTCTCGTTCAAGTGGAACAGCTGCAACTTGAATTACAGGGCTTGGACTCCGTTGTTGTTTTGCTTCTGTGTCTGACATACGACAGAACCAAGCCACAGGCTCGTACTCCAACTTACATATGGAGTGTGCAAATGTTTATACACCCAGAGAAAAAGACATAATAAAATAAGAAGATAATACAGTCATATTACAATACATAGAAAACATAACACATTTTGATTTCACTGAAAACATAATATAAACGTCAGAGTTACTATAAATATAGTAAAACTAAAGTGAAAAATATAATTTAAAATGTAGTTTTTAGTTAAGCGTTTAATCCTATTAATTTTATAATCTTGAATTAAAATTAATTTTGAATATAGTAAAATTTTATATTTTCATACTAATATAAAAAAATATTAAAATTCAACTTTAAATAAATGACGAGGTATAATTCAAAGGATAATTTTCGAGTCGGCATTCACTTGTAACTTTATATTTACTATCGCATTAAATATATTTAAATTATCTATATTTATATTTTGATTACACAATGTAGGTTGACTAATTTCATTTTTTAATCTAATCATACTGCAAAATGCTTGTAATTAAATTCAAGTGTAAACATTAAAATTTTTAAACCACTTTCTCTGGGTGTACATAATCTGCACCTGCTGGCAACTGCCACATGAATACACTAATATATTCATATATATTAGGTATATAATTTCTCGGTCGTATTGTTGACACAAATTTTGGTTTGCGGCCGTAAGACTTACGGCCGGACCACCGCAACTCTATTAATATTGTTGTTAAAGTTTTGCAAAATCGACGCCCTAAAGTAGACAAGAACAATTCTATTGGCCTGGTTGAAATGATTTGGCGAGATACGGGACCAAAGACGGCCGAGGAGGCCTTTGAATTTATATTTAACTTGTGCTGTGCAAAATTAATGAACGCAGCTGTTTAATTATTCCATTTCAGGCAAGTTTATTTTCTACACGCGCGTTTTTATGCCGCAATTGAAAATTTTTAATTGGCAAATGCGTGGGCGCGTCCACAATCCACTCGCAGTCGTCGTCTGTCGGGATAAAGAGGGAACAGGGGCGATCCAATGCTGTGCCCTGTGCGTCGCGTCGCATCGTCGGGCGGCGCTTTGTGGCATTTTAATTACAAGCCCCGAACGCAAACGCAAATGCGAACGCGAACGCGAACGCGGACCGCTAATGAAATTAAAAAGTCCCTCAAATGAAATTATAATAAAATAGAGTTCGCCTGCATCGACAACAAAAGCCAAAGATTAAACGTGGCCGGCATCTCCTTTTGTCTCTCTACTCCAAACGATCTCCCAGCAATCTAATCCACATCTTGCCAGTCTTTTCCTTGCCCATTCTCTGAGAATTTCATACTCATACGTGAGTGAACGCACTGTCATTTAATCGCACGTGCTGTGGCTGTGGCTGCCTGCCAATCGTGCCTAATTAATTGAAATTTGTGGTTTAGCTTTAACGCAATTAGTTGCCCACAATTATAATTAGTGTTATTTCACACTTGCCTATTTAATTGCGGTTTCTATCACTGGCATTTGATTAACTAGTCATTAACGCTTAATCAAGCATATCGGCAACAAAATTCGCTCATATAATCGATGAGCGCTTCAAAAATATTACGTATACGTAATAAAACTCTTGGTGGAAAATTGAAATTCTTTTTCAAATTACAACAAATGTCAAAACATTTTGAAATTGCTAACGAATTTCATTTCAATTTATGAGTAGTCATATAAATACATACATATATATTGTCCTATACCTACGAAACTGTCGAAACATTCAAATTTATGCGTTACATCTAATCCGTTTAGACGCAATGTATCCACGAGGGTTGCCTAATACCTTTGTGTAGTCTCCTAGTGACATAAAACTATAAATTTAATACGAATTAAAATTAATTCTGGAAAATACCAAATTTAAATAAAAAATATTTTTTTTTGAATTATTATTATAATATAAAATTGGCTAGATAAATCTTATGGTTAACCCTCTAGTCAAGAATAGTCGTTCCTAAAATATGCAAACATTTTAGATTTATTTTGTGTATGGCGATTATAATGCAAATGCAAACACTTTTGACAGCAGTCCAAACATGTTTTTCAAATGAATTTCGTTTCGGTTTTGGCCAACACGGGAACAAAACAAAATATTTATATGTTAAATCATTTTGCTATTAGGACAATGCAATCACAATGCTTGCCGCAAAAGCCATAAATAATAAAATCTCCAACTGACGAGTCGAGGAGACGCTGTGGGGTTCAAGTTTTTGCAGCATCGACATCAACAACGACAACGACAACGACAACGGGAAGAATATCGACGCTGCCTCCCTGGGCGCTTACCTAAATCATAACCCGACAAAAGTGCGCAATAAACCCAAACAAATTGACACTCTCGATGCTTGGGGAAATCAGCGATAGCAACAAAGTGAAATGTCCATACGCAGTTAACCAAGAGATATGGAGATATTCATGTGCAAAATTGACTCAACTGTCGATTGCTTGCCGGCCTTATGACATATTTTGAAAGTTTGTAGAGAAATGAAGAAAAAGTCAAATTGCGGAAAGCAATCACAAACCAATTAGCAAGAGAGTCAAACTAAATGGAAAAACTGCCAAAAAAAAAATAATATATATTTGACGTCAGACTAATCAAATTTTGACCTCGCCGTAGAAGCAAGTTGCGAAATCAAATTGCGTCCAAAAATGTGCTACCGCGAGTAATTTGCCAACTGTGTGAAACTATAAAATCGATGCTCGAAAGTGGTGAAAGTTTTTCACTTCAACAGGCGAATGCACCTGCCGTTGCTATAGGCACATTACGTATACGTAGCGTACGCCAGAACGCCAGAAGTGCCTTTCAATCTGCACACTTCATTAGCGACAGTCCAACTGTAAACGAATTTCAGCCAGGCCATGATTGTAGAGTACTCCTCTGCCCTCGCCCTGAAAGGTAAATGCAAGTGTGACCATTAAGAATTCAGAATGTAGACAAATGAACAGCACAAAAAAAAGCACAGAGAAAACTATGAAAGTTAAAGCAGACTACAAAGTGACTATCTATATGTAAATACTTCATTAGAGAGTCCTCCATGTTAACTTTATTTTGTAAAGAACAAGTAGAGTAATCTTTGCTTATATCCCATAAAATTATCTATATTTATTGTATGTTCTCTTTATTGAGATAGTTTTTTGTTTTGAAAGACATTCATTTTATTGCACAAAGATAGAATTGAGAAAAAGAAGTTGCAGAAACTGTGCTAAGAGTCATTTATTTAGAGTTCAATTGTTTGTGTCAGAGTTAAACTGCAGCAACTGCTGTTGTGGTGGTGGTGTTGATATTATCCAGTGGGTCAGTGGTGCCTGTGGATCATAAAGTTGCCAATGCAATGCAAACAAATTGAAAATTGCTCGATGCCAATTGCCAGTTGCCAGTTGCAATTATAAACGCGGCCATTTGCCAATAGATACTCCCTTGTTGTTGTTGTTGTTATTGATGTTGTTGCTGCACGTTATTGTTGTTGTAGCTGCGTTAAAGTTTTTGCTTTCATTTTGCTTTGGGTTAAGCTAGAGGGGCAACTTGCTTCTAAAGCAAAGCATACAAAACTTTGCTAATAGCAGCTACCGTAACGAGTGTATGTGTATGTGCATGTGTATGTGTATGTGTATCTGAGTCTAAGCAATTTGTGTACGTGTGTACGTGTGTGCATGTGTGAGTGTGTTACCACAGTCAACTGAATGAAGCCAAAACAAATATAGGAAAAAGTTTTCCAATTTTCGATTGCCAATTGTGCAAAAATTTTCGTGCAACTTGCTAGGGGAATTCGAGAATACGAGAAAGTTTTATGCCATTTCAATGTATGCTCTCCCGCGGCCTCAGCCACGCCCCCCCACTGTCCCACTGTCCCATCGGCCCAGCTCGCTCTCCTCTATGCTGTATTTTTGCTTGACAGCACGTCAGTCAATGTTGCATACAGCAAAATAAAAATTAAAACTAATTATTGTTAAATTATTTCAATCGCCAGCAGCCAGCAACTGAGTAAAAGAAAATTAAAAAGAAAAAAAAAAAGTATTTAGCCGCAGCTTAGCTTGCCAAAAGTAACTTAAAGTTATCAACTGTACGAACCTTAATTCAGACAAATAAATATATATTTAATTTTTCTTTTATACTTTTTGCTCAATTTTTATTTTATTCTTTTTGTATTGTTGCTTTTGCTGCTGGCATTAACTTTCGCTTTGACGGCAAACTTTTGCTTTTCATGGTAGAACTATCAGGCAAAAGTTTTACCAACACAACGCAGCAAAGTTTTAGCACTTCAAGTGCAAGCGCGAATAGTGGGCGTGGTGAGGGGGTGACAAGGGGGTGAGGCAAGGAGGTGTTTCCCCCCACACCCAGACAATACTTGCGGAAAGTTAGGGCAAGTTTTCACTTGGTGCACATTTGACTTACTTGCTGTCCATTTTATTTTGCGACTGATTCTACAATTATATAAGTATATACATATGTTGGCAGTTGCCAGTTGCCAGTTGCAAGTTGCCAGTTGCAAGTTGGCAAAGTGCTGCTACTCATGTTGCAGATGAGGCAAGTGAAACAAGCCGTTGTACTTATGCTTATAGGATTGTATACAGTGCTGCCTGGCACTTTAAACTTGCCATCCATAAGTGTTTGTAATGCGCTCGTTACATTTATTATTGAGTGGCTGAAACAACGGAGATCTTATCCCCTCCCACTTCCCACTCATCCTCTCACTTTCAGCTGTCTGGCTGGTAAATATAAGTCTCACAGTTTTTGGCCAGAAACTTGCCATTTGAATGCGGGGCGCGCATGACATTCGACACAATTCCCCGACGCTGAGCACGTTGCCCATAGCATACTTATCCGGGAAACAGCATCAAAGGCAGCAGCCGGCAAATATCAGTAGCTGGAGGCGGGTTGCAGTAAATGCATATTTTATATTTTCATTTCATTGAAACCGACACGTAGCCACATTTCCAGAGTGCACATACACATATATATTCGTATATATATCTATATATATATATGTATATATATATTTAAGTCTGTAGTTGAGGTTGTTGCCCCGCCCAATTGGCAAACAGAGTAAAGTGTAAATTCGAGTTGAAGTTGCCTGCTGGCTAATAAGATTCAATATATGGTATGTCCTTTGATTACCACTCGTATGACTGTATGCTCTTCAATTTTAATTAACTTAATTCTCAACTCTGATTGTAAAATGTTTAAGCAGCAGCTACACGTTCTGATTATTCGTCATATTTAAACTTTTTAAAAGCACTTTCATGTCGTAAGTTGGACACAGCTCAACAGATTGAACGCGCTTTTAGATAATAAATTGTGTGCTTCCTTTTTTTTATATTTTTACTCAGTTACTGAATTATTTAAGGGCATGCATATGAATGAAATTCGGTTTGCTTTTTTATTTTTACTATGCCCTCACACGGTTTTGCCCATAAAAATTGTCCAAGTCGTAGCTTATCAAAACGAGCAACACCGCAATGCCTTATGATGCCCCTGAGAAGTGGAAAAAGCCAACTAAAGTGTATATTTATGCTTCGGTGACTGTCACTGAAATACTGCACTTTATGTATCATCAGGGGGCAGCAAAAGCAACTGAGAACTATCGAATTTTAGTTATACTATAAACAGGTCATATAACTCTATATTCCATTCCCAAACAGAAGTGCATTCATTGCACACTTAAATTCTCTTATATTTCAGAAAATATTCTTTATAGTTTACTAAAAGATGTTGTCTTATTTCTTTACCTTAGACTTGTCTTCCATAAATTTAAGGTTCAATTAGTAAAATGTTAGTTAAGTATTGGAGTAAGACATAAATTATCTCCATATTTGCAAATACTGAAGCCCTTTATTACTCTGACTGTAAAGTCATGTTGTATTTCAAAATAAAATAAATAAATAATAGAGTTAGAGTATAGAATGTTTTACACGATGTGCCACTTTGCCAAAAGCAGGCCAAAATATCTTTAAAAGTATATATATCCCAAGAGTAGGTTTCCCCCTGAAGTTTCCTCTACTCTCCCTGTGCTTCTTAATCGTACTTACTCATTTCGCATGGGGATCTCGTTTGTCTGTTTGACTACACCGCAGAAATAACTCAACTCCGGTTTGATTTCAGCACGTTGAGTTGCTCTCTTTTTGCTGATTTGCTTCTTCTCTATTTTTTATCGTGCCTTCGACGAGTATTTGGTGTATTTGGCTTTTTGTTTAGACGACAAATTGAAGGGGATTGCATTCATTCACTGCGCTGCATTCGTGTACGTGGTCTGCTCGTCCAAAAGTGCCTGATTAAACGTCAAAAGCTAGAGTTCGAGAGTTGACATTCTCAATTTGGCGAAATATTCGATTTCCTCAACGGTGACACGATATCCAATTCGACAGCCAAAGCATGCAAATGGCCAACAACCAACAACAAAAAGTGTAAGCCAGGTTAGCTGATTTAGTTAGTTGGCTGAACGTGAACTGCATTGTCTGGTAATTAAAGAAATTGTTATTGTTTTGCTGTTGCTCCAGTTAAACCAAATGACACTGAAATATATTTAAGCTTTTTAAATAAAATTTGAATAAGCTTTAAGCTGCAATTTCATTTGAATAATCTTGCTTAAGAAAGATTTATGCTTTCAAATTAAGATACTATGGTTTTGCATTTTGCAATGATTTAAATTAGCAATTTTCCTTTATTTGTTAGTAGTGAAAATTTACTTATTAGTTAGAGATTAAACTGATTAATATTTTCGCTAGTTTTTATTTTTGTGCCAAAGCTTTCTCTTTCAACAAATCGAGTTCTTGTTTACTACTTTATTCTTATGTCGTTGTGGCCAGATTTAAGATTTGGGCACTTAATCAATACAAATTAAGTAACTTGAACATCCCAGTCACTTTATTTTTACCAAGCACATTAATAGACTAGCGCCTGATTTAATTTTCACGATTATCAACCCCAAAGTTAATATTTCTGACGTAAAAGGTCACGCTGAACTATGAAAACTGTCGAAAACTTAATAAAAAGTCAGAAGTCTCGAAAGTTACGCTCGTCATGTCATGATAATTTAAATGTACTTTACTAATTAATCGGCAGACAAGAAGAAAAAGCTCCCCCATCTGTCTGAAGGGAGAAAAGCAATGAGTTTTTGGCGCGTAATTTACATAAAATTTTTGAACGTTTTCAGTTAGTTAAGTGCTAACATCTACTTACGTGTAAGTGTGAGTGTCTGTGAGCCCACATGCGATGCACAAACAGTTGCCACATTTGCGCTGCATTAAAAACGCATTTTCATCTCCTTCGTCAGCATGTTTAATAGCCTGTGCAACAATGTGCGATGCACTTATTTCCATGTCCATGGGTGTAATTGCAGGAGCGCATTTCAATTGATAACTCTCAATGAAGAACAACTGTCAAAGTGTTGATTTCTAAGAAATAATGTTTTCCTGACAGAAATAAATTTTATATATTTTTCAAATACATACCAACTAGAAAATATCCTGTATTTTAATGATTTCTGTTATTTTTTAATATTATTACTTACTGATTTCCTAAAAAGAAATAATGTTTTCCTGACAGAAATAAATTTTATATATTTTTCAAATACATACCAACTAGAAAATATCCTGTATTTTAATGATTTCTGTTATTTTTTAATATTATTACTTACTGATTTCCTAAAAAGAAATAATGTTTTGCTGACAGAAATAAATTTTATATATTTTTCAAATACATACCAACTAGAAAATATCCTGTGTTTTAATGATTTCTGTTATTTTTTATTATTATTAATTACCTATTTCCAAAAAAGAAATAATGTTTTCCTGATAGAAATGGAAATGGATATCAACTAGAAAATATCCTGTAATTTAATGATTTCTGTTATTTTATATTATTTTCTGTCCGATTTTAGTTTCGAATTATCGCCAGCTCCTTAATTTTACAGTTTGGCAGCCTTGATTATGTTAAATGGCATCTCCGTTGCAGATTTTCAAACTCTCCCGCTATGTCCAGAACCGCTCCTGTGCCTGTGTATGTATATGTGTAATGGTGATGGAGCTCGTTTGCTCTGCTGGCAAGTGAAACCATATAATTTGAGCATCTTGTTGATGCACTTATCAGTGCGCTTGGCAAGCACTGCACTGCAATAGATAAGCATCAGCCAAGAAAACTGCATTATACTTAGTTTAAAACAGTCAGTATGTTTGTAAAAGAGAGGACACTGCGATGACTCGGAGATTCGTTGCAATATGGCACTTGCATAGTTATGGCATCATCTCATCCGGCATCATTGCTTATTAAAACATGCAGTTGGCTCTCATATCCTTTGTGGCCTTTGTGCGGTTCCAAGTGCTGTGTGGGTAAAAGTATGTGATTTTTTGCAGTAAAGCCATTCGCTTTGATTGCTTTTGGACAACGCGTCGTATGATTGTTTTTGCTGCACTTGTTGCCTTGGGAATAGAGGGCAGCACTCTGAAGCACTCAAGTAGAGCGTGTGACTCGAGCTGGACGTGGCAAAATTGATTTGTGCACGTGTGCTGTTAGCTAATGAGCCGAACGGGCCATTGCCCCAAGGAATGGGGCACAAACACACACACACACACACTCACACACACACCTGCTACATATTACACCGAATGCATCAGATGACAGCGCACAATTGTCACTGCAATGAGAATATCGTATTGTAGCTGACAGTTGAAACGTAGAAGGAACAACTGTCCAACTGGAGCTGAAAGGACACAGTTGTTCGTCCTGTTCGCTTAATTAACAACATTACAACATTACCACATATGCTATAATACGAGTTTGCTAAGGGGCGACCAGTTGCGAACTTACTACAGCATTAAAGTTGGACAATAAATTTAATGGCAAGCAGGAAAACTACAAATCTCTGAAAGTCACGGCAGATAACTTTATTTTTGCAATTAAAAAAAAAACTAAAACTAAAGTTATTATTTGATATTATTGTGAATGAGAACTTAATGTCAGAATACACACTAATTTTATGATAAAAGCTTAAGATATCACATATTAAAGTGACGAAGGCTTAAAGCTGATGAATTCTTGTTGATGAACTTTTTGTTGTAATGCTATTATTTCTTTACTATAATATTAGAGCTATAAATGCTAATACTAATAAAACAGTACCATTTACATTTAAATAAATATATTTAACTTTAATTTAAACTGTAATTTAATAAGTTTATTTTGATTTATAATTTAGATTTTCTTATTATTGTGAAAATATATTTATATATTATTACAACAAAATCAATAAATGCAGATTTATTATTACAATTCGACCGAAATCTTTAAGAGCGCCTATAATTTCGTACTGGCGTTACTTATAATCATTTTTCTTTGATTAAAGCTAAACTAACTAATCTTTTCTGATAATGCAGCTTTTATTACTTGACTGTTAAACCATTGTCATTAGGACTTCAAGGACAGGGCATGCCTTAGACATTGTGTGACACCTTCCAATGATGGTGCAGTCGTGCATCTCAAATTGCTGTCAACAGCAAGGCCAGTCAATACTGGGGCTGGGCACGGACAGGACATCCGGCCGCCAGTTGAAACACGCCCAGGATATGGCGCTTAATGTGTTTGCTAAACCCAAAGACATTCACGCAGTCGCTGCAATCATGAGACACATCGCGTCATGTGTATTTGTGTCATGGCTTGAGAGTGTTTTGGGAAATCAGCGACAAATCGAAAACGAAATGAGTTTTTGTTAAATACATATATCTTTCACTGGCTGGAGATGCTTCAGTATAAGAAGCGTAACTCTGATTACTCATTTGGGAGCATTGAATCACAACAAATCGACGATATCTCGATAATAGTTGAAAAAAAAAACAGAAAATACAACTTTAAAAATCTCAAATATTTTATCTCGTTTTTTGTGAAGAGTCAAGAGCAATCAACACACTTTCTATTGACTCCCCAAGCCATGAGCTGTCTATATCGAATAACGTGAATTACAAATTAAATATAAATATTTAATATAAAATGTGTGGAACTTTACAGGTCACGTTGCCGGCACATGCAAAATACCAATGCCAGAATCTTTTTAGGGATACTCGCCAAAAAAAAAAGATTTGCAAATTGCCAAAATAGCCAAGATTTATGGTTGGGCCAAAGCGTTGTGTGAGGCGGGGGCCCTAAGCGTTTAGAGTGCGTGATGGTCAGAAAGTTTTTGCCCCAACATTTGTAAGCTATTTTCCTTTATTTTCCCATTTACCATTTGAAACAGTCGAAATTAGCAGCTGTTGTGCCAGACAAAAACCAACTCGACACATTTCTAGTTTGGCTCTTCGAAGAGCACCTGCTAAAAGTTTTGAGAAACACATTTTGTTGTTCCTGTTGTTGTTGTCTCACAGCCAACAACTAATCTGTTAATTTATGTTGAAAAGTTCAGCAAGTTTTGAAGAGCTTAGCAAACAAAATGCAATAAATTATTAAGAATATTTTCACACCGCAGACAGGGCCCAAAATTACGAATACAGTTTTTGTACAATTCATTAATACGAGTACGTATATATTGTCCTGCAACAGGATATAGGGAAAGCCAGTGGAAAATCTGTGATTTCAACACTAGAAAGACTTTAGCCAGCCAAAAGGCCAAAGTCACACGCAAAAGATAAACAAACTCAACAGTCTTCAGAACTCTGTCCATACCTTCTCCCTTGTTCCTGTCCCATCCTCTGCTCGACTCTGGAACGTGCCCAAGTCTAAAGTGGCTAACGGAAAGTTAAAATGTTCTTATGCATAAGTGATGCGCTGTCACATTCTTTCCATAGACTCTCCGACTTTAGCTTTTTCTGCGTTGCGGCGTTTGGTGGTGCGACTACTGCGACTACTGCTGCTGGTGGTGATGGTAGTGATGGTGGTGCTGTTGCTTTTTCTGCTGCTGGTGGCGCTGGCGGCAAAGTGTTCACGAAGTGCCCGCATTGCAGTTGTTTCGCTTTTGCTTTTTGTCCTTTGACTGCGACATGAAAACTTAATGCCGTAATTAACTGTTTGCGTTTGCGCTTAAAGGACGCGACAGCCAAATTAAATGGCGCGCATATCGCGTATACGCAGCGTGCGACTTAAGCCGCAACTTTCACGACTTAACGACCTCCGCCAGTGGCGTGACCCACTTGCGGCTGCATCTCCTGTCATTTAAGGTTTCACTTTGGGTTTAACCAACTGTATAAAGTTAACCGTCAAGTGACAGTTCATTCTCTTTTTTTTTAACTTTATCAACAAAAATCTCAAAATGCAGTGACAACAACATCTGCTGCCAGTGCAAATGTCAAAGCAAAGCAATGGAAATGTGCATGAATATTCCACGTAAGATACCCTACATACACTGGTAAAAAAAATGTTCTAAAATCAAGACCTTGGTCTTAGAACTAAGAATTTTGGTCTAAAAAATGCGTCGAGAACATAAAATTCTTAAATTTAGAAAACACATCTTCATTTTAAGAGCATTTCAAATAAGAATAAGTTCTTAATTTAAGACCAAACAGTCTTAAATTCTCAAACTAAAAATAAAAATAATAAGGCAGGTGTTTTAAGGTTTAAACCCATATAATTTTTTTTTGATATTTATACTTTTTTAGTATTTATTTTTTTTATAAATATTCCGATTATATGTTTTTTCCTTGGCTAGAGCGCGGGTTTCGATCCTGACTCTAACCAGAGCGCCACGGTACCATTATTGTCTTCATATTGATTATGACATATTTATATTTTCTTATCAATTTAAGATTTTTAATTCTTATATTAAGAACTGCGTATTTTTAGACTAATATTCTTAGTTTTATTAACTTGGTCTTAAAATGGTCTTATTTTTAGAAAAAACTATTTAAAATAAATGTTTTTGATTTTAGACGGTTGGTCTTTCTTTCAGTGTACTTAAAAGCAGAGATCGCAAATATCGATTAAAATAATTGAATAAACAAATCAATATGAGACTTTATATGTATTTTGTTTTCAGTTATCATTGCTCAAGCAAATCCACTTTTTGTTCACATGTTGCGTTTTGTTATTTTTTTAAGCACATTTTTTGATGAGCTTGTAAAAAAGTGTTATTCTAAGTTGTCATTGCTCAGACACTTTTGAGTTTTTGTCCAACCCAAAACAGATAACAAAACCGAATTAAAATATGTGGTAAACCAAGACAGTTTTAATTTTTTTTAATCTTCTTAAGGTAAGTAAGCCATTATTGCTTACAGTTATTGGCGACCTCTGCTTAGAAGTACATTCATGAAATTGCTGAAAACAAATGGGGAAAAAGTGCAGCAACTAAACAATAGTTTATTTCCATAACTCTAACTGCAGTGAGTAAACCTGTCGCTACAACGGATATGGGCCATAACGAGGCTGGCAAATCGAGCGCTGTCACTGCCATTTCAACTAACAGTACAGGAAATAGCTGTAAAAACATTTGAACTCGAATTTCCCTTGTACAAATTAACTTTGATGACTTGGCGCAAAAAGCAGTTTGAGGCGCGTTTTCATTTCCGCCGCTTAACGCCATTAAAATGGCTCAAATTGAAATTTGGCCAACGCGCACAGTTACGACACAAGGCCTTGATGCCATTCTGAAATGTAATTGTCAACTGCAATTAGAGCGACTAATGCACTTTTTGGATACCATTTACAGCCATTTCGTGTCCCTGTTTCCACATGTCTATCAAACAAACAGACACTCTACTTCCCAAGTGGAAGTTCCACCCTTACACTAACCCATATTCATATGAGCCACATCACGCACAAGCTACAACTTGGCCAGCGACTTATGTACGATGCCCACTCGTTGCACTTGCAAATTTAAAGAGTGCGGTGGTTCAAGTGTCATTTACCTGAATGATGACCCTTCAACTACCCAAAGTGCAAACAAACATATTGTACTTCTGCATTTCTCAAGTGTGTTGCTTGGCTCCAAATCAAACCAAATTAAGAGTCTTCAAATTTTGCAGCCAATTTAAAATGCTCAAAACTAAATAAGAAACTTTATGGTTTAAATTTAAAATTAAACATAAAATTTATTCAGCTTCACTTTACAACAATCAGTCAGAGATTTCATTAAGGAACTAAAGTCCTCAAAATAGTGAGTGACTATTTGCTCTGGCAGCACTTGGAAGTTGGTTTGCTGGCACATTGGCACTGCTGGTTTCCGGCACAGTTACCACCACATTGGCCGGAAGTGCACTGGCAATCTATTGAATAATCAGGTTTGATTTTATATATTTATCACATTTTAAACTACACTTCACTTACTATTTCCGCATCCTTTGCAAGGCATTTTGAGGTTGGTTTTATTATAGTTTTGTTTAACACGTTAAAGTAAAATATAGACGCAAGCTTTCCTTTTTGCTTTATGAAGATATTGCTCAGCCGTCGGTGCTATTTATACTCCTCTAACTCAGTTGATAAGATAAGAAAGTCGTGTGCAGTTGCGCTCGGACTTTGTAAGATAACGTGTCGGCTACGCAATTTTGCGCACGCTTTAATAATCCGAACTGCCTCTGCTAAGTGTTGTATAATTGATGACTCGCGCTTGTTGAGCATTCCCCAATTGGTGTGCAAAACCACATTTACCAGCTATCTATAAAACGCGGACGGAGCTCAGTCAGACTCAAAGTCAGTAAGAAGACATCGTGCTACACAGTTGTTAATTATAATCAATTATTACATTACATCAAACACAAAATGGTCTGCAAGGGTTGTGGAACTAGTAAGTGGAACTGGTTGCCTACAGAAGTTCAATATTTAACTCATTTTCCACCTACAGACTGCCAATGCTCGGCTACCAAGTGCGGGGACAACTGCGCCTGCAGTCAACAGTGCAATTGCGTCTGCAAGAATGGACCCAAGGACAAATGCTGCTCCAATAAGAATTAAAAAAACTAAATGTGAACTTAAATCCTTTGTTGCTTCGTCTGAATAATTATGATTCAAATATAAAATCAATTTAAAAGCAATTTATGATTTTATTTATTTTTTAAGATTTGTTTATTTAACAAATGAAATTATTTTTTCCCAATAGTAGACAAAATAGCTTTGATATGATTTTGTTAAGTCAAAGGACTACTTAACATATAAAACATATAGAAGACATATTTTCAATTTTGAGATTAATTTCTTTGCATTTTAGGTCGAAATAGCTTTAAATAAATATCAAATCCCTAAACTAGATATCGAAAAAATTACCCTAAGAAATTAAAAACTAGAAAGTTTAAGTTTTCGAAAAAGACTTGGGCGACCTATTTTGAATGCATGAGTGGAATGCAAAATATATGGCTGGATTTTAATGCCCACGTGGAATCTATATTTAACACTTTAATAAATTTGAGGAAAAATATATATGATGACAAATAAAATTAATGTATTATTTCGAGCGGCTTATTTGAGGTCAGTTATGCGAAAGGATATGCAATGCGGGTTCTGACTTGTAAATCTGTTCGGCCAGTAATAATAAGTACAAATTTGGCCATATAGTATAGAAACACAGCGAGATGAACCGATATTTATCAATTCAATCAAACATACTAACTTTCTACTCAAGCGACCATCAGCCACTTTACCACATACACATAAACAACAATAGAATTACATTGAAAATTAAATATAGAATTTATTAAACATCAAAATATAATGATCAGTCAGAGATTTCAGTACGTAACTATTTAGAGTACTCAGAGCAGCAACTATTTGCTCTGGCAGCACTTGGAGGTTGGTTTGCTGGCACATTGGCACTGCTGGTTTCCGGCACAGTTACCACCACATTGGCCGGAAGTGCACTGGCAATCTATTAAATAACCAGAAAACATTTTTTTAATTATTCACAATTTAAAATAAAGTTTACGTCACTTACTATTTCCGCATCCTTTGCAAGGCATTTTGAGGTTGGTTTTATTATGTTTTTTTTAACACGTTAAAGTAAAATGTAGACGCAAGCTTCGCTTTTTGCTTTATGAAGATATTGCTCAGCCGTCGGTGCTATTTATACTCCTCTAACTCAGCTGATAAGATAAGAAAGTCGTGTGCAGTTGCGCTCGGACTCGAACTGCGCGCGATAATTATACTTCTAAGATAACGTGTCGGCTACGCAATTTTGCGCACGCTTTAATAATCCGAACTGCCTATGCTAAGTGTTGTATAATTGATGACTCGCGCTTGTTTAGCATTCCCCAATTGGTGTGCAAAACCACATTCACCAGCTATCTATAAAACGCAGACGGAGCTCAGTCAGACTCAAAGTCAGTAAAAAGACATCGTGCTACACAGTTGTTAATTATATTCAAATATTACATTACATCAAACACAAAATGGTCTGCAAGGGTTGTGGAACTAGTAAGTGGAACTGATTGACTACAGAAATACAATATTTAACTCATTTTCCTTATACAGACTGCCAGTGCTCGGCTACCAAGTGCGGGGACAACTGCGCCTGCAGTCAACAGTGCAATTGCGTCTGCAAGAATGGACCCAAGGACAAATGCTGCTCCAATAAGAATTAAGAACATCTTACCGTTTACCTGCTGTTCCTTGGATTAATAAATCACAATTGAATTATAAATATACTGTATAAAATCTTCTATAGACTTAAAGAAATGGAATTCAATTTCATCATTATGGATTGCACCATCAATCGGTGTTCTGTAATAATGCATTTTATATCAGTTATCACTTCTCCCAAACTTAATTAATTATGATTAATAATACAAAGGGATTATAATTAAAATCAAATCTTTATTGGCCATTTTGACAAGAATAGTTCATTAGTTCATCAATTCATATATTGCTTACATTAAAAAACTCCATTTAAATCATTTAATGTGCACATTTAAAAATAATTCCCAATAACAAAGTTTCGTTGGAAATGTGTGCATTAGTTTTACATTAAAACATTTAAAAATTGAAAACTTTACGCTGAACACGAACACACATAATGAATTTGTCGTTGATCAAATTGAATTTGCTTTGACAGCTGCACAAAAATGTGTAATTAACTTTATTACATACTTGTTTTGTATATATATAGTATATATAAGTTTGTATATATATTGTATGTATATTAATTGAATAATTGTGGGTACTTAAGTATTATAAAATTCTTACAGTTCACGTTGAAAGCTTAGGCGTTCACACAAAAAAAAGGTTTTAATTCCGATTTTTTTTTTCATTCTTTTCATAGTTTTTTTTCTTAGTTTTTCTTCTCATTATGCTTTTGCAAACTTTTTAGGTAACAAAAGCAACACTTTTAACGCATTTGTAATGCAATGCACACGTTGTCCTATCTCAAACAAAATAAAATATAGTACACTCATGAATATTTTTGCATTTTCAGCATGGAAGCCAATGAAACGGTTTTTACATAAAGCAGTTGATATATAGATAGTATAATTAATACGTACATACGTAAAGTATAACTAAAATGAGCACAATTGTAGTACAACAAATACCGTTGTGTCTCATCTAAATAATCTAAAGGTTACAAAATCAATTAAAATTAAAATAAAACTCACAAATTTAGATTCAACAAATGTAGGTTTAAAACTAACTAAATCCATGTACTACTCGTAATGTATTTTTTTCATACAGACATTGACAGATAAATGTCGAGTCGAAGATCGAATTATACAAATGCAAAGGCATGCCAATTTTTTATACAAATTCAAATCATAATTAAATACAATTAAAAAATGTTTAGACTTAAGAAACATAACATCAATTTCTGGGTGTGTCTGTGTGTATATGTGTAGCTGTAGGTGTATGTGTGGGTGTTGAAGTGCTGCAATTTGCATGCATTGCTCTTGTCGTTTAGTTGGTTCGTTTTTGGCGTTTCACAAATGCTGCAAGAATAAATGAAATAGATTTTTAGTAATGAACATAAAATGTCCTATCTATTGGTAAATAACAGGTAAAGCACATTAAACATTACTATCGTACTTCGTATATAACTAGATAAACATACATATAAATATAGCTGACTCTTTTGTGTAAATTCGTATACATTACGTCCATCAGTTAAAAACACACATTTCACATCTTCTCTAGTCTTTCGAAAGCTCCTGCCGCTGTTGACATTGAAACCACATCTCATCACTCTAAAAAACCCTACCTCGTACATATATATATATACATAGCAAAGAATGACATTCAAACATTTATAAATTCTTGTAACAATAAATTCGATAATATTATTAACAATTAATAAACTGTTTTAGCAAATTTCATTAAATAATTATATAAAATACACATTTAATCTACATACATATAATGTATCTTGTACCTTTTTACTTATAACAGTGATATATTCGAATAAGTGTGTGTAAATTCGTCAACTATCCATTTTCTATTTGAAGATCACAACCAGATATAAGTACTATAGACTTTTGATAATATCTGCAAGCTACCCCACAAATTTGTATCTTGTGCTTGATTAATTGATAACAAAGGCCGATGAATCAACATAATACATACCAAAAATTAAAACGCATGCCACAACGATGAAAGTTCCAAATATGTAAAAATAACTTTTGATATTATTTGTTTTTTTTTCGGGTAAATCTTTCAATAAAGGTGCCCGATCGTTGTAAATTGATGAGGTTAACATCTAATGGACGTCGATAATAGCGGCAATTGTTGCAAATATTTATAAGATTTCGTTTATGTAACATTTGACGTAAATTAATTATACATTTCGATATATATATTTCTATTATATAAATATGTATATCTTTATATTATTCTATTATATACATCAAAGTTCTGCATCGTGTCAAAGTCCGCCATTGCAAAATCACTACCACTAAAAAGGGGCGAAATTTAAAAAAGAATAAATTAATTCAATTGAAATAAAATCAAAAAATTAAATATATTAAATGAGTCTGTTGTTAGTAGGGAATCAGGTGAAAACTGAAAAATGCGCTTAACAAATGATTTGAGTGAAACTTGTGGACAATTAGAAGTAATTGTTGGTTACAAAAAAAATGTGAAATTCTTTATCTGCATATTTAATGACTTTGTTCGATACACCCTGTATTTCATCATATCGCACTCGTTGTACGAAAGTATTGAGGCTCAGTTGAAGAGCATCAATTATAACATAAAATTGACGATTAAAACCTGACAATAACAACAATTAGGAACAAACATCAATACGAATATTTAGGAAAGAAGCGCATGCAAGTAACTTGAATATATATATATGAATAAAATCCCGATTGAGCCCAAAAATTTTCTCATTTCTGTTGATCTGTTGATCTGATCAATTTGTGTTGTTCTTTGGCATATTTCATTTCATTTACAGATGCATGATGGTACTATTCTGCAAGCTGCGATCAAAAGTTAGAATAAAATATATTATTAGCTAAAAATCAAATTGTATATAAATAATATACAATATACAATTATATATGATTTGCAGCCGCTGAAAAGCTTAAAAAGATGGCAATACTTTGAAGTCAGAAATTTAGAAGTTATTTAAAATAAATTCATATATTGAGTATCTGTAAGCTGTATCTGAGCGAGCGACCTTAAGCTGAAAAGGGGTTAGTAAAGTACGTATAGATGGCAACAGAGGGTATCTAATGTATGTAAGGAGTGACGAGTGAGACAAGTGACGAATGTGGCAAGTGTGGCAAGTGGCTAGTGAAGTGTGAATGGAATGCTTAGGCTCAACAAGGTCAGTGCAATGATTTTGGCCAGACGGAATGTTAGAACCACGGCTCTTTAACAAACAAATTAACGATTATTTCTTTTGTTTTACAGAATTTGATACGATCATCGAATTATCGTTATGTTTGTTTGTTTGCAAGGTGATTTTGATGCGATTGCGATTGGTACATAAATATTTAAAGATAGATATGTAGATAATACCTTTCGGTAAGTAGCACAACCCAAACGCCCCCACAACTAACTTGTGATTAGTTTTGGACCATTTGATTAAATGACGATGGCACAGAATATGTTGGTCTTGTGGGCATCGTCCACTGTGTCGGCTGCCTAGACGCGCACTCATTAAGTATGTCAGTTATCTGACCCAGTACTGGATCATCGGGCCGCGTATTGATGACATAATTCTCTAGCTCACGTGCCACAGTGCCATCATCTGAATCAGAATCGTCCATATTATAGAATGTGGTTGCGACGCTCGGTACATTATCAATCATGATGCCACTACGTGGAGAATAACTGGACGGCACCAAAACACCAAGTGATTGCACAACAAATTAAATAACGCATAAAAGTTGAATATGAAAATAAAACATAGAGTAGAGTAAGTAAGAGAGTTTTTACCACTGCTTTATAGTAGGTAGTTCAATTGTTAACTTTGTTTATTATTGCTATTATTATTGTTGTTGTTATTACTAAAACTACAAAACTTTAAGCAGAAAGAAAAAGAAATAATACACAAACGAAACAACGAAAATAAATAGCTTTGGTTTTATTTAAGGGACGCGAAAACGTTCTTTGGTATCGCCTTGGTTTCGACATTTCAACGTATTTTTCGATTTCAAAGTATTGCAATCTAATTAAACTTTTAAAAAGCGGTTATAAATCAATTAAAGCCAGATAAATAAAAATTTAAATACAGTTTACAGCTGCATCGAATCTGGAAGCAACTCGACCTTTGAGTTGTTTTCTTTTAAATTTTATTTTATTTTCTATTGGGTTAAGGTTTGCGAAATAAGCCCCTGTGCCCTGCTTGGCCAAACAGGAACAGGAAATTAAAAACAAACAATTGAAATTGTCACTTATGGACAATAAATGCTTGCCAAAGTCGACCATGTAAAACTTACTTTCCCATCGACATGCTATCCTGCGGCGGTGACTGCATTGGATGATGAGGTGTGCCACTGATGGAGCCGGTATCCCCACTGGTACGCACCTGCACACGTATCGTGCTGGGAACATATCCATCGACGCGGGGCGTTGGTTCTGTTCAAAGTAAAATAAAAATGTTAATGCGTTTCTTAAATGAAAATGTATATACAAAATGTTTAAATAGTTGATTTCTTTAAAACTTGAATTTGAAAATATAATTAATTTGAATGAGAATAAATTATGCAATTAAAATTTACAGACAAAACAACTATTATATTGTTTGAGCCAATTTCCAAAAAAATTTAAAAAAAAATGTTTAAAAACTATAATTTTTAAATTTAAATTTATAACTTTATCTGATCTTAATACAACTAATAATATAGCCCCTATATAAACTGAGTTATATTTCAAAAAGCCTAATAATTTAATTTACCATAAAAGCTATTATTTTAATACTAATCTTTAAAACGTATATTAAATTATTATGAAAGAAATCAACTTTTTAGACATTTGCATTAAATTTGATGCAAAATTGTGATCTTGCAACCGTACCAGGACGCTGCGTATAAAAATCGGCAAAGGCGACATCTCGGTCCAGCGGTTGAACATTAATGTCCGTGGGGTGCAGGCAACGCAGCATATCCAGATCGCGTATGCGATCAGCCAGATTGAGTATTTGGAAATCGCGCGCGGTCCATGGCGAGAGCATTGTTACCGAACCACCCTCATTCACATATGCAATGGTGACGCCACCTAACAAAGGAAATTAAAGGAATCCATTGAGCAAGATGTATTAATGAAATACAAGAAAAGAGATCACGCACCCAACTCGCTGTCGGAGAAGCGCAACAAAAAAGTCCCGATGCCAGTGACGGCGCGCATGAGATCATCGTGTGCCTTGGCCTTGTTGATGAAGCCCGTAATACGTCCCGCTTTCCACATGGACAGTAAATGGTCTTTGGTCAGTTTCATAATGGCAAAGAACCATTCCCAGAAGGTGAAGGTACGATCCGGCAGGGGTTCCTTGCAGAACTGATTCCAGGAAATATACTCATTACGCTCTCCGGCAATGTTATCACGCTGCAGCTTCTCAACTAATGAATATACACAGATTATTTAATAATCTTATATTATATTGTCAACAAAACTTACATAAGAAATCCAAATTCTCCGTGGTCAGGGCACGCTGTGTGCAGGAACCAAATTTAGTGTTAAGGGCAACAGATAATTGACACCAAGTGACACGATCAGTGACCACAAATGGATCACGTACAATATCTGCAAACGCATTATCCCAGGTAATTGTGGCCCACGATTGCGGCTCTTGATTACCATGGACAATGACCACGACGGGCAGAGATAGTGTCCAAACGCGAATCTGATAATCATTGACCGTTGTTGTTGCATAGAAGAACAATGCAAACTTCTCGTCCATAACGCTTTCTGTGCCCTTCTTCTCGGCACGCTTGATCTTCTTTAGCTGCATATTTCTAAAGCTGGCGGAGAAAACATGATTGCTCTGCTGATACTCCATGGTGCTGGAGCAATTCTGTATCTCGCCCGATGACTGTCCGGCCAGGCTGTTATTGGTAACATCCACATGTGTGCCACGTGTCACAAAACGCTGTGCTTGTAACTCTGTAACACAAAATAAACAATTATAAGTCAGAATATATTAATTGATAGATATTTCATAATACATACCTGACATTATGATGCACTCGACTGTGGGTGGATTCATGTGAATGCCCAATTGGGAGCCAAGTAGCCAACGCACTGAGGCAGCAAAGCGCGTATTTGTTTTCATCACCTGTGGGGGCTGTTTATCCACAATGAAAGCGGAGCACACCAGATTCTTTTGTGCCACCTGAATCTGCTCGTGCATAGTCGTCAATTCCTGATCATCTTTCATAAGGTGCACCAAAATAGCCTCCTTCACAGCTGACAGAAGATGGGTGACAAAGGTTTCCAACAACTCAAAGCAACGTTGTATATCATCCAACATATTCTCACTGAAATGGGCTCCATTGCCGGCTAGAGCTTGTTGTCGTCGCCAGTTCTTTAGCTCGGTAATAACGATATCCTGCAGCCTCTCATAGTATAAAAAGCTGCGACGCAGCCTAACCACAATTGCCGCCTTCTCCTCAATCAAACGCTTGAAAACTGCCTCCGCTTCGGGTGTGCCGCTGGCATTTAGCATATATGAATAGGTTTGAACCAGCATTTTGAGACCCTCGGAGCATGTGGTGAAGTCGTTGAAGGATTGCACAATCTGATGATGGACATCATATAGTTCAACCTTCGGTGCGACCATGCCCATCGAAGCGGGCGTTACATTGCCAGATGCATTATGCATTATCCCAGACGACATGCCAACAGAGGCAGGAGATGAACAAGAGCCGGTGACGCCAAATAAATCATTGGTCTCCATATAGCTACCGTTCATTCCGACAGCAGCGGCTGCTGCTGCTGGATTATTCATATTATAATGATTCAAGGGCATTGGTTGGCCCGCTGCGGCAACGGCAACACTCTTTTCGGCGGCTAACTGCAACTCCTTTTGCAGGCCGCTGCGCAGATGCGTGTAGAGCTCGAGGGCCGGTGTGCGTTGAATTAACGCACAGAGTTCAACCAGTCGATACTTTAAGACCTGATCGCTGGCACGTGTCGACAGCAGTTTCTGTTGCAGATCCTCGTTAAATCTGTGCGCCACTTGCTCCAATTGATCGGTTGAATTGGGTGTTACCTGCTCGGACCTGTATGCGGACAGATGGATAGACAGAAGAGAGAGAAGAGAATAAGTAAAGATTAGTACATAATTTATAAACCAGTTAATATTGCATTCTATTGTCGTTTCACTTTTAATCTATTACAGTGTTGTCCAAAAGCCGGCTTTTCGTATCCCACGGGATAGGAAAAAGTAGTCTACAGCCTACTTTTGGACAACACTGATCTATTACCATTACCGCCCACAACACATAAATTTCTTGCACAAAAAGCCAAAAGAAAATTTACTATTCTGTTATTGTCACACTGTTAACGTCACATTAACAGTGGGCATTAACAGTCGACAAAATTCATACCCAAAAATAACCTATTTTCAACGTTGTCAGTCTTGTAACCATTTGTTTGAAAGGGAGCCCATTCCTATTACCTAGGTCGACTACTCACATTATTCTGTCTTCGATCCAGGGCGCCAAGCAGAGGCGCAAGTCGTAGAGACCCTTCTTATTGTAGTAAGCAGCCATGCGCTGCTCGCAGTCGGCATGGCTCGAGATGCGCTTCCACAGACTCATGCTCATATGTTGGTTTGCTTGTTTGTTTATTGGATGAATATGGATGGGATGTTTAGCGAGATCGATGCCGCTTGTTGCATATGTTGCAACAGGATGCAATGACAGGGACACAGCTGACAATATGTGTGTTGTGTGTGTGTGTGTTCAGTTATTACTGTCTCTGTTTTCTTGTTATTGTTATTGTTATTAATGTTTGCATTCGTTATTGTTGTGTTTTGTTTGTGAGGATCTCTGGCTGCTTGGTGGTGGCGTCGGCGTTGACCTGGCCAAGGTCCAGCTGCTGACTTCCACAAGCGAATCGCAAGTTTGATTCGTCCATAAAATGCACTCGCACAAACGGAATGTTAGGTATGAATGTTTATTGATAGAAAACTATAAATAAAATACATATACATAAGCATAAAAGTGGCAAGGATTACATGATGATTACATTATTGGGGGATATGAGTTTGGGTGTATTATGAGACTGTATGTGTGTGTTTATGAATATATGTAAATTATAATTGTGACGACTTAACCAACATTGTCTGATCCGAGCGCGGATTAAGTATACGAACAGTACTGATACTTAATGCAAATCTTTATTATTGTAATGCAATGAATTTAACGTGCCCATTCTATATCAATCCAAAACATTTCTATGCAAACCAAGTTTGAGTATTGCAATCTTACAAATTTAATTCAAAAGTAGAATAATGGAAATTACGTGCTTGTTATTCAAATATCGTTTATGAATTAGATAAATATCAATGGTTTTATTTCATAATGCTATATTTTTCTTTTAAGGGGATCCCCAAAAATCTCTGGTATTATTCCACCGAATATACGGGTGTGTGCTCCCATTTAAACTTTTTGAATTGAAAATATTCGATTTCTAAGAAACTGCATTCCTTAATGAAATCCCATTCAATTCATAAATAATTTCGATAGAGAATACAATTCTTGGCATATTCTTGAGTTTATGATTTTCTTCTGTTATCAATTTTTTAAGCAACAAATTTATATTTATTCAACAAAACTTTAAGGTTGCACACAATTCAAGTGCAGTCCATTGAAATAATTAAATGCATTCATTCAATATGCACCGGGGAGGCTTATCTACCTCCAGTGTCGCCTGTAGCCCCCAATAGATAAACAATTATGTCGCATTTCATATTCAGAAATGACAGAACTTGCCACAAGAGGCGCCATTGTGTGAGTGTGTACATATGTATGTACAAATATCGTGTGTTGTGTTTTATATACATATGTATATATATAGTGGTCCCCGAGAGTTCGATAGAGCGTGTGTTAACAAAACAAAACTTTAATTACCATAACAAAAATAATGTCGAATGGCAAATAAAACGTCGACAACTCGCACAACAGTGAGAAAATAAACACAACTCAGCACGACGACAAGAACTCGCTTAAATGGAGGTAAATTTAAGACGCTCCCTCGAGTACGACAGGTGTGAAAAATAATTGCACTCGTAGACTCGCAAAGTGCGAGTATTAATAGCAATGTTTAACGAATGAAGTGAGCCGAGTTGAGTTTAGTTCAGTTAAGTTGATCAGGTTGTTCCTGGGCGGCCAAAACGTGATCGCTAAAGAAATAAACAACATGTCGAAGAAACCCGAAAGAGCTCGAACTCGAACTTGAGAGTCAAACCCCCGAAACCCCGATGTCCACCACCAAACAAATGCGACCCATGGCCAGACATTTGTTTGCTTTTGCGGTCGATACGCTAATTTTCGTAGTTCCCGGGAAAAAGGGACAACGAGAACGTAGCGCACGTAGCAAATATGAATGGTCACAACAACAGACGCACGGGAAATGTTTAAACAAGCCAAACCAGTCCGACCAGGCCCAAAAAGAGAGACCAGCAGCAGCAGCAACCAAAACAACAACAACAACAAAAATTAGATAAAATCGTTAAACAAACATATTCCAAGCTGCAATCCATAAGAGTAGAGATGTTTCTCAGTCGTGTCACGATGCTAATATATCAAGATTAGACAATCAAATGAATATCGTTATAATTAATTACAATCTGATATCGAATCTTTTACTTTACCAACATTATAATAAATTGTTTGAAATTCTTAAGCATTTAAATATTATAGGGAATTCGAGAATCAATCGTGAATTTCGAACAACGCGCTCATCTCTATCGAAAGAAGCTACAAACAAAAGGGACAACGGCAAAACAGGTCAAACCCGTGGCCCGTGGTATGTGTTACCTGCTGTTGGGCAAACCATAAACGATCCCAATTCAATCGGATGTGCGGCTCAATAGCAACCACGAGATCACGTAGGTAGAAAACGTTTCTTCAGCTTTTCTTTTACGATTCATAACATTTTTTTTTCCTCTTCTTCTTCTTCTAACAAAAAAGTAAGTAGTTCAAGGCTGATGCTGATCTAAAAAAAAAATACAAATGCCAAATCAGTTGAAATTCTGCAGTTGCAACGACTTTTTGTTATGGTTTTTGGATGTTACATGACAAAAGCGACGTTGCAAAAGCTTAAAGAAAAAAAAATTAAATTTACCTTCCCATTAACGACCTTGAGAGAAAAATTTGTCGTTGCCAAATGGAACGGAAATCCAAGAAATGAGACACAGTTTGTTTATTTATCGATACTTGTATGAGCTACACCTACGTCACCTGAGAAAAGCCTGGTTGTCTCACTTGCAATGTTTATAAATAAACAATAAGCCAGTCAGTCGAAACGCCAGACTATTTATAAGAATTGAGATCTGCTTTAGAAGTTGTTTATGTTTATATGACATGAAGTTTACCTGTGTATCAATTTGTATCAATCCAAAGTAGAACAATGGAAATGTGCGATTATTTTAAGCAAAATATGAAACGCGACTAAACTGCTTAGGAAACTTGATCATTTCTTTTATATAGTTTTCATCAGACGATAAGGAGCCTACACCAATTGGGCAAACACACAAAAATTATTTATGTATTTACTGTGAATTGCAAATTAGTTGGAATCATCATGATATAATATAAGTTTAGTTTTCCATTTCTGAAAACGTTTTGTTACCATTGATGAATCAATTGCTATGAAAGATTAAATCAATTGATAAGCTACTCAACAGCTGACTGCGAAAAAAAAGAGCTTATCAACCGAATAGTCAGAAATGATTTAGATAAGTTAGCAATGCGAACAAATGAAATCTATGCCAAGAATTTCCTCTTCAGCCTTTTCTATGAAAACTGTCTAAATGTGAAAATTATGTAAATTTAGATTGTGCATTGGCCAAAAAGAAGAACGTTTGACGTATTATTAAATCTAACATTGAGTTGCAAATAATAATGAAATGCGCATATTTTTATTCTCTTTACATTGTTGGGCATCCTTGACAAAGCAGCTTTTAGCATTTGACCTAAAAATAAGTATAAAGTATGAAAACTAAGCCAAGCGTGCGACTCTCAAAAATCACCACAAAAAAGCAAAATTTCGGCGCTCTTTTTGTTGTTTGCCTGCTATAAAAAAAAACTAACCGAAACGGTGAAGAAACAATGTGGCGAGAGGGAGTAGGGCGGGGCAAAGGGGAGGTGCGGTTCCCAAGAGGCATAACATATTGCCGATAAAACTAAGCCAATAATAAAAAGCAATAAAATCAGTTCGCATTGTAACCTATCGAATTCAATATACTCTTATCAATGTGGCTAAATTTCATTTTCAGCAGATTTGTTAAAGTCACACTGTTAAATTACAGTTGACGCTTAGAAATTAAAGAAAGTATATTCTTAATGGTTGAACCACTGAAATGAAGAAATATATGAATTTTATATGGCATTCATAATCAGCAGTAATGGAAAATTCTGATTTAAAGCAATAAACAATTTAATTGTGATTACTTACTTAATTTTTATAAATAATTATTTTTTACCAAAAAATTAATTTACAATAAGCTTTGACTCAAGTTTCATTAACATTTTAAGCGCTTTAACTACATAAGAAAGTGTATTTATAAACTTTCGCGATAACCGGTAAAGTAAAGGCAACATCGAGTTCAAGACTTGCGTACAGCAGCAGATTATAAACCAATAGAACATATACATATGTACATACATATATACAGATAAAAGTGTTTATTTGTGTGGTGGAGTGTGAATGCTGGTAATGCCCAAGTGCAACAAGCACAGCTGTGCAATAAAATTGAGGCTATGCTATGATATTTATAAAGTAGCAAGAACATACGGAAGCTGATATCAATACACAATATAAAATCGATGAAAATAATTCCCCAACCAAATGCTGTCGTCAATGGGTTAAAAACGTGTCTTCACATCACATACAAAGCAACAACATTATAAATTTAAAATCAATTTCTTGAAAAAAAAAACAAAACTTGAATCTTGCAGATGCGTTAACAATTTAGCATTGACGTCTATTGAGCCGTTTCCATGGAATTACAATTCTCTCTTTTATGCAAATTAAGCAGCAACTATAACAGACGACAGATTATTATTTATGTAAACGTTGTAAGCCCATTTGATGGCCATATTAAGTGTATAATAAAAAAAATGAGCTAACTGGAGGCAAGTGCATGCTTATCAACAATCGCATCAAAGGGCAACAAATAACAAAGTAAGTATGCAAATTAGGTAACATTGCCGAGAACTGCTTACTTTGTATCTATAACAAATGAGATTGCTCTATTAAATTGGAGAGCGACTATAAGATACACTTTATAGATAGTTGGTCGGATAGACTACTACTTGTTCCATAACCAGGAACATTGTTATTACATCTCATTTAAATTTTTACAGGGTATAAAATAGATATGTCGAATTGGGGAACTCTTAAGTTAATTCTAACGTGTATTTTTATTACGTCTTTCGGTGAACTTGATAAGGTAATAACCTTAATATTTATAGACATATTTACTTAAGGCATAGAAGATCTTTTCAAAAAACCTACTTAATTGGTATCTTCTTGGAAAGAAACCGTGAAAGCGCCAGTACTTTAAGTAAAACTTAAATAAATAATTTGTGGCACGTTGCGATAAATTGCGTACGAAAATAAATTAGGCGATAAGAATGTGACGTATTTAAATATAAATTAAATCTCGTTTATAAATTGGGACAAATTGTATGACGTTGTTTCTCACCATAATCGCGGAGCTAAGAACTATGTATATTCAGCTGTTTAAAGTCTTTGTTATCTTACAGTTTGCAATTAAAAGTTCAAAACTGTTAAACTATATCTACTATCTCTCTTCTATCGCGGTGAAGCGACCTTGAAAAGTTGAATTTGCAGTACAGGGAAACTAGTGCAATACTTAGCCTTGAAGTACATGCCAAAGAAAGTTGTTTTTGTAGTGAAAACTTGAAAACTAGTTTGCCAACTATTTTTTTTGTTGCTTTTCCCTCATGCTTGTAAGTCAATTGACGTTGTGACGATCTATGGAAAACCCAAAGAGCAATTTGAATAGCATTCAATTAAAATTGCTGACCGCATCGTGCCGTATATGTATGTATCTTTGCATGTGTATGCATTAGAAGTAGTACAATATTTGTATCTGTATCTTTTACGTAGGCAGCAAACAAAAACAACAGCTGCATTCACATCAACCGAAAGCAACAAACGAACGAATGAACGAGCAAACAAAATGTGACTCGAACGCAAAATGTGAATACTGAATTGCATTTTTAGATTATGAATAATGCTAAGCGAAAACATGTCTGGGAGGTACATAGCTGATAAGGAATTATTCTAGCTTGTGGGTAAAGCCCTCAGACACTGTATGTGGGACACAATACGCAGGCAAGATTAAAGCGCAATATGCAGGGGAAATGCACTCGGAGCAAAGCATTGTAACTATATAGATTCCTGATAATTTCAGGGTCATTTTAATGATGTTTATTCCCGACCTTTTCACCTTTTAATATGTAATGTCAGATCTATTTCAAAAGTATTCAAAGTAAACAATTTTTTATTTAACAAAAACAAATATTTTATTTAAACTATACTAAGGCACTCTTAAGCACAAGATTTGTTATTTTTCTCTTTGCTCATTTTTTGAATCTTGATTCATAATTAAAGTTGTAAAAGTACCGCAAAGTTAAGCTAAATAAACAAATTGCAAAAAGGCAATTCCGTAATAATGCCTAGTCTACAAACCGACGCACATCGTACCATTCCAGATGTGGATTTAGCTAAGCAAACAGATTCGCTTGCTAAACAAATACCGGCAGCGATATGGCGTCGACACCATAAGGAAACAGATAAACAAATTTTCAAGATATAGCTAGATCTACATATATACAAATGTATATGTATTTCTACAGTACACAAATATATAAACATACATTAAGAGATGTTCCCCACAATAGATACAGATAGAAAGAGTAACAATTTATTGTTAATTTTTATCTAAAATATATTATGATTGCTGAACATACAATGCAAGCAATTTAAGACCTCAAATAAATTAACATTTATTGTCAACCAGTTGATCGCTTAACAAGATTCGTGTGTGCATACAAGTGTACATGAATCGAGTGTTATAACAGACATCGTTAAATGTTTGTAAGCACATCAGAGAGAGTCACAAATATGTACATACTAAATGTGTGCATATATCTACACGTATGTACACAAATGTCTGTGTATATGCAGCAAGTATCTGTTCTTTATTGTTGTTCTTGTTGCCCTTTGCTTTTATTTTGCTGCTTCGACATTTGTATTTCGCTTTCCTGTCTGCCTGCAAATTGCTTTGTATTTCAGTTACACACTAAAAAATCAGCACTTTTGATTTGTAGTGCATTTTGCAACATAATTCAGTTATGATAACATAACAGACTATATCAGTTAAAGTCGAAATATATGTAAGAAATTCTTTTATAATTTTTCCTTTTGTTTTATAACAATTACAAAATCAATTTAAAATTTTAAGAGTATATTAAGCTTCGCTGTGGGCCAAGAAATGTGTTCGCTAGACTTTAAATTTTTTATAAGCAATACAAAAACAAACTCAAGCACACACTGTCGCTTATTCTTTGCCGTTGTTGTTTTATTTGTTGTTACTGTGCTTATAAAAGTTTAATAAGCACTTGTGCTTGTGTGAGTGATTGAGAGTGTGCTTTTTTGCTGTTCGAAGCCTCCCAACATCAAATGTCAAAACCTCACAGCAGACTGTTCTCTCCCCCACCACAAAGAGGGGTAAGAAAAACAGTATATGTACATAGATTAAATAATCAATCATTTGTTGTTTTTTGAAACTTTGCAAAAGCTCATTAAAATTTGAGAAATACAAAACAATACAGTTAGTAAAAGTATCGATTCTTGTACAAACACACAGATGTTAAGTATTTAAAATTTTTACTTTTGCTTTTTATCAGGCAGTCAGTTCGACACCCACACAGTCATACATATGTATATATATATATGTATGTATGTATGTACATTTGGTGATTGTTTTTTTTTCAAGTGTTTTTATTTTCTGCACTGATTGATTAAAGTTCACACTTGTATTAGTATTCGTCCGCGCGTGCGTGTGTGTGTGTATTTGTAAGTAAACAATCAACACACTTACGTTTTAAACTTGATAAGCTCCCTCTTCCAACAATATTTATACAATACACATTATTAAGTGTAAACTGCGTTGCAGTTTAGTTACTGCAAAGGTGTAACAACTAAATAGAGCTAAGAGAGCGAGCTAAAAAGTGAACAATAACTAAGGTAAAGCAACCTTATCGCAGCTTATCTTGACGAGCTTCAATAGACGCGATTAAAAAGCGTCAACTGTCGGGCCAAACAGTTGGTCACAAATGTTAACGACGGCAACTGCGACGTCATTGACACGACGACGAGAAATGTAATTTGTCCAAAATGGTAAAAGGCAACAACGGCCAGGGAAGAACGTGTGCGCAACACATTGAACGAAAGAACCAAGAACAGAATCAGGCGAACACAGAAAAAGATAAAGTGTTGAGCGGGCAGAATGTGCGACGAGACGACGCACAGTGGGGCCATTTCTCATTTTGCATTGCACCAATGAAGATATTTAAAAAATTTAAGAAGCATATATGATAGAATTTTACTGTTGCTGTTTACCTGTTTTTGAGGAAAGTTGATTTAACTAGGTATGGGCCCATAATTTCATATGGCTGTCATAGGAACTATAGGCTTAAAATCAACCTATTGTATGCAAATATTTGTTTATTAAGAAATCTATATTTGATCTTGTACATATTGGTTGGTCAGTAACAACTTTGGTTAAAAAAAATTTGAGAGGCTATTCCACCCACAATTTTTACGTGATTTAAAAATCCTTTTTGGATTCGTAATCCTTAAAGTTTACTCTATCGAATTATATTACTTTTACAATCGCTTTCATCAAAATAGTGGGTTTTTCCATGATTTTTTGCCCGAATGTCCCACTGTGCGACGCGACGGAGGCGTTGTGCTGTCCCTCTTCTTGCTGTTGTTGTTATTGTTATTGTTAGTGTTGTTGCTGCCTCGGCAAGAAAGCAAGAGTAGCAAATGTGATTGTAAGAAAGATGAAAAGGGATAGATAGATAGGATAGATAGTGGGAGAGAAGGAGAAAGAGGGCAGCTAATATATTCGCTGTTGTGCTCTTACTCTGTGTTGCTATTGCACTCGAAAATTCTTTTGCTTTTGTTTTTATGATTTTTCCAGGAATTAACAACGAAAGACGATGGCCACAACGACTGCAACTGCGACATGCGCAGCCAGCAAGAAAAACAATAAGAAACAGGAGCGCAACAACAACAATAACAACAACACTAAATACATTAAAGTCTCTGCCCAAGTGGGAACACATGATTTTGCATGGTCAGGCACACACACTGCACACACGTGTGTCAATATGTATGTATGTACATAAGTACATTTTCCTATATTCATTGTGTGGGCGAAATTAAATTTGATTTCATATTGTATAGGATACTCAATTAAACATCTAGAAGAAACCAATGGGAATTTTAAACATCTATAAAAGTCAAAACAATTCTACTTGGTTCCCAGAATTTGCCACAACAAATCCTAAACAGAAGCAGTGAAAAGGGGGGCAACAAAAGTGCAGCGGCAGAGGCAACAGCGTCGCAGCCGGCCCGCCCACGCATAGCCAGGGGGGACCCGATAACATTTGCTTGTTGGTTTTGTGCACAGAGAACGTGCCCGTGTTTTGCTCTTTTTTTCATTTCTATATTCTATTTACCTTTAATACACAAACAGCTCAAAAGGTGTAAACACGTATGGAACGTATGTTAATATCTTGGTATTAGTTGCGATGGCCGCACAGACATACACATAAACAGCACACACACACACGCGCGCGCACAAGTGTTGAACAGCACACACGAGTTGAGAGACCGCTTCGTCTGTTTCTTTGCTTATAATATTTTGATATGTATTTGCCGTTTTATTTTTAAATCGAACATACATATGCGCCACACAAATACATACACTATCACTGAAACTTCACTTGACTTATTCTCTTATGTTCTCTTGTTCGTTTTTGGTGGGTTGGAACAAAACAAAACAATCGAAAATGCGCTCAAATATATATCAGAATTGCAACAAGTTTTGGATTGTTCAACTTTTATCAAGCGCTGTGACAATTAAAATTATAATTTTTGTATTATTTTTGCACTAGCCGCGAAGGCACCACCAACGCGATTGGACGCACGAACATAAATGTAACACTGAGCTGTTAGCTCGGCGCTCAACTGTTTTACTCAAAATGGCACTGCTAATGCTAATTGGCCAGACTATCGGAATGCCATTAACAGTTGATTATGTATCAAAATGTGGTACATTTGAATTGATTAATGTCAAGTCGAAAGCACTATATAAATTCCGCACAATATTCATATTTATATGCAGTATTTCAACAGCTTGCATAAATAACAAATAATAAGTATTAGCGCCATACCACTATATATCATAAATTATATACATAACCACTTGCATACTGTCTGGGGGGTTCACAAATTTAAGAAAATGCTTTAAAGCTTTTGTCAGATTTCCCTTCTCTCATTTTTCTATTATTTCAATTAAATTGATTTTTCGCAAATCAAATTGCCGAAAGGGTTAACTAACCGTGTGGCAACTCTGTTCACCTGTTGTACGCCAGCAACAGCCGCCCACAAGGGAGCGGCCATGACTACAACAAATCAATAGTCTCCTTAATTAGCATAATTGGGGTTTCATTTCTACCATTTACCATTAACCCACACTCACCTGTAGCTTAAAACAGTTTTTGCAAGCTTATCGTATGCTTAAGTACATACGTAAGTACTCAGGTGTAGGATGTCTTAGCGATCATTAAAAAGGTAAATAAGTAACACCGGTGACATAAAAAATTTAACTGTATATAAGTACGCGGCAAAGAGAGCAACAATTTAATAATTATGACTTGCGTTTACACTAAAAAATGTAGAATAAACAAGAAATTTGTTTTTGCGCACTATTTTTTTTGCACAACTAAACGCGACTAGAGATGGCAGATGTAAAACAAAAAGTGAAGAACAAGGCTGTCGAGTCGTATGTTATCGTTGGCGTTGCCACCTTAACAGAAAATGTTACCAGCTCCGATAATAAAAGGCGCGCCTTTGAATTTCGCAAACATATATCGGCAAATTATTTCAAACATTGTAAATTTATTTTCACTAATAAAAAACACATTCATATACAATATTAACACAATATTTCGCTGCTGAACTCAATTAAATACACCACCTTTTTTCATACAATTTCCTCACAGATGGTGTTGCCGCGAGCCCAAATTCAACAAACATTAGATGTTGGACAAAGTAAAGGGCTATAAAAATTTAATTACACAATAATTTAGTAGTTATAGAGTTTTATACATAAAAACAGTATAGTTATTGTCAAAGTAGTGCCATTGAATACAAATTAAGCACCAAATTACTAATAGCTTTACATTTGAAACGTTATGTAGACAATTTTATTGTTGTGTTTTACTTTCAGCTTAGAGAAAACAATAAATCATTTACATTGAATAACAAAAGTAAGCGTTACTCTCCCACAATTAACAACTAAAAATATCAATTTAACAATGTTGATGCTGCAAGAGACTGCTGCACTAAATCCTTACTAAATCCATGCACTTCAAACATTCAACTTAAAGGGCGTTTTCTTTTCTTTTTGGTGTGTGTTGGGTGTGTGTGGCCGTGTGTGAGTATGTGTGTATTCTGGGGGCCAGTTGCTACTTATCCACCCGACCACGCTTCAAATGAGACAACTCTCTAAGCCAAGCCTTGATCAGATCGTACGTGGAGAAGCTAATGCCCACGGCAATTGGGCCTTTGATCCAGTTCATGCTCAGTCCCTTATAGAAACCATTCTTGATGCCCTCCTCACTGTAAAACAAGGAAATGTAAATTGAAGCTACATATGTCAATTAAACTGAGTTCACTTACCGGTAGATTTTTATTAGGGTCTCCAGTATTGTGGGACAGCGATCAGTTGACGCAGGGTTAATTCTCATTGTCTGCATTCTTCTACGAACAATATCTAAGGGGTAACTTGCTGTTTGACCCGCCGCACCTGCCGCTGCGCCGAATCCCAGCGAAACTAAAGCATTTGGTTTAGTATTTCCAACAATTTCTAAGACAAAGCCAAAATTAGTAATTAACTCAATTAGAAATAAATAATAGCAAATACATACCGTGGTATTCGCGCTTAAGCGTTTCATAGGTGAAGAATGAGGTGCCTGCGTAGGGTATAACACCCAATACTGTGGCCCAATAGCCTCGGAAGAGTGTTCTCGGACCCTCCTCAACCCAAATCTTGGCAAATACCTGACGCAGCGTGCGATAGCCCGTGTATCTATCCGTAACCGCCATACGAGCTCGCGCCAAATCCAACGGATACGTCAACGATTGTGATGTAATCCCCGCAAGCGAACCGGCCACAAACCGACGTACCTTCGTGCTGTCATTGAAAACGTAATTATAAAGTTAAAATTAATGTTAACATTATTTGAACAGAAGAAAAACTTACTTGGTGCCATTTTGATCCACCTGGAGGATGCGTCGCCACTGTTCGTGGGATGTGAACTGAATGGCCGCGTAGGGTATAATGCGAGCCATTGTCGCCGAGTTGCCCCTCCACAGTGCGAGGACACCCTCCTTGACGTAGGTCTGTCGCAGATAGTTGAGCGATCCTCGAAAGGAAAATGGCACATCCTTGCGTATCTGAAAATTGATTTTCGTTCGATCCAATGGAGCAATTGTTGTTTTAGCCAGTGCACCAGCCGCTGCACCGGATATCAGACTGATGACCACTTCGTCAAGATTGTTGTGCACTGCAAAATAAGTGTGAAATGCGATTGAATCATAGTGACTGACTTTAAGAAGAGCAACATCCATTATCGTCCATAACTACAATACAAACGAATTTTTCAAATCTTGTTAAAAAGTGACATTAAAAGAAATCGATCTATTATGTGTATAGGTACTCGTATAAGAAAGGTTTTGCTGAATTTCTTAACCTAGTTGCAGTTCATCTTACTTGTTTGCTTGCATTTCCAATTTTAAATACTGCCAAAATTGGTTAATTATAAAAAAACAACTATTGATTTTAATAATACTTGAAAAATTAATTTGAGCGTCTAAGTTATTTCAAAATAAATGAAAACAATCTTTAAAATCAGTTTAATCTACAAAAAGAAAACAAACTGATGACAATAATATTATAGCTACATATAACTACAGTGGGTAAGTTTTGAGTTTAAGTTCTCAAAAATCCATAATTATTACATATTTAGAATATACGTATTTTATTTTAAATTACTTTTTTTTGCTTTTAACAAAATTTTTAACATGTTCTACGAATTTAAAAAACTTATTTTGACTTTATATGAATTGTTGTTATAATTTATAGATTTGACCAATAATTTTAAAATGTCCTTACATTTTGCGGGATTTGCGCTTTGATTGTGACTGCCATCCGTAGACGTAGTTGTCCTGATCTTGTGTCCATCCTCGTCCTCCGATGCCGCAGCTGTGTCATCCGTTGCCGCCGTATTATTGGATGAGCTGGCGGCAACTGTGCTGGATAATTGACTTCCAGTTGTTGTAATGGACATGGCAATGTTGGGCTTCTCTATAAGGCGACTCATGACAGACTGAAAATAGATCAATTTATCAAATATGCATTTTCAATTATAATCCAGGCATTATTTCTACTGACAACAATAAATTATAATCAAAGTAGGTAAATGTATTGCTGCTGATTCGACTGTCGCTTATCAGCTTGAGGCGTGTCAGACACAACAATAATACAGATAAGACGAGGTAGGGGAGCATTTCTTAAGGTTTTTGTCTTGCCAAATAGAAAACATCTATTAGCAAATTTCGCAATCGTTTCATAATTGAAAACAAAATAAATAAATAAATGTTTTTAAATTTCACACGTTTTGGCAGCGATTCAAGAAAATTCAAATTACAAGTTATTATATGATAATTCTTTAAATAGAATTTCTGTAATTGTTAATCGACACATTCAAAACGTTAATTCTTTTACTAATCGAGATATAGAATTGTACTTTGCTTGGACTGTTCCAGTTCGAAAGTCATTTGCTGATTAAGATATTGATAATTTTCGAATAGGTTATAGAACCATATCTATGAGGCTCCGTTTAGGCCTTATTAGCACATGCCTTAGCCTCAGTCAACAACATTATTGTGCAAACAACATAGACAAGCCAAATTATAAACACAACGACATATGTGTATATGGAGTATACATATGTATTTATTATCGTAGAGACAAATAAAACCGGTTGCGGTTCATGAAATACGTAAACAGAGCAATAGCAACAAATTATCACCAAAAATTATGTATAACAAGCGTGCCTTTAAGTGTATTGATTATTGCAAAGTAATATTGACTTGACAAACTTTTAATTTTCAGAGTTTGTTTGCTAAGAAAATTAAATATTTTTGTATAAAATGTATTTTCTGATATTAATAATTTGTAATTGTTAAATTGGCAATTGTAGGATAGTTGAAAGTCTGGAAATACAGATTATTATAAATCTGAAAACTGTGTATGCTTCATTTATATTAATATATTGCGTATACGACACGTTGGCCCGTCTCAGTTGTCTTCCGCATTTGGTATTCTGTGTGGTTTTTCAATTGATATCTACAAGGCAATATTTTAACCACAAGCAAGTTGAATGTTGGGCACAGATTAAACTATAAACCATGATAAAAAAACTATCTTCAATGATAAGATAATTGTGTGCCAAGAGATAAATGAATGAGCTAGAAATGTCTCAGAACGTCTGGAACAATACAACAATTTTGAAAAGTAATGAGATTTTTGATACAGATTACATTTCACTTTCACATTAAAAACCTGTTGCTCAAAAGAAAATACGTTTGTGCATTTGTGGAAATTCAAGGAAAAACGCGAGAATTTTGTTTATATCGTGCTTGAATTGTAGTACGAATCTATCGTGTCTGTTTCATCTCTAGGTAGGAATATGGAGCAAGTGCAAATCAGATACGTCCCACTGTCCACTAGATGCTGCAATTGCTTGTTGGCAAAGTGGGGCAGGTGGGCGGGGCGGGAGGCTCGATTGCAGCCGGCGAAACGAATGTAAACAAGTTCGTTAAGCGTTTGTTTGTTATTTTGCACTCAGTCAAGGTTGCTGCTTATCCATAAGCATATAAATACACACACACACACACTCGCATACGCGTGTTCTAACAACGCTCGATTAAGTGTACTATAAATAGTTTTCCTCACACTAGATTTGTCAGTTTTAGTTTATAATAATAATTCTGATTGGAATGGACTTTGTACCCATCAGAAAGTGCTGAGGTCAATACTCAGAGTATATGTAAATCAATTAAATACCTTAATATATACAATTCATTCATGTATTATACATGTACATATATAAAACAATATGGCGTTGTCTTTTTTTAAATTTTATTCTTTGTTGTTTACCAATTTCCGCGTCTGTCAAGTTTATGTGACGAAATTCAGATTGGAACTGTCTCCTTGCTTTACAAAACACACAACAACACAACGAACAGCTGTTGCTGCAATTTTTGTACTCTGATCGTTTGTTGTCTTTGCAATGAAGTCCAAAAATATACAGCAACCCCCCCTACGCCCTCTTATTGTTTGATATTGCTTAAGCAACTAAATGTAACTGAGTTACAATTCTGGAACTCTCTTCTTTATTTTATTGTGCACTTATGTCGTCTATTACATATCACTTTTTTGGCTCACGCACACACACAATAGTATTATATAATTTGCCAAATTTAGACAGCATTGAATTATGCTGCTAAAGCAACGATAACGCACCTTTTATTTTTGTTAACACAGATTTTTTGCGTATTCCAATTGGCACGCAGTGCAAATATAAAAACAAATATTGCCGAACTGCAGCGCACACACATGCACTTCACAAGCTGTGGCTGATTGTTATATAGGCTGCTCGCATTTAGTTTAATTTATTTCACTAAACAAAATTGTTATTATTTAATGCATAAAAACATTTATTTAGTCCGCGCGTCGTTCTTTGCCTTTTCGTCTTCTCTCGCAAACAAACCACAACAACAACAGCAAAACACATACTCTTTTCACACTAATGTTGCTATTTCGCTTCGCACCACAGCTAGTTCTGTCTCACTCTCTCTTATTACCTTTCCCATAACAAACCTTGAATCATGTGGCAACTTTACGCAGAGAAACCGTGTGGCAGCCTTAGTTCCCGAAAATAGGTCCATTTCCACATTCCGCTCAAATTGAAAAAGCATTTTTTTTAATTTCCATAATTTTGAAAAATTGGAATGCATTTTTGATACAGTTTTAATAAATTTTTGGATTAAATTAAATTAAACTAAATTATACAACTCCTCCCCCGGAGGCACCCCGAACTCACAACATTCATAAAAATAGTCACCTTTAAAATTGTGCAATTATTTATTAACTGTTTGATTGAATAAATCAATTCTTGAAATTAAATTTAAATAGCGCGCACTGTTTGTTTTTAAAGTTTGGTAGTCGATAGTATTGAGACCAGGACTGCATCATTAGCGAATGAGTACTGCCACCACTGAATTAGTTTGTATATTTAGATCTGGCAACACCGTTTGTGTTGCAGCCAACTTCACGTAAGACGCACTTGGAGCAAAACAGCAAAAGTATCAAAGAATAAAAATATATTAAAATGAATATGTCGAATTTAAACGACTTGCGGTCCTATTCCCGCCACTGGTTGACCGAGTTCATAGAGCAGTACCAAGAGGAGGAGTGCCTGTGGCAGCAAAAGCATCATGATTACAGTAATCATGCTTCCAGAAACAAAGCTTACGACAAACTAGTCGAAAAATTAAAAGAAGTTGAGCCAAATCCAGATCGCGCCATGGTCGTTAGAAAGATCAATTCATTGAGATCGGCATTTCGTAGGGAGTTTCGCAAGTCAAGCAGCAAAAGTGACTATGAGACGCGGCTGTGGTACTACGACAAACTACTCTTCATATCCGACCACAAACCGAAGAGACACTCAAACGAATTGTCCGGCAAACCAAAACGCGAGTTGCACATAAACTTTGATGACGAGGACTCGATGGATTTTGAGGAGGAGTCGCATCATGCACCACAGTCACAACAGCACATTGAAACAATTGTGCCCGCGTCAAGCGATGAAGTTGAGGAAGTGGCGTCGTCTAACAACGTTGTCGTCAGCAGTCAGGGCGCAACGCTGAGCACCATAACCGTGACGCCGGCAGACTGTGTGACTCTGGTCAAAGATGAGTCACACCAGGCACATCATGAAGATGCCTCCGAGGCGCATCAACGGTTGGTAGCACAAGCGACAGCCGCACAGACATCCTTAGCTGCTGCTGCGGCTGGTGGACATGCGGTTAAGGTATTAGAGATTACATCGCTTGACTCAAATTCGCAGCGCGAGATACAACAGGTGAGTGTTTCATGCATGTCCAAAGAATTCCAACAATTGAACAATTGTACTCCTTGCAGGCCGTAAACTCGCTTGAGCATCATCAACAGCAGCTGCAACACCTGCATCATCAGGCCAATGGTCATGCCCAGCCTGTGCCAACCATTCAAATTGGACGCGATCATTACCAGCCGCTTTTTGGAAATACTGCAACCACGGCGTACACAACAACAGCTCCCAGCACATCACATCGACATGAGGATGAGTATGATGCCATTGGAGTTAATGTGGCGAGTAAACTGCGTTCCATTAACCACACACAACGTATTATTGCCGAGAAGCTCATCAGCGATGTACTCTTCAATGCGCAACTCGACAATCTCACTGTCAATTCTTCATTGACGCAATAATTAATATATTTTTTAAATTAACAGAAAGATATGCAAACGAAAACAATTGTTCGTTTCCATATTCAGCAAGTGAAGAGTTCATTTTACATAAATAATTGAATGTATGTCCTCCGTCTAATTGCTAGCATGTATCATAAAGTTTTAAATTTTTTCATAGATTTAATTACTGCATAACATTAATGCAATAAATAGTTTTAACTAGCAACAACAGAATTTTAAGTGATCATTTTGTGCTATCTGTTTGGTTTTCCACCGCCCGACTGTCGGCTCCATTTGTAATTCTATTCCATACGTATTTGGCCAACTGCAACGTAACGTGATACAGAATTAGTCTCTTTTATAAAAACCAATTTATTGTTAACAAAACTCACCGTAATTGGAGGCAAATCAATTTTCTCCTCAACTGTTACAAGTTTGCGATTATCTTGTAATATTTTCCAGCCAATGTGTATACCAATTAGACTGGGTATCATGACCACAGCGACTAGATTTCGCGATATAAACGATGGTTTCTGGGGCCCCGGCATTTTTATTAACAAATTATGACAGGATCACAAATTATTGTTATTATTTAACATCAACATATCGATAACCTACACAGATTTCGATAAATCCGATAAGTGTATTAAACAATTCCACAAACCAGCTGTTTACAAGTTGGCAGCCCTCTGGATATGACACTCGGTGTTGGCGCCACAAATTCAACCATTTTAATTAATTACATATTTAGATTGCTAAAGTAACAGTAACATTTATTTTAAATGAAGTTGTCAGTTAGTTAAGGTTTCTTAACTTTTAGCTTGTTTATTTATTGCAGTCAAAAATAAATATTTGAAAATTTAAAACAAAATTTATTAATTGGCTATTAGACTAACGATTTAAATCAGTGGTGTCCAAACTCACACAATCAAGCTTTGCGCTTGTGTGCGTAGCAGAGAAACACGAAGCAAACGTAACGAAGGCAGACGTTTTACTGCTTTACACTGACAAAAAGAACTGTGTGCGTGAACACAAAACCATGCAAATAGGGCGCTGCATCTTTGTATCGCATTGTGCATATTGGTATATTAAAAGACACGTGGCAAGATGCATAATGTCTTTCAACGTAATAGCAGAATAACATTGAGCATTACCATCCTTATCTTTAATAAAATGAAAATTATTTTCCAAATCGAACGAAAACATTTTCAGTGTATTATAAAAATCATGCGCTGTATAGTCTTTCTGCTTTGAACGCAATACTACGACTGACCACGCGCTTGGCATCAGCGTGACCGCGCCGGACCAAACGAGAAATACCAATTTGGTCTCAAAAATATACTATAAAATACTATTTCATATTTTTCAAAATACCACTATAAATACCATAGCAAATACATCGCCTAGAAATTCAAATTATAATATGTAATATGTAAAAATAATAACTGACTTATATATATAAAAAAATAAGGTTTGTCCCATTGCAAAAAATGTTTGTTTTTTATTTCATTTTACTATAATTAATATATTTCAGTATTTCAGTCAGACCTTTGTACATGAAACATCAGTCGATTCATCAATGATTATGGAGAACACAGGCCTTCCCGCTGCAGAAACGCACCGTTCCATGCTAGAGATCAGTTGCTCCTTCATCACAGGTGCCAGTACATTGTACATAAGCGAAGCTGTTTTGGTACGTTTGCTGTTAAACCCTTGCGCAATGGCACTATCGGGAAACGCATGCTTAACCACATCGCTAATATGGTCCATTGCTCTCATTGGTATGTTGTGCTCAGCAATCACTGCAGCAAACATAATTTCTGCCTTTTTGATAGAGGCAGCTAGAGTGCTATCCGATTCTTTAAAAAACGATTGAATCTTAAAAAAGAATAGTTATTATTTACATATAATTTAAAAGCATATAAAGAACTCACCTTTGATTTTCCACAGAAGTACTTCATGTTGTCTTTATGTTTTTGGGTAGCCGCGTGCTGCTTAATTGACGCCAGCCTACTTAAGATGTCCGTCTGGCACGCTTTGCAGTGCGCATCCATCATATTTGCGCTCCTGCCCAGCCATTTTTGATTCTCCGGCATAGTCTCCCACTCAGCTCTATATTTTTGTTTATTACTCATGATCACAAAATTAAGACTTAATTCGATTCAAGAAAAAGAGAGAGTGTGACCAAACCGAAAATACCATATAATACCATAAAATCTAAGAAAATGCTACGAAATACCAATATACCATTAAAATACTTTTGAGCAAAATCCGAGCTTATAAAATACCAAAAAGTATATAAAATACCATATTCGGTCACGCTGCTTGGCATTTCAGCATGAACAACAAGCAAACGAACAAATGCCGCGTGAGAGAACAAAAAGCCGAAAGCACGCGTCGTGAGAGAGCAAGCCGCCGAGCGTGCTATTTATAGAACACACGTATTCTCTCTCTCTATGCGTGTGTCGGCAGCGACGCCGGCAGAATTATGACTTCCTATCCCCGGGGATACGATTTTGGCATTTTGGACACCACTGATTTAAATATATCATATATAATTTTAAATTTAAAACTGAAAGGAAACTGATTGAAAATTAGAAAAAATCAAAGAGATCAATAAATGTTAATCACATGCAGTGTTGCCAACTCATCAACGCCTAAAAAGGCTATATCAACATTTAAAAATAGCTAGGAAAAGCTGGGAAATCTTGAAGAAAGCTCGAAAAAAAGTTTTTATACTTGCTAGGATCAGTAATAATAATTTGAAATATGTATATAATTATTTATAACTGTTTTGATGCCATGCATTGATATTACGACATGCTGCCATAAAATTTGTAAAAATCCAAAAAAAGCAATTGCAACTTTCAATAAGACTAGAATACGCCTTACTTGCCAGATCACAATTTTTCCCGCATTTGCCATTCTAAAAACGCCAGATCTGACGGGAAGAAAGCTGACTTGGCAACACTGATTCTGTTATTTAATTTCTATTGATAAACTAAATTTTAGAGGGGCCACGGCGCCAGATAACCTTCGGGCTCAATAAACTCAACGTTGACGCAAGTGAGTGCCTATTTAACATCGTTATAATTAAAATTGTAGCACTTGCTTTGCAGTGGTTGTAATTTCCATTCGTAGGAAAAATTATTTTAGAAACAACTTTAAATTAATTGTATTACTAACGCTTTCAGTGGTGCGCCTATTCACAACTTTACTTATGGCCTGCCAACGAAACCAGGATGCGGCCAATTTCGTACACAATGGCAAGAAGATCGTTGGCGTAGCGTTGAATTACATGTAATTGATATTGATAGCATTGACAAATGGTAATTCAACTTGTATGCCCTACGCAGGTGCGCTGTCAAAGCCAGGAAAGTCCCTGTACCGACAGTTCCTCTCGTCTTCCTTAAGCCCACAACTTCATATATACGCGAAGGCTGCTCAATTGTCGTAAGTTTCTCTAATAACAGTCTTCTTATACTCTTGCAGAGGAAATGTAACTTGTTACTTGAGATCACTATGAAAAACTTTGTTGTTTTTTGAGATATCTTGAGATTGGGTATTGTCTTGTACATCCCGATCAGATTTGGTTGTGATCGAACTGTGAAAACATCATAAATATCTGCAATTGTATAAAATGTTTGGTGTGCCGAAGATAACCTTTCTTTCTTGCTAATATCTAATTGATTGTTCTATTTAGCTGCCCAAAGTTTTCACCAAGGTTGCATATGAAGTTGAGCTGGGCGTTGTCATCGGATCACGCTGCAAAAACGTATCCAAGGAGCGCGCGATGGATTTTGTTGCCGGCTATTGTTTGGCTCTCGACTTAACCGCCCAATGTAATCTGACTGCGGCACGTGCCACAGGTGGCCCCTGGACATTGGGCAAGGGATTTGACACGGCAACGCCAGTTTCCTCTTTTATACCTTTTGATGCCATCGACGATCCTCATACTCTGCCACTGTGGCTTAAAGTTAATGGCGAACTGAAACAAAGCGGATGCACAGCAGATTTGGTATTCAAGGTACCTGACATTATTTCCTATGTGTCAAAACACATGACATTGGAGGAGAATGATTTGATACTTACGGGAACGCCACATGGATCTGATGCATTCAAATCTGGCGATGTGATCGAGTGCGGATTGGCAGACTTGGCTACCATGAAGTTCGATGTGTGTGACGAATAAATTCGACTTTGTTACTTACAAATAAATTGTTTGTTATTAAATCTAAAGCAATTAAATATACTATTTAATTTGCTGATCTCTATCTGATACACTTTAATGAATGTATTATATACATGAATGCATATTGTATAATTTATTTTCTGCTATTATCGCAGGCCACCAAGAATTGTTTCATCGCTAGGCAGTTGTCGGTATTCTTCCATTTAGATGCCGGGCAATTCTTATACACCTGTTCCATTGTGCAGGCCAGCAAAGTGGCCGGATAATAATCACACTGATCCTTTGTATGCAACCATTCGAACTGTTGAGCACGTCGTTGAGCTAATCGAGGATTACATTGAGATAAAATTACTTTTAGATATGTGAATGTATACCCGATTCTATACAAGTCTTCAGACTCTTGACCATTAGCTGTGCCACAACGGGGTCTTTTTTATATCGCTGTTCCAAGCTCCTTTGCATAAATGGGAGATTGATTGTTCCATTTGATAGCATGTATCCATTCTGTTTGAAAACACACTCTGCAATGCACTTTAAAAATTCACTTGTGAATTTGTTATTACACATTTATAAATGACAACTTACTGCATGTAAGGCCACCTTATCTGCCTTCAAATTTCGAGAATCTCCATTATTAGTTGTTGTTTTATTCTGGCTTAGTAAGGACTTGCGACAGGACTTACTGATTCTATCATCTCTCGGTATATTGCAACAGGAGCCCATCTGATTATAGAATAATGTGTATTTATTTTTGCACCAAATTTAAATATTTACAAATTTAGCTTGTTTTGCTTTATCGCAATTCGTGGTGTTATCAAAGGATTTGGTTTTAGCTCCTAGCGCTGGCAGCACAAAGAGAAAAATCAGTAGAATGTAGTTCAAATACATGCTGCTTACTAGAAGGTTCACTTCAATATGAATGGCTTCCGTAACTTGTGTATTAATATCGATTGTAATAAGTTAAATGTTGCATAAAAATTTCATTTAAAATTCGGAAATGGCGGCCGTTTTATAGATGATTTGCGCGACACTTTTTTATTAACACTTTGATGGCTTCCAGGAATATTACCTCGGGCTTGAGAGCACCCGGGGAGAAACAGCTCAGCAGCAGATAAGCCTCCTAGCCAGGCTCTTCTCTGTTCAGGATGATAGTATTGTCCTTGCTTTCCCTTTGCCTACCAGTTCAGGATGCCCAGGTTCTTGTATGTCATTTCGACTGGATCTTTGCTGGGCATCCTGCGACGCGTGTTCCAACTCGAGCTTGTTTTTTTCTGTACGATAGCAACAACGATACGAGGTGTTGTTGTAGATAGATAGATGGCCATGTTGGGCACCTCGAAAGGCGCTTGCGATTAAATTCTAGGCCGTGCTCACCATCCTACAAAAATAATAACCTGGACGAGGCCAATTGCAACTAACTTTCTCTTGAAGACCTCGTCGGCCAGTCCTGCCTGCTTGACTTTGTTTCAAAATTAATGCAAAAATTTGAATCGCGCGCCTATTAAAAAAAGCACACGTGCTAACAGAGACTTAACAGTTGGCAACACTGTAAACAACTTTAAATTGACGAAAATGTTCCACTCCTCTCTGTCAGTTAACAGAGAGCTCCACCGCTTAAAGAGAGTCTGTTGTTACTTTTCTCTGTTAATAACAAAAGTAAACAAAAATGGATCCGCCAAATTTATACGAAGGAAACTCAACATTTCGCAATCAGCCTTCGTATAGAAAGTTTAACAAATCGTTCGAGACTGCTGATGATACGCTCTTTGCTTTTCTGAACGAGGTGGACCAAGATATTTTAAAAAGCGAACAGCAGGCGCCGTCGCATGTCTTCACATCCTACAACGGCAGTTTCGCACGCAAAGATCCGCGCACTCAGGAGGCTGTGGAACTCCCAGTATATGATTATACTACCGATCAACTGCCATATGTCTTTCCAAACACCCAGGAACGCTACTCTGTGCTAAGTCGGGCCCAACAAGCCGCCTGTCTTCGTGTATTGCTTGCCTGGCAGCACAACTCCAGCGTAAGAGAGGATGACTTTTTGGTATGGCGTGTCACGAACAACAAACGATGCAACGAGCAACAGTTGGTTCAAAAATATATCTACGACTACGCCAAGGTGCAAAAGGAACGGCTCTATGCACCAATGAAGCCTCTGGTGCTGCTTTACAGCAAATGGTTCAAGCTTAGAATAGAGCATCTTCTGCAGACGCTCCCAAGTGCCAGCTATGTAACCCATTCTGGACTTCCGCAGCTGTCACAATGCAAAGGTCCTAATGTTGACACTGCCAGCATGGAAGATATTGAGTTGCTGTGCCGTGCGGGCCAAGTCCGTCTCTGGCCGGAGGTGCACCTCAGGCAGCAAGAGCTAAGTTCATTACGTGTTCGCTTGGAGCGTTATGTCTGCGCCGATGTAACTGCTGAACCTGTTGCAAAGTGTACTCGTATTGCAGCTGAGCTGGAGAATCAGCTGCTTGAAGCAGATGAGGATGTGTTTGTACTGCCACTAGATGCAATACTCATGTTATTAACGCCAGGTGCCTACATTGATTTGCCCACTGAGACGCTGTTGAGCATACAAGAAATTCCCGATAGCGATCACAAATCCATTGAATTCCAGCAACCATTGCCCGCCCACAATTGCGGCTGGCACACAAACAGTCGCCTCCTCACCCACGCCTATGCAGCATATGCTCCAACCAAGTGGCTGCAATTGAATCCTGATGCAACTGCCAAGTTGATCGACGATGTGCCGATCAAAGATACCGATGCCAAGATGCAGCAGCTTGATTACAAAATACACAACATCGATGAGAATGTGCAGGTTGTTAAGCAAGTTAAATCGAATTGTGCGTTGATCAGTTGGCGCCTACGTACCAAGGAGGATCACGGCTTGCAGATTTATAGCACACTTTCGATGGCAGCTGTACGAGATGTCTCGGCCAAGCAGCCTTTAGGCTGTCATCTGATCAAGTTGGAGAATAAGCCCGACTGTGGCTGTGAAATCATGACCAAGTATGAGCTGCTCTCTGCCTGGCTGCAACTGAAACTGCTCCAAGCAGATGTTGGCCACTGTAGCCGCATCTCCTTACGGGATTTCGCGCCGCTGCTGGAAGAGCAGCTAACACTGGCAGCACTGGAAGAGCAACTGCAAGAATACTACAACATTAGAATGCCGCAGCAGCTTTGCCAGCTGCACGAGTTCCTTAAACTGTTGCGAGGCATGTCGCCCGGCGAGTATCTACTCCGCTATACAGCCAAGTTTAAGGACAATTTTCTGCTGTGTCGTCCAACGGTGGAACCGACTTCTAAGAGCTTCAAATTGCGGGAACTGCTGACGAACACATCACCGAGTAATATCAACTTTCTCACAGAGAGCAGCAGTTACCTGTCCATCTCACCCAAGCTGTGCAGCCGCCTACACGAGGGACTGCAGCTGCTGCCCTGCGCTTTTCCAGCTAAAGCAAAGGGCGTATGTCGTCCAAATAGAAAGGTAAACGTCGAGAAGGAACAAATTCTGGTGCAACGGACGCGCACGCGCTCAAACGTTAAGCCAAAGAAAAAAAAACGCAACAGATCCTTGGCACGACAACGTAAACAAGCTGCGACCAAGGCTCAAAAAGTGGAGGATAAGGAAGTGGACAAGATAATGTGTCTGTAACGATACAATTAATAAGTGCTTATAATTATATTAAATGGCTTTAACGGCTCTTTAGGTTATTCTTTATTAAGACTTGTGTGGTATTCTTCTTATTGCCTCGGCGATTTTTGTTGTTACTAAGAGCCAATGCTCAAAGCTGCCATTTCAGCCTCTGATATTAGCTCCGTTCGTAGTTCATCTTCGTGCACTTTTAAAGGCAGACATCGAGTCCAGAATGCTGTATCATCCCCAGCAGGTAGTTTGTCACTGGGGAAAGTGTGCAATGACAAATCATTGAACACATTATGCTGCTCGTAGTCATCCTCTAAAGCAACCTCCGTGCAGTGCGTCACTATTCGTGTGATATGATCATCAGAGTTTCTGCTTTTGCTTAGCGTTCTGTTCAGTGTTAACATCTCAAAGCTATTCGAGATTAGCAAAACATTTGGCAAGCTTTCGCCCACCCAATTGCACCACAGTAAATTGTGCATTAACGCATATGGACAGTGGGGCAAATAATATAGAGTGGGCACTGTGGCTTCATGTCTGCCAGCGCAGTCTTCCGTCATGACGGTGCCCTTAAGTCGTTGGATTAGCTCCTTCTCAGTATCACGAAACACAGGATCGTAGTAGAGTGCCTCCTTGATATTGTGTTGCCGTTGCGTGCTCATTATAAACGCCGCCTGATGCAGCGCCTGTTGGGTGCGGGTAAACGGTCCCAATCCTAGGCAGACAATACGTTCCAGGGGTCGCTTAAGTACATCCAGCTGCTGTTGCAGCGTTTCCATTGATAAGATAAAGTAATCACTTTGGATCATTTCCGCGCAGAGTCGCTCCAGGCGTCTACAAGTATTTAAGGAGAACGACTGGTTATCAGTAGATATTTGAAGAAATGTACTTACAACTCAAAGTTGTCCACATTTACATCTGGACAATCGTTTAAATAGTCGCTCTCGGATTTGTGACGGTTCCGACGACTCAGGCATTTGCGAGCCATCCATTTCTTGCGTGTAACAACCTGGAACTCATCGCCAACTCCAGACATGCCATCAATTTCGTTTGTAAATAAACTATTTAATATTATTTTCCTCTTCCTTTCTTCACCTTCTCATTCGCGTTATCGTGTTATCGATATTCGAAGAAAAAGCATCGAGTACTTTCGCTCAAGTTATATCAACATTAAATAGCTAGAAAAAGCTGGGAAATCTAGAAGAAGGCCAGATAATAACGTTTTTATACTTCTTAGGTTGGCTTTATATTATATATAATATTACAACTATATACAACAGTAATCTAGCAGTATAATTTGAGATATTCTAGAATTTCTTATAACTTAGAAAAAGCTGGCGGAAAAAAGCTGAATTTGCAACACTGCTTGTGCTGACAGAAGATCGTTTTTTTTTCGAAACGGCGCGAAATGCAGCGTGACCGAATATGGTATTTTATATACTTTTTGGTATTTTATAAGCTCGGATTTTGCTCAAAAGTATTTTAATGGTATATTGGTATTTCGTAGCATTTTCTTAGATTTTATGGTATTATATGGTATTTTCGGTTTGGTCACACTCTCTCTTTTTCTTGAATCGAATTAAGTCTTAATTTTGTGATCATGAGTAATAAACAAAAATATAGAGCTGAGTGGGAGACTATGCCGGAGAATCAAAAATGGCTGGGCAGGAGCGCAAATATGATGGATGCGCACTGCAAAGCGTGCCAGACGGACATCTTAAGTAGGCTGGCGTCAATTAAGCAGCACGCGGCTACCCAAAAACATAAAGACAACATGAAGTACTTCTGTGGAAAATCAAAGGTGAGTTCTTTATATGCTTTTAAATTATATGTAAATAATAACTATTCTTTTTTAAGATTCAATCGTTTTTTAAAGAATCGGATAGCACTCTAGCTGCCTCTATCAAAAAGGCAGAAATTATGTTTGCTGCAGTGATTGCTGAGCACAACATACCAATGAGAGCAATGGACCATATTAGCGATGTGGTTAAGCATGCGTTTCCCGATAGTGCCATTGCGCAAGGGTTTAACAGCAAACGTACCAAAACAGCTTCGCTTATGTACAATGTACTGGCACCTGTGATGAAGGAGCAACTGATCTCTAGCATGGAACGGTGCGTTTCTGCAGCGGGAAGGCCTGTGTTCTCCATAATCATTGATGAATCGACTGATGTTTCATGTACAAAGGTCTTGGCGTGTGCTGTTATGTATTTCGACGATGTATTGCGATGTATTTGCTATGGTATTTATAGTGGTATTTTGAAAAATATGAAATAGTATTTTATAGTATATTTTTGAGACCAAATTGGTATTTCTCGTTTGGTCCGGCGCGGTCACGCTGGCGAAATGGCTAAGGACCCATGTCAAGTTCTCGCCAGTGGAACCAACCGCCTACTATCGGTTACTAAGTTTAAGGAAACTGTTCGGCCAGATCTGACGGGAAAAAAGCTGAATTGGCAACACTGGTTGAAACAGCTGATTCAGTTCTTCATCTTCCTTTATCCATTTTATATTTGTGTTTTGAATATGAACGATCCAAACAAAGCGATAAGCGTCAATTTGTCATCTCTGCTTAGTTTAAAAGCTGAATTACAGCGCAAACAGCATGAGGTTAAACTGGCCAAAGCCACCAAAACGTCGGCCAATGAGTTCAAGCCCAGCAAAGTCACTGGCGAGCGGGAAAAGTCGAAAAGCAGCAGCAGTAAGACCTCCAATTATACTGAGATAAGTCGGAGCGATGATGTTAAGGTGTATGAAACGGAGGATTATGGGCAGTTGGATAAATCACGGCGCGTGCTAGAGGCAAAGAGTAAGTTCTATGATCGCATGAGCCGCAGTGGAGGCAGCCTCAATTCCGACGAAAATTGCCTGGTGATGTTTAATCGCAAGCGTCAGGAGCAACAGTCCGACCAAGTGCAGGAACCACAAATCTGTGCTCAACGAGAACGACGGATTAGCAGCAGCAGTAGCTCTAGTGACAGCACAGTTGATGCTGGCGATGACGATGACGAGGTGGAGTACTTGGATTGCTTGGGAAGAACCCGAAAATGTTTGCGGAAGGAGCTCGACGAGGCGAAGCGACGTGACAAGCAGCTGGCTGACAGCATGCCAGAGAGATTGGACCAGAGCAAAGCCAATTGGATGATAGACACGAAAGGAAATCCGAGCAGCAACCACAACAGCGACGATGATGAGCCCAGTTATGGACCGCGAGCCACAGAAAGTGTGTTCAGCGAGGCTCTCTCTACGATGACAAAGCATGATGAGCAGCGCATAAACTGGGAACGTAAGGAACTGGAGAATGTCGATAAACCAGATGTACATTATCAGGATGTATTCTTTGACGAGGCTCGAACACACGGCGTAGGCTACTATGCCTTCTCGACGGACGAGGCCGAGCGCAAGCAGCAACAACGCGAGTTGGAGCAATCGAGAAAGGCAACGCAGGCCGAGCAAAAGAGACGCGATGAGCTGCGAGCTCAGCGTGATAAAATCGTTGCGGATCGTGTACTCGCAGCCAAAAATCGGATTCGAGCTCGCACTGGGCTGCCGCCCATCACCAAAGAAGATTACGAGCGAGAACAGCAGATTAAGACGGATGAGACTAAGGCCGAAATCGCGGCAAGGCAACGCGAACAAAATGAAAAGGATGAGAAACTGGCGGCACAAAAGGCGGCAGAGGATGCCGAACGGGATGAGCTGCGCAAGGAACATATACGTGACTGGGACAGGGACAAAAGCGGTGTGCCCAAGAAACTCGATGATGAGCACCACCCACCAGAGGAATGGCAATACAAGGCTGAAAGATTGCCCATGTCCCAGGAGCAATGGAACGAACAGCAACGTGCAGTGCGTGCGCCTGAATTTGCGCCCATGCCAGAAGTGATGTTGAAACGAACTAACTTTAATAGCTCGGCACCGTCCTCGTCCATGTGGCAAAACAAGGAGTTTAACAGCTTTCACTCTACCAAACGCGAAAAACAATTCCAACGCCGCAATTATACAAAAGCCACCGAAGATCTGGAGCACGTGAATGAAGAAGACGAAGAATCTGCCACAAGCTCAGGGCATTCTCGAAGTTATGGAGCTGCAATACCGCCACCTGATTCTCTAGATTCTTCTTATAGCGGACCTTCAATACCCAAGCGCCCGAAAACCCAAGATGAACTGGAGCGCTCCATTATGGCGGGACTGAAATTTCTGCGCGATAACTGCGATAAGGGAGTGCTGGGCAACAAAGGTACCTGGACAGCCAAGGCGGATTATTAATGAACACAATAAAAGTGATCGCTTGTCTTTCGTATGTAATTTATTGCTTTTGTGTAAATACAATAGTTTAGAAAAAACACTTCTATACCTCGACAAGTTAACTATTGTCTGGGTCCAAATATACCTAGATTAATAATACAATTCACATTTGAAATTTTCATTGCATTCCGGAAGGTTGTTAAGTTGGCTGCTAGAGAAACATAACGGTAAACAGTCTACATAATGTCAAACAGTGAATAGTTTTCCCTTTTTCTTTTCTATACTAACCTAAATTTTCTGGGCAATAACCGTTCCACATGAAACTAAATTATAGTTACTTTTGAAAATATTGTCTACAAATTGAGCATAACTAAAATTTATATAAATCGCATGGGCAGCAGCCAGAGCTGTAAGAAATCGCAATCATTTTATTTAGCAATCAATGATTGTGCTACTGATTTAATTGCAATCACAATTCAGCGAATTATAATTAGTGTAAACAGCTTTAATCTGTAATCAATTTTAGTTGATCTAGTTTGTCTAAATCAAATATTTATACTAATCAGGAATATATATCCTTTATAAAGACTGTTAAGCCCACTTCTCCATGTTACATTCTCTGCAACGAAAACAATATAACCTTACTGTACTATTTCGGAAATCTTGATATTCATATCCAAATTGTAAATATTATTTTCTTTTTAATTTATATTGCAAATAAAAGTTTTGATTGAATTAAGATTTCAATAATCAAAAAGTGATTGCAATTAAATTAACTGAAATCTTTTACAGCTCTGGCAGAAGCAATCTATTCGGATTTCAAGTATCTAATGAACATTATAGCTCTAATGAATCAAGCTCTAATGAACATTAGAGCATTTCTCTGTCGACCATGTCAATGACAATTTCCGACATCTTCTGTCTACACAAATCGTTGGGCGGAAAATTTAAAGTGGGTGCTCCTACGTCCTCATCGTGCTCATCATTGCGATTCAAATACATATCGGGTGCATCCTCCGAGGAGCATGTGCTAATGGGTATAATGTCCATCGCCAGACCAAGAGCAAATCGTCCAAATGTTTTCAATTCCACGGCAAAACTATGAAAAATAATTGATTTTTTAAATATGCTGTCTGAACACTGTTCACAGTTGCAACTTACAGTTGTTGAAACTTTTCCAGCGTATTACAATTTTCAGGCAAGACAGTGCAGAGAATTTCCAGCCATTTGTACAGCTCCTCCGTGTAAACTTTGAGCAACGTTTCCAGTTGAGCATCGCGCATTTGCTTTGTAGTGCAACAGTACAATAGATTGGCAATGTCCAAGGCAATGGAACTATAGCGTACAAGCTGAAAGTCTATCAGCGCTACTTCGAGCACCTGTTGTCGATCCTCCGGATCGTAACGATATAGAAAATTATTAACCCAACAATCGCCATGACAAATGGCAGACAATGGCGACTCGGCGCTGGCCAGCTGAACCATCTGGGCGAAGAACGAGTCGCTCTCTGCAAAGCTGCGCAAGGCCTGCATGTATTTTGAGTCTGCGGGCAGAACATCAGAAACCATTTTAATGGCATTCTTCGTCAGACGCTCGTAGTAGTTTTTGTACCAGCTGGTATTTGCTGTGCAAAAGATGCCTTCGCTGATGAGGCTGCACATTTTGGTAAACTCCAGGGGATTCTCAAATTTATAGGCCAAACTGAGCGCATGCAACTGCGCCACCTGCAGCAGCACCGATTGTGTCTCCTCCATGCTGAGGCCCTTGTGACGATCCGACATTTCAAATCCCCGAACACGCAGATCCTCTGTAAAAGAATATAATTTATAAAAAGCTTGGATCTCCTGATGTATACACATATTTACCCATGATGAGAAGGTCATGCCTTGCTGTATAACACTTGGGTATAGAATTAAACACGGCTGCCTCAATTCCCGTTTTGGTAGCTTGAAACTTGATCAGCTCCGGCATAATGGTGGTATAGAACTCCACCTCATTCCTGTAAAACAATAATAGCAAATAGCAAATAATAGCACATAAATTATAAATCATATATAAATATAAATCCTCTATATAATATACAATTTGTGAGTTTAATTAAGATATATATTAAGAAGCAACCCAATTTTCAATACTAAAGATTAATTTGAGAATGATTGTTCCTAGGGCAACCATATGATATTGTGGCCGGATTTTAAATTCGGTCAAAAAACAAAAACGATTTTCACTCTAAAGCTATTCCGACGAAGTTCTGGCAAAGAATATACAGGATGTCAAGTAACTGTTTTATGGAAAAAATAATAATAATAATCGCAACTTAAAAAATTAACTATTAAAAACTAACCAAGGGGACTTGATTTTTTTTTCGTAACTTGTTTTTAAGAAAAAAAAACTTTTATTTTCAAAATTTAATTCTATTAATTTAAGGGGTTTGCTGCACCTCCTTTAATGGGTTACTCACATTGTGACAAAATTATAATACCTTCTGAATGGGTATAATGAGGGAACTCACCGAAATAGCCTATCGCTCTTGTACGCCTCCCTTTGGACGACGCTCTCTGGCAACACCTTGCAAATGACGCTCTGCTCCCATTTGTGTTCGCTACCATCCAAATTGTGTCGTTGCCCGCTTAAATTGATCCGATACAGTGCTGCTGTATAGTTATCTCCCCGGTCAGAGCCTTGCGCTAACTAATAAATGAGATGGGATGCACACACACACACATGCATGTATAAATATGAATTTGCATCAGGATGTTTGAATGCACACACACACCTCAAAAGCCTCTATTTGCACTTCGGGCTCGACATGCTTGAATATCTCCTGAAATATGTCCAACGTCAGAATTTGTTTATTTTCACAAGCCGCTCCCGTGCCTGCCGCTGTTGTTGCTGCTGTTTTCGGCGTTTCTGTAATGCCCATTTTTTGCCTAGTATTTAATATTTGAAAATTTCAGTTATGTAAAAGTAAAGCTACACTTTTAGATATATGCAGTATTTAGCACAATTAATTTTATTGTTAACTTTTGTTTCGCTACGTTGCACTTTCAGCATTTAAAAAACACCATGTCACGTTTGCTTTTAAGCGTTAATTCATCGATTTTACGCGAACACATGTTTTACCCGCATTGCCATTTCTCGTCCTTTGCGAAAATACGCATGACATGGCCAAAATACCAAATAAAAAGTTTGTGTCCTTTGTGCTTAAACAAGTTGGCAGCACCGTCAAGAAAGCTTTACTAACACTGAATTTTGGGTATGGCGGGCAACTTTGAATTTGAAAATGTGCTTAAATGTATTTTTATCATATGCGTATTTATTTTCTTTGGTAAATGGTAGTTAATAGCAGAAATATGTATGCATGAGTGTACGATTAATTGAGCTTATAAAGTGATAGCTAGAAAAGAATGAACATTTGATGTTTTCAAGAAATGCCGCAGCGCTGTTAACATTTGAATTAATCGTTATTATCAATTTTTGGCCTAGGGCGGCGTTTCAAACGCCTTTTGACTACAATGTATATATGTATTTATGTTTATTCCTTAACGATTAACAATTAATACAAAGTTATTCAGTGCGGATGCTGATGTTCGTGTTGCTGCTCCAATGTGATCAGTCCCATGTCCTGGCGCAGCTCCAAGGATAGGGGCAACGGTCGCTGGGGCCAAGTGCGTCTCTGCAGCAACATTTGTCCACTGGCCAGCTGTCGGTGCAACGCATTAATGCTGGGATAAATGTGCTGCTCTACAAACTCAGCGACCGTATGCTCATCATACACTTCCCATAACAGCTGCTGGGATTCCCGTGCCATGCCGCGCAGCTCCTCGATCAGCATTGGAGTACGCACCGTCAACTCATGGACTCGCAGAGGCGAGCTAAAGTTGTGCCTTACATTGTAATCCGACAACCAGGCACTGTGATCCCGCGTCTGTTGCAGATAGGCACCTACTTCAACCAGTTTCTCATACAATCGCAGCGCGTACTTGAAGACTAGATGACCCGGGTAGCTGCACACGGCAAACAGTTGACTGTGATGTGCATTTGGATGTAGTTCCAGCCAGGGATGGCCGGAACGCCGGCTATCCGGCTGGAAGACACAGCGCAGCACACGCAACAATTCGTTGTCCCGTGGATTGGTGCTAAAGTAACCTTTGGATACAGTGGATAAAGATGTCATCAAGCTGGGCATGCCCACTGGCAACAGCTCGCAGAGAACGGCAAAATGATCATAGCGCTGCCAACCAGTCAGCGCCAATCCCCTCAAGCCTTTGGCAAATCGTCCTCCCTCCTTGGCAATCACCGCCAGCCAACGAATGTTGTTCTCCAGATGCTGTTGCAGCGGCGGCACCAACAGACTTTCTCCGAAGGCGCCCTTATAAGCAGATGCAGCCCATGCGCTGGGGAATACCTTTGAATAGGTGTCCCAAAGCTGTGGCTGAATAAAGTGATATATATCGTTGGCATATACCCAAACCATGGGCTCCACATAGCTGCCAATCTGTGAATTTTGCAATTCACTCAATGTCATGTCTCGCAGCATATCATCCCAGATCACCACGTGCAGCTGGGGCCAGCGTCGACGCACAAAGTGTGCCAGACTAATCACATGGGTTAGAAGGATTTCACTGCGCAGTCGCTGGCGGCAGAGGGAACATTCGCCCATGCGTTGCACCTCATCGCAGCCGATGTGCAAATGGGTAAACTTAATGGGCAGTTCTGGCGTCGAGGGCGTGGCATTGGTCGAGGGTCGCATATGCAGCTCAATCACCTGGGTCAGCATCTGCTCCAGCAATGCCATGCTTTGTGGTCGACTGGGGCAAATGGACTGCGGACTCTCCGGCAGCTCACGCAGCTGCTCAAACTCAGAAAGCTTCAGAGCGTACTCCAAATGACCAAATGTTTGCACCAGTGGCATTACACTCAATCCATGCTCAACCCAGGCTGACTCTAGAAAATCCTTTTGAAATAAAAAAAATTTATTAGTGAAATTCAAATATTCAAATTGGCAAAAATGATCGAAAAGCAATTTATCGATAATGATCAGTGCAAAGCAACCTCAAGAATGAATTTAGTGTTGAGCAATTACTTCAAACATGTCTTCAATTTGGCAGCACTTATCGTGCATCGACCGATTATTTATCGATAAGCTTTTATGAAAATAAAGATCACAATTTTTAATTACCTTCAATTCGCTTTCCTTGTAGGCATTGTGCGCAGCAAGTGGCTGCAGTGCGCCGCTGTATGGAAACATGTCCTCATACTCGATAAGCAGTCCTGTGGCGCCCAGAGCTCGCAGCACGGGCAGCAGTTGCTTGAGGAAACTCAATTTGGGCGGCGCGCCCTTGAGATCTAGATGCACCAGACGCTCGGCTGGTGCACGTGGTCCATCTGGACCAATGCCCGCCACAGTGGGTACGCCCATGCGTTGCAGTTCGTGCTCATACTGGGTCTGACGCTCCGCCGAGCTGAGCATGCGATCATCCTCTGCATTGGCGTTTAATTCCTCCATGCCTGCGTTGCGTTGTCGCTGCTGCTGTTCGAGAATTTTCAGACGCTCCTGCTCAAATAGAAAACTTTCGGCCAGTGGTAGTGGCGCCTTCTTGGCCTGCGTGGGACGCACAAATCGTACGTTGCCCAATAAACGCTGCGCTGGCGGCGGCGGCGGTGGTCGATCAGCGTTATCCTTTTGCCTTTCTGCTCGCAATACACGATTTGCTTGGGCAATCAGCTTCTGGATGATATGAACGTGCTGATAATTGGTCTCACTAGACTGTCTGTCCGTCTGTTGTGTAAACGCTGGCAACGCTTTTGTTGAATCGATAAGTATGGCCCATGTCCAGAGTCCAAGCAAAATCAGGCCAGAGGCCAGCAGCAGAAATGAAAGTTTGCGGCGCCAAATAAATATCAGCAAATTTGAGTGCATCTGCAAGGAGAGTAAAAACACAGAGAGAGAGAGAGAGAGAGGTGGAGGAACGTTAGAGTGGGCAACTTATGAGCCAAGAAGAACAGCAAGGGAAGTTCTTTGCTTTTTATAAATATTTGAGGAACCAACAAGTAGCCCCCGAAGTTGTGCTATAAAATAAACCATAGCAACTGCGTTACTTATACGCCACATTGCGGACAGTAGTGGAGGCTCATTGAGGTTAAGAGTTGTTGTCGTTGTTATTGTCGGTTTGTTTTGTGTGCCATGAGTGTGCACACATACACATATGTGTAGGAGTGGGCGCATGTGTGTGTGTGTGTGTGTGTGAGGTAAGTGTTTGCTTTTGCTGCTACCCTTCAATGCACTCGTTTAAATAGGCACAACTGCCTGTTCATTTAAATTAGACTTACAAAGATGTGTACATATATGTATATACTAGTTATGTACATATGTATGTATATATATATGTATAACTCACTCTGCAATATGATGAAATGACCCCCACACCAAATACGTCTTTGACAGCCGACAAATGTATATAAGTGTTCAAGTGGAAATGGAACAATATGCAGCTGTCTAGCGGAAATTGAATTGAGTTTTCTACGACTCGAAGTTCACGTTAAGGCAAAAACGATTTCATGCAATTGCATTTTAAGCTCTTTGTGGGCACTACACAGACAACTCAAGTGCTATTCCAGTAAGTATTTGAAGAGTATCATCAATGACGAAGACTGTTTGCATTTCATTGTCTTATGCTTGACTTTCATTTAAGAAGCTTAAACGTGAAATGTAATTGAATTGAGTTCTTATACATGATACTTTAGCACTTTTTCTTATGTACATGTCTGTCATAATTTACAATACAGTTGATCTACATGTGTAAAATGTAATTAACATTAACACTGTGAAATTAACAATGAGGCGCTGATTAACGTGTTGTTAAAGTTTAAGGATTGACAATAAAATAAATAAAAATCATATTTAATTAGGTTTTCGGTTACCGGTTATACAAAATCTTGGAGTATAGGTTTCGAAACGGTTATCGGTTTTTATAAGTTTCGTTTTAAAAATACCGGTATGGTTTCAGTTCTCAAAAAAAATAAAAATTAAGGTTTTCGGTTGACCAAAATAAGAAGCGTTATTCACTGTTTTACTTGAAAAAAGGCTTAATGCCCTTTTTAGCCTGGAAAATATTGTTATCTGGTTACTGGAAGGCAAAGAAAATATCGATTATTTTGATTTTACTGATTTTTAATAACTTTGAACTGCCATAACTTTGTCAAAACTCGATAAATTTCCATGCTCCATGTAAATTTGTGCATAATTTTATCACTAAATTCGTTTTGCATTTAAATTTTGTTGATTTCGAAAATTCGAATTTTGTCGAAAAAATCAAAAAAGACATAGGGGTTACACTGTAAATTTTCGAAAAAATTCGATTTTCAAAAATTTTTCAAATTGAACAAAATTTAAATGCAGAACGAATTTAGAGGTAAAATGATGCTCAAATTTACATTGCGCATGGAAATTGATTGACTTTTCACAGTTATGGCAGTTCAAAGTTATCAAAGTTGTTCAGTAGCTGCGACGGCCAGAACCGAAATTAACCTTTATAAATGAATCGGTTACTAAACGGTTATTTCGGTTTATAGAGATTCGGTTTATGGGTTTCGGTACAGCGGAAAAAATTGTTTTCGGTTACGGTTACAAATTTCAATCGGTTTTCACCGGTTAAGGGTTACGGTTTCGGTTAAGGTTTTAATCTCTGATTCAAACTATTTCGATTTTTAGCATTTTATATAGTTCTATTTCTATTTCTAGCTACTTTATCCAATCAAATTAGCTATTGCAGCTTTTGAAATGATCACACTGATAATATCTGCATCGACAGATCATCCTATATTTTGGAAAAACTTTTGGAAAAACTTTTGGAAAAACATGTAACTCGCTTCACCACATCTATATTATATAGGCAAAAACTCAATTTAGGAAAATAGGATACATTTTTGTACTGAAAAGAGGTAACAAGAATCCCAATTGGCACATGCAACTTGTTGATTGGAACATTACTTGAATACCTTTTAGCATGTCCATCAATGATCATCAAGAGCATTCCATTGAAGCATACCCCATGCACAGTCTGAACGGTTTACAATTTGGGGATAACATGCTGAATTTAGCCAACAACGAGCAAAATCCAATTGGTGACCCAGTTGGCTTGCGCTTCAATGCCACATGCTACAGCTCCAAATGCATCTGTTTGTGTGTTTGTCCCAGAATGTGACTTATCGTCGGCTTGTGCCAAAAATTGGACTCTAGGAAAAACATTGGTAAGCTTCGGGCTCAAACTCAAGCCACTTTCACAAGAGCCATACACTAATTTTTTAAGTGTGCTCTTGGCTTTGTCTATGTGCTGGTTGGACTCCATCTCTTTCTCACTCTCTCCCCTTCACTGTCACTCTCACTCTATGTAAATATAGCTCGACGAACAAAGCCCGACAAAAAACACAAAAGTCAGACAAGCCTGCAGGGGGTGTCAACCTAATGTGGTCCCTGTTGTGGCGACACACTGTCTGTTCTCCCAGCATTTTCATTCATGTCGATGCTCTGACATTTGATGCTTTTATGTGGCTTTTTGTTTTGGACCAGGACATCATGGACAAAACATGGACATCGTGCTAATTGGACACGCAGTGCAGCTTCAACGATTTGCATTGCAGTTAATAAAATGAAATTTAATTGCTTTTGCAGTTGGGGGTTCCGTGAGGTTTCACTTTCCTGACATCTACTCGTTGTTAAAATTTATGCAGCGCATTTTCTGAACCGAAATTCAAAGAAATGAAGAACTCTGCCAGTAGTCTGCTAGCTGTGAGCTGTTACGCCCCCCAGCTGGTAACCGCCCACATCGAACAACACAATTTGGCAGCTTGCCAGAGGCTAGGGCAACCAGCACAACAAGAAAATGGCAATTCAATCGAGCTGAACGACTAATAGATACCCTTACCAACATGAAAATAAATTGACTCTTAGTCTAATAAAAATACATATAAGTTTACCATTGGGTGCATTCACCAGGTGATTTAAATTGGTAACCGCTCCTTTAATCAGTGCCGCCTACTATTTACCTGAGAACTTTTTAATAAACAAGCCTACACTGATGAAAATATATTCTTCTTGATGCATTTTATACACGAAATTACAATATATGTAATAAATGCTTGGCATAACCAACCAAATGATTCGAGTACGGGTAAGCGAAAAAAACCTGAAACATTTTCAAAAATCCTTAAAGCCGCTTTGCTTGTTATTGTTGATGTTGTTGCTGTTGCTGTCCGATTTAAAATGCACTCTAGGTTGCTATTTATGATATATGTTGTTGTTTGCCGTTAGTTGTTGCTATTGCCGCACTGTTATTGCATTCCCAGCATTCTGACTTAAAGTACAACAATTTTGTTTGGCGCCCAACGTAGGGCAGCTGCATTAAACTCACTTAACGAGGGTTAAAGCCAAAGCTCGCTGAAAGGCTAGTGGACTGCATAAGCATGTAAAATATTTTCATAGTGCTTCGGCAGACTGCCTGGCTGGCTGAGAATCATTCCTCTCCCTTTCTCTTACTAATCTTTTACTTATCCCTGTGCCTTATCGTGCGCTCGAGAATCATAATCGGCAATTAGGCAATTTAACGGCTTATTAACGTCGATTAGCTTGAAGAGTCTTATTGGGAATAAAGTTAAGTTACTTACAAACTAAGAAAAAAACTCAAGTACATAATTTCTGCTCAAATATTTTAGTTATTTAAGTTTAAGTTTCAGTGGAATGTGTATGGAAAACAAGGAATGGAAGTGAAAAAAAGTGTTTGCCGGTTATTGAGTCGAGTTGTGGGGCTGGTTATGCACTTGGGTTGTAGGTAAATCAACTAGGGAGAGAGAGAGTGAGAGACTTGAAAGTGGATTTCACGCTTCAAGTAAATCAATAAGAAAGCTCATGCTCAATAGCTAATAAATCCTGAATGCACCATGGGGTTGGGTTGAACCTACGTGTGTAAAGAAACATTGAAATATTAAATGCAGAAAAGGAAAATCAACTAAAAGGGCGACGAGAACATTATGCAAATCTTGTAATTCACTCCTTTTTTTAAAGTTAAAGTTTCCTCACATTCAAACAGACTTGAATTCAACAACTGTACATCATTTATGTTTCGCTTAAGTCGTAAATTATTTGGCCTTAAATTTATAATCTTTTGGCTTAATCTATAAGTGATACTCGCCCTTAAATTGCAGCTGGAGCCCTAAAAGCAATTGACCCATTTTACAAGTGCCATTGCTTACAGAAAACTCAAAATATAAATGTATTTATATTATTTTCTTTTCCATTTTCATAGAAATTGGCAACAAAATGTCGGCAAATACAACAAGTTCCCCCTTTCGCCAGCTTAGCCCCGTAAATTGCAATTGGAAAACTTTTCACATCAACTTGCAAATTATTCGACAATTGCAGCGCAAAATGGCCGACGGAAGTGAAAAACCCCCACCCCTGCCCAGGGCCCTGAACTGATCAACTAAGTGAGTTCTCTAAAAACTAGAAAATCTGTCACGTGCAGAAAGTTTTTAGGTCCGCATTGCTTTTGCTAGCCAAAAGTGTCGCACATAATAACAACGTATTTTAGTTACCTACTTCATAAGTGCATTAAAACTGGCCAAAACTTTAGACAGGAACAGCGACAGTGTGACACATACAAAGATGCAGAGAGAGGGACCATAATTTAAAGCGAAGCACAAATCTCGGCGCCCTTAACTATGCAACACTTAGTTTGTCAGCGCGCAAAAATAGCAGCTGCACAAATGCTACACTAAAATCCGCAGCAAGGACATATTGATACCCTGTTCATAATTGTTGCAACGGGTATATCAATAATTAATAAGTGCAATATATTTTCATCATCTCCTGCTCTAACTGTTGAATATTTAACAAGAAGGTATTTTTATAATTCTTAACTTGTGAATAATAAAAATTATAATTTAAGAATTTGCTAATTATTCTTTGATTACCTATATATTATAATAGATTTAATACTCAGCTTTGTTAAGTATTAGTTTAAATCAGGGATTAAAACCGAAACGAATATCGGTTGCAGTTCCGGGTTCGGTTATCGGTTATGCAAAATCTTGGAGTGTCGGTTTCGTAACGGTTATCGGTTTTTTATAAGTTTCGGTTTAAAAATACCGGAATGGTTTCGGTTCACAAAAAAAATAAAAATTAAGGTTTTCGGTTGACCAAAATAACAACCTTTATTCATTGTTTTACATGTAAAAAGACTTAATACTCTTTTTAGCCTGGAAAATAATGTTATCTAGTTACTGGAATGACCCAGTGTAATGTAATGATTTTTTATAACTTTGAACTACCATAACTTTGTCAAAAGTCAATCAATTTCCATGCGCAATGTAAATTTGTGCATGATTTTACCTCTAAATTCGTTCTGCAATTAAATTTTGTTCATTTTAATAATTCAAAATTTTTCGAAAAAATCAAAAAACATAAAGGGGTTAGTATGTAAATTTTCAAAAAAAATCGAATTTTCAAAAGTTTTGAAAATGAAAAAAATTTAAATGCAGAACGAATTTAGAGGTAAAATCATGCTCAAATTTACTTTGCGCATGAAAATTGATTGACTATTGACAAAGTAATGGCAGTTTAAAGTTGCTCAATACCTGCAACGGCCAGAACCTAAATCAACCCTTATAAATGTATCGGTTACTAAACGGTTATTTCGGTTTAAGGAGTTTTGGTTTGTGTGTTTCGGTACATTGGAAAAAATGTTTTTCGGTTACGGTTTCAGTTACGGTTACAAATTTCAATCGGTTTTCCCCGGTTAAGGGTTATGGTTTCGGTTAAGGTTTTAATCCCTGGTTTAAACTAAAGCTAAACATTCTTTAATTATCTGTAATAAGATTGGTTGATATAATCAATTTGTTTATATATTTGACCAAAAAACTTAGCAGGAAAAAAACGATTAAATTTCGCTTTAGTTTAACCCAAAATCCATTATATCATATTAAAGCTTTTGAAATAATTCAATTCAAAATTTTTCTACAATTGCAGGGTGTGCAATAGTTCAGCATTCTCCAGTTGCAGCAACCATTTTGTTGCCTCGTTCTGTGTGTGCCACGACAGATTCAGCCTGTCGGCCTGTCGGGCGGCCTTTCTGGGCTGTCTGGGACACATAAAACGTCGCTCGACGCTCGTGTTTATAATTTGAAATGAGTTTTTCCTGCATTTTAGCGCAGTCGACAGACATTTTTAGACACTTTGTTTGTTGTTTGTTTCAGTGATTTTTAAAAAGCATCCACAACCGATACACATACCATACTCGTAGATGGGGAACGTGATTCCCTATTTAGGATGTTGTGTGGTCAGCAATTTGTATTGTGGTTTGTTCCCAACTCGAACGTGTGTGGGGTTATAAATGTTTCAGCAACAGCATCGGACCAATAGGCCACAGCTTACATTTGTCGATTTCATTCATTTACTTTTCGTTTAATCGAATTTATGTAATTTTTTTTTATTCAATCCATCGCGTTCAGTTACATTGTTATTCAATTGATTAATGACTCTGCAGATGTGAGATAATGTTAAATATGTGGTCATGTCAAGTCTGTTTGAAAATATCATCAATATAAAGCCAATCATTCCCTATGAATAATGGGATCTGACGTAACAATATTTAAGTAAGTTCTAAAAGAATATACTTTAACCAATTATTTTATAGTCATCCAATCTATATTAATTAGCATTACGAAGAATGCTATCTATATGTTCAACTAAACATTTTCATTAATCTAAAAAGGTGAAGTCAAAACATTTCACTTTTCAGTTTAAAATTAATTAATTAACTTTTTTTATAAACAGTACAAGCTATGAATTTCTAAATGATCAAATGGGTCGCAATGATGAAATTCCCATAAATTTTTTTAAATAATCTGAAATTAATGTATTTAACTATATTCCTACACAAGAAGTGGTTCTTCGTCTTGATGAAACTCCTTATCAATATGTATTAATTATTATAGATACATTAAATTAGCCTTTTTTTGCCTTAATGGAACTCATTAAGTTACTATCAATTTCTTAATCATTTATATGCACTACCTTTCTACCTTCTGTGTTGATTAAAATAACCGAATTCTGTTTGGTCTTAAAGCACTTTAGGAATTGTAACTATAAAAAATATTTAAAGAACTGGTTATTCTTTCACATGATTTTATTTCCATTTTTACCTCCACTCTGTATAACTAACAAACAAAAAAATTACGAATTTGGTTGGGCTTTAAAAACGATTGCAATAAACTATTTTGGCTTTAAGAAAACAATGCAGAACTTTTGGTTTACCTTGTTTAAGCACAATTTATTTACCAGTTAAACATTCTGCATCATTAATTATCTGATTGTTTCGACTTTTTAATTCGTTTCTGTATGTGTGTAAAAGGCATTGTATGTGTTTATTGTGTGCTCGTTGCTCGTTCGACTTTTGGTATTACGGATTTTGCAATACCTTGTAAACTGATCAAATTGGGTGTGATTAAGTTATAAAAAGCAAAAAGAAACATATGGCAAGATCTAGATATTCTCAGTGGAAAAAAACATCAAAGAAAAGATGTAATGCTTTGTTTACGCCTACATATTGCAACTCAAAATATTAAATTTAAATATTAAATTCCTTGTCGTAAATTTTTTGTGTAATATATTTTTTATAATATATAGATAATTAATATTTTATATTAATACTTTTGTTAATTCAGCTTAATATACCAAAACTTTCATGATAATTGACTGATGTTTATCAGTTAATATAATTCAAGTTTTAATTTATCAAGAAATATGTTCATAAATAGAGCATCTTCTGGTCGAGCATTCCAAATTATAAAATTCTTATTTGTTAATTTCAGTAAAAGCCATTAAAACATGGCTTTTTGTGACTTGACTGAAAAGGCGACTCGAATACACCACTTTCCCACTACTCCTCTCATCCCCACCGACATTCACAATCTGCTTCCCTCTCTGGGAGTCGTTTGAAGTGCAGCGCTGACAACTCTTCTCATGGGGATGACGGTAAATGACGAGCGTTGACAACAAAATGTTTACTAATGCAGAGCCGCAAATACACACACACACACACACACATACACACACACACATACAAACACAAATGGGGCACACAACCATTGACAGTGTTGGATGCCACTCTAGTCCATATGACGCCCAGTAACGAGCTATGGAAAGCTTCTAACGAGCCATCCGTTTGGCCAGACAAATGACAGGCTCCATTCCACAGAGTCGCTCTTGGTATCATCTGATGGCATGCACTCCGAGCCCTATTCCTGATTGATGTTTATGAATTATTAAGTGCACAACAAGAGGAAGACAGAAAGATAGCGAGAGAGAAAGAGAGAGAGAGAGAGATGCATCCTTTTTAGGCTGCTCAACGATGCCGTTTGTACTGCAACCAAGAGCGGTTGCTGAGGAAGAGTTGTGAGATCTCAACTGTTCTCTAATAACTTGTTTATGGCAGCTCTAAAAGGAAGAAACATATTCAGAGTGGAAGGTAATCCCTTAGTTTATCCTAGCTACGCTATAAGACATATTAAATGAAAATGAAAATTAAATAGATTTACGTACATAAACATACTCCACAAAGAATCGCTCCTATAATAACTATCTGTAACGTTAATAAATTCCATTAATACATCCTCCAAAACAAAAAATGTTAGATGATCAGGTCTCAGAAGAGTTTTTAACTTAGAGTCATTTTTCCCAAGAATTCAGAATTTTATCTTTAACATCGAATTCTGAACTAATTTTAAATTTTTATGTTTTAAATTAACCGTTATGATGGTTATTAATGTCAACTTCCTTAGTATATACATTTAATGAACTATTAAATTAATAGTGTAAATAATTAAATTATTTTATTCAATAACATTTATCAAACCTTATTAACTAAATATTTATATTATACTGATAAATCTGTATACGTGAAAGATAAACTATTCTTTAAGCAAAGCAAAGGAATTCTAAATCCGAAACTTGAGAATTTCTGGGGACTATGAACTTTGAATCGTTTGCAAACTCTTGATTGTTTTCTTAAAAAAGTAAAAACTTCACGCCAACACCTTGACTACTAGTACTTATGTAGTTTAACAACTATAACTTTCTAAAAACTCTAACTAAGTTGTTGTCGTTGTCGTTATGGTTGTTTCTCATTTCCAATTCCCCTTGGCCATTGCAAACTTGCCAAGGTTTTCTATTGTTATTGATGAAGTTGAAAGCAGGTCAAATATTGTGTCTTAAAACTTTTAGTCAGTTCTTTTGGCTGCCACATATTTGATCAGCGTTTTGGCTGTCAGAGCACGCGTTGTGCTAACAACCATCATGCAACTATCAGTTGCGAAAACTCGACTAGAACTTACTCTCTACCCAGCCTTAACGTAGCCTAGCAATCATAGAAGCATATTCTTTTCCTTTTTCTTTTTATCCGTTTAATGTTTATAGGGTGTAAAAGCCAGCTGAAAAGTTTTTAAGCCAATTTGATCACACCTTAAACGTCACTGAATTTAATTTTAACGCTTGCACCGCACAATGCTGAATCAATTTCGTAGTTTCCCTCTTCTTCTCGTGGAACTGACAAGCGTTCAGAATATTGACTGGCAATTGAGTCGTCGTACCCAATGCCTCCTTGAGCTCTGAGTCGATTTGATGAGTCGATTTAATGCTGAACTAGTAGAACTTTAACTTGAGTAAATGAATATATACACAAAAGCGCATCACAGCCACGTTTCACATTGCTTACTAATTGTACGCGCACACAAATTAATCAACGTCAGATAAAGTTGCAGCAAAGATGGAGCCAACTTGGCGTATGCGCAACATCAGCTCCTGACATTTTCTTGTGTTGTCTTGGCCATGTTTTCCGCTTGGCTTTTAATCTGTCTTTAAAATTAATTAAGTGCCTCTTTGTTGCTCTTCCCGTTGCTGTTCCGCATTGTTGCAACGTCTGTGGAAGACACAAGAGAATGAGCCACAAAGGCGCAGCGGGAAACTGAAAGCAACTGGCTGCTCATCTCCATGCCAAAGACAAAATTGAGTTTAAGAGTTTAAAGATATGAAATGCAGTGTTAGCTACTATTGGATTCACTTAGAAGCCGCATTAATATTCATTTTCCGCATTGTCGCTCCGTCATTTCCATATATTCCCATTAAGAATTTAACTCTTCGCAGAGAGAATGCAATTAAAATATTTGCACAAATTTCGTTTGGTCCAACACAAAATTACCATAAAAACAAGTGTGCTGTGTTGGAGAGTTCTCGATTGGAAGATACCCTGCACAATCAGTATTCTCTAGCATACTATACTCTGTTTAACTTTACTCTTTACTCTCTTTAGACTTAAGTGATCGCTCAGGTGAATTCTATATGAATTTTCTGGAGAAAGACGAAGTTTTTGATTTAATCTATAATTATTAATTAATTACATGTAGTTAAAGTAAATTATGCTAATTTAATTCGGTGGTCTTCCTGTTATTTATTATTAAGTCCAAGTCACTTCTCTTTACTCTATGAAAACCAATTGCTTGTAAAACTTCTGTTTTTATATGCATGAACTAATGCATGAGCTTATAGCACCCTTGAGCATATGGGTGCAGGGCATCATTATAACAATTTGAACGAATTAAGTGCAACAAAAACAGAATTCAGCAACAGCAAACTCCCATCCGTGGAATCTTTACGGTTCATGTTTTATAAATGAAAAGAACTATGCAACATTTTGTTGCAAAGCGAAATCCAAACTTGCAGACGTCGCGACACTCGCTTTATACCCTTTGTAAGTAAATTGTATTAAGCAAAATAATAAAAATAAAATCAAGATTTGTTTATCAAAGGATAAACTTTATTATATTGGCAACTCTGACATCATATACTAATTCCGAATATTTTTTAAGGAAATACAAAAAATCAAAATACTGAAGAACAAAATTGGTAGACAAAAATTAGGAAAATCCAAAATTAGGAATAATTTTATTACGAAACTAAAAATAAGGCGAACAAATTCGGAATACAAAAATTAGGAAATTGAAACATTAGAAAATGTAGCTTTAATTTTGTTGGACTTTGGTGGAATGTTCTTTCGAATAGTAATGTACATTATTCACTTATTAATTTTTAGCTATTAGGAACAAATTCAAGTTTAGATTCAGTTTCAGTTACCAAACTGTTTATTTTTTCAAATTTTTGTTTTCTAATAACAGTACTCGTAATTTTAGTTTCCTAACTTATATTTACGTATTAAATGATTCCTTTGGTTTCCTAATTTTTATTTCCGGATTTTGGTATTCTGAATAGTTTGAATTTTTCGACATTCTTATAGGAAATCCAAACATTTAGCATAGTACCCACATGACAACGTTGAAATATTTAAGTGTTGGATAAAAAATAAGAGACTACAATAACATATAACTAAAAAATAATATTTTAAATATAAATAAAATGCAAAAAAAATGGGAAATGCAACAAAATATTCTTGCTCGGGTAGCAGGCATAAAATGGGTACAGGAGCTGTCTTATATAGTAAGAGGAGCGGCACAAGGGCCAACTTAGTGCAGCTCATTTTGCATGCAGGAAATGTGGCGTATTTTGCGTCTCTTCCAAATGAGAAGATTGCATTGCAGTTACTGTCGTTGCTGCCTTGAATGTTATTGTTGCATGTGGCACGTAGCGTGCTGCCGCTACATGTAGCCCCACTTTACTTTGAAATGGCTCCCTTCTCGTTGTTGCTGCTACTGTCGTCTGCATAGGCGTGGCTGACGATACCGCAAATGCTGTTTCCCTGACAACAGACAGAGGTCGAACTCTGTGCTGACTTCAAAACGCACTCATGCAAATATAACACGCATCTGCCACATCCGCCACATCCGCCACATCCACACGCCGATGCGTTTAAAGCCGCATCAAGTGCAGTGCAATGCAAATGCACTGACAAAAGGCAGCACACAAATGAACACAATAACAAGTTGTGGTAACAATGGCAATCACAGTTAAATAGTTAAATTCTTAAACAAACTATTAATTCACTTCAATCTATGAAAATCGAAAAGTTGTAAATTTAATGAATATTTAAAAAAGAACACGGAATAACATTTATAAATTCATTTCACCTTAATTTTCGCACTTAATTAAGTTGGCCCTAAATTAATATACATATTTTTAAGTATATTTTAGAAATTAATTAAATATACATATTTATATACTTTAAACAATTTATTTAGGTTTTTCAATTTTCATGGAATTTTTTATAAAATCATCCTTAAAATCCTGTCCAATGTTTAGCATTTCTGAGAAGTTTCTGCAAAACTTTTCAAATGGTAGTAGGATTGTATTGGCAGAAAAGATACAAAAATATTACAAATATCTCGCAATATTATCTGTGTGAAATTGACGCTAATTAAATGACTGTTAAATGACATAGGTGTAATATTAGTTTAAACTCTTAATTGTATTTGATACTTATAATTTCCATAGATATTGTGCAAATTTAGCTATTCTGCATCCCATGTGACATGACACCCGCTGGACGAGAAAGCATGCAACATATAGTCCACAATTTCCGCTGTGTGCTGTGTGTGTTGCATATTGGCCAAGTTCTCATTCCAGCTTTGTCTTCCAATTTCTGTCAGTTTTTTTTAACGTTGCCAGCGAAACTCTTTTGCTTCTGTTTACATTTCGGCTTTTGCCTTGTGTTTCCTTTGGCTCCCATAGGAACCCAACGACCACAGTGCACTACGTGCCATTGTTTAAAACTTTAATTCACGATATTTTGCTACATATTTCAGGCTATATACGAACGTATGTATGTTTGTACATACATACTTATTTTCCTGGCTCATGCGTTTATGGAAATTTATAAACAACAATTTGCTGCGTGCTTTTCAGTGTTGTGGTTGCTGCCACGCGATAATGTATGTGTATGTGTATGTGTGTGTATGCGTGTGTTGTGTGTGTAAATGTGCGGAACATCGTATTCCCTGAGTTGCAGTGCTAATGAAATATTTAATTGTCATTTTTGCCGCTGTCAAAAATTTAAGTAAATTAACTTTGTCAGGCGTTTTAATTAAGCGATACAAAAAGGCCTTAAAATATTCCACAGAAGAGAAAGAGGGGGTGTCATTCTGCCACATTGTTAGCCACATACTGTGCGAAATTTAAATTTAACGATCGAGAGGCGTCAAGCCATGGACCAAACATGCACTCAGCACAACATTTATTCATACAGTCTAAATTTTAAAGTATTTGCTCTCATATATAGTTATTAGTTTTCTTCGACATGATTAAGGAATCTTTTTGATGCCTATACATATTTATAAAAAAAAAATGTTAATGAAAATAGATTTTGATATAATTTGTAAAAATTAGGTGTATGAATAATATTTCGAGATATTTTCATGATTTTCATGCTAAACTCCTTATGAATATGAAAATAATGGTTGTATTTATTCCACACTTTATTCCAAAATAACTTCTCTTATCATCTGCAAAAATATTTTACCTTACTATAAGACCTCAGCTTTAACAGCCGTTGATATATAAAAACTGACTGTTGCACTGACTGATTATGATTATTTTCAATAAATTTTATCGTAATAATTCCAAAGGAAGTTGTCGAAAAATGTATGTATATACTTAAAATACATTGTGTATGCAAGATAGTTGTAGAGCTGCCCTCGCATGTACATATGAAATTGTAATAAATGTTGCCTACTTTTGTGGGTCAGAGAACAAAGCACATCGCATAAATCAGTTGCCATCTTTGCGTTGAAATGGCAATTGAATTACGAGTAGCAACCTGAAAGTGCAGCGGAAGCGGAAACGGAAATGGAAACGGCCGCCTTCAAGCGAGCTTCATAAATCCTGGCAGCGAACCAAAGGCGACGACACAACGACGACGACGTCTGTCCAGCAACAACAACAGCAACAACTGCATCCCAACAGCATAACGCACTTCAAATATGCTCGCATCAAGGAATACGAGTACCAAACGACCGACCCAGGAGCTCCTACTGGCGGTGATGTGTTCAACATTGTTGCTGCAGTTTAACACTATTGCTGCTCGTTGTTGATTATTCTGAAGCTGTTGAACATGCAGCATACGCACAGTTGCCTTGGGGTCAGTTGCTAATCAATTTGTGTGCTATAAGCTGAAACAAGCTAACGCAATGCTAAATCATTGGGTGCGTTCAACATCATACATCAATTATCTATCACTTATCAAAAAAAAAAAATAAGATTTGATTATACTTTTAGGCAAAATCAACATTATTATTTTATTGAATGTCATATCATTTTTTTATAAGGCAAGCCAAGAGAGCAAAATTACAGATACAAAATAATAGATAGTAACTTGTACGTAGGCTGCTATATATATTTCTGGCCTAATAATGAAAATGCGAATATTTATCATCAAAAATTGTTTTATTGTGTTTCAAAGAATTCTCCAGCCTGATGTATAGACTTTTTCATGCGCTCAAACCAAGAGTCGGAGCCCTTTGCACCAATCGACAAGGTCCTTTTTTTGAGCGATTGTCAAATTTTGCGGTATCCAACGAGAACAAACCGTTTTTACACTCAGGTGTTCATGCAATATCGAATGTATGCTGGTGGAAGAAATGCCCAAGAATGCCTCTATCTCATGATATGTCACATGACGATCTTGCATTATCAGTTCACGCACGGCACCAATGTTCTCCGGCACGACGGCCGTTTTTGGACGACCTTCACGGAATTCGTCCTTGAGCGAGCGTCGGCCAAGATGGAATTCATTAAACAAGTATTTATCAATGCTATAGGATGGTGCTTCCCCGTCATACAAAGATTTAAGTTCATCAATACATTCGTGTCGTGATAATCCACGTCGAAAGTTGTGAAAAATTATCGCTCGAAAATTTTCACGTGTTAATTCCATTTTTTGGTAGAGATGAATTTTTCAAGTCTTTGTAAATAAAACAATTCGCAATTAAATGTCAAACTTTCCAATGGAAATGTCAGATTGCACCTGGCAACACTTAGTGTTGCCTAGGCCAGAAATATATATAGCAGCCCACGTAATAAGAAACAATGAAGCCAGTATTAAAAGCGCTTTTCCACGACCTTTTCCTTAAAAACAAAGCATCCGATAACCATGCATCACTATTAGAGAATTTTAATAAACTATTTATGTGATAGATTTTCATCTACCAAACATCACAGAGCAATCAAAAAAAAAATCAATTAATTTTCTATTACTGATGTGTGCTGGTGAACGCAGCCATTATTTTGCCACGTGTATAATTGTCAGTTGCAAGGCAATAAAATTGCGTTTAAGCAGCTACAAATCATCATTTAATTGTTTCAAAGTAGAAATCACAGGCAGATGCAGATGCAGGAACTCGTGGGATTCAATTATGATTTGTTGAGCAGATGGTGAAAATTGAGCAGGATATTGCATGGAAATCGGTTTGAAATTAAAAGCTGAGCGACAGCTGTAAAACTATCACTGAAACTCGAAAAAACAAACTGTCAAGGTGATCCTATATTAACAAATTTTTAAAAATTTTAATTCACGCTTTTAACCTCAGCTTTTGTAATGAAAATCCAATATACTAAGAAAAGAATTTTAAATTTAACGACACGCTTTTAACCTCAGCTTTTGGAATGAGAAATTACTTGCTAAATTCTTTTGTTATCAACGAAATTTCAATTCAGTAAAATGAAAGACACGAAGAACGGAGCCATAGTAAAGCTTTTTAGTGCAACGCTGTTGAAACGAATTTAATTGAATGCCACACATGATGTGTGTAGAAGTAGACACTAGCATAGGGAGATAGTAAAGGACAGTGAACGTTGCAAAAAAAAAAAAAAGCGTTGTAACGAAAAACCAACAGCAGAAAGACAGCATAACAGACCCAGGCAGAATTCAAGTCAGATTTGCAGCAAAAATTACAAGCACAGCAAAACAACAAAAATAAAACGAAATAAAAATAGGAATGAAAATATGTTGCCCTTGGGAGCTGAGAATCGTCGAGTGGTCATTCAAAATGGGCGCTTTTATATAAATTCGAAAGGCAAAATGGATTACAGCCAAACGATTTGCCCAATAAAATGTGTCAAATAAAAATTGACAAAAGGGAATTGTCAGATAGTCCCAAAGCGCTATTATTCATTTCGTAAAAGACAGTCTAAATTCTACAGAGATTCTCTTAAATTTCTAAAAATTAAAGGTTAAGCAATTTGAATGCAACTATTATTGCAGCAACAATAATCTAATGGGAGACAATTTTAGCCACTTGGTCTAAATAGCCCAAAGCTATCACGTGGTCTTTCAGGCAAAACACTAAAGTTTCAATTTACCAAAAGAACAAAATAATGAAACTTAACTGTTTTTGCTGGTTTTGGTTTCCACACGCCGTGATATTTTAATTGAAACTTATAATTAATTAACTGCAACATTAATTAGCTGCATAGCTAGGACTTGAAGCGCGAACGCGTCACCAAACAATGTACGAGAAATGCGAAGTATATTTGCAATACGGTAACAAGAAATCCGTGGCACACACCGTTGCTGCGCACAGTTGCAGTTGCACTGCTTCTGTTTACGCCACGCGGTTATTATTATTTGGCGGCAACGCAAAAGGTTCTTGCGCACTGGTTACAAATTCTAAAAGTTTCATTTTAAATCGCAAACCGTTTTTTCGCAACCGGAAATTAGCTGCGTTGCACAAAGCTCATAAAACAGCTTTCGGCATTTCTAAAACACACTGCAATATAACGAAGAATAATTACTTTCGTAGACTAAGAGACTTGTCGATTGTTGGATATTAAATGTTCGATTTATTGCAAGAGTTTCAAAACAATATTCATTAAAAATAATTTAAATTTAACTCTGTGCAGTTTCAATGACGAGTTCAAATTTGAATTCGTTTAAATTTGAATTCGTTCAAATTTGAATTCGTTCAATTCGATAAACACATCAAAACGATACTCCGATTATTCGATATTTTGTACATCCCTGGCGGCATTATTGGGCGTATTAATAAATAATTAAAAACTGACACGGGCGAGCAATATATTTATTATATACATTAAAATGTAATTAATTACATAATATTAATATACTCACACAATTGCACTTTCTCACGTTAAACGCAATAACAACACCGAATGCAATATCGACGCACTCGCAGTTAAATGTACCACCACATACACACAACTGCATGTACACAAGAAAAATGAGAGAGAGGGAGCATACAAAGAATGGGGGAAAAACAAAACGAGCAAAATGCCGGAGAATCGGGGCTGCCAGACTTATCATAGCCATTTAAAAGCTCCCAAGTGCTTACATGCAAAGCGTATTTATTTTTCATTAATTTAAAATAGAAATGTACTTCTTTGATATAATTCAATTTTATTCAATATTATAAAATCTGGAGTTTCGGCTAGTTAATTTTATTATTTTGCTTTATTTACCAGTCTGGCAACTTGAAATTAACAATGTGCGTGCAAGCGAGACAACTAGCGTATCTACGCGCAAAGCACTTATCAAAATAATGAGCAGAAAAGTGTTGGTTTGTTCGTTCCTTCCCACCACATTCGCCATTTGAAACGCGACGACGAGAAGACGACGACGACAACGACAGCGCAACTTGTAGCAGTGAAAATATTTATACAAATAATTTGCTGTGTAAAAATCGAATTAATTTATAATTAATTAACGTGAAAATGTGAACACAGTGTTTATCAATGAAATGAAATTCATTTAAAATGTATTTCAAAGCAATAACTCGCCGTGAAAATTTCGTCGTACAGGCAAAAAAGAGCCGATTTTTAGTTGAAGAAGAAGCATCAGCAGCAGTGAAGGCAGTAAAAGCAATCGTCGACAACGACGACGAATACACGGACAAAGCGCAGTGTGAATGAAAAGCGTGTAAAGAGAAAACTTGCAAAAATTACAGCAACAACAATAAGCGAGGCGAAAAGTGTGTTTAGAAAAGAAATTAAAAACACACGCACATACACACACAAACACACATACTTTTGCAAATGCAAATACAATCGCAATATTGAGAATTGGTGCAAAAAGTCGACAGGCGCGCGGTTTAATAATAAACAGTTATATATATATATATGTTGCGCGAAAACATATGAGGCGCCGTAAATACGAAAAATCAATGAAATTGTAATAAAATTCCGTATTTTGCTCTCTCTCTCCATCCCTGTCTCTACCATTCGCTGTGAGCGTCCTCTCTTGTTGATTTTGTGATAAAATTGCAATCAGCAGCGACCACAACAATAAAAACATTTGCCACCCAAAGCAGCTCAAGTACATAATACTATACATATGCATATATCTACAGAATAGTTTAATACAAGGTGCGTATGCAGCAGCGGCAGTAACAATAACAAAAACAACAACCAAAAACATTTAGTACAACGTAAATACTTGAATATGTACGTATGTTTTGTGACTGATTGTGGATGTAAATTTGTATAGTAATATAATGTAGAACGTGTGAGAGAATGAAAACCCGCGTACAACATTTGATGACGTCTTCAACGATACCTTTGTTGCTTTTGTTGTTGTCTTCTCCTGTCTAGTGAACAAAAGCAACATTGGTATCGAAAATAGTTTGGTATCGTATGTAGTGTAATACATTATATGTAACTGTATGTGCATACATACATACTTACTACTGTTTGGGCGACGCCAGCGTCGACGACCGGTATTTTCTAGCCCCCGTAGAAGAAGCCCAGCGTGTTACGATGATGTTGTTGATTAACAACAACAACAACAAAAAATCAGACTAGAAGAAACCAGCAATGGCTATAGTAAAGTGTAGCTGCCAAGCGAAACGTGATGTAGTCAAATTTGAATAGGTCCCAATGAGTTGACAGTGAAACAACAACAAAAAGTTAATTTTACCTGTGCAATGCGTGAATTAGCCATTCCAGTGAGAATATACGCTTTGTATTGTACTTATAAAAGATCTTAAATTAACAGTCGATAGTGGTGATAATGTAACTTGTAGCTTTTAAATCACACTTAGTGAAAACTTTTACCATTACAATATTGCTTATGTAAACGTCATTTAGATCGCTGAAGTAGCTCTCTTTCAGTTTCCCATCCTAGTAACTGTTGTAAATTTCGCAATGCACCTGTCCCCCCAATTGGCAGTGTTATCGCCACGCTCACAGTTTATGTCTGTGTGCTGTCAATAAAAACGTAAAATCTACGATGCTGCTCCACTGTACACGCCACAGTGTACACGAAATTTGATTTGAATATAAGCATTTGACAGGCAGCGGCAACAACAACAACAGCAGCAGCAGATTACGCTGCTTGCTGTTCTGTTCCTTGCCTTTTCCAACCTACAATCTGAGCATCACTCACTCACCTGGTGAGCAAATAGGGGAACATACAAGCGAACGACGCACTAAAGTCTGAGTCGTAAGTTAGCGCACGCCTTGACTGACAATCAAAAATTCACATTTATTGTCTAGGCTACTATTGTATGTGTCCCAAGGTGATAATATTTAACATTATGTTATCATTTATTAAGAGAGCTCAAAATATTGCAGTAAGTGCAGCGTTTGACAGTTGTCACGTGTGCCATTTCTTTTAGTTAGCAGTGTAGCACTTGTGCCGTTTTGTCGACAATGCGCGCGCTCCCTCTCTCTCTTTCTCTCTCTCACACGCGCTCAAGCCGCAGCCGCACTCAATCACACATACACATACGCTTTTTGCAACACACATACAATCGAACGCATACTCACTCACTTGGCTCTCTTTGCTTATATATTTTTTTTTTCTGTTTTCAGTGGTTGTGCAAGAAGAAGAAGCAACAATCAGGCAAAATACCTGAAAAAAAGAAAAATAAACGGTAAAACGAAGAAGTGGCGACAGCAAGCAGCAGCAAGTCAAGGCAGCGCGCTAAAAGTTTATTGTAAAAATCAAAGTAGAAGGCACAAAGTGATTTTTTTTTGCTTTCGAACGAGCGAACGTTAAACAACACATAAAAACAATAAAATATCAAAATGGTGGAAGCAATAGAGCGGCGGAGAACGGCTGCGTGAGCAGCGCGAGATCTGAGCGCCAATTATAAAATAACAACAACAACAGCAACACCACCAACAGCAGCAACAGAACAGCAATAAGAAGAGGAACGAATAGCAACCAAAAAGCGAAACGAGCGCGCAACAGCCGCTGGAGGAGCAGAGGAGCCGCCGCTCGAAAAGTACATAATAAAACAAAATTTAAATAAAGTGGAAGTGCAAGTTGGTGCACAAAAGTGTAGTGAGCGTGTGCAACAACAACTGTAGTTACAGCAACAACACTAGGAGCAGTAACAGAATAAGCGCGAAAAGTGTAATAACAAAAACATCACAGCAACAACAACAAAAACAACAGAATGTACGGAAAATCGAAGACATCCGCAGTGCCGTCAGACGCGCAGGCAAGAGAAAAATTAGCGCTATACGTGTACGAATATCTGCTGCACGTGGGCGCCCAGAAGGCGGCACAGACATTCCTCTCGGAGATCCGATGGGAGAAGAACATAACGTTGGGCGAACCGCCGGGATTCCTGCACACCTGGTGGTGTGTCTTCTGGGATCTGTACTGTGCGGCGCCAGAGCGTCGTGATCAGTGCGACCATAGCTCAGAGGCAAAGGCCTTCCACGATTATGGCTTCGTGAGCTCTGGCTATGGTGTGAATGGTATTGGACCCGGTGGACCTCACAATGCTGGTGGCCCAGCGCCCAGTCCGCTCGGCCAGATGCCGCCTGGTGGCGATGGCGGCCCAATGGGACCCGGAGGACCCATGGGTCCCAACTTTTTCCCGAACTCGACAATGCGGCCGTCGCCGCCAACGCACGCCTCGAGTCCACAGCCGCCGCCGTCACAGATGATGCCTGGACAACCGCCGTTCATGGGTGGACCACGGTATCCGGGCGGCCCACGACCCGGAGTGCGCATGCAGGGCGTGGGTAATGAGTTCAACGGCCCTCCCGGACAGCCTATGATGCCCAACAGCATGGATCCAACGCGGCCGGGTCCAGGTGGTGGCATGGGTCCTATGAATCCGCGAATGAATCCGCCGCGCGGTCCCGGTATGGGACCAATGGGTTATGGCGGACCAGGTGGAATGCGTGGTCCGGCGCCCGGAGGACCCGGTTGTATGCCACCAATGGGCATGGGTGGGGGAGGAGGGCGACCGCCACAATGGCAACCAAATGCATCGGCGCCTATGAATGCGTACTCGTCTTCATCGCCTGGTAACTATGGACCCGGACCTGGCTCGAATGGCCCACCTGGACCCGGCACGCCCATCATGCCCTCGCCCCAGGATAATACGCAAGGTGGCCCCGTCGGCGGTCCTGGCGATAGCATGTACTCACTAATGAAACCAGAATTCCCTATGGGTGGTGGTCCTGATGGTAGCGGTGGAGGAGGCGGGCCTGGCGGCATGGGTCCAATGGGCGGCGGTCCAAACTCCATGGGCCCCGTACTTAATGGTGGCGGTGGCGGACCCGACGGTACCGGCCTCGACGGCATGAAAAACTCACCAGCTAATGGAGGACCGGGAACGCCGCGTGAAGATTCAGGAAGCGGCATGGGCGACTACAATCTAGGCGGCTTTGGTGGTCCGGTGAAAACGATCAAACGGAATCGGCGGCTATACTCAAAATCAAGGAGAGCATGCACGAAGAAGCCAAACGATTTGAGAAAGACACAGATCATCCGGACTACTTTATGCCATAACAACATCATCACCAACATCAGCAGCACCAGCAGCATCAGCAACATCTCAATACGGTGGCAGCTGCCGTAGCAGCTGTAGTTGCCGCTGCCGCATCCAATAGCACTGGGACAAGCAACTCAACAGCTGCATCCATAGCAGCTGCGGCGCTTGGTGCAGCGGCCTCCAATTTGTTGAGTGGTGGCAGCAGCAATAATAACAGCAACAACAACAACAACAACAGCAGCAGCAGTAGTAACAACCATAACAGTAACAACCAATCTGGCAATCCAACTGTGCCCACTGGCGCGCATTTTGCAAAGGAACTCAATTTCTAAATACACGGTAGTGAAAATCCTTGGTACATAAGCATAAAGTAAAGTAAAGTAATTATTATATGTAATAGTCTAAAAAAAAGTAAACAAAAGCCGATGGCAAATATGTAAAATTGTAAACCGAACAGCAGCAAATAATAAGCGAAGAAAAACAAAACAAAAGTAAATATTCAAATTCCAATTTCAAATGCATGCAACATAAACCGGTTGGAAACGGTAACAATTGCGACCAGGTGGCAACGCCAGCGGTTTGTGAATGTCATGGCATGGCAATAAACAAATATGTAAACCACAAATGCAAGAAAAATAAGCAAATCTACTTAAATGTAATGTTAAATGCAGCAACAATAAGTTTAGCAAGTCTTTTGATTAGTTTAGTTGCAACAAGTCAACACTGTAGCCTCCATTTACACACACTACAAACCACACACACAGTCTGTCTACTAATTTTAGCAATTTAACAATTTTACTTGCGCTTTGCATTAATGGAATATTTAATAGCTACACCATCTATGTACATTTTCTGTTTGTGTGATTTTTGCATATACTTATATAGACATATTATACATAAAACTTAAGTATATAAATATTAATAATAATATTGTATTGTAGAAATTGTGAGAAATGGCAAAGAAACAAGAGTTTTTTGTTAAGCAAGTCTTAAAGGCGCAACATTAAGAGGATGCAAGAAAAGAAGAATTGAAGAGAAGCAAAATGAAATATTTATAATATGGTAGGGAGTAGAAGAGAGAAACAATAGTTAGCATTATTAAACATGTATATGTAGTGGATACCACACACACAGGCACATGCATTTACATATATGTATGAATATGCATCTAGTTTGTGTGCATGTGTTTGTGTTTGTGTTTGAATTTTATTTTGTGTTTCATTTGATTTAAAAAAACAAATTGTAAACTTCTTTGGCACTTTGTCGTCGTCGTCTTTGTTGTTTGTAGTTGATGTTTCATGAATTATGTAAATTGTACTTCTATTTGTTTAGTTGAATAACAACAAATTGTTAATCAAGTTCCTTCAACTGTCTGTCAAATCGAGCAATATTTATGATTTATCCATGTTTTTGGAGAATGACAAAAAGAATTTCGTGCACTTGTTTCGATTTCTGAAAATTCCTTCGATGTCGACATTGTGCATTAGGACAGCGAAATAATAAAGAAAAAAATTTATAAATATATATATATAAAATAAATACTTATACAGATTGTGGCGCATTGTATGCACATATTTATTGCAAAATAGCTACGCATATAACTCTAAGAATTAGCTGTTTAATATGCATATACAAAATATATATATATATATACATATTAATATATATAAATATATTAATTATCTATTACTTAAAGGCAGCAGGCAACAAATGTAGCAACCTAATCTAAAAGAAAAAATAAAGTTTACTTTGAAAATATCACAATGAGAAATAAATAAAACTAAGCTGTACAAAAGTTAGTTATGCATAAAGTATGAGGTATATTATATACATAATATTTATATATGTAGTACATATATATATATATATACATATATAAATAATAGTAAATGTCTGTGCTTGCATCTTTTTCTCGACACAGCACATTCACATTAATAAGAAATAAAACCAAGAATCCGTAGAATTTAGATTTCAATGCTAATTTATAAGCGTAAAATCCCTAAAAACACAAAAAAAACTAAACTAACAACAAAAACAAAAATCAAAATGAAATTCTTTGCATAATAACAAAACAAACACAAATCAATTGATAACATAATTTAATATTAACAAATAATAATAAAACAAATTCTATTTTAAATATTGTATGTATATGTTTAATGTGTCGGAATTTGATGAAAACATGTAAGCGACAAATTGATGACATGAATTATTATTATAGAATTGATGCGTATGCGAAAGCAACAACAAAAACTTAAATAGTATTTAAGTTAAATTTATTATAATTGTATCTGCAGCGCTTTAAGTTTGAGCGTTTCAAAATTGCTGGATCTAATATAAATGTATGTAATGTGTAACCAACAAAACTGCAACAAAATGAAAGATTTCAACACACCAGCAAAAGTTACAATTCAAAAAAAAAACAAAACAAAAAAAATTGAAAAATCCCCATTTGAATATATAAAAAGAAAATAAAAAAAAAATTATGTTTAAATAAGTATTTTAGTGTTAATTATACAATTTACAAGTACACAACACGAAACAAAAACAACAATATAATATAAAATGAAATAAAGTTTTAAAACAATATTTGTAAAAAGTAAATGAAAGAAAACTGTTTTGTCTTAAAATAACGTCCAGCTCCTTCTGATGGTTTTTTATTAGAAATTTATAAATTCCCTTTTGTGTTTGTTTATTATTTACTACTTCCCTACTTCAATTCAAAACTCGATTTGTATCACCATAATCAGATAATAGCTCTGGAAATTCAGGCTAATATTGCAACAGATTATATTTACACAAAAACCAATTAAATCCACGTTGAAAAGAGCTTAAATTAGACCTCAGTCTGTTAATAACTCATCAGCAGGCAATGATCTCTGATTGTTGCTTTTATAATTGTACAATTTTGTATTAAAACGCGTGCTCCTATCCCAGACCCAAAGACAAAATTGGCGTGGCACACGCACAGGTTTTGTGATTGTTGTACTCGTATGAAATCGAGGGGAAACTACTTAATTGAGCGACGGTGGAGGTGCGTTACCGTTACCGGGGCAACCCGGCTTTCATTCTGCTGGCCCACACAAAAATCCATATGGGAGTTAATTACTTTGTCTGACCATTGGTCCGGTTCGGTCAGTGCTGATAGCGTCGTCGCCGCCGGCGCTTACAGTAAAATCAATAAAAAGCTAAAGTATTATTAATAGAATGCAGTGTTCCGTTTATTAAGTGAAGTCAATGCAACAAAGTGGCGTCCTGTTTCTCCAGTTGCCTGGGCTGTGCACGCAACGTAAGTGCTAGTGAAGACAACAACGCTATTGAGACAACGTCCACGTTGCCGACCTATCGACAAATTGCTGGCGCTGGCAATGGTGCCGGCTCGGCTCCAGCGCGACGAGTTCCGGTCTTATTCTCAACCAATCGTGGACTGTATTTGCGTGTGGCACAGCCCCAAGTGACCCTCCAGCCAATGTCCAATGGTGGTCAGCCCTACGACATTCGCTTTTGTGATCTAGAACGATGGGTGAGCACTCAAATTCCAGCTAATTTATTTTGAGTTATAACTTAATTTTCGCACAGAGCACGAATAGAGCCAATGTTATTTCTCTAGAGGACACGTTCAGCATGTTGCAGCCAGAAGCGCATCCCCACAGCAGTCAACAGCAACGTGTGTGGAATAACTTTGGAGCATACAACATGCAGCGCTAAAGTGCTGTCTTTAATTGATCCTGAATTCGCTTGTACATACTGTGTGCTTACATAAGTTACTTTTCTTAATAATTATAAATAATATGCTAGACAACTTAATCGTACTCCAATCATGCCGTGTTGCTGGTCAGTGATGCCATCAGAAATTCCATTTTATTGAGAAAACTTTTGCCCTCGATCTTGTCAAATCTCACCTGTAAATTGAGGCAACATTAGAGCAGTTAACAAATGAGGAACTATTAGTTAAATTCGATGCGTTACCTCCTTGAAATTGCCACCCAGATTTTCCCAGAACTTCTCCGACACCAATGGACTAGGAAAAAAGTCCTGACGCGGACTGCGTGCTATGTAAACTTTAACATCGATTTGTGGATCACAGCGTATCTGTACGGCAATCATGCGATCGCTGTTGGGCGAGGCCAGCAAACAAGAGCTGGCATTGCCAAGTGGTTCCACCTTGCCAATGCCCAGATGATTGCTATTCGAGAGCACCGTCCAGGCCATGCAACGTGCCAGGCTCACCAGGCAACTGATCTGATGCGAATTGATCTGGCAAAGAATCAGATCGCGCAATTCTTGCGGTTCATATGAAAGCCGCATAACGCGTCCATCGCGACAGATGCACTTCAGCGATCGCTCCTTGACGTGTATGACCAGGGAAGTGCGTCCGATGGCATCGTAGCCATGTGTCACAATATTTATCTTCACACAGGACATGGTGGGGCTGTTCATTGCATTCCAGTGTGACACGATTTGCGGATCCTTGACGTCGCGTGCCAGCGTATCCAGAACGTACTGTGTGCGCTTGCGCATAAAGATGTGCTGAGCTTGTGCAATGATTTGTTCCAGTATCGTCTGCGTCTTGGTCATGTCTAAAAGAGCGTCCCGATCTGCGGCTGTGGGTCCAGCCAGCATGCGCTTCTTGCTGGGCCCCAGCGGAGCACTGGCCGGATGTGGAAACGGATGATGTGAGTTCTTGTAGTGTACCTCGCGTAGCAACTGATGCAGCGAATGCTCCAGCACATGATCATGGTCATTGATAGGCGCCGGTTGGCTGGAATCAAAGCTCGTCGAGTGGCACAATGATATAATAAGCTGGATGTTGGGCAGCAGCGTGGCACGTATTTGGTTGCCAATGACCACATGTGGAATGGGAGCTTGGAGCTGAATGGCCTCCCGTGCCAGCTGAGCGAACAGCTCCTTGCAGAAGAGCACGTTCTGCGCGAATTCAAGCGTTTTCTGCCAAACTCCCACCTGGGCAGTAATGTTGGGTCCATGTCCCATAAGATTAACCTATAATTAATAATATTAAAAAAAGAGAATAATGGCAATAATAGGTGGAGTTACCTGTGCTGTGCATAAATCCTCTTGATCTTTTTGTGTAATGACCTTAATGTATGCCACGCCCTGCAACTCGGCGGGCACAATAACACGCAGGGCGGAGCTAGCTTTAAGCTGCATACCATTGTTGGTGCTGCTGCCACTAGAATTGGCAGAGGCGACTGTACTATTGCCAGCATTTTCATCGTCCAGCGCATCCTCCGCCTTGGTCACCTCGAAAGTGCCGCTCATGCCGAATTTGGAGCCCGCAGTTCGATAGCTAAGATCACCAATAATAGCGCCGTTGGAGACTTTTTTGAGACGCCAGTTCTGACGTAGACGCAGCAGCTCAATATGAAAATCGGACACGTTGCGGCTGCGTTGCTCGCTGTGAGCATTTCGTATCCGCTCAGCGCCACCGAGCAGCACCTGGGCAGCCTGCGAGATGGCCTTCTTACGACTGTAAACCTGTACAATGGGTTTGGTGTCATCGCACTCCTCGAGCAACGGGTCCAGCACCAAATAGCGCTTATCTTTTGCAATGGATATAACATCAGATAGTACACAGATCTCAGTGTATGCATCCTTCAACTTATTGCGTACTGCATCCCATGGCCAAAGGCTCTCCTGGAATTGGTTGGCATCCTTGCTCTCCTCTTCAGCGGCAGCTGCTGTCTTCTCCTCCTTTTTGAGATCATCCAGCGACGTTTTGCTGAAATCTATGCGTGCCGCGCACTTTGCGAGACTCTCAGAGAGCGTTGGCGGCCTGTAAAACAACTTGTTGAGAAAAATTGATATCGCGATATTGGGTTACTGCAGCTTTTGCCGCACTCACGGTTGATAAAGCTCGGTGCCATCATAAGCAATTTCACGTATCTGGTTCTCGCACGTTGTTTCCACCGATATATTTACAGAGTTGGACATCTTTCTCCGCGAATCTTCAAGAACCGGGTTTTTGCATTTGCAAATAAGCAAGCTTGTTTTTTTTTTCTTAACCACATCGCTAATATGGTCCATTGCTCTCATTGGTATGTTGTGCTCAGCAATCACTGCAGCAAACATAATTTCTGCCTTTTTGATAGAGGCAGCTAGAGTGCTATCCGATTCTTTAAAAAACGATTGAATCTTAAAAAAGAATAGTTATTATTTACATATAATTTAAAAGCATATAAAGAACTCACCTTTGATTTTCCACAGAAGTACTTCATGTTGTCTTTATGTTTTTGGGTAGCCGCGTGCTGCTTAATTGACGCCAGCCTACTTAAGATGTCCGTCTGGCACGCTTTGCAGTGCGCATCCATCATATTTGCGCTCCTGCCCAGCCATTTTTGATTCTCCGGCATAGGTGGTGGTGTTTATGGGCGTTGCCACCTCGCTGAAAAAAGTTTGCCGATTATTTGAGCGTTGCCAGACCTTGGAATTCGTAATAGATCAAAAGTATCTTTTTGGAAAAAATTTAATTTCCAATTTAAATATACAAGTTCTCCCCCGACGAGCCCACAACCTTCATAAAAATTATCATCTTCATTTTGTCTAGCCTTAAATTAAAAATGTTCATTAAATTATTGATAAATGAACTTGAAATAAATTCACATTTGAATTGTGCGCTTGACATATTTTATCAGGAATCGGAGTTGATCAAATCGTTCAGAACAAGGTTCAGAATCAAAAATACTAGCAGTGCAGAGTTGACTTGGGAGCGATATTTCATTTAAAAACTTCGATAGCACTACCGGCGTTTTACAACACTGCTACATTACTTTCATATTTTTGTTGACTTTCAATTTTAGGACTCAAAACTTGTTCAACGATATGTTATTTCTTAAAAATAAAGCAAAAACACTGGATGTGGCAAATTACACGGTTATCATACCAAGTATTTGTGTGGGCAATGCCGCGCAATTGGCCTGCGACCTGTTGATCGCCTCCAAGAAGCTGAAACGTATTGGAAGCTTATCCCATCCAGCCTTAATACCGGTATATGGACCTTCGGCCTATCAGCATGAACCCAACGAACTTGTATCGTCCTGTGAGCTATATGAATCGACAGAAGACAAACTGCTAGTCATACAGTTCCGAGCACCGCTCATTGCACGGCACACAAAATGTTTCCAAAATAATCTTGTGGATTTGCTGAAGCCAGCACGTCGTGTGGTCATTCTCAGCGGCAGTTTCGGATTTGAGCGACGCGTCATCGAGGATTCGCCTTGGGCATATCGCGCAAGTGATAACTTTAAGGCAGCTCATGCCGCGCAACTGGGAAATGCGTCACTTGTGAAGTGGAAGGAGCACACTGGTGAAAACATCTTTGGCGGCGGCAACGCATTGCAGTTGTACAAGGCATTTGAGGAGCAACAGGTGCCTGTCATGCTGTTATTCCGCTATCTGCTGGAAGGTGACAACTCCACGGATGCCTCTCTTATTGTACGTGAGCTTAACGAACTATGCGAGGATTTTCTACAGCTACGCGACGGTGGAGACGGCAGCTTTAAGCTGACCGTACCAAAGTCCTGGAATCTATTATTTGGAAATGATGTAACCGAGTTACTGTTTTAGTTCTTGGCATTTATTTGGGCACAAGATTTTTGTTAAAATAAAGGCTAATCTTTTGGTGTAGGATAATAGAGGTTGCTCGCACTGTGGTCCTTGAAGTATTCGCTGCCATGTTCTTGGTACTGCGATCGCGTAGTCAGCGATTCGTTAAAGTTGGCCTCTTTTGCATGTAGGCAAGCACCTAGCCAGGCGCTTAAAGTGGGATCATTCGATTCGTAGATGGCGAAGCTGGATTGAAATGGACGCATCTCCAATAATTCTTTTGCAAGCCGCTCCTTAAGACCACGGAATTGTGCACAACTACCCGTTAGATAGACATGATCCACCAGGCGCTGTTGCTCATTGGCCGGGAAGAGCTTTAGTACAAAGGCAATGAGTTCCGCCAGACCCGCCTCCGTACAACCAATCATGCTCGGCTGAAAGAGAATCTCTGGCACACGTATTTCCTCTACACCAAAGTGAAGTTGATAGTTCTCGGCAGCAGCGAGAGCCTGCAGTGCCGCGTTGTTTGCATCATCGAAACTTGCGTCGTAATGGTGCAAAATCTTCTCGTACTCTAGCATCTGCTCGTTTTCTGCATCCGAGTCGCTATCGTCATTGTAGCGATTGATTCGCTTGTATACGTCCCAGTCGTTATCGTTCATGCCAAAGCCGTCGTCCTCCTCCTCGCCACCGTTGGCCTTGCGACGTTTCTCGCTGCGCGCCAGCGTTGATATAATCCGCATGCGTTCCTGCGCGGCGTGTGTGTGCCTCTTTCCCTGCTCCGTGCGTTGCTGTTGACGTACCTGCTTGCGGCGCAGAAGCTCCTCGCGTTTCTCACGTAGTTCCGCCAGCCATTGAGCCTGCGGCACGCCCTCCGGCGGCTTGGGCATCTTGTCAAGTTTGTCTTGCTGTTTGCTTGGTCGCGGAGTTCCAGTGGCACGATCCTTAATCCGCTTTATGCGTCCACTCAATGTACCTATCAACTTGTCCAGCTCCTCCAGGTTGGCAATCTGCTGTTGCTGAAGTGCGCGCTCAAATTTTTGTAGTTTCTGCTGCTCATAGAGCTGTCTAAGCTTCTGCAGCAGCTGTAATTGATCTTCATCCTCCTGCAGCTTCTCACGCTCGCGACGATTCTTGATGTCCAGCAATCGCAGTGCTAGTTCCCTACGCTTTTCCTGCTTCTGTTCGGCGGTAAGTAAAGCATTGCTCGCAGTTACTGGATTATAGGGCAATTGTATCTTCATAACGTGCGCCTCGTAATAGTCCAAATGTGCCCATTTGAGCAGCTCCTCCCTGTAGTCTAACGCAATGTGACAGTGCTCGTGTACCAGCTTCTCCATGCGGCTTGTGATCGCATTCAGATGCACTGGATACTTCATTTGCATCAGCCGAAACAGATAATTGGTGATGTGAAAGCCGCCCACGTTTAAGCGACGCACGTTCTCCAGCTGCATTTTCCCAGCCAGCACAGGGATCACATGTGTTGTGCTATAACCAAAGGATATGATGAGTGCATCTGACACATTCTTGTGATTCAACTGATGATGATGCTGCCAGCTATACAAAGCATCAATTCCGTAGGAGACTGCCGGTACGCCGTAGCATTCAAAGAGCAGTTCACTCATTTGGCGGCGGCACAAATTAGGATTGGCCAATGCTTCGGTAAGAACAATAGGATGCGCAATGCTCTCCTTTCCCTCGAAACCCATTTTTGTGAATATATAGTCAAAAATTTGCTCCTGATGATTCCAATTGGTTATCACGTTGCGTTCAAATGGAGATTTCAAATGAGCGCGCACAGCCTCGATGTTCGTTATGTCATTGCCCACTTGTATTTCTCCGGTGCCCTTACATTCATCCACAGCGGCAGCTGGCGCCAGCGCATCCGTCGTCACTTGACTGTCCTTCTTTCTATCCTTTCGAGGCTTGGTAAGAACATTGCGAAAACGCAGTTCTGGTTCCTTGGTGTCGTGCCACCCGACGCGGCATTCGTACGAACCGTTGTCTATAATTAGTATGCGCTTTTGCGCTGCCATTTTCTTTAATTAATTTTAATACTAGCAAACTGTTTATTGGTGTTGTTTTTGGTGGGCAAGCAGCAAAAAAAACCGAGCTGCCACCCAAAAAAAAAGCGTCTGGCAACGCCAAAAGTGCAAAACGCAAGCTATAAGAAACCTATAATATCAAATGCAACCCTAAATATAACTGTAGTTATGAATTTATCTACTTTGTACGCATTTTATAGAAAGAGCACTTGTTGAATATTAAAAACACTCTTTGAAGCATTAAGTTGTAATAATGTTTGTAAAAATCAAATTGGAGGATCCTGGCAATTCAAAAGTAACTTGAAAGTTAACGAATTTACTTATAAAATTAATGTTCACTAATATTTCTAGAATCCCCTTATACTAAGCATCGAGGATAATGCAACAATTTTCGATTTGAAAACGAATTTGGAATCATTCGTGGACATACCGGCAGATCAACAGGAAATACAGAGAATGGATCGCATATTGGATAATTTTGATGAGCTAGTCAAGGTTGTTAATACAGAAATTGACGGCGATAAAATCAATGGAGCTGCAATTTCGTTATATACGAACAACAAGTTTTTCTGCTTTTTGCAATTCTATAATAAAAATGAAAGCGACAATCAGAGTAACTTCTTCAGTCAGCCATCAGATGCTAAGAAATTGCCAATTGATCAATTGCCGCAATATATTGAACAACTTGACTCTGAGACATCGTGGCATTCGTCATCATCATCCGAAACAGAATCGACGGATCAGAGCAGTAATAGCAGTGACTTAAGCGAGGATTCGCGGAGTCCTAAGCGCAAATCAATCCTTAAGCCGAAGTCTCCGATAAAAAAGTAATTAGTTATGTTGTAGAACTTCAACATTTACAATCTAACCCATTGTTATACATATCTTTATTGTTATTAAATAGACCACGCAGTTCCACGGAGGATATCGACAAACCATGTGAGCCCACATCATCTACTATGACACCGATTAGACAGGCATCACCTATTGTTTCAAAGGCCAAAATACCTGCATCTACACCTGCACAATCAGAATCAACAGTTGCCTCTCACATTACTGCTGATCAGGGGGCAAAAAACATTGTGGTTGTCGAAGTGGCACCCCAGGCAACTGTTCCATTTACAAATATTGGTGTTCAGACTTCCACATTTGATTCTAGTCAAAAGCTAAAAGAGAAGCCGGCAGCTCCTTACAGTGCAATTAGACCGGTGCAGACTTCCACGTTGGAATCAAGTCACAACCCAAAAGACAAAACAGCAGCTCCGTATGTTGCGATGAAACCGGAACAGCGAAGATATGCAGTTGTGATTAACAAAAACATCGATGAACAAAAACCGGATTATGGTCGCCTAATGGAGCATTTTTATGGACTATTTGAGTCGTCTAGAAGCTGCGGGCAGCTCAATTTTAGCGAATCTCTCTCAATAACTGCGCACGATGACCAACTGTGGGTGCTGTGTGAGGACTATGAGACCTGTGAGTGGATTGCCAAAGGTGCACGCATCCTGAGCTCCTACAAATGTTGCAGTTTCGTCAAATACTTCGGACTTTCGAAATCCCGTGTGGTACTGCCACAGGTGGTGGATGGGAAGGAACTAGCCAATATATTTCAGCTACTTGAGTTGCAGAATTTGGGACTGTGCACAAATAAATGGTGCGTTGTGGAGAGATCCATGCTCGATCCGAACTCGGAAGAGTATGCCTCCCAAGCCATGACCACGCTGTGCAAAAATGAAGTACTTAATCTGTATGTGGATCAGGAAAGTAAATGTTTTATACAGGAACAGGGTTATAAGCTCAAATATTGCTTCTGGAAGCTGACTTTCCAGTTCTAAACGTGTCGATTAAACGATCCAGTAATTACATATTTAAGTTGAAAGCTAACTGAATCACATAAAAATGAATAATAAAATGATTTGATATGAAACTTTATGTCTTAATATTTTTTAAAAATTGTATATTTTTCTAGCTTTTTGAAAATGTTGTTGGCAGCACTGCGCGCGCCCGCCTTGTTCGTGCATTGATATGTTGCTGTTTCGCTTGCACTCGTCCATTTCACAAGCATCGCAAGTGAACAGCAACAGCTCTTTCTCGCTCTCTCTTATTCACTGTTTTGTAAACAAACGAGCTGCTGCGGATTTCTGCGCGCCTGCATTGATTTGCACAGAGAAAGCAATCGATATTTCCCATTTGTCGATAGTTTGCAATAAATTCGTTTTATCGATATTCTCGATTCGTTAAAAACATTGGCCACCCCTAGGCGTTAAGAGCTAATTTTCGCATCAAAATAAAATAAATAAAAACGCCAAGTCCTGCTAAATTTGCTGGACTTGAGCAATTTGGGCAGCTTACAAGAAGTGCTCGACAATGGATCTAGAACAACCCATCGATATAGCGCGTCTGGAGGAGGCAGTTGTAGTCTTTTATCGTTCAACATCGCAGGAGCAGGCAATTACACACGAATGGCTAACGAAGGCCGAGGCCAGCCCCCAGGCTTGGCAATTTTCCTGGCAGCTCATGCAGCTGGGCAAGGTTATATTCATTAACAGATCTTAATGCGCAACACCTATAATAAACAAAAAATTATATTTTTTCTATGCAGAGTCAAGAGGTGCAATTTTTTGGCGCAATTACTTTGCACTCCAAGTTGATGAAGCATTGGAACGAAGTTCCACCCGAAAGTCGCGAGGAGCTGAAACAAAAGATTCTGGAAACAATTGTGCAATTCGCTGCAGGACCTAAACTGGTTCTCAATCGTCTATGTCTTGCGGTAAGTAAGTCTTGCGGTTCGAGATGTTCTCGAACTAAAGTTAACGAATGTAAATATAAACATCATATTATGCCTTCAGTTGAGCGCCTATATTGTGCACATGCTGGAGGATTGGCCCTGCGCCATTGAGGAGGTCATCGAGACATTTCAGCGACAACGCATTCCGAATGTTACAGCGGATGTGCAGCTATGGATTATGCTGGAGGTGCTATTGGGCATACCCGAGGAGGCGCAAATCATTCATACCTCCGTTAAGCGCGTCACATTGCGTGCAGAAATGGGCAAGCGTGTGCCGCTCGTGCTGCAGACGGTGGAGACATATTTGAAGCAGCAAATGAACACCGAATGGGACACCGAGGGACATGGAAATATGTTGCGTGCAATCAAGTGTGTTACCGTTTGGATCAGGTGGGTTACTTAAAGAAATATGCAACGATACCCATATTTAAATATTATTTATTTAACTTGTTCAGGAACATTGGCTACTCCATTGAGGAATGCGTCAGCATTTGCGCGGTGCTTTTGGAACTGGTCAACAAGTGTTATTGGCCCTGCATTCGTTCGGGAGTTGGTTGCATGTCCGCCGATGAGAACGAGCTGGCCGAGACCTGTCTAAAGGCAATGGTCAGCATCATTGTGCAACCAGATTGTCACAATTATCCAAAGACAGCGGCAGTTCTCATTAAGATGTTTTTAGACTCGCTCTGCGAAATTACACAGGTGGAATGGAAGCGGGACAATGATAATGAGGACATTATTGTGCATATCTACATGTTGTTTGTCTCTGCTGTGGAACGACACTCGGGGCTGTTTCTTAGTGGTATTACGGCCCTAGATCCAATGTTAAATGCTATTTGGACTCGCATGGTACACGAGATACTGCAATGTACAGATAAGCCGGGCATTTATCCTGTAGAGGAGTCATGCAGCACCATGGCCTTGGCTTTTTGGTATATGTTGCAGGGCGATGTCTTTGCCATGCCCGTCGAGGAGGATAAGCTCAAGTGCTGGGAGCATATAAAACCACTCTATGCTCATTTAACCACCATTCTGGTACGCAAGTCCGAGCAGCCAGATGAGAGCTCCATTGATAAATGGAACTCAGATGACTTGGAATGCTTTCGATGCTATCGTCAAGATATCTCCGATACTTTTGTAAGTGTCCCCCACATACTTGTATTTAAATTTCATTTCTATTTATTTTATATTTTTCTAATTTATTTGCAGATGTATTGCTATGATGTGCTACACGATTACATTTTGGAGATATTGGCCGCTATGCTTGACGAGGCCATTACTGAGTTACAAACGCATCCCACCCACTGGACTAAACTGGAGGCATGTATCTACTCGTTTCAGTCGGTTGCCGAACACTTCGGCGGCGAAGAGAATCGACAGATACCGAAACTAATGCGCGTGCTCTCCGAAATACCCTATGAGAAGCTAAATGACAAACTGCTTGGCACTGCGCTGGAGACAATTGGCTCATATTGCACTTGGCTAATGGAGAACCCAACTTATATCCCGCCAGCTATAGATCTGCTGGTGCGTGGTCTCAACTCGACAATGTCGGCACAGGCAACGCTGGGTCTAAAGGAGCTATGTCGCGATTGCCAATTGCAATTGAAGCCGTACGCGGAGCCGCTGCTCGACGCTTGCCAAGCAACACTCGGCACGGGTCGCATGAAGAACTCTGATTCCGTGCGTCTCATGTTCAGTATTGGCAAACTGATGAGTTTGTTACCACCGGAGCAGATTCCCAAATATCTAGACATTATAGTCAGTCCCTGTTTCGAAGAATTGCAAACCATTTGTCAAGCAGGCGCCGTAAGTGAATCTTAAGCGATAATCCATTAAATTGTGTCTTTATATTGCTCTTTATATCTGACAACAGAAGACACCAGCGGCACGAATACGCACAATTTTCCGGCTCAATATGATCTCGACTCTTTTCTCGTCGCTTAACACAGATCTTGACGATGAGCTCAAGGATATGCATAATGTGCAACCCGTGCTATTGGTTATGCAGAAAACTATGCCCATTTTTCGACAGATTGCTGAGCTGTGGGTGGAAGAGATTGACGTCTTAGAGGTAATACAACAAAAACAACGTTAAAAATATGTTTATTAATAATAAATTTTCACAGGCTGCTTGCAGCGCATTGAAGCATGCAATTGTGAACTTGAGAAGCAGCTTTCGACCCATGCTGCAGGATTTATGCTATTTTATTGTGGCCAGCTTTCGGACCCGTTGCTGTGCACCCACCTTGGAGATTTCCAAGACGGTGAGTAAGCGGATTGATTACTTTGATAGTTTGTACTAAAGTATTCCATTTGTGTCTTTTCCATTGTCCTAGGCCATTATCATATTCTACAAGGAGGAGAGCTGCAAGCCGTTGATGCAACAGCTCCTATCGGAGTTCGTGGTGTACAGCTTTAAGCTGTTTGAAGCGGTACCCCAGCAGAACTTTTCCAATATATCAGACACCATGGAAATGTTCTTCGCCTGTCTCACACAAATCATTAAAAAGGTGCCCCAAGTGCTGGAGGACAAAACAATTGCATACGATCGTCTCATCTATTATGCTCAGCATTCGATGACGCTACCAGAGAATGGACCCATACGCGCCGGCATACAGTTTGTGACTCACTTTGTGATGCAATCACGCAACCATCTTCATATGGCAGAGGTAGTCCTGGCCACTGGCGAGCAGATCATGCACACTGCTATGGTTTGTGTTGGCTATATGACACCGCGACAGCAAGTCGAAAAATTTGCCGATTTATTTCTGGCCATTAACAAAAAGTATCCGGCCGAAATGGTCGTCTGGCTAAAGAATGTTATGTCGGTGCCCAATTTTCCCACTGAGCTTATCAGTGATGCCGAAAAGTCCCGTTACGTCTCCCTGATCATCAAGTGAGTAACAAATATTGATCCAGTGCCTTGTTTGCATTCTTTAATGTTTTCGTTTGATCCACAGAGTGAAGGTCAACAAGCGTTTGCTGCAACAACATCTCAATGAGCTGGCCATTAAGACACGCGGACTTGTTCCGCTCCAGGTTCCAGTGAATTAAGCTAAGGGATACTAAGCTCAATGGCCAAATCTCTAAAGAATTAACGTCCTCTTTTCGTAATTAGTTGCTAATGAATGTAATTAAGCCGCTCTGTAAATGTTCCTTGCTATTAAGTTTTTTTTCTTATGATGTCAAATATTTAATGCTAAGATCGGGCAGGACAAACGATACTTTTTACCTGTTTGGGTGTAGCTTTTAGCTTATAATGATATGATGTGTTAAAAAGGCTGTTTCTTGACATGATTTAACTTTTATTCATAATTTTACAAAAATTACACACATTTGTTTATGTTTTATATGCCTTTGATTATAAACTTTTTCCATTTTGGTTTTAGTCTTGTATAATTCAAACTTTGTGTTTTTTTTATATTGAAAACTTAGATTTTTCACCGTTTTCCTTTATAGGGAATTTTGTTTTACCTTCACTTAAACGATTTTATCAAATTCTCTTCTCTCCTTATTGTTCTTTAACTTTCCATATGTGTCTATTATGCCAAAAATATGTAAATACATCTCTATATATAATATATATATGTGTCTATAACTAAATGAAGCCTTTCATTTTCTTGGCCTATACAGCACTTGGTAGTGGTAGCAAAAATTTGACAAACTTTTGCAATAAGACTGCTAGAATAGTTGGAAAATATTTTTACTAAGTATCCGTGCCCGGAACCAGGACATATGTATATATAGAATGACGGTTGTGTCTTTCAACGGTTCCCAATAACAATTGACTGGCACGGATCCAATATATTATATATATGTATAATATATATTATTATATAGAAATAGTAGCTACGACCAGCAATAGTCCAAGTCTGTGTTTTCTGACCCCGTTACCAAAGTTAATGTGAATGATATATGTATATTGATGATCAAGCGATTATACATACTGTATTATGAAGATGGAGCAGTTGGAGTACTCGAGGTTTCCATATTAAGTGGCAATGCCCGAAACTTACAGAGAACAAAATCTTTCAGTGTATATTTCTTTCTAAAGGAACATCTGCTTATAAAATACTTGGAACCCACTCGGAATAGCTCCTGCCAAAAATAATGATGTCTGGGCCGATATTCATATACTATAGTTCTCTCCCCCAATATGTAATACATACAAAAAATACATTCATATACATATAAACACACACATAAATATACATACCAAATTTGTTTTCAACAAATTACAATACATATGTATACGTATATAGTATAATTAAGTTGCTAATGGTAAGGTAATAATATAATAACTATAATTTATTACGTTCCAGCCCAAAGTTCGGACTGTCTCTGGTTAAAACTTTGTCCTGTGAATGGACGGTACAGAAACGACAAGAAAATTGCACTAAAGCGAGCAAATCCCAATGCAAAAAATGTTTGGTCATATCAAAAAGATCCATTTTAATGGGAAACGTAACAAATGGATCGCTGGAAATCCAAACACCATTTACTTTGTAGCACGACTGTAATATTTTATTTAGGCTTATTATTTATATTTTGGTATTGGATTTTGCTCTATTAATTGTTATGCAAGCAAATAACTTACTCCATGTTAGAAGAAAAATGAAAGAAATAAAGTTTTAGTGGTCAAGGCTGCAAACCTTTTTTGGTTGGAAAAAAAATATAATATATAACGTTATCATTCGACTTTTTAAATAAAATTAGTGTTTTTTTATTAATCAATTTTACAGTCTTAAAAAACAAGAAACTCTGTTCAGAAAGTACAAATAATTTTTGTTTTAAATTGCACAATGGTTTGAACCAAGACTAAAATCTTACTCTATGGCTCGCACCGAACCTTATCAAAAATTTTGGAGGTTTGCAGCCTTGATTAGTATTAAATCGTTCCCTTGCGATGACAAAAAGATCTTATAGATATATCGTATCTGGTACTGCCCAGAAATAATATAAGTATTCTGTCAAAGCGATGCAAGGGTATTTTTTTTTAGTAGTTTATAAGCTCGGTATGTTCTATAATAACTGTTGGTATACTAGCTATAAGTACCAACTATTGTGTTGATAAACGATCGTAACTCCACAACTGAACACTATGTTTTAAGAATCAAGACGATGACAAGTGTTGATTAGGATTGCCCCCAAAGTGCATAAAATTTCTTGAGTTTCGTATACCGTTTGGGAACGCTGGGTAATTGTATGCTTGAGTATAACATCTATAACGAAATAGTTGTACACATATATTAATGCATGTATATGGTAGGTTTTATATGCTCAATCAAGGTGGTAGATCTTTCTTACGTCTTAAGCTTACACAATGTCAATTCAAAAACTGTACAAATTTTGACGAATTCACTGAAATGGTAAGAGCATAATGAGTCCAGATTATTCAGAGATAATGCGGCAATTACTTAGATGCATGCAAAGAACAACAAATGAAGTGAAAAGTAAGGCGAAATTGCATGCAAATACGTATACGCATTTTTTCAATGGGGTAACTCAAAAAGCACTTTGAGGCCGATATTCAAGCTTGATTTAAGATTGGGGACTTTAGCAATTTATTAGCTGATACTAGAGGCATGTTTAATTCTTTATTTGTTTGTAGGTATTATTGTATATTTTTATTATTTGTTTTGATTTTTTGTATATATGTATATAATTCTATAGAAATCGTGTGTTTGCCACGCTCGAAAAGGCCCCACGGCAATACAAAACATGCGAACAATAACGTAGACGCCAGCTTATCATCAGTATCATCATTATCAGTATCATTAGCATCATCATCATTATTTTCAGCATCATCCAGCCCCCTTATCATAATAATCATCGATTAGAAATACATATACATATATATATATATACTCGTATTTGTTTTTGTTGTGTTTGTTTGTGTGTATATGCGTATATATGTATGTATGTATTGTGTTGTGTTGTGTGTTTACACTAAAAAGAACCATTTTGCATTTGCGGCTGTGCCAGCGTGAGGACCAGCCCGACGAAGGGGGATGAAGAGTGGAGCAGTGGAGCAAAAGTGCAGCAGACAGTTGGCCTAACAGTTGTTTGCATCTGGAGGCGGCGTTGTCAGGTACTCATCGGTTCGCTTGTGCTCGATGAGAGCGCGCACGGTGCCGCTGTCCGAGGGTAGATCGGATTTTCGTCGCACCAGCGGCTTCTCCTTGTTCCGTCCACCGCGAATCTGTGAGTAAGCGGAGCGTAATGCAAACGTAAAAGCATTTAAATGTTAGGGGCTAAATGCCCCTGAACCCACATATACATTATCGATTACGAGTACGATTACGATTACGATTACGATTAAACAAGTGTGCGACACGACACTTGACGATTGACAGTTACGAGATCTAAAGATGTTATTCAACCGGTGTTCTTGTGACGTGACTTAAAGAGTGGGTGGTTTAGTTAGTTGCCGGAGCACCGCATTAAGGAAAATAACACACGACTACTTAAATATACACAACAAACATGTATTAACAGCTTACATAGTTTGTTATTTTTTAAGGAACGATGAGTAATGGTAAAAGTGAATAGATAGAACTACAATTTAGAATTTTTTTTAGACTCCTATGTACACTTATAGCTTTAAATCGATTGAAAAGCTGAATTATGTTTTGTTTTATTTTAATGATATTCTTTTAAGAACTACAATTAAAATATTTTAAATTTGTCATATGGTTGGCCGTTAACTGAGTGATATTCAAATAATTATCGATAACATATCGTTATTAGAGCAAAGTGGATTCACGTTTTTATATATACATATGTACGTAGATGATTACTGGGCCCATCGTTAGACAATATATCTATAGTTTTATCTAAAATGTTAGTAACCTTATGAGTTATTTTGCCGGGTATCATTTAGTCTAGAACATTCAGTTGGCCATATACATATACTGTAGAGTTTAAGAAGAGAGTGCAGGATATATGTATATAGTGTAGACGTGTGTGTGTGTGAGTGAGATAAACCAATAAATAAGTACACATATATATAGATATATATTAAATAGATACAGATACAGAAAAACATGTATTTATAACTGACATGACATGAGTGCGATTATTGTTTGTAACAGGCATTCTCATAAGTTCATTCGTTCGTTCGATTAGTATTAAAGACAGGTGGCTGAGGGATTAGCTCGTTGGCGCACACACTCAAGTTCACGCATTTGCTTACACGCACCCTAATACACACACAAACATACTGTGTTCAGTTAGTAGTTGTGTAGTGTGGTTAGTGTGGCTAAGGCTTGTCTCACCTCTCTGGGCTCCTGATTTAACTGCTGCTTCAGCGCCGCTTGCGGCCTTGATTGCTGCTGCTGCTGCTGTTGTTGTTGCTGCTGCTGCTGCTGTGACTGATCAAGTTTATCGTAGGTTAGATCACAATTCTCATTGTATTGATCGTACAGTATTTGACTATCGGACATTTGCAGGCAATCGCTGAAGCGTCGCGTCTTAGTCCACTCCGGATTAGTTTTGGCCAAGCTCTCCACCTGTTGCCAGAGCTCTTCACGCTGACTTAGCTTCTCCCGTTCCCTATAATAATAAATACAATTTGTTGAATTGATTGTTTATATAAGTAAGGGATTAATCTAATTCCTCAGACGAATTTTGACAAAATTGGGAAAAGACAATTAGTAACACAAAAAAGGAAAATTTTTATTAAGAAATAATGAAAAAATTAGAATTTAGATTACTCTTTGAATAAAAAATTAAATCAGCGTAAATAAAAGCAAAGCTACTATTTTTTCCTAATTTAATAAATTGATTTATCTTACATTTGCTTCTCTTGCTTGTAGTTTTTGCTGCACTCATCAAACAATCGCTGATTCATCTCCATGAAGAGTTTAAGTGCATTGTAAATAAGACCGTGTATGGTCTTGTTCCAGTGTGTCTTAGAGTTGCGATTCAGCGCCGGAAACATAATAGGCAGTATGATCTGCGAGTTGTCCGTTATTAGCGACATTATGTACTCATTGTTCCAGTAATAAAGAGCACGTTCTGCCACCTGAAAGTGTGGCGAGGAGACACACTTGGATATCTGGCGAAACAGGGGTATCATAACCTTTTGAAATTCGGCCGGCTCAATTACATCGAGCAGCTCTTCCAGCTCATTCAAAAACATCACCTCCTTGGGACTGTGTGTTTTGGGCCAAAACTTCAAGAGACTTCTGCAATCAGGAAAGAATATTTCCAGAGTTAAATATTGTATAAGAGAGGAATTGTAATTGTTTACTTACTTTATGACTGCCTCTGATAAACTGGGATCCTTCTCAAGGAACTGCACCACACAATAGGTCAATTGCGGATGGTATACGGAGAGGCTCTTGGCTTTGTGCAATGGCAGCAATACCTTAAGTAAAAATTGTTTGTGCTCCTCCTTGAGCGGTAAAGCAAAGCCGTTAATAATGCTGCCCAAAATTTCTAGCAGCTCTGCAATGCCATTATGATGTTCCGTTTCGTAAATAAATCTGTCGATGATTAAGTAATTGAAAATAAGTTTAATTTTTAAATTTGTATAATAGAAATTTTAAATAAAAATTATGATTTTTAAATAAAAATATAAATTTAATCAATAATTAATTTTTTTCAGTTGCAATTCTTTTAAAGTCATGACTCTAGTTTACGATCCTTGTGATAAACTTCAGTTGAAATTAACTCACCTGTAAAACACATTGTTGATTTGCTTCCTTATAAATGCCCTCAAACCCAGGAATTTGCCATAGATGCGATGTAAAACAGTCTTAAGGAAATCACGTTCACGTGGATCCTCTGAATCGAATAAATCCAACAGTTGTAATACAAAATGATGATCGATAAAACGTTTTGCAATATTTGGCTGGAAATCGGGCGACTCCAGGAAGCGCAAAATTAGCTCATAAACTAATTGCAAATGTGGCCAGGATGATTCCAATGTTGGCTCATCCTCTTCCGGATCGAATTCGGCCCCATTGGGATTTGACGAGGGCGGCAATGTCCGAAATAGATTCACTGCAAACTAGATGAATAAATGATTAATTAAGTTAGCAATTGCTTGAATTAATGCAATTGATCTTACCATATTGATGGCCTCCGGGTAGATAATCTCTGTGATGACACCATTCTGATTGGACAGATACTCGACCATCTCGTGGAGTGCGGCGCGTTTGACCTCCTTCCATTTGAGATCGCTCAGCGGTTCCGAGAAATCGAACAGAGTGCAGCATTGCCGAATTTTCTGCAGGAGCAGCTCCTCCCGCTCTGTGGCTGGAGTTTCTATGAAGGAAAACGGAATCAAACGAGTTAAGTAATTGATATCAAATGCACGGTATCAAAACAATACGATTTTAAATGAAAAAGCTCTACAAATCGAACGCGATCAACAACTGAAAAATGGACAAGAAACAAGAGAAAAGCAAGCGAAACGGAAAAACTGAAATTAAACGTAAATTGATCTAAGAAGCTAAGGAGGAGTATAACCAATAGCAACCTCGCAGTGGCGGCAAAGCCAGCGCAGTTGATGCGTTCGGTGGTAATTGAAACAGATTCCGATCGCGAGCGCGTCCTGGACTGCCCGTCAGCTGTTGCAGCGTCTGCGGCGACGACAGATTGTGGGCTATGGCATCGCCATTTTGGCGTAGAGTCATCGATGATGATGATGATGACGATGACGCCGCCACAGTCGCCGCATTGCCGTTGCGCTGGCCAATGCCCAAGGATATGCTAATGCCACCGACCAGATTCTGTGCCACCGTTGGACGCAGCTGCAGCTGCTCCTCGGTAGCTACATCGCTGTTGATGGTGGTGGTGACAGTGGTGGTGTTGGTGGTGCTGCTGCAGCTGCTGCCGCTGTTGCTGCTACTGCTGCTACTGCCGGTGGTGGTGGTGGTTGTTGTTGTGGTGGTGCAGTTGTTGGTGGTTGTGACGGTGCTGCTGCTACCACTGTTGCAACTGCCACTACTGGAGGCAGCAGCATTGTTGCCAACACTTTTAGTGGCATTCAATATGTTCTTAATGGCCGCGGCGGCGCTCACGGGTGACTGTTGGATGATGATATTGTTGCGTTTTGCGTTTGCGTGATTTGATTTATGAAATGAGTAGAGCAGAGAATTTCTTTCATTATGTGTAACAACTCTTGTGTCTGGTGTCTCGTTGTATCTGTGTGTGTGTTGTGTGTGTGATTCATGTGTGTATGTCAATTGCTGCAAACCTTGTTGCTGGACGAACTGGCTGTGGACCCAGATGCCCCCGTTGCCGTGCTCAACAACGAACTGGCTGTGGTTACCGCCGAGAAGTGTTGCGCCAATGTGGATACCAACGAAGTGCTGCTTCCACTCGCTCCCGTTCCAGTTCCAGCTCCCGCTCCAGCTCCCGTACCCGCTCCTGATCCACTTGCTGTTGTGCTGGACGTATTCTTTGCATTAGGCATAGCTACTGTCACTATTGTTGATGGTGGCACATTCGTCGTGGTGGACGATAGCGACAATGTCGAGGATGTTGAGGACTGTGAGCCAAAGGGCGATGAGGATGCAATTAACGCTGCGGCAGCCGAATTTGCACCACCTCCGTATGTGACCGCCGATGATGAGCTGGACGCAGATGAGCCAGCTGCGCCGGAAGCTAGCGAGGATGAGGCACCCTGCGACAGCGATGACAGCGCCGATGCTGATGAATTTGAGCTGGTCGATGATGATGATGGCGATGATGATGATGCAGTGGTGACGTTGACCGCACTTGCCTCCGGTGGCGACAGTGGCATTTTACGTGATTGCAACTCAAATTTGGCCTTCAGCTCCTCAACGCTGCTGAACTTGAATTTGCTATTATCGCTTTGACCTCCCGACTCCCCCAAGTCCACGTCGTAGTCGTCGTCGTCAGCCAGCTGATCTAAGCCACTGTGAAATGATGGCGACTTAGGTATTCGTATGCCACCAAGGGCATAGTAACCGGCGGCGTTAGCTGCCGCTCCCGCTGAGATTGCTGTTGTCTGTTGTTGCTGCTGCTGTTGTGATACCTGCTGATTTGCACCTGTATTGTTGTTGGCAGTCGTTGTTGGCTGCGTTTGTTGCTGCTGCTGCTGTTGTTGCTGCTGCTGTGGTTGCTGTTGTTGCTGCGGATGCTGCTGCTGTTTGTTGGGACCGTTAAGGTGGTTACCCGTCAGCAACATGGCACCGATGACCATTTCATTAGTGCCGCACTTGGTTTAATGGCGGCGCAATCGAAACGCATCGCATGAAATTACACGGCGCACTTTGGCTTAATGTTCTCATTTGCTAATTGCGACACTATATTTCTCACTATATTCTCTAACAACAACAAACAACAAGTATTATTGTACAACAACAACGGATAGGAAAGTTGCGACTCTATCAAAGTTAATATCGTTTTTTTTTACTTTGTTTTATGGTACTTTTTTTTTGTGTTTGCGTTCTAAGCGTAAATTATGTATAAAGCATCTGTAATGGGAATTTCAATATATATATTATGATTTATTTATGTATATGTGGCATGTAAATGAGAACGAAGTGGAAATGGAAATGAAAATGCATAAATGGAAATGAAAATCGATAAATGATAAATGACAATATTGCTGGGGGAGCAATTTCTAGCGAAATTATATAGATTCAATGTCTGGAAACTTTATTTTTCACAATTCTATCTAAACACTTACGAATTTCTATCGAGCGAACTTAACCGGTTTTTGCACTATCTGAAATTTGATGCTCTTGTAACGGCATTTGCAGCCCAACAACAAAGACAAGCTTCAACTTGTTTATTTGTTGCTGTAAAATGTTGCTGCTGTGCCAAATTATTAATTATTTTGATTTTAGAATGCGGAGCTGCCGCAAAGACGTGTTGACTGCGGAATAATTTGCTAAGGGCAGGCAACAGGAAAAATCGATAACAATTGCCGTGGGCGAGCACTGGAAGGAGACAAAAACGGAGAGAGAGAGAGAGACACAGAGAGGAAAATGCGCGCAGCTGCAAGAGAGCTCCCATATCTAATGACACGACAACAACAATAAAGGCCAATAAGCCAAAAAGGCAACAATTTGAATGCCAATGGCAAACGTTTTAATAATTAGCAAGTAGGTAAGCAATAAAAAAAAATCAAACAATTGGATGCGATATACTCGCCAAGGGAAACATACAAAGAGAGAGTTGAGTGGGAGAGCGCAAGTGTCAAAAATGGGGCGGCAGGCGAAACTGACGTATGTATTTACATATGTTTATGTGTATGTGTATGTAAGCTGTGCTTATTTTTCTTGCTTTTGCGTTAGTGTTGAACAACCCTGCAAAATAGTCATCACTCACTTGACCTTTGCGAACTTGCTTAATAAATAAATAAAACAATAAACATAGCAACCGTAATTCAACAGCTGAGCGACATAAGCAATTATCAATAAAATTAACATATTTTAATTATTACACATGTACATACTTATGCACATTCAGTAATTGTTTTGACAAAGACACAAATTTAATGTAAATAATTAATACAAAAATTAAACTTTTCTTTGTTAAAAAAATATTAACAGTAACAGAAAAGAGGCTTAATAATTTAGTCTTAAAATAGCATACAAATATAAATATTATTTTCTTTGTCAAAATAATTACTGGACATGCTGTATACATGTACCTTACATATAGTGTTTACTCACTTTCATTGAGTGGACTGAGCGCCGTCAGTTCACAGTTCTTGGATACATTGTAACGAGTGCTGCTCTGTCGCTTCTCTTTGCGCACAAGCGGTGTGGTGGAAAGGTTCAGGCCCTTGGTAATTGGCGTGGGTGGCGGTGCATCTCGCGGTGGTGTGCTGTCCTTGTCTGTCTTGTTAGCCTGCAATTATTAAGCAGAGCAAATGTCAGTCTGAAGGATACATTCTCTTCATCACAGGGGCAAAAAAAAAGACAGCAAAAGAGAACGAAACAAAAGTAATAATAACCAAAACAAACTGTAAAAGTTTTCAATCCAAAAAAAGAAAACAAAAAAGAGGCGAAACATTTGCAATCATTGGTCTTAAAATCCTTGCCATGGCACCTTCTTGTTACCTTGGTCTGTGCAAATCCTTGACGCTTAAGTCGAGCTGCCGCCTGTGGGTGGTTGTGTTAGTCTCGAGTTTTTTAACTTGAACAGAGATATGTAAACACTCTCTACACATTCGAGTACATGTACGTGGTGTTACATGCATTGACAGTTTGCTGTGGTTCATAGATTTTTGATTTCTATATCGATTTGTGATTTGACAGGCAAACATTAAGAATCTAATTGGAATCGATCATTTGGCATATGTATGTGTGTATACATTTATATATGCGGGAAAGCATTGGCGATGATAAGATTAGATATACATTGGTGCGTTAAGGTTGTTGCCACAAGGAAGTCTATAAGTGTATGGGGTACGAGGAGACTAACACATAAATTGTTCAGTAATTGACGTCAATTACTCTATTGGGCATGCTCTATGTGGTCGGGTTGCTGATATACCTTTAAGGGATATTGATCTTATCGTTATTATATTAATTATATTGACATTTTATGTATCAAAATAAGATATCAACATCCCTACCCATGTATATCGTCTTTAAAAACTCTAAGGGTTAGACATTGCACAATATGCACATAGAGTTGGAAACATTTATTACTCACCTCGCTATTGTTGGGAGTAACAACAATGCCGCTGGTCACAACGATGGGTGATGTTGTTACTACTGCTGCTGGCGTTGTTGTTGTACTAAAGTTACTGCTATTCTCTTTGATACCGTTAGTGGCTGTTGTGACTTTGATATTATTGTTAATTGTGGCCGTTTCGTTTTTGGTGGACGCTTCTGCTGCTGCTGTCGGCTCCGATGTTGGCACCGCCACTGCTGCTGCTGCTGTCGGGCTTTTTGTTGCTGTTTCTAACGCGTCGTTATCCATAATACGCTTTCAACTTTATCTGCAGCTTTATATTGTACTGCTTCTGTTTCTTTCTAACGCTTACCAACCCAACAACAGCTGCGACCGCACACAACAAATAAGAGTTTGCAAGATTCTCTCTTCTTTTTTCTCCGTCTTTCTCTCTTTTAATTGATTTGTATCTGACAATTACAGGCACAATTTAAAAACCACCGCTGTGGGAGTGTTGAAAAGAAAATCAACGTAGCAAAAACAAAATTAGAAAAAAAAATAAAATAAAAATTGAAAACAACATGCAATAAAATTACCGATCAGCCTACACATACACGGACACGCTCACACAAACATGAGCACACTTTGCGAATAAAAGGGGGAGAAAAGAGAGGAAAACCGCTAGAAGTGCGCACTTGGCCTGAAGTCGAAGTTGTCACACGTTAATGCCATGCGATGGTTTTAAACACACCGAATCCGGTTATAAACGGTTCTAAACATATCCAAGAGGTTGCACTTGATCAGTCCAAGAATACGGCTTCCGATACAACTACATACATATATATATATACAAGCTCTTATATGTTTGTATGTATGTAAAGACTTTAAAGTTTTGTAGGTATTTTGCCAATTGGCCGCGGATTAACAGTTTCACTTTTTTTGTTGATTAGGTGACGAGCTTCGCAAGCTTCTTATTATGCTCTCATACCATTTTTTGCTTTTTCACTATTTAATCGCAGAAAATAAATACAAATTCCAAAACACACAGACGCAATGCGACAGCAAGCAACAAGTTGCGAAGTAATGGCCGTCGATCAGAGTTGCCAGACTCAGAATTCATCTTATTCTCATGCGAATGTCAAGTGTGGACAACGTTTGTTAGTATTCTTGAGGGTTTAGGGAGGCTTGGGGAATCGCTGGGTCTTTACATACCACTACATAAATAATGTTTAGAGCAATCCGAATATATGTAAAAGGCATGAGCAATATTTTCAAACACTCATACACTTTATATGTCACCTTAGAGCTCGCGGAGGGCGACAGCTCTGCTGACAAGAGGGAATAGAGAGAGAGAATAAAAATAAAATGAATGTGTACTATGCATAATTAATAGTTGCAGCAGGCAAGCCAAACAATAATAGATATGTATGTATGCAAATAAAAAAAAATCAACTGTGAATGTCAAAAGGGGAAGCGTTTAGGGTTGGGCAGGCACTGGTGGAGAGAGGGGCCTTCTATTTACCGCCAGAAGCTGCAAGAACTTGTTCAATTTGCCTCTGCTACGATTTAACATCAAATATTTTGCTGATTGAAGATGTTTTTCTGTTTTTATTTTTACGTAAAATTCGAATTTTTGCGAATTCTAACACACGCACATACAAATCACTCGCACAGTTTTCTCGTTAATTCACTCAAGCTCTCGAGGCTATGGCTATTGCTGTGTGAATTATTTGCGCTTCACTTTTGCGCTGCAATTTTCTCTTTCGATTGTGAATTTCACAAGGCTTTCACGCAAATCACAATTTGTTATCTGTATTAGGGATTCTGGTTCACCTTTTCTTCAATAACACTCAACATCAATAGCTAATATATTTATTATTAATTATTTATGTAAAATATTTTGTTCACGCAACGTCGCTGCTGATAGAAATAGTGCTGCCAGACAGTTCAAACAGCAGTTACCAGGGAAAAATGACGAAGGTCCGATTTAACGAAAGCCAGTTTTATCGATATATCGATGGTATGAGTAAATCCAATATCTTCATATAATTATTAGCTTAAACGACATGCATAATCTAGTATTCTAAGTCTCTTTAAAATAAAATAATTGTTTTCTCATGACAAGCGCCAATTTGTTAAGTATCGCTTAAACTTATCGATACGCACAAAGTTATCAATGCAATTGAAAATAAGCTAAACACTTATTAATTCAAACTAAACTTTTAACATACAGATTAAATATCCTTAATAATTTCAGCAATTGATGTATATATTTTTGAATATTATAACTTATAATTATTGAAAGAGATATATATATATATGTATCGAAGCTTGTTTAGATTAACGATATGTCTAAGGGATTATCGAAATTTAGATAATAAATTGGTATAAAATTAAAAACATTCAAGGCATCTTGTTGAAACAAGTCAGATGGCTATAGTTGAGACGCCGACTATACCAGTAACTTGATTAAAATTGATATTATTTGGAGACAATTTAATAAAGATAAATACGATATCAAAATCTCATTAGTATTATTTATTTATATATTTCGAAAAACATTAACAATTAACAGTATTCCTCTGAACAATAATGGAAAAAACGCACTCCACTCCGATGGAAAAATTTTTATAAGACTTTCCATTTTACAACTTTTATTCAAACGCATAAATACAGTCATTTTCATGATTCGTACAAAAACCAATTATATACATTTTTTAAATCGGCGATACTATCGCCGGAGTTATCGATACTTTTACCCTAGCTTTTATCAATACGCTGCAGATGGCAACACTGTCAAGTAATTTATTTTGTTTATAGTTAAGTTTTAACAACGTAAGAATTGCCATGCAAATTACAATAAAGGTGCTTAAGGGCAAAGATTGCACTCTCGAGGTATAATGTGTTTATATTATTTATTATTATTTAAAATATTAACCTCTCCTTCAACCAGGTGTCACCGACGTCCACCATTCAAGAGTTGAAGGAAAAAATAGATGCCGCTCTGCAAATTCCCGCTACAAATCAGAAGCTCCTTCTGCTCGGTCGGCCACTAAGTAATGACCAGACAATTGCTTCGTATCCAAATATCAAAGAGGGCACCAAGATTAACCTAGTTGTAATGAAGCCTGGACTACGTGATTGCATATACCGTGCCTTCCGCAAATTCTACACGGAAGCTCAATCCGAAAGGTTAACCAACGAATTCATGACCGATTTTGAGGTGAAACTCAAAGAACAGAGTCTGGACGACTTGGAACGCTTTGCTGACAATGCCCTGTAAACAGATAGACGATGCAACGAAAACATATTCTTGATTTAATTGTTTCCAAGCTTTATTGTAGTAAAAATAACACATGACTGAGTTTCAATTTATATTGTAGTTTTTGTTCAGCATTATTTGCAACAGCCTGGCAACTCTACGATTTGGCATAGACCAAACATCAGGTGTGAGAGAGAGGAGTCAGTGTCAGAAATGCAGGCGTGCAATTTTCTTAAACGAGTTGTTAACTCTACGAAACCAAACGTGCGATCTTTTTCCAGAACACTAGGAGCCATGGTTAAGGTATATACGTCGGACAGCAATATAAAATTAGTGCATTCGTTTGCCGCAAACGAAAAATTACATAAGCATAATAGATAGTTCTACATTAATATTGATTAAAGCGGAAAAGACATCACGAAGTGCAAGGCCATCATCAAGGTTACATCTACATACAAGGTTACATCTCTTTTATTTTGTGTTGTATTATAGGTTGGAGACAAATTGCCATCTGTGGACTTGTTTGAGGATTCGCCTGCAAATAAGATTAACACCGCTGAGCTGACAAATGGCAAGAAAGTGATATTCTTTGGTGTGCCCGGTGCATTTACTCCCGGCTGCTCAAAGGTGCGTTCATTGTCAATAATTGTATAAACGAAATAGAAAATATGACTTGATTTAATTGTAGACACATTTGCCGGGCTACATAACGTCCGCCGACTCGCTTAGGGCTGAGCAGGGAGTGGATGAAATCGTTTGTGTCTCTGTTAATGATCCGTTTGTGATGTCCGCTTGGGGAAAGCAGCACGGAGCAGCTGGCAAAGTACGTTTGCTGGCCGATCCGGCCGCAGCTTTTTCATCGGCATTGGATGTGACGATTGATCTTCCACCACTAGGCGGTGTGCGCTCCAAACGCTACTCCATGGTCGTGCAGAATGGCGAGGTTAAGGAATTGAACGTGGAACCTGATGGTACCGGTTTAAGCTGCTCGCTGGCCAACAATATTGGCAAGAAGTAGATGCGTAACGCATAACTCCAATTATTTGCTTGTAGGAATCGAATCAAGTAATCATTAGTGCCGTGGCCGAACGTCAATATATCAAAATTTCAATTATACTTATATTGGAACAAACTATGTAGAAATACACAAATATGCGGTTAGAAAAACTATGTGTAATGCTTGCTTTAATATCTAGTGGGGGCTGATCTGTTAATATTATCTCTAGCGGCTATCAGTGTTGGGCGCAATCTTCTGAGAAAGGAGTTTGCCGTATCCACCTCGGCCTGCATCATAATCTGTTCTATATTCGTCGCGAACTTGTCCGCCGGTTTTGCCGCGTCCATATTGACGGCCCTCAATGAAGCCGGCATCCCAGTCCACACGAATCAGGCGATCGTCCAATCGTGTACCGTTTACAAATCTGCAATTAACATATGGAAATATAACGCATAAGTTTTTATTTGCTGTCGATGTGGCTGTGCCAAGTCAAACCTCATGGCGGCTTCCGCCTCTGGTCGGGTGTAATATTCAACGAAACAAAAGCCACAAGGTGTCTTCTTGTACTTGTCCAGACCCATCACAATAAGACGCACATCGCCGCAGCGTGAGAAGAGCTCGTGTATCTGCTCCTCCGTTGTGTAAAATGATAAATTGCCTACATAAAGTGTGGTCGAGTCACGCAAAGAGCGTTCCTGCTCAGAACGTGAGCCCTGCAAAAGAGAAGCGATTGAATGAAATCAATTACCGGCTAAAGAAATTTAGTTAACGCTTACCTTAAAATGCTGATCACGATAAGAGCTTAAATCTACGGACGCAGTCATATTATTGATGAATTTAATAAATAAAACACGAATCCGATGCGTTTTCTTAAAAGTAATACCAGTGTGCACACACCATAAGAATAATAAATACGAATACCAGGGCTGCGCTATCAAAATAAAATTAATTTTAATTGCTGAGTACACACTGTATGCCAAATAGAAACAGCGTAGCAAAACAAAATATAATTGGCTGGCAAAGTGACAAAGCAACACCGCAAAAAGAGTAAAAAAGTTTTAAATGCATAATTCACAAAATACCAGCGGCAATAAAAGGCAGCTGCGTTTTCGCGGTGACGTCAGCGCCAATACCAATCGCATCGAAGAACTGCAAAACGAAGATATTCCAAAACTACCAAAGGCCAAACAGCCAACTCCTCAGGATGACGTTGGCGTTACAGCAGCAGCTGCAGCTGCAGCGGCACAGCATCGCCTACAAAATGGTAAGTATTCAAAATAATTAATTGATTTAGTTATTATTTAGTTAAATTTGGCTTACGTATTGCCCTAACAGCTGGCTCAGAGACGAGCACTTTTTACGACTTCTTCAAAGTAGAAATGACACGCGGATACATGTTGGAGCATGACGAGGAGCGCTATTCGGCACGTCGTCAAAAGATCTATAGCTTCATGCGCATACCGCGAGACCTGGAGCGCTTTATGGTCTACGGCATTATGCAGTGTGCCGACTCTTTTCTCTATATACACACCTTTCTGCCAGTGCGATTTCTGCTAGCCGTCTGGTCACTGCTGACACGCACTGTGGCTCGGATTTTTCGTCTGCGTGGCAGCAGTCAGCGGCTGTTATCACCAGCAGAAATATGTGATTTGCTCAAGGGTGCCATTTGGATCACAGTAACGCTGATTATGCTGCTTGTGGACACCAATCGCGTGTACCACATCATTAAATCGCAGTCGATAATCAAGCTTTACATATTTTATAATATGCTGGAAGTGGGCGATCGATTACTCTCTGCCTTTGGTCAGGATACCATTGATGCTCTCTTCTGGACTGCCACGGAACCAAAGCACTCCAAGCGAGAGCATTTTGGAGTTCTCACACACATTCTCTTCACGCTCATCTATGTGTTCTTGCACAGTGGCCTCATTATGTTCCAGGTAAGCGATGTCGATAAGAAAAACGAATAGAACTTCTATTATAGATAGAATCACAACAGCATACCAAGTTCATAAGGCAGCTAAACCTAAACCAAAATAATCAAAGTCTTATCGCATTATTTAACGTTTCAAACTTCATTTACTTTTGCAGGCAACCTGTCTCAATGTCGCTGTAAATTCCAACAATAAGGGTCTGCTCACCATTATGATATCGAACAATTTTGTGGAGCTTAAGGGTTCAGTTTTTAAGAAGTTCGACAAGAATAATCTCTTTCAACTTACCTGCAGCGATGTACGTGAACGTTTCCATTTGTCTGTGCTGCTGTTCATTGTCATGATACAGACAATGAAGGAGTTTGACTGGAGCATTACACAGTTCTGTGTAATGTTGCCCGACTGTTTTGCGGTGCTATTCACTGAGATACTCATTGATTGGGTGAAGCATGCGTTTATCACGAGGTTTAACGAGTTGCCGGAGAGCATCTATCGCGAGTACACGACAAGTTTGGCCTATGACATGACGCAGACACGTCAGAAGCACGCTTTTTCGGATCACTCCGATCTTGTGGCGCGTCGCATGGGCTTTATACCATTTCCATTGGCTGTGGTGCTCATCAAAGCCATCTACACGGCGGTCTCCTTTCACAATTTAGCCGCCTGGTTGCTCTTTCTGTTGGCATACTTATTTGCATTAGGTCTTCGCATTTGCCTGACTATTTGTGCACTGGGCAAGGCGTGTAAATTGATGAAGGAACATCAGACGGAAAGGAACAGCTCCACGCCCAGCAGCATGACCAATGTGCCCGTGATTGGAGCCACAGTTGGTTTATCCACTTCAAATGTGCAATTGCTCAATAACAATAACAATAATATCAACAGCACCGCCAGTGCAGCATTTAAGCCAACAAATATCTCAACTGCTGCTCCACAGACGGATCCGAATATAAACTTCTCACGCATTACCGTCACGTCCACGCCCAAGAAAGCAGCCAGCGAACAGGAGTTGGATGTAACCAATTCCCTAGAACTGGGTGCCACTGCGCTCTTTAGCAACAGCGATGTGGATCTCGATGATGTGTGCCTCAACGAGCAGGTGACCAATATGAATCCCAATGCAGGCACCCAAGAGGTCTATCAGGATGAAGAGCTGGCACGCAGTGAACCAGATTTCCTGCAGCTAAGCGATGCGGGCAGCTGCGAGATCAACGCCAAAGCACAACAAGAGCGTTCCAAAAGGCTGACCAAGCGCACCCACAAGCGATCCGAGTCTGAGCCGTTCATTGGCTTGCAGAGTCTTAACGAGAAGCCATCTGTGCCTGGTGCAGCTGGGAACTCAACGTAGCCTGGACTGGTTATTTATTTACTTTATTTTGTAAATCGCTTGCGTCCTATGCGGGGTTGGAAATACTTGCTTGGGTATTGTCCTATATAATGTCTATGTATGTGTATACCTAAGTGATACGGATTTATATGTATTGTTTAATTTAGAAAATATGATTACGTTCGCTTCTATAAAGTGGTCTTTATTACACCAGAGTACCCTTCCATATCATGGTAGGTTTCAATTGATAATGAGTCTTTGTATTAATTAAATGTATTTAGTTAAGTATTAAAGGTGTGTTCAATATATAACATACTTTTTTGGGCTTTACAGTTTGCATTTCCTATCGGAAAATTTGAAATGTGTTACAGATTAAATTGAATAGTTGCAAATTTGCGTAACTTCCTTTAACCTTTACATTTCCGAGGCTTCTAAACTGAATATTGCTCATTGGACATGTGGAAAATATGAGGTCAAGTTTGCTTTCTTGCTTAACGCAAATAAATTTGGTTTTGGTCTCCCGGTCGGTGTAGGATTCATGAATGAAAATGACTTTATTTACACGCGTAGAAAAATCAACAAGCTGCAAATAGCGTGCCTTCAACCCGCATCCGTTGGCACAGGACAAACCAAACCCAAGTAAACCCCCTCATCCCCTCTCGGGAAAGCACGCGCGTGTTCACACACAAACAAACACACGCTTGCTTACACACATACATTAACATTCAATTTACCGCTATATGTACATGCACTGCCCCTTTGGGCGTATAATTTTTATGAATGAAATTCTACGCTGACCTTGAGCGTAATTACGTCAGCGGTTGATAAGGAGAAATTTCGATGGTATTCCCTCCATCCCCTCAAAATCCTTTAATGCGCATGTCAATCGAATACAATTTCTCCATGCTTCGAGTTCGAATGGGGTTGGGTTTCATTCATAAAATACTTTTCGGCATTCATGAATGGCGTTGGCCAAATCTGTTTTAGACCCCCCCTACTTTTCAAGGACACGCGTCGTTTGCCGACTAGGCGTCCTTATTGATTTTTCCAGTTTTTTTCTTCCTATGTCGCGCCATCTTAAACTTTGTTAGACAACCAACAGAATTTTGATGTTGCATACTTTTCGGCTGGTTAAAGTTATTTCCTTTGTAAAAGGTGGGCGATCTGAAGGTACTAGGAAAATCAATATTTATTACTATATAATGGCATATGATAAGTGTGGTCTTTAATTAAGTTCTTCTCTTCCTGCGTTGCATAATACATCAGGCTGCTAATTGGTTTTCGAATATGATAATTGACCAACGAATTAAATGAATGAGTTTGCGGCATTTCACAGGATAAATTGTAATGATTAGTTTTGAATATTAACTACATTAAATATGTGGATATCAATCTGAAGGAATATGCAAAAAATGTATACTTAAAATAATTTAAAATTCGGACTTACAACATTTTACTTAAAAAATTATAACGCTTTTAAATCGCTAGCTTTTTTGAAAAGTGTTTATTTATTTATTGAAAGCAGTGGACTACAAATGTTCAAAAATTAAAATAATATTACAAATTAAATTTTAAAATTAACAGCTAAATTAAATTACATATTAAAAACTGAAAGAAAATAAACGAATATTTAAGAAATTGATATGATCCAAAATTTATTGCAAAGTAAAACCCAGCCAGATCTATAAGTATTAGTATTATTATTACCATGTTTGTTGAATAAATGAGCTTATTATATTTAGTTTTTCATTAAGTTTTGATTTGCATGGATTTCCACTTAGCTCAGTTAGTTTGAAAAATAATATTTTACTGCGCCAAAAAGCTGTCTCCAAACGCAATTTCCGGCCGGCTGGTGTGCGTTAAAAATAGCCTTGAGTAAGGCAAGCAAAATGGAAAGTGAACGCGCAGTTTTATGAATGAAAAAAGCACCCAAGTGTGTTCCTCACTCCCCTGCTCACCACTTGCTAGGCAAACCGGCACGAGATGGGCGGAAAACTTTGGGGAGAGCCAACGGTTTGCCTTGCTCTTGACTGGCCTTAGCCCATAATTTATTGATTTTCTAGAGTCAGGACGGCACATGCGCTCTTCCTGCCTGACAGTTGCTTATCTGTGGCACATTGTCGTCACATTGAGGGCTTTGGGCTCCATAAAACTGTTGCGCCACTGACGTCATACAGTCAGAACTTTAATATTGCGTGTATGTTAATAACATAAATTTAAAAAGTATATACACAAATTATAGAAATTATTGAGAATTTGATTAAATTGGAATTCGAGTGCCACGAGAAAAATCATTGAACCATTCATATTTTTCAAGACGTGAATGGAACATTTCGCCCAAAACATAGAAACGAACGGGTATATAGTCTTCGTCGTCATCCGATTCACTGGGTCTTGTAGTTTCTGTGTCCGATCCGGACAGTAGTACGTCGATAACAAGGATGCCATGAAGCAGATAAGTAACTCCACAGGCAAGCGAACATACCGCCTGGGATCGCATATATTCAAAGAATGGATGAACTGGTTTCTCCACGCCCTCATTTTGTATGACCATTATGTACATCATATGAAAATCACTCTCCGCATTCTCTAGCGTCATCAGTGATATGATAATATGTATAAAGAAGCCGCAGAGAGTGCGTACAACTTCCTCGAATATGGAATAGTTGTGACCCGTGCAAATATTAATACTGGCACAAAAGGTTAAAACCGTGAATATATAGAAGCATACTGAGTAGAAATAATGATTGATCTGCTTGAGGATCGGTAGAAAATCCAAAGGTTGCGTTAAAAAGCCACGTATATGAAAATACATGAGCAATACGTTTAGGATAGATTCCACCGTGTAAAACAGGAAAAGCACCGGTCGCAACATTGTCCCGATCTTACTCTATATATACTTACAAATACATATGTTTTTTTTGCGAGTATATATGTATGTAGTTTCTTTTTATTTTTATTTTTTTTGTTGGTTTTGTTTTTGTTTTTGTTTTGTACCCACATCCGACAGATTTTGCACAGAATGTTTGACACGCTTTTGTTGTGTGTAAACCGTCTGGTCTCCGGATTGCTATGTCAGTTGAAAGTGCTTCGCTCATCATAAAAAAAAACCACTTCACATTTGCCCCGTTGCCAATGTGGTTGTTGTTGTTGTTGTTGCTGTTGTGGTTGGTCTTGGTCTTGGTCAGAGGCAGTTGCTTCTGTCTACGCCGCTGAAAACAGTAGCAACATTTTGCTGACGGTTTGATGTTGTTGACGGCCTGTTGACGGCGATTATGTTGATGACGCGCAAGTCCCAAAGACCGCAACGAATTTACGCGCAATTCTCCTCCACATCTCCTTCATCTCGAGTGGCAAGCGGTAAGCATTTGTACTTGTATTTAAATGCACACCAATAACTGTTCCGAAAATGTTAGAACACTTGGCAGCATCAACAAGTCACGAAATATATATATATTTTTTTTTAATTTTTTAAAAAATTGATAATTATTTACAGTATAATACACAATTATTAATATTAAATCAATTAAGTAGTATGCAATTCCCAAGAACAGTTACCATCTGAATTATGTGCATATTTGTAACCACATTAAAAAAAATAAAAATTTACTATTTGCAATAGAATTTTCATAAAAAGATGGAGCCTCTTCGAAAATTGGTACAAGTTCTCCAAATATCTCTTATCCCATATTTTGTACCGGATTTAAAAAAAAAAGTTTCGTTTTCGAAAATAGTATGGACATTTTTGTTATTTACTAAATAGTATTATTTTTATTTTTATCTTAAGTTTATATTAATAATTTTTTACAATAAAAATAAATAAAAAGTTCTTTATATTTGTTTACTTTGCGCTAAACTGAAATAAAATTAAAGAAAGTGTAATTTTTTGTTATGAATGCGTTGGAAAATGTTCGGCAACAATGTTGCAGCAACATTTTTGCCTGCAGTAATATCGATATCAGTTATCGATTTAAATTGTGTAAGCTTAACTGATTTCTCTCTCATTCGCTTATCCGCTCTCTTGCCTAACCTTTTAGCACTGGTGTAAGTGATGGCCAAAAACACAGAACCCACACTTATAGCAACAACAGTAGCTGCTGGAATATAACAAATCAGTTGCCATCGTTGTTGCTGTTGTTGTTGGTGTTGTCGTTGTTGTTGGTGTTGTGGCCGCCACTGCCACTGTGTGCAAAGTAAAAGGGTTAATTCATTTGGTTATAGCTGAAGAGCCATTCTGACTGCGTCATCTTGCAAAGAGACGTGCCTTGTGGCTTTTGCTGCTCTTCTTCTTCTTCTTCTTCTTGGTGTTGCTGTTGTTGTTGTTTGTGGTGGCGGCAGCGGCTGCTGCAATTTTGACAAGTAAACAGCGCTTAAGCAAGTTAAGTGGTTGCGCACAGCACAAAAGCCGTTTGCCGTTGCCTTTTGCCTTTGCCCAAGTCAAAATTCCAGGGATCAACACTGCCAACCAGCCAGTCTGCAACACAGTAGTCAAATCAACCCAACACCATCATCATCATCATCGTCAGCGTCAGCGTAACCTTCATCATCATCTTCTTCGCCCTCCTCATCATCATCATCTTTATCATCATCATTATCAGCATCTTGGGGCTCAAGTTGAACTTAAGCGCGTGTGCTTGCCTAGTTGCTTGGTTGCTTGGAAGGTGATTGCGGTGTCACTGTCTCCAGGCTCTTCTGCCTCTCTTTAAACCCTGCACTTACAAAATAAAAAGGGTCTATTCAGTTGTGTCAAAACAAAGCGTCTCAGAATTATATACGGACATTTACTTAATGACTAAAACACTTCAAACGTTTTCAGTTCAGTACAATTTTCAGTAAAATCAGGAATTTGTTGGACTTTTACATGAAGAGAATACCAGATATGAAATTGAAATTTTTATAGAATGTAGGAAAAGACATAAAGAATATTTTTGCATTAACGACTTTTGCTTAAAAATTTAAGCTTTCGACTGTTTTCTAATTTTGCTTCTGCTTAAGATGCGTAAGATATTCTTTTGGTCCTGAGCTTTAGATATTTTCCTATTTGTAATTGAATTTTTAAATATTTTGAATTAACTTTTTGTACAGAATAAGTACAGGGTTTCTCACAGTTGAGTTTGCTCTTTTCTACTCTATTTTTTCACGTTCGTCATTGTTTTCTGTGTACACAGTGTAGATAACAGCGAGCGTCCCCGAAAAAAGGGGCGGTTCATATTTTTTAATGGAATGTGCCCCAATCCCAATATACACTTATGCTCTGCCACAATTAAGAGTACTAAACTCTTGTGTAATCGCATAGGCTACCAAAACGCTCCAGTTACGCCCACCACCAGGGGGCATGGCAGGCTACATACCATTACAGTTAAATGCAAGTGCATAAATAACAATTACAGCTGCAGCAACAACAACAACAACAACAACAACAACAACGAGAATAACGGACACTCAGGTGTCAATTGGGGGCCGCGTTGTCCGGCGGCCATTTTGCAAAGCGCATTTGCTGATCGCCATATATCGACATATAATGCCCGTTGATTATTATGTTTACACATGGCTAGCAATTTCTTGGCCAAGAGTGCTCTAATAATGAACCCGGGCTAAGAAATCTCAATGCAAATCAACGGCAATTAATAATTCATCGCCCGCTGGGCTCCAAGCGTGGCGTTATGGCAATTATGAAGAGAACGAGTGCGAAAGAGAGAGAGAGAGAGTGAGAGTGAGAGAGAGGGGAAGAGAACAAAAAGTTAGACTAAGTTAACAAAAGAGAGTGGGGTACAATAATACAATAATCCAGCACTCTAAATTCAAACGAGAGTGGTTTTAAAAGTATTTATGCTGAGCTAAACTGAAAATGCTTGAATTTGAAACTATCTATATCTATATCTGTTAAATTATGCTATTCAAAGGTAAATCTTAATATATTTCTGCATCATTATATTACTTCTTATACTTATATTGGTGGTCTTGAAAATATACAAATTGCTAATCTTATTAGAGCTTGATCTTATTTTATTTTCGAATTTTTTAGACCCAAACTCTTAGTTCTGAGACCAAAATCTTGATTTTAGAACCTTTTTTTTTATCAGTGTAGGTAATATTAAACACCACTAAATGATGTAGCGCTTTCAGCCAATATTAATTGATAACATTTGATATAATTATCGACTGCTGATGAAGTCTCTCAATACTTTTGAATCCATTCTCGCCTATCTGCGAATATCTTTGACCATATTCAATAAAATAAATATAATATGCAAAACAGCCGGACAACTGGGCAACTGCTGCAGTGGCCGCCTGTCGTCCAATATCAGCAAATTTGCAATAAAATATTTGTCTGGCTCCAGCTCCGACTATAGCTACAGTGGGTCGTCGAGTGGTCGCCGGTCGATGTGGTGGATATTGCGGCTACTGAAAATTATTTATTCGCACCTTTCGCCGCCTTAGACGTCGCTTGTCTGCCCAGCTGCCCCTCTTTCTCTCCCTGCTTCCAGTTGGAGCTGCATTTCCATTTGTTTATCAAATCTCTTGCATCGGTCGAACGAAATGCAGGGCAAATATAAATATTAGTGAGCTGCCACAACTACTGCAGGCAATAGACGAGGGAAGGCAAGGTGAACTGAGGTGTGGACTGGAAGGATGCCAGTTCGATTGTAAGATCGGCGTATGAAATTAGGCGCTGGCAAAACCAAAGCCCCTACGGCAATTTCAGCCTGTCTGTAGCATGAAAAGTGTGAAAACGAATTAGTGCAGGAAAACTGAGAAGTCACCAATCGGACCAGGGGAAGGTGGAATGAATGTGGGGAGACGAGTGTGTAGTAGGGCAGTAAGTTGTAGAGAGTGAAAGAGCAGATAAAAGTACTGAAGATCGCTGAAATTGTTAGTATGGAGTTTATTAAACTCAAGTTGCTTATTACCTTTTTTTTTATTTTGTTTATCATTAAAAAGGATGTTAAAACAGATAATGTGTGTTAAGAATGGTTTACAAAAAAAGGATTTTTAATTTAAATAGATTTTTAATATGTCAACATTAATTAATTATTAATATTCCTTAAAAAATTAATAATTCCAATAAACTTTATAGTAAAAGATTAATAATATCTTATCTAGATTTGGTTTATTGAGCTCTTCAAAATTAATGATTGTTAAAAATTTAGAATGATGAATAAAACTCTTTTAAAAATTTAGTTAAGATGTCTGAAAAATTAAATTGCATGTTAAATTTGATGGCACTAGGAAATATCGAAATTAGCCAATTAAGCTACCTGTTTGGCATAATTCTTTATATACCAGGCAGATCTAAGTGTTGTCCAACAGCTGTTGAATTTTTTGATCAACAAGCTCAACAACGTGGAACACATGTTGCATGCGGCATGTTGTGCTCCACAAATGCCAGTCAAAGTTGAATTGTCACTTGTACATGGGCGCCCAATAATTATAACAATGGGTGGGCTACACTCACACACACACACACACATATACACATACGCACGGCAAGTTGTATAATCGTAACCATGGAGCTGTAAATTGTGGCATGTTCACAAATTTGTTAGCATTCCACAACGTTGGCCACTGACAAAACGGCCGCCCAAAACGATGAAGTTGCCATGACAAATTTTGTTGTTGCAACGCGTGTTGCGTGTGTTTTTTTTTTTGGTGCGGAGCGGCTTTTCAGTACGACTAAGTAGTTGCCACATTGCATGGCGCATGCGTCGAGTACCGTCGCATTGACAAATCGCCACATGGCGGGCGGCCAATTAGCAACAAGTCCGCAAATTCAACAGTTTCCAGTGATAGATAGAGAAAGCAAGCAGTTCATATAGTATATATGTATGTACATACATACGTACTTTTCTTCAGGGTACACAGGGTATAATAAGTTTGACTGTCAGTTGATCTTGATCTAAAACTAGGACACTGTAATAACTGGACACTAAATTTGGTATTTTAGCGCTATTTAACCATATATTAATATATATAAGAGTTGTATAGTCTAAAAACCGAAATAAGACGACGATATCGATATTATATCGATATGTAAGTAAAAAACTATATGTTATGCCTTTTAAATAAAAAGACATTAAATTGCTAATTCAAAATCTTGTTTTCTCATTTGTCAAGTGAATTAAAATAATTTTCGAGTCATCCCTAAAAAAATTTAAAAAAAAAATAGCCTTGATCTTCTGTATAGTTAATTAGTCAGTTAGTCGGTTAGTTGTTTAAGTAGCTTAAAAATGTAACTACCATCGGATAAGAATCTGAAAAGTTATAAGGAATTCAAATTAGGGTATTTCAAAGCCAAAGATTGGTGGGAATTGTTGAATGAATGCTAAACGACTGCATGTGATTAATGGAGCAGCAAATATATAACATTTATTACTTGGAAACAGGACGGAGAAAAAGGAACTGCACGTGCTGCAATTGAGGATGTTCTTCCCGTGGCGTCTCAAGCAACTCCAACGACGATTGCAACAGAAACTGCAATCGAAAATTATATAAGAACGTAGCTTAAAGCGTTACAAGCTTAATTATTACTTACGTGGAGGTTGAACTCCTCCTTGAGTGGCTGAGAATCTCCCAGATTGAGTTGGAGTGGAGGTGCACCCAGTTTATCGCTGCAACGCCATTCACAGAGATTGTAGAGCAACTTGGTCGTCAGTTGCTTGCAATCGAGCAAATGGAGCTGTGTGAGCTGCGGACAAGTCTTGGCAAAGTTCAACACTTGCGAATTCTTGAGATCGGAGCATTGACAGAATGTCGCCTTATCCAACACTGGCATTGATCCCAGAGTCAACATATCCAGTTCATGAAATTGACAATCGATCAGCACGAGACTTTTCAGGTGAATGCAGCGATGAAGCTCCAACTTTGGCAGCCAGTTAGCATTGGTCAGTTGGCAACTGCTCAGCTGGAAGCTGTGAATATCAAGGGCACGCTGACGTAGCACCAGGGATATGGCATCTGTGGTTGCCTCGGTGGATTCATCCTTCTGCAGGAGCTCCAGCAACTGCAATTGTTGCATCTGGAGCACCTCAAAGGCGCTGCTCGCATTAAAAGAAGACACTGGCAAAGTCAGTTCACGCAGCTCCAGACACTGTGAGATGCCGATCGTATTGGGCGTGCCACGCCCATAAAACTTGAGGCGCTTCAAGCACTTGCAGCCGTTCCAAATGGCAGAGAGAGCCTCTCTGGACACATCCTCATGGAAGCTCAAGTACTTCAGCTGGGTAAACTGCTCAATGAAACCCACCTGGACAGGCATGTACACCTGGAGATGATTCAGACGGCTCAGCAGCTTGGGCAGCGCGTGCAGTGGCCATTGGGTGGAATTGTCCTCAATATTGTTGTCCCACGTAATTTCGCATTCCCTCACACCGGGCAACTCGGCAATCCCACTGCTATCTAGAATGTTGAGCTGCTCCTGGAGTTGTTCGCTCTTGAAACGCACACTGGTAAAGTAACGTCGCATCTTGTACAGAAACTGATGCAGTGCATCGCCAATCAGTTGCTGCTGAAAGTTATGCACATCCAAGTGCTTAAAACACTCTCGCCACGTCGACATTATAACCTTTGGCAATAGTGCAGAGTTGCGTCTAATGTCCACCTGTTCCAGCACACTGAACTTCTGGAGAACCGCCAACATCTCCGGATTCGCAGACTTTTCAACTCGCTTGTGCTTCACCTGTACCGGTTTACCCTTTGGTTTTGGGTTCATCCTGCGTGGAACGCTCGAAGTGCTCGACATCTGTTAAATCTACTCGAATCTTCCTTCGTATGGGTTACAATAATTTATGGATATGTTTTAGGTATGTTGGTTTTTTAGTTAGCATTACTTATGTGTATGTGCTGAATTGTAGAATTGAGGTTTAAATTTAGAAGGTGATGACAATTAAATCTAAGATGGTTTTCAATGCTTAATGACAATTACTAAAAAAAAAACTTTCCTCGAGTTTGAGAGAATTTAGAATGTACTGTCCGCATCCCAAAATAAGCCTATAAATCTACTGGAGATGGATCTCTCAAAGAGTCTTAGTTAAAAAGAGAGAGAGAGATCCTGTGAAGCCTATTTAAAAATTAATTATAGTTGTTTGTGACACTTTTAAGCCAAATTTTCATAAAAAATTAAATTGATTAAATAATTTTTTAAACTTCATCCGATATTTAAATGAGATGCAACAATGAAAGAAATTCTTTAATAGATATCGGCAAAAAATTTACATTTCTCCAAGTTTCTTGAAAAATAAAACATTTATTAAAAATATTAATAATTTAAAAGATAATATACAAATATAGATAATTTGATACTGGTATATATGTATATGAGCCAGTTATGAAAATAAAGGAAAATGCAATTACAAGCCCAACATTTCTTTCATAGAATAGAGCAAATAAAATGTTATTATTTGACTCAAAGTTGGGGTTTAATCCCGGAGTTGCTTGAAGCTGTATCGTCTGGCAATCATGAGGATGAGGTGCTGTGATGCCATGAATGTGGCTGTTGTTAAATCAAATCATCGAAGACAGTAGCTCAGTTTGAATGGCCTGGACTTGGTGTTTGCCCTGGGGGCCATCAAATTACCAGCTGTGGCTGGACTGGACTGCCTGTTTGACTAACTACCAACCTGTTGCCTCTTGCCTGTTGTCTGTTACCTGTTGTTAATAAAGCCGTAAAATTAAACGCCTGTTGGCTGTCCCCGGGTTGTGCGACCAGTGATAAACGCCCCAAAGATCATTGGAATTGTTTATTTGCGTGCAAATAATTGCAGCACTCTTTCTCTCTCGGGGTTGTCTAAAGATTGGGTGCGTAATCAGCGGCTCATATAACGAGCTGACGTTGCGTGTTGCCAATTTCATTTGATGGGCGTGTCATCACTGAGGCGTCAATTGGCAGCTCTAATGAGCCGCTAATAAGAAAGCGCGCATCATCAAAGCGCATGCATACAGTTGAATAAAAAAATCTTAAAGTTGTCGCCACATTCAATTCAATTTCATTTCAAAATTATTTTTCATGTTTCTTATAGACCTGAATTTTATTGAATTTATGCCAAATTGTTCAGGGTATTTTTTTTAAGTAATGATTGTACTTGATTAAGTTATGATCAGTAAATTATATGTATAAAGTTCCACTTTTCTGCTTTTGTTCATATATACACTACGAATGGCAACTATAAAGCAAAAGTCCTTCGGAATTTTTTGATAGAATTCAATTTTTTTGCTCTTTTTTTCTTTTAAATGTTGATCAGTGAGTTGTCATATCAATCTGTGCACTTTTCCAATTCATGTATGTATGTAAATGGCAAATCTAAGAATACAATTAACAAAATTCAAATGACACCAAGTATGTTAATTTGGAGTAGTTGCATATCAAAGATCTAGAGATAATTTATAAAACCGTCGATGTTACCCTTATCACTTGATCTTGTTTCCTTTCAAGCGATCAGTTAAAAATCTGGCAAATAGGCCGTCGCTTTTTTGTTGGGGCGTTATGAAAATAATTAAAATATTTACAAAATGCCAGAAAAGGCAAACCCAACATAAAAATAAAATAAAACTGCACCACATTCCCAAACAAGTTTAGACCGAAATGTAAACGCCCCAAATGCGGGCTGAAATGTGGCGATCTACCTCTGTATATGTATCTGAAACTATAACTGTATTTGTATCTGTATCTGTGTCTATTTGGCCCACCCGACAAGGCTATAAATGTTTGAATGGGCAAAAAATGTGTAGCATTTGAACCAAACAAAAAGAGAGAAAATTTATACAAAACGCGTTTTGTTTAAGGCTTGTAAGACATGGATTTTACAGCCAGAAAGTGAGGCAACTCCCAGCATGCTTTGAAGAAACCAATCTCTTTATAATTCAAGAAAGGATGCTATTAATTTGTTTTATTTCAGAACTCTTATAGCTGTAGAATAAATCTTTAAATTATAGAAAGAAATACTAAAGTTTTGAAAAATATGTGGAGTTCCACCAATGCTTTTGCTTATGCTTAAAAGTTTGAAATTTTTTTTTCAATCTTTACCATTATGCCTACAATATTGAATACGACATTTTTGTTGACAGCTTTATCTCCTTTGGATTGAACTACCCCATGGCAAATAGTTGTAATACGAGTGTCCAAACTGTCACGAGTTAAACAATTGCAATTTCAACTTCAGACACAAAATAAAAATTTAAATAAAATACGAAAGCAACAAATCTTTAATTAACTTGCGTCAGAGCTGTTGAAAAATATTAATAAAACATTTCAATTTTCATGTTTTGGTTTAATCGCAAAACCATTTTTCCGACTGCCATTTAACGAGTTGGGAAGTTGAAGTTGAAGTTGGCTCAAAAACTAGTTTCTTAGCCACGGTAGCTAGAGAGAAGAAGTCCGGTAGAGTAAGCATCTCTTAATTGATGCCACAGCAAAATGTTTTGGAAACAAAGCAGAGATATGACCAACAAAGTGCCATAAATAAGACCCAAAATCAACTGAGCGGCTCATTAGAAGACGCGCCGCACGAATGAAAGCCAAAATGAGCCGCAACACTAGATCTATCTCTTTCTCTATCTATCTATCTATCTCTGTCTCTTTGCGGCAAGTGCCGGCGGCATATTGGCCTCCTGCCTGGGGCGCATAAAAACGAATCACAGGCGCCAATCCAGTTCAAAATAAATACATTGCCGCGTCTCATTAGAAGCGACTCAGCAGGGCGGGATCTTAGCTCCAAAAAGAAGCCATTTGAATTTGTATAACGGCTTCAGAAATTGCAGGGGTTCGAATTTGAAATTTCAAGAATTTTATTTTTTTTTACAATGTATATATGTCATATATGGTTTGATTTTGGCTATAAAAGCTACAAAGTTAGAACTAGTCCTCCATGTTATTTCTAGTTTATTTGTAATCTGGAAAATATTTATTTCAATTTTTTTAAAAAACTTGTATAGATATAAGTTTACAAATATAGTGCGAGCATAACATGTTACATATTTGATTACTAGTATGTTTTTTTTATAAATATTCCAGGGATTAAAACCTTAACCGAAACCGTAACCTTTAACCGATGAAAACCGATTGAAATTTGTAACCGTAACTGAAACCGTAACCGAAAACAATTTTTTCTGATGTACCATAAACTGTAACTCTTAAAGCCGAAATAACCGTTTAGTAACCTAATTATTTGTAAGGGTTAATTTCGGTTCTGGTCGTCGCAGCTACTGAGTAACTTCGAACTGCCATAACTTTGTCAAAAGTCAATCAATTTCCATGCGCAATGTAAATTTGAGCATGTTTTTACCTCTTAATTCGTTCTGCATTTGAATTTTGTTCATTTTGAAAATTTATGAAAATTCGAATTTTTCGAAAAATACAAAGGGGTTAGTATGTAAATTTTCGAAATTTTCGAAAAATTTTTAATTTCTAAAATGGTTAAAATTTAAATGCAGAACAAATTAAGAGGTAAAATCATACTAAAATTTTTATTGTGCATGAAAATTTATTGAGTTTTGACAAAGTTATGGCAGTTTGAAGTTATTAAAAATCAGTAAAATCAAAATAATCGAAATTTTTAAACCAATTGAACCAAATTTACATGAGATTAAATTATAATAAATCGACATTACGCTGGACCATTCCAGTAACCAGATAACAATATTTTGCAGGCTAATAAGAGCATTAAGCCTTTTTTTTATGTAAAACAATGAATAACGCTTCTTATTTTGATCAACCGAAAACCTAAATTTCTTTCTTTTTTTCTTGTGAACTGAAACCACGCCGGTATTTTAAAACCGAAATTTATAAAAAAAAAACCGATAACCGCTACGAAACCGATACTCCAAGATTTTGCACAACCAATAACCGAAAGCCTTAATTCGAGCATAACCGAAACCGTAACTGAAACCGATATTCGTTTCGGTTTTAATCCCTGGAATATTCTAAAAATATTTTATTTACATATATAATTAAATTCTATTGAATAAATGATATTTATTTTGATCATAAGAACTAATTCAGGTAAAAAAGAAATATTAAAAAATGTTGAACTAAAAGAATTAAAAAAACGTGTACTTATGAAAACTTTCAAAATACATTTACCTTTCACTTTCGCACAGTTTTGCCACATATTGAATCTGCTGAGCTCGTTGCCGTTGAACGAGGTCGTCACACTTCATGCCTCAGAATCGGTTAAATCAGAGTGACCAACGCATACCATTGGACACGCCATTTTTATCACTCACGTAGAATCGCCGCCATTTTGTATATTTGCTGCTGCTTTGCATTTTTTTTTGGGGGGTTCGGTAGCGTTACGTGTGTACGTTATATCGCTCGTTAGTGTTGATTTATGATCTCAATTTGCAGAGTGTAAAACACGTATTATGCGAATGGAAAAAGTTAAGTTCAGATTTGGATACTCTGATCCAGGATAATGACCACAAATTGAATTGAAAATGCGAATTGCAAGCATTTTGTTGCCGCCTAATGATCAACCATTTACTTGGCTAGTTTATTTCAATAGCAAAAACAACAAGAGCCAGCAACAACAACAACAACAACAACAGCAACCAATAACAAGCTATAACAACAACTGCAAGCGCATCGCTCTGTGATTTTACGACTCCGAATGCCAAAGTGGACAGCTAGAGACGCCAATGGCGAACCGTGTGTGGCATTTATGTCGCCTGTCATGTCAACGGACAGTCCGGCTCTTAAGCCTCCTGACAAAGTTGCGACGACAGCGGACAGTCTCTGTCCCGCATGGTTCAAAATCACAGCACCAACTTGCTGCTCCCTCTGCCCAGTTTGCCACCGTCTCAACCTCTTTGCCTGCTCGTCAGACTAATTGCCATTTACACCTAAAAACCGCAATCAAAATGAAACAAATTTCGAAGCATACATAAACATCGATTTTCTGTTAAATAGGTTGTGATCGAAACTAAGGATACCCTGTAATTGTGAAATATAAGATCTTACAAATCAAAGATACTGAAATTTATATGGATACAGTTAAAAATATAGGTAGATAAAAAATTGATAAATTTGTATGGAAACAGATACTCTATAATATCAAGATAGAGCCACTAAAAAATAGATGATACACCTCATCGATGTGGTGCACCATCGACCGTATAGCAGTAACCCTTTTGATGATACACCAGCATTTTACGAGGTCTGTCAAACCTTTGTCAGCGAATAATCGTAAACACGCGTGGATAAGAAAGATGATGGAGTTAGATGGAGATGGAACAAAATACCAGAAAAATGCCAAGCTATCAATAAAATCGATTTTAATATGTAAATGATAGACTCTAAGAGGACGGAGACAAAAGAAAACACTTTGGAGAATTTTTCAAGACAAAAGGCCACAATCTAAAAGTCTATGCGGCCCCAAAGTCCAACAATTAATAACAATTTTGCGATAATATCGATCAACGATAGTAAATTTTATCGCTAGATTGTAAAAATCAACGGCACGCTGTGTTATTGGATCAATTATTCAAAGAGAAGAGAGCAGATACTCGAGAGTCGCGACTCGGGCCACGACTTCGACTTGGACTTCGTTTTCGAGTTGACCAGGCAACTCTAATGAACACATTACATAAAATGTTGGTTTTATGCCCCACTTCGAGTCGGTGGCTCGCATTTTTTATACCCTGTGCTCATAAAATGACCAAAAAGGGTATAATTAGTGTGTAGATGTCTAAAGAGTCGATCCAGCAGAGTAAATCTAGTTGTTTACTTTTTTAAGTTGTTGATATCCTTTATTTTACTATACAGATCAATCTGTAATTTTTAACTTAATTATTTTTCTAAAGATCATATTTGTATTCCGAATAGCTCAAAACGATAATATACAAACAATTATTGGAGAATACTTTATAGAGAATGTTATTCTGATTGATCTACGTACAGGGTAATCACTGGTCAATCACTCTTCTCTATGTAATTCTTTACACGTTTTGTTGCTGTATTTTGAGTTCAGCATTTTAGACGATGCGCCAATTAGAAGGGCCCCCAAGATGCCGCTGCGTTTTAATGGCAATGGGCCAAGCATCGTCTGGGCTTTGGTTTTATTGTCTGGCTACTGATCTGTATCTGTGTATTACTCATGTTACCACTTTGGTCCAAAAGAAATGTGCTTGGGCCTCATCAACCTGGTCATTACTTGATGAAGTTCATTTGCGTCTTTCAGTTCAAGACCGTAACTTGCTTTGAAAACCGATACCTATGGGTAAATAATACCATAGACAAGGCCGGACCAAACGGTTCCCCTTAGTATGCCAAGTTGCAGTTACTCTTACCAGTTACTGGGCTACCATGCATCATAAATCGATGGTTTATATGCTCGTGCGGCTTACATTTCACCTGTTGTTCGGATATATTGCTCATAGCTAACATTATAATTATACTCAAAACTCATGGAAGGCATTGAGTGACTGGGTGGAAGTTACGAGTTTACGGGAGTTATTGACCAACAAACAATCCGACAAATCTCAAAGTTTATAATTTCATTCAACTTCATGTGCTTAATCAAAGAAACTGATAAGCTGTGAATATTTATATGAGGGAGTTTTGATGTAGAAAATATAAAGAATTTAGATCTACAATTCGACTATTTCTCAACTTATAATAATTTAAAAATATAACACATACAGTTTCCTTATTAAATCACGCGTGATTACAATTAATTATGATCTAATGATTCAGCGCAATCGAAGGGAAGACAATAATTAATATACTCATTCCAAAATATAGTTGCATTAAGCTTTGAGCTTATAGGAAGTATGCTTCCAAATGACTAATACATCTGATCTCGCAATACAAGTAAACTTAGCTGATCTACTGAGTGATATTGCAGTTTCAACTGATCTGCTGAGAGATCTTGTAATCTAACTCGATTGATCTACTAAGTGGTCCAGCAGTCTCAATGAGTTGATCTACTGAGTGATCTGTAAATTGAATTGACTGATCTACTGATCTACATAGAGATCTTGCCAGCTCAATAGACTGATCTATTTATCAACTGAGTGATCATGCAATCTCAATAAGCTGATCTGTTGATCTACTGAGTGTTAGCAAGACATTTCGTAAATCTCAAGCTGATTTTTCACATCCTTCAGTGATTAAGTAAGATTACATAACTCTCTTAACAAATCGCTGGCTCTCTTCTAGCTACTGTCTTAGACTCTGTCTGTACACTTTCCACCCACACAATATGATCAGCGATCTTAAGTTTGAGTCTCTCTTTTTCTGTTTCTCTTTATCTGTGTTTGACAGCTCTTAACTGTTTCGTAAGCCTTAATTCACACAAGACCAGACAAGACAAGACGATCACGATGTGAATGTTGTTGTTGTTGTTTGTCTGCTTCGACCGTTGCTGCTGTCTAACCTCATCGATCATTCAAAGCGCCCCCAAAATCAAATCTATTTTTGCTAATATCGCATAATCTTGATTACTCATTTCCGGTGCACATCTCACAAACAAATTGTCAAAGGCAATTGCCTGACAACAACAACAACTACAACAACTACGACAACTTGTGTATACCCTACAAGAGCTGGAAGCCAAAGTAAATATACTTATTTGTATGTAAGTATATAAAAGTTAGCTGGATCCTTAATGGTTTGAACATCTTATCCACTTTACTAGCCTCGTAACGCTTCGCTCTGTTTTGGCGTCAATCCGTTAGATACTTTCTAAAACAATGGCATTTCAAGTAATACGCTAAGTACCACAATTGAGCGAAAAGAAATTGCGCAGTCATTACAAACAGAGGAACGTACTGAGCCCCGTCCGTCAAGTACTCAATAATTCACAAAATAAAGAAGTAACAAAAAAAAAATAACAAAATATCGTTGAAAATAAAATGATCAATACGAACGACAACGGGGCAACAAGAAAAAGAGCAACAGCAACGGACAACACAAGAAATTGAAAAGCCACAAGTCATCTCAGCTGGTGGCTTAAAAGGCGCGTGCTAAGCCATTCATATTCATAAAAGAGACAGAGACCCACAGTGCCAGAGAGAGAGAGAGAGAGACTGAGACCCACCGAGAGACCGGGCAAAAAAAGAAAAATAATAATAATAATAAGAATAAAAATTAAGGATTGTCAGAGCACAGGGCCCGGCCGTTGTGCCGGGTCGGTTCGGGAAAGGGTGTGAATGCGAAGCCGTCGCAGATGAGACTGGAAACTGGACTGTGCCAATGGAGGCTGATGCCGAGGTTGGCAGACTGCCGGCTTAGAACCCAACGACAACCCAGAGACAGCGACAGACATAACCACAGCAACAGCAACAGCCACAGCAACGGACGATCAACTATCGCCGGTTCCAGTTCCGCAATGTCGCCGGGCGACAGCATCAACTCAACTCATAGTGTAGAAAAAAAAAAAAAAAACAAAGACCACAACAAGAAGTCAAAGCTTCCCGCAGTACTACGAAGTAAGAATACTCTTAAAAAATATGGATTATTCTAAGCATTGGAATCGAATTATAATATGGTAGGAAGTCCAGTTAGACAGCTTCTGTGGTGAACATTTTTTGATAAAGTTCATAAAAAGCTTAAGATACATTTATTTATGAGCCATACCAGACGATAGGATACAAAGTTAATGAAATGAACGTTATTTTCTTAATTGATAATTTAAACTTGAATAAACCTTATGAAAAATCGAAAAAGCCCTTCGCAAAGGGCATGTAAAAATAACAATTCAACTCTTGTATTAATAATATTTCGTTACTTTTATACCCTGTACCTCAAAAAGGGTATCATAAATTTGGCAAATGTATGTTATATGCCGTTAGAGACAGCTCCAATAAAAATTTTTTTATATAATTCATAGAAAATTCAACTACAATTAAAGAACTAGTGGACACCACTAACTAATTGTAATCTCTAAATTCATGATAAATCGCCCGAGGATTTTTCGAGGATTTTTTTTCATTTGGAAACTTTTGGTATAAAACGGAACTTTACCAACATTATTAAAGACATTTAAGAACAGAATAAGCTTAAGCTGCAGTTACAGGGTATCTCTTGAACTCAACTTGTGCAGTGTAACTTCTTTTTTTCCCTCAGTTTGTTGTTCACTGCTGAGATTTTAGGGATGGGCATATCCGATTTTTGTTACAGCTAAAACTTTACGTTGAGTCTTTTGTGTTGCTGATGTTGTTGTTGTTGTTGTTGTTACTGTGGTCGTTGTTGCTGTTGATGTTTTTATCTTGTAGTCAGTCAGTCACAGAGGCAGACACTCAAACTGTATCTCGTTGTTGTTGCTGGGTTACCTTTTGCATTGGCTTTGGTTTGTTTCTATGGACGCTATGTGATTTTACAGTTTGATTGATTGGATTAGGTACTTATGTTATTAATTTACTTCTATTTATAAACAAGCAAATGGACAATGGATATTGTTGTTGTTCTTGTTGTGCTGATTGTAAAGGCTTTTCGAGGCTTTTCAATTTTCATTCAGACAATCGATGGCAATTCATGAATGAAAACCGCTCGCAGCTTTGACAAATTGTGGCCTAAAGATTTAAAGATTAATGCAGCACTTCCGTTGCTGCCCGCGCTCCCTTCCCTCCCTTCTGTCAGTATCTTAACTAACTTTTAGTGGGACAGACACAACTGACTAATTTATGCGATATTTTAGATTTTTTAGTCAAGTGTAAACAAATTAATATTTTAGCTATTTTTGTGTCTTATCGAAATTATGTCGTGGCATCTTGTTCGCAGCGTTGTTATCGCTGCCGTTTATCGAGCCCAAAACAATCAAAAAATTTTCAACACTTTTCGATAATTGTAAGTTATTTTGCCCTCAGTCCTGGGCATTTGCATTAATCGCTTTTTTGGCGATAGGCATCAACATCTCAGCCCAACGACAGATTTTCATTAATTGATGCAACGGTACATGCAGACCAGATGTTGGCCTAAAGCAGACCTCTGACAGACCCTGATAACCATCGCCAATGAAATCAACAGATACAAAAATCGAGAAAAAAATTGTTGCCACTCGGCTGGTGGTCCCGACGAGCGGCCAAATGTCAAACTCCACTGGCCGCATCATTAGTGGAGCAGCGCAGTCGACGACAACGCCCAAAAAAAAAAAAGAAAAAATACAGGTGTAAATGTAAATAATCTTGGCCAGGTTGACACTCCACACACACATATACACACACGCGGACGTACACACCACATGGGGCGACAGCCCCAATATCTTGTATTTTTTAATTAATTTTTGAAATGCATTCGACACTCGTCTAGCGCATATTTCATAAGCTTATTGTAAGTAATTTCAATTAAAATTTGAATTCAAATCAAAAGCGAGTCACCCAACAACTTTAGGATGTGAGTATTTACCACCTTAAACCCGACTGGAGCAGTAGAAGACCTAATAAAGCAAAGCGATGTAAAAATAATAATTATAATGATATTCACAATTTAGATGGCGCCTTAATAGCTCCTTTTGCAACACTAACCCGCATGCCAGTGTTTCCAGTAAGCTGGACACTGTGAAGTTTTTTATTCAATTTGTATCTTAGGTACTCGATCAGCAATTTCAACGGTTTTGCTGTGTGACGATTCCAGCACTCAATATAAAATATTTAAAAAGTGTAAACAATTAGTTTTGTTGTAAGCCAAAATTTGATTAATAATACAATTTGAAAAAAGCATAAAACACATTCAGGGGTGTCATAGAAATTAAAACCAATCGAAAATCTCGCCATACTCTATACTCCTATTTTGCTTATTTTAATTTTCAATATTCCATTGAATAATTTCATTAAGCTTTAATCAGTGAAAACCGATTGAAATTTGTAACCGTAACTGAAACCGTAACCGAAAATAATTTTTAAGCAAAATAACCGTTTAGTAACCGATTCATTTATAAGGTGAAAATTTCGGTTCCGGCCCGACGGCCTACTGAGCAACTTTGATAATTTTGAATTGCCATAACTTTGTCAAAAGTCAATCAATTTCCATGCGCAATGTAAATTTGAGCATGATTTTACCTCTAAATTTGTTCTGCATTTAAATTTTTTTCATTTTAAAAATTTATGAAAAATCGAATTTTTCGAAAAATAATAATAATTTTCGAAAAATTTCAAATTTTTAAAATGGAAAAAATTTAAATGCAGAACAAATTTAGAGGTAAAATCATACTAAAATTTTCATTGCGCATGGAAATTGATTGACTTTTGACAAAGTTATGGCAGTTTGAAGTTATTAAAAATCAGTAAAATCAAAATAATTGAAATTTTCAAACCAAATTTATATGAGATCAAATTATAATAAAATCGACATTACGATGGACCATGGTTTTAATTCCTGGTAATGACCCATTCCAAAGTATACATAAAACCAATTTGTAAAAAAATATTCTATTAATAAAAGTACAACTTCAAAATTCACAGCAAAAGACCTAAAATGAGTATCTCAGTTCTTATTAGAATTAATATCATATCATATTAATATATATTGGGGTCATTTATGAGAGCCTGTTAAAGCATTGATTCAAACAGGTTTTTTTTCCTCCTGTCATACCTCTTATATCTCTCATGCTCATTAATGAACACATGTATCTCATACTTCTGAGACTACCCTCGTTTGTGTGACTGCATTTATCTCATGCGAAGCGCGTTGAGACCCAATGTACTAGGTTCCTGTCTGGCACAATAGTGTCTCTTCCACCAGACACAGCTACAGCTCTTCTACAACTCAGTCTACAGTCTACAGTCTTCAATCTGCAGTGTTGTTGTTGCTGTTGTGGCGCTTTCGTTGCGCTGACGAAGCGTTGCAAATGCATTTAGCCATTTTGGTGACGTGTCTCATAGGGATGTTGTTGCTCTTATTGCCAGTGGCGTCGCGCCGGCAGCAATCTTATTGCGACTGGGCCATGGGCCGAACCCATTTTCTATTTCCGCTTGATAAAAAAAAAAAATACAATAAAGAACAATTCTTATCTGTGACTGAAAATCACATCTTTTTGGTAGCAACATGATCGGGCTGAGCATAGTGATCTGTTGCTCTTAATGATCTTTGATAAGATACTTACGTAGTTGATTTTCGAAAATAATTATAAAACTTTCATAAGAATCTTTTGCCTACGATCTTAAGATCATAAAAATATTTAGTATTTTTGTACGTTTATTGACTAAGCATAAATTTTTCAAATTTACAATTTTTAGCTAATTTGTCCAAAATCTTAAAGTAATTCTTTAAATTATGACTTTAAGTCGGAAAATTATTGTAATATCACGCCTTTGAACGTCTTCGATTGGAGAAAAAGGCCATTTTCAGATTTTTCGAATATATATTCTTTAATCATAAAATCATTTGTTTGCTTTCTCTTAACATTGATTATACGCTTTTGAGAACCTTGTTTATAACTGAAAAAAAAGATCATCAATAGTTGGATCTTTGTGTCCGTTTTCCTTTCCACTTGTTCCCTTATGAACCTTTTCTGTTTATTTGTTTCTTTTTACGAAATTTGTAAATAAGACGCAAAAGAGGAGCATAAAAATTAAAGGAACATCCAAAACGGCACACGGCAGTCGTAAAGTAAATGGTCAGAACACAGCGTTGAGGCCACTCCAATGGGAAGGGGTTACCACGACCGCGATCCCCCGACCAGACCCCTGGTAAACCGTCAACGGGATGGAGGGCCCGTTTTCGAGTTGCGTGTCTTTCATTTGGTGACATTCTCGTCGTTGAGTTGTTGTTATAGCCTGGCATTGTTGTTGTTGTTGTTGCCGCTTGTCATTTTCAAAATTATATGTCACACTTTTGGCGTTAAAACAGGCACACGACCAGAGTCAGGCCTAAAGACAGAGACGACCCGCCAGGCGACCCGTTTTTAGAGTCCTGATTTTTATTGTCATGTTTTGATCTTTTTTGCTGTCGCTTCGTGTATATCGATATCTGTTGTTGTTGTTGTTGTTGCAGTGGTTGATGTTGTCTTGGAATGCGCATAAAATTTTTATGCTGTCAGCGTTCAAATGTTTTTCAAGTTCAGTTATACTTTTGATCGCTCTCTATACTAAGCGCACAAACAGAACTCTATTTGAATCATATAGGTTTGAAAAGATACTATAAGAGTAAATGAACAATTATTTCACTTTTAAACAACTCAGCAGTGTATAACTTTGAAAAATTATTTCAAATCAGTGTCGATCAATAATAATAGTCAATAATAGTCCAAACATATAAGTATTGCACAAAAAAATATATTTATATATTTTATATCGATAGTTTTTGCTTCTTTATTATCTTTCCTTATAAAATTTCTTCAGTTGTCCGTGTGTTTCTGAGAAAACTTGTAAAGTATATTTTAGTCTTCTCAATCATTAACAAAGCGGATATCATATAAGATTCAGAAGACCAAAGTATATGTATATATTTCCAGTTACAATTGAGTAGGAAATGGGTATGATAAATGCATTAACAATGTATATACAAAGGTAAATATCCTTAGAGCACTCTTTATCTAGATCATGCCATACAAATTCTATCCCTAAATTCAGATTTAAAATAGAAGCCTCATATTACATCTTTAATAGAAGGGAAACTTCGCTTTGAGTCTTACTGCTTGTCTAAAACCTGTATGTGGGAAAAATAAAAGAGAATAAAAATACAAATATAATATTAAATTTAAATTGAATTCAAATTCAAATTGAGTTTCAATTTGAAAACCCAAACATAAACTCATAAATAATTCCCCGTTGTGCAGCGAAGCGTTTAAATTGAGAATTTGTCGACAGTTCATCAAATGGTGGTTCGAAATGCTGTTGCAAGTGTGTGGGTGGCACGTCGAATTGGGGGCAGAGAGCCCTTTGAGTTGTCCATCAATTGACGTTTATGTGAGCTGTGTCCCGCATGGCCAACATCCATGATCTCTTAGCCAGAAAAGACATTGAAACAAAGGAATTTCCAAAGTGTGTTAATTGACTTTAGGGTTTTCGGGTCTATAGCATTTGTGGAGCCCAAAAGCATTTATAAACGCTTTGATTTCATTTCAGTTTGTTGTTGCTGTCGACTCGTTAAAGTTGTCAATAAGTGCACCATTTTCGGCTGCTTATCGGATAGAAACTAAAAAATATATATAAATATATAACTCAGCCAAACAATTTAAATGTTAATTTTTGAAATGCGAGAGGGCGGAGTGAGAAATACTGCGTTTTGTTTTCCAATGTTGTGATAATTACCTCAAGTTATTTTTGTTTATATTTATACGTATTTCGGGGAGAATTCGAGTAGTTTTCTTATCAGTGCTCAGCACATTAAATACCGTTGGAAAATTTGTAAAGAAATGTTAATTTTGGTCGATCATTGATGTGTGTGGCCCGCACGACTAACTAATTGGTTTTCTAGCCAAATGCCTAAATAAATTTTTGACTAAATGGTAGATAATGGCTTGAACAAAGGGTCAGCAAGTACCCACAACAAAGAGACTCGAATCTAGTCGAAATTCCGAGACATTTTAAATAAAACAAAGACAGAAGTATGATGGGGGCCTTTTTATTTTTATTTCGAATCTGAATCAGGATATTTAGTTATTTCCAGAGTCTTTTTCAGAAAATTTGACTAGATTCCAGTTAATTTTCTATTCAGGTTCATTTATTATATTTTTTCATAAGTAACTTGTATGTACTTTGATATTTGAGTATACTTTAATTATTTCTTTAGAACGTAAATGAATTAAGCTTAATTTATCATCAGACGAGTTTACAGAGTATCTACTAATCCAACCAATTATAATTCATATTGTTATTTCTAAATTGATCCCAAGATTTTAAAGCCTTACTAAAATTAAGAACGTGTGCCGGAGGGTAACAGCTGTTTGCCTCTGCAACAAGTGGCAACTTCAGCAACAGTTGCTGCATTTGGCTGGATCTAAGCAAGTTATTACAATTCTTGTCACCTGGCATGGAAATTTACAAGGGGCTACAAATAATTGAACAGCAATTTTCCATTTTCGCCACAAATTGCCAAGGACGTGAGTTGTTGAAGTTGCGACTGCTGTTGTGGGGCATGAAGCAGCAGCAAATCTAAATTGATTTTACACTGTGGCTTTTGCCTGCCCGCAGGACACACAAGTCTACAAATGCTAAAGCAGTTTCCCGAAAGTCCCGACTCCCGAGTCGATGCAGATTAGCAGTGTGCAACACATGTTGCTGCTGTTGCTGCTGCTGTTGTTGTTCTTGTTGTTCTTGTTGTTGTTGCTGGCTGCTCATCAGCAAAGCGGCACGCAAGTTGTAGCTACAAGTTGTACATGGTATCGAGGTTTGGTTTTCTGTGGTTGCTACCACTTCTACAGGTACCTCTGTCACACACACACACATTTTTGGCGTTCAACAAAAATTTCTGTTCAACGGCATGTTGCAATTTTAATTGAACCAGCCATTAATTAATTTCCACACGCCACACAATTCAAAGGGTCCAACTCGGAGAGTCACAAATAAACTGTCCACGTGACTAGAACTAGTGACTAATCAGACAGGCAAACACTACGATGACATATTTGCATAAAGTGGAGTTAGGACTATCCTTACCTAGTCTTCAGATAGTATAAATAATTTCTACGTACTTGGAAATCTATGAGAAATAAGAAATTAGTTATCGATCATTTGGTTTGAAATAAGCCTGAAATCTGAAAAATTATTTTAAATAAAAGTGAAAGTTAACTTCTGGAAAATCCAATTTATTAAACAATTACAAATTCCTAAAATGGTGTATGAAAAATATTAATAAATAATTAACATATAATATTGTATGTTTATTATTTATTATAAAGACTTTGTGGAATATTTCAGCTTACAGAAGTTCAATTTTCTGGGATCATTTCAAAAATAAACACATAGAATCTGTTGTTCCAAGTATTTAGTAAATCTGTTACTTTGCGATATCAAAAGTAGAATCTGTCATTTTGGAGACGCAATCTACGCACTTTAAATGTCTTTGATATGCAGGCCAGATTTAGCTCCAAGTTTGAAGTTTAAATAAATTGTAGCTAGGAACATTTTTACCTTTTAAGCGCGATCAGCTTAGAACTCTCTTTGCCTTCTTCTCTATCTTTGGCTCTTCCTCCCTGTTGGCCTGGTTTGCATGGAAGGCCAGAAGTAAAGCTAGATGCAAATGCATTGGCAACACGGTCGCCCAATGTGGCGGCAATAATTTCAAGATTGATGACCGCGTAGTTCAGTTAACGGCAACGATCGACAGATCCGCTGAATGGGGCGATCAACCGTTGGCAGGCTTTGCATAAATAATAATAGACTTGTAGGCCAATTGTGCTAACATGGCCTGCTAGTGGTTAGCGTAATAATTCATTGGCCCCACGATACGGGGCCATCATTAGGCAGTCAAAACGGCTACTGAATTTGTGATCGAACATCCAAAAAAATACAAGAAAAAAAAGAAAGAGTAAAATCACCGACGATCAGCAATCGATGATCGTCGATCGATTGAGAGAGAGGCTGCACCTGTGCGAATCTTTCGCTTTACAAATTGGGGCGTTCTCGTTGGAAATCTTGATAATCAACATTAATTGTGAATCAATGAATGCACGCCTTGGTCAAAAGGGGGCGGCTCTATGCGCCAGAGACTATGGTCTACCCCAAGATAATTGGCTCAAATGTGCGCAAAATGCGTTGCCAAGTTTGTTTAAAAGACCATTAATTAGTCCACATAATTGCCACAGAGATGCAAGATTAATTACAAATATAAAAGATATGGAAAACTATTGAGATTTTAACTACATACTATATACAAGAGTGTACAATATAAGATATGCTGTGACAACTATTCGAAAGTTAACCAACATTCATTTTCCAGGCTAATTGCAGCATCCCAACTCTAGATGGCGCTAGACTCAAATCGTTAAATGCCAACGGGCGAAACTAATTGATGGCTTCGACTGCAGACTCTCCAGTGTAATGATTAGAGATGCGCACGTATTGAAACACATTAAGGGAATACTGATCGATTCAACTAATCCACATTAATGTTCGTTTTTAAGAATATTTTTAATCTTTTTACATAGCAAAATATTTTTTTGTTTATGTTTTTATTTCTTTTCAAAAATTAGACACTATTTTTTTTAACATTTTAGAATATACTAAAAAAAATTAAAATATACGATCAGACTCATGCAAATATTTTAAATCTATTTATTTGTGTTTGTTTCTTTTCTGTTAAATTTATAATTGAAGTGTCATTTAACTTTACAAATATTTATGAACGCTAATTTCACAATTTCGAATTTAAAAACTGCGTGTCACGAAGGAAATCACGCCACGCTCCCAACTCTTATACTAGATTCTTAACTGCAGACTCCATGACGCTATCTATTTAATGTTTCGGTTTTAATTCAGCGCCACTTCCTGTAATTACTAGAATAGTGAGTGTGGCACGAGGAGCACGAGGTACGAGAATCACATACATGTCTACATATATGCATATAGATGTTGGGCTTCTTTATGGGAAATTATTGCTATTTTTAATGCAAATGCGCTAATTACAAACACTGATAAGCGAACGACTACCAATGCTAGCCAATGCATTTATCAGGCATACCTAAGTGAACACTAAGCCCAGTCAGTGGACCAGTTACTCCAGTGCACCATAGAAAAAATGAGCAAATTTTGTCTCATAAACATTAAGGCAAGATTATTTGTTAAAGATTATAAATGAGTAATGGGATTTGATTTATTTGTTAAATATTTTAACTATTTTAATAAGAATTAATAAATTTATTAAGAATTTCTTAAACAAAATGGTTTTAACATTGGCATTAGTTACTAATTATTTAAACTTTAGTGTATGCAAAAGGCCTGAAAATGTAATTCAATGCCAATAAAATATAAGTTACGTGTTTTTTTTATTTCTAACAATTATTAATTTAAATAGTTTTATGCTTCAGAAAGCCTCTGTTCGCCCCATAGTACTCAGATCGGTGTCTGGTAAGCGGCGCCTTTGGTCCCAAACGCCCGCGGCACAATGCCTTGACAAAGTGGCACGCTTCCGCAATGTCGCCAGATCTTATGGCATCTCCCGGCTCTAAAAAACAACCAAAAACGAATTAAATTGATCTAGTTTCTTTATGGCCATGAAATGCTTCTGTGCGACGACTTCGACGACGACGAGTACTATGAAATATGTGGCTATAGATATGCGACTGGACAACATCCACATCCAGACCTTAGACGGAGCTACACTTGGTGGCCATTTGTGTTGGGCCCGGGCTAATGCATTGGCAGCGCTCATGATGAATTAGTTTTGATTAGGGGCAGCCCATGGAAACTGACCGGTTGGCATTTTGTGCTTATTCAATGTCACCCTGGGTTGGGCCTCTGCCTCTGACTCTGCTATTGCCATTGCCACTGGACAGTGTCTCTGCCAACTTTCGCTGATCTCTTGGCCACAATATATCAGAGCTATTCAATTAGTCACATGTCATACATGGTGCGATATGGCCTCATATTAATTGCATCGGGCTACCGACAATACTGTAGACCAAGTTGTATAGTTAGCATTTGTGTTGTTATTTGAGACTTTCTGGAATTTCAGTTTTTATTTTCAGGATATATTTTTAAATTATCTATATATTTTTAACCTCAACAGCAAACAAATTACTGCATACTTTTAGGCGCTTGCACAACTAAAAACAGCCACAATTTCCAATATATTTATCCGATCTTGACGCGATTAAGTAATATAAAATATAAAATTAAAAGAAAGCGCTCATCGCCCAAAAATCTTTTGATCTGCGTGGATTTTATAGAAGTATGTGTGCGAAATTTGGTGGCTCTAGCTTTTATAGTTTGTGATATCTTTATCATTAAAATCAGAAAACATTATTAAATGGACAAGGACTGAAATAAAGTTACTCTTGGAATTTATTAGGTTTGAGAAAGTTGAGAACATACTCGAAGTTGAGCAATAGAAAAGTATACGTCCTGTTGTCACATTCTACATTTTGGGGTAACTCTGTAGAGTCGTGTTGTCTTGGCTTTGGGCAAATGAAATTGTTCCTCATGTTGCATGTGGCATGCAAAGTGAACTTGGTAACTGCCAGCAATTCTATTCATTTACCAAATAAATCACTAACGGCAACTCATTAGCTGTTAAGCAGAGATATTATGGCAAGGCCAAAGAGAGATTGCCTGCATGACATTTCAAGTTGTGGAGAATTGGATCCGGTTTCTGGGACTTTCTTGGAGTCAATCTCCCAGTTGGCTGTCTGTAACTCATCAGTGGTTGTGACTGGCGACACCTCGCTGGGTGATAGGCAAATGCTAGAAAGTCTATTCACTCAATGTGAAACAACTTTTAGCTCCGATAAGAGAAGGTACAGTGGGTCATACTCGTATATTGTCGCTACCGATTGACAGTGCTTATCAGAGCGAAATCAATTTAATATTCATATCTATGACATGGCATCTAAACACCTAAACAAGTCAAATTGGCGACATTCACATACAGTTCATCACCTGTTCGCAGTGGAGAGAGAATGAGGATTACTTGCCCAGGGAGCTGACTCAAATAATTTTGTTTGCGCCTGTCATAAGAGCCAACTAACTGGGTAACTGGCCATTGGTAGCCACAGCTCGCGGCTCAAATTGTACCGCAAGCACACAAATCACAAAACGCTACTCCAACTACTCCAGCTTGCAACTCCTCCAGTTTCTCTCCATCTCCTTGCTGCCGCCGCCCAGCGATGATTGCTGCGAAGACAAGAATTTCTAGTTTGCAACCAAAACGAACCTTAACTGTGGCAGGCCGGGCCACGCTAGATCGGGATGGCAGCAGGAGCAGGAGTAGAGGCAGGGGCAGGGGTAGGGGTAGAAACTGGGGCCAGGCTAGGCTTGACCAGGCCTACGAAGTGGCCGTGAAAGCATTTTGCATTTTAATACACTCTATCGGGGTTAATGTATTATATAAGACTGAATGAAACATTTATGTTATAGAAAGAAGTTACTTGAAGCTGGGATATATTCTGATGATTAGCTGATTTGGATTAAATTTTAATAATTTCAGAGAAGTGTTAGTACCATTTTTATTCATTACCTAAAGATTCTATAAAAACAAAATTCAAACAGCTTAGTATAATCTTGTAAAGATTTGTATAAATAATAAATGAAAATTGAGTATCTGCATGAGAGGATTTTAAGGTGCATTCAGGCTTATTAACTTTTAATTTCATTTAAAATATATTTTAAGTTACTTTTTTATTGAACAAATTGTTGAAGTTCGGTTTGTTCTTTAATATTAATTGGCCAAATTAGTCAATTAGTCAAAGTATATAAAATATTTTACAACTTTTATAAATATATTATTTTTAACTGACATTAATTTTATCTAATAACGCGTGACTTTATTTTGTTAATTTTAATATTGTAACCTGCATAATATGATAGTGATATTCAAATTATTTAAAATTTTAATAGATCTCGTTAGGATACCTAAAATAAATGTTAAGCTATATGACTGTAATGAAAAATTCCTTCTCAAATGTGACATACACAATATTACTGATTTAATTGATGAAGTCGAAAGTTGAGCTGAAACGTTAAGACATATTTAGAGACATGGAAGAGGACTTCAGTAAAGCTAAAGAGGAGGATGAGATATAATCAATTATTATAGCACCTTGATTTTTAGAGTATCTGGTATACAATTCGATCTCAGATGGTTTCCTTTCTCCGGCATTTTTACGATAGAATTGCGCTCATAACTTTGGCGAGGTAACGTCGGCTGCTCGTCTTTGCTGCTATCCTCAGTGAAACTGAAGAATTTCTTGGCTCGACATGCGCCTGTCGCTGCCGGGCCTGAACTGAGCAGTCGACGTCTACGTCTACGTCGTCGACGTCGTTGTGGTCATGGATGACTTTCAAGCGCGTGTGGCTGCCACCGGCTGGATCGTTTTGAGTTTGGAACATTTCATTAGTTTTGAGTGCCGGCATATATCTTCGATGTGGAGCTGGTCATCTGGCATGGCTCGACTTGGTTTGGCTATTATTTTCAATTTTATTGCGCTTTTTATTAGCGCTGCATTTCGTTTGGTCATAGAGCCTGCTTTATATGGCATAGATAGAGGCTGATTGAAATGTATGCTGGGGTAATTTATATGGTCATAATGAAAGACACGGCTAAATGTTAAGTTTTTTGTTCTTCTTTTATTTGTTCAAAAAGTTGTTTGCCAAATTTGCATATTATTATTATCGTTTAATTTATTGAGTATATTTAAATATATGTGTATATATATTCTGACACAAAATATAAACTTAGGCCTATGAATATAAGTAGTTAGATTTCATACTTTTAAGAATCGTTGATAGAAAAAACTGATACAGCTACAAGTTCAATTGATATACATTTGTGTACGTACATATAGGCTGAAGATGCTTCCTTCGATCCATCGATAAGAACTAAACACGCGCTTAAAATTCTGATTCGATATCGGAATACTTAAGATTAACATAAGAGACAGTCTTTAAAATTAGAGATGAATTTGAGAGATCTTATTGTTAGTCTTGAAATGTATTCGTATCTCTTACACTTTACTTCAATATGTGCACATTAAAACATGAAAAAAACACCAATTAACCTTTTATTGAATATAGTATATGTATATGATCCTTCATCTATACGAAAAACACGCACACATAAAAACAACTGCAATGTAACATCTATAAAAATCAATTTGCAAGCTGCAACTTTTTTTTTCCTTTTTGAGCATTTTTAAAACTATTTTTCATATATTTTTTATTTTAGCTATAAACAATTTGTAGCTAGCTAATAATGCATCAATAAATACATTTATCCAAATGATTTCATACAGAATTTTATATATTATTATATATAATTTTTTGTGTATGGAAGAAAAACTGTCCATAAGCAACGTTAATAAATAATATTTTTTTTAGTATATATACTTAAAAACATACATATAATATATAATTTTATTTAGTTAGCACTTTTTTGTTTAATACACAAGAATTAAATGTTTATTTATTTTTTTTATATTGAACCATGCATTTAATAAACAATATAAATCACAAATTTTAAATTTCAACTTTAATTTTCTTTTATTTTACTTTTTAAAAATATTTTAATTTGTAGTGTGTTCAACATTTTTGATTTTTTTCAGATTGTATTAAAAATGCTTCAGCTTATGTTAAATTTTTTATTTTTTCCTGATGGCACATAAGTTTCACACATTTAAATGTTTTTTTCTTTAGTTTTTCTTTAAGTTTCGAAGGCTCGTTGCGACCTGTTTTTGTTTAACAATAGTTTGTACATTGAATATAACAAACTATTAATTTTTTTTTATTGAATATGCACGCCGAGAAATACCAAATCCTTACAGTATATACTACAAATATTTTGGTTTTGGTTGTGTTTACACGATTCTAAAGTTCCTAAAATAATTTTGTGTCTCATACCAGCGGCTATGCAAAATTTATGCCAATAGTTTGGGCATATTTTGCACCTAGTCATAATTATGTAGCTCAAACCATTCGTTTCATTCGTTATTCAGCTATCGTTGCTTAAGTGGCACTAGAGTTCCTTGTAGTTTCTCTCATTACTATATAAATATACTTTATTTTATTCGTTAGATTCTTAAGGCTAAGATCTGGACTCGGTTCAAGCCAAGAAAGCTGCTGGAACTGAAAAGGAAAATTGGATACGGAAAAAATGAAAGAAAAAACAAAGAGTGTTTTTTTTTTGTGAATTTTCTTTTGTTTTTAAAAATGTTATATATTTTCGAAAATAAAATAAGCTAATTATAAAAATGTTTCAACTTAGAATTATAGCAAATTTAAACTAAAAACTAGAAAATATATATATATTTTTTTTGACATACAAAAACGTAATTAAAGATGTAAATTAGATTTAGATTTCTTTGCCATTTGATTTCGAATCATTTAAGGAAGTACAAGGGGCATTTTCAACACGTAATTCACATAAAATTAATTAATTAATTATTTATAAATATAATCATATGTTGCACAATTTCATCTTCTTCTTAAAACACATTCAAACTTAAGCTCTTAAATACTTAATGAATGGCTGCTTTAATTACTTAGGCTTATACAAAATGATATGGTAAATTGTATTATTTTTTAATTAATTTATTTTACTGTTCTTTTTTTCAAAGTGTGTGTGTGTGTGTGTTGAAAACCTAAACACTAAGATGCTAAATAAGTTAATAATAGACTTTAAAATGCTTAATTGCAATAAATTAGTTGGCTTGTGTTAGAATCATTTTTTTTTTTTTTTTAAATGAACATTAGCTATGCATAGTTGAAAAGTTTATAATTGTTTTTAAATTTATCGCTTGTTTTTTTAGTTATAAGAAATTAAAATTAATAATTATTACACATGAGATCACAGTATTAGAGACATAAGTTAAATATTTTTAAATATTATTATTATTATTTCTTTTTAGGTTTTACTGTTTTTTTTTTTTATATTTTTGTTAAACTTTGATCGGTTAGTAACTTTTATTTTAAGTGCCGTTTTTCAAACTTATTGTTGCTTCAATTTGTAATATATGAATTGGTTTTTCTTTTTTAGATTAATGTCTTGCGTTGATTTTTGTGCTGGCACAACCCAAAATTACAGCTACAACTTGGTAACTATTTAGCTAATTACACTAGTTTACAAAATTATAAACTCTTTATCAGTCATAAAAGTCAATACATATAAGTAGTTTTCAATTTAAGTTAGATGATTTAAACAAAATTTAAATAATTTTTTAAATCATATTATTTTACTTTTATTGAGTTGACTTGGCAGTAACGTTGGTAAAGCCAAACATTTTGATTTAAGGAAGCATTGCCATAGAAAGATCTCTTAAAAGGAGAGTTAAAAATTGAGCTCGTAATTTAAATTTCCTATGAATAGAATTGCTGAATTAAAAAAATAATTATGTCAATAAAAGACTTCAATATAATAAAGTTGTAAACTCTGAACAATGAAACCAATTTAAAAGTTCGAAAATCATATTGAAAAAATAAATTTTGGTATTTCCAAATTCTAACTATTTTAATTGAAAATATAATATGTATTGACTCTTTGGGCTGAACAAATATTGTTGCCTAGTGTTATTTGTTGTTTAGATTCAGCATCAACGATTGATTCCTGCTTAGATTGAAAAATAGAATATAGGAGACAGAGAGAGAGAGAGAGAGGAAAGAAGGGCACATGCTTATTGTATTTGTTGCACATTTTATAGACCTTGACTGAGCGAATCCTGGCTGCATAGCATCAGTTCGCTAGACTCCTGGCTGACCAGCACATAGTTGTACTGGAGAGGACTGGTCAATGGTGATAGTGTGCCGTAGTCTGAGGTCAAAGTTAGCTCAAAGGGCAGCGGGCTCTCATCGATGTCGAGGTCTAGTTCTAGGCCCAATTCGAATGCAGATGGTTGCTCCGGCGGCTGCCCTTTGTTGGAATCAATCGAGGACGTTGAGTTCTCTGCGGTCTACATGCTCGTCGCACTGCTTGTCACGATGGCCAAATCGGCGGCATGCAACAGATGATGGTGTTGATACTGTTGATGATGTTGCTGTTGTTGCTGTTGCTGTAACTGTTGCTGCTGTGCGGCGGCGGCAGCTGCTTGTTGCTGCTGTTGTTGTTGCTGCTGCTGTTGCTGTTGCTGCTGCTGCTGATGTTGCTCCCGACTCAGTTTGGACTCTTTCTTGATGCGCTGCTTTAGATGGACCTTGGCATGACGCTTCTTCTCATCGGAGCGGGCGAATTTGCGTCCACAAATGTCACAGCTGAAGGGCTTCTCGCCGGTGTGGGTGCGGATGTGGGTGGTCAGGTGATCGCTGCGACTGAAGCTGCGCATGCAGATGCGACACTGGAATGGCTTCTGACCGGTATGGATGCGTATATGGCGGGTTAGCTCATCGGAGCGAGAGAAACGCCTGTCGCAGTTCTCGACGGGACAGGCATAGGGACGCTCATGAACTGGCGTCTTGCTGGGACGATTCGGATATTTGCGTGGCTTCACGGGCACCAGCTTGAGAGGCACACTGCTCTGTTGATATACCTGCGATAGTATCTCGTGTCCCTTGCTCGTGGATGGACTATATTCCGCTAGTTGCACGGCAGCAGCAGCCGCAGCAGCAGCAGCTGCCGATGCACTCGAGTAACCGGTGCCATTTGAATTGGGCTGCATATCCGGATAGCTTTCCTGTTTCGGTATGAGCACGCCAAGAGCAGCATTGCTCGAACTGGCTGACGATGTTGGTCCAGGCAATACCAGCGTCTGTTGCTGCTGCTGTTGTTGTTGTTGCTGTTGCTGCTGTTGCACAACTGCCGCGGCAGCTGCATAATCGGCGGGTGTATCCAGCCACTGATACTTGGGAGTAGCCACGGCGGATAACTGTGAGCGTACGGCGTATTGTTGCTGCTGCTGTTGCAGTTGCTCGTGACTGCTCTGCAAATCCGCGAGGCTGGCGAATCCAGCTGTCGATACGGTGGATCCTGTGTAACTGGGAGGTGCCTGCTTCAGCAACAATGGCGTGCAATCCATGCTCAGACCCAGCAACTCGGCATGTTGAGCAGCTGCAGCAACTGCGACACGTCCATCGTCGTAAGGGGAGGTTGTGGCACCAGCTGATTGCTGCTGTTGTTGTTGCTGCTGCTGCTGTTGTTGCTGTTGCTGCTGCTGCTGCTGTTGCACGGCGTAGTGGGCGGGCAGACTGAACATGGGTGGCTGGAAGAGCGACTTGTCCGGACTGGGAAGACCCCAACTATTGCCCAGACTATTCGACGGCGGCGACATTTGTCCAGGCAAAACACTCAGCTGTGGGGATGACAGTTGCTGTTGCTGCTGTTGTTGCTGCTGTTGCTGTTGCAGTTGTTGAGCGGCGCTCATTGCGGTGTTGTTGTTGTTGTTGCCTGTTGTGGTGAAAATGCCGCGATATGAGATTTTGGCAGGCAGTTGTTGTGGTTGTTGTTGTAGTGCATGTTGTTGATAGTGTTGCTGGTGGTGTTGTTGTTGTTGTTGCTGCTGTTGTTGTTGTTGGTGTTGCTGCTGTTGTTGTTGTTGCAGCTGTTGCTGTTGGTGTTGATGTTGGTGGTGACTGTGATGATGGTGATGATGATGATGATGATGGTGTGGCAATTGTTGCTGCTGTTGTTGTTGCTGTTGGTGTAGTATTTGGTGTTGTTGTTGTTGTAGTTGGTATTGTTGTTGGTGTTGCGGTGAGCTCATGTGTTGCTGCTGCTGCTGCTGTTGGTGACTGTGTTGACAGTGGCTGTTGTTGTGATGCAACTGTTGTTGTTGTTGTGAGTGTGTGTTGCTGTTGCCAGCAGCAGATGTTACTGTTGCAGCGGGGGAGCCCACACTTTCAGTGTTACTGCTATCGCTGTTTGTTTGTTTTGTGGCGGTTGCTGTGGCTGTTGTTGTTGCTGTTGTTGATGTTGTTGTTGTTGATGTGGTGTGATGGTGGCTATTGTTGTTGTTGTTGTTGTTGTTGTGTAGTGGATACATGTTACAACTATTATTACTTGATTCTTCCTTGACAATGGACAATGCGGGCGGCGTGCTGCGTTCCTCCTTCAATGGGCTGCACGAGGACAAGACAGGACTCGCCACGGACACAACCTGAGGCTCCAGCGACAGATCCTCCGATTCAATGCAGCCTGCAAAAAGTGAAAAGAAAAATACAATTCTCAACTTTAGTCTATGAATGAAATTATCTCTTAGCTAAGCTTAAAACTTGATATTCAATCAAAAGTTGCTGCCTCTTCCCGTTTCTTTGAGTTCTTCTGGTCTTTTTTTTCAGCCCATCAAAATGACCGACGATATCAATCACAGTTCCCTTGAATGGCCCTGGCATTGGAAGTAAGTGTTATATGGGCCGATGTTGCCGCAGTTGCCGATGTTGCCGATGTTGCTGCTGCAGCTGGGCGCGCTTTGATTTCGCGGAAATCGAACAACACGGGAGGTCGCATCATCGCTCATCGTTGTTGCTCTTTGTTGCAGCTTGTGGTGGCATCCACAACTCACATGAATCAATATCAATTCGCACACGACATTCACGATTTGCAATAAATGTAATTAAGAGAGCGAAAAAAAAGTGACTATGGAGGTGACATTTGAAACCAAGCAATCAAGGGGATCAAGTGAGTTTCGTAAATATAAACGTTTTCTTGGCAGTTGTGACCATGGAGGACATATAAAATCAAACAAACGAGCAAAATTATGGACTATGAAAAGAAGTAGTGAGAAATTGAAAACCTAAGCTACCGACATTGTCTAAGTGACCATGGAGGACATTTGAAAAAAGAAGTGAGTAGGATAAACTTCATAATAAGGGAGAATAGAAGAGAACATGAAAACTTGACAAACATAGCTAAAAGTTAAGAAAATTCAACTTGCTCTATATGAATTCTACTCATATTTGGATCAATAAGTCTATATGTATCTGCGTGATTCTCGTGTCACGTGCTCATCTCTAGGCCAGCAACAGTGTCGGAAAGAAGACTAATTACGCGGCTACCGCTCTGGCTTGGGATGAAAAAGCCCTTTGGGCTGCTGTCTTTGGCATTGGACACTTTTTTTGTTGTTGCATGCGGCCGGGGCAAACATCATTATCATGATAATGATGATGATGATGATCTTTGTGGTAGTCATTAATGCCAGAGTCGCAGTTCGCTTGGCTATTGATTGAGTTGCATTGCGCCTAATGTGCTGCGACATCAATCTCGACGGGGGCAAAGAGAGGGGCAGACGAGCTGGTGCCCAATGCGCCTGAATTCACAGAATTGCAGAAGGCTGTTAAAAAATCAAGGAGGGAGGGAATAGCCTGAGTCATATATCTAATATATTATTGGAGGCATAATTAATGCCTTGAAGACAAACGCATTCTTGGCCAATTTTTTTGGAGACAATAGAAATTGGTCACCCTTTGCCCAGTTGCCACTTGCCACTTGCCGATTGCCATGTGGCACTTGCCACTTGGCAGTTGCATGTATAACTCATTCGGTTGGACATGCGAGTAAGTTATGCCCAGTGCCGGCTGCCAAGTTTAGCGATTAAAAGCTGCTTTATCATTGTCCCGCAGTCGACTAGAAAAGAAAAACGCGCTGTCCTCATGCAAATTGTTTTAATGTTATTTTTTCTCTCTTTAGTTTTCTTTCCATTTGTTATTTATTTATTATTTCATTATTTTTTTGTGCTTTTTTTTGTTTTCGTTGCTGAAAATCTTTTGCTGACGATTTTTCTTAGGGGACTTTTTAGCGTGGGCTGCGACGCTTGTCAGGCGACTGCGCCAAATTTATGAGTGACATTTTTTGGCGCGACGCGTCCAATTTTTAGATATTTCAGGCTACTAAATGTATCTACATCTACTTTAACTTAAGTATATACGTATGTGTATATAATGGCTGATTTTATGCATTTTCAATTGGTCAACTATGTGTACCCTGTAGGATAGTTAAGGCACGCAAAAGGGTAGTTTAAAACGCACTGAATAATTATATACTTGCGTTTGTGTAACTTGATCTATCTACCAAATTGATGTCAGATTAAAGATATAATTGTTATAAGATAGATTTTTTATAGATGTGTTTATTAACTGCATATCAGCAGAAACAAGAGAATTGTCGATTGTAAAACATATATGTATATATAGATTACTATACTGAACATTTCTAAGTTATATTCTAATAAATACAAATGATACCTAAAATTGTTTCACTTTTACAGGGCACTTGATAGTCGAACAATTTATTAAAGTTAATGTGGAGTTGCTGACAAAATCTGAGTGCAATTTGGTTGTAATTTAGTTTTGTTACTTTCATAGTTGGATCTGCAAAAATATGACGCGAGCAATTAAACTCAATTGTTTTTGATATGCGGTCGGGAAAATCTAGTATACTTTATTTGCTTTGCCTTAATTCAATTAGAAATGTGCTGTTCTTTTGTGCATATACAGAAGGCGAGACATATATATCTATGTATATACTTATATGTAGAATATAGTAAGTATTATATCGTTGATATCGTCTGGCTCTGACTCTGGCTCTTGTTGTATCTCGAGCCGAGTAAATTGCGCTCGAAACATTGACACTGAACGGAAATGTTTAATACATGTGCCGCGACAACACTTCATTGTTGTTGTTGTTGCTGTTGTTGCTATTATGTATTATTATTATTGTTGTTGTTTCTTGATTAATTAAGTGCTTCTTGTTTTATTGTGCAGTCTTAGAATCGAAAGTGAGAGAAAGAGAGAGCATCTCTCTTCCCTTCTTTGGGATTTCTCATGCAATTGAATTTATTTGCAATTAATTAAAAGCCTCAAAATGAATTTGTAATAAGTCTATATAGGGCTACATCATCATATATCTCCATTGAGTGTCAACAATTGTATTAATTGAATTTATTTATAAATAACAATAATATATGTCAAGCTCTTCGGTGACTCTTAACATCGTTCATAATTAATAAAAAGATCTCACAAAATGATTTCAATAAAAATTGGTACTTGAATTTGTGTGGAATGTTTGTTTTTGATTTTGAACTTGTTTTCTGCGAATTGCGAGTAAAAAAGCGTGACAGATAAACTGAGAAAGAAATAGAGAGAGAGAAACAGAGAGAGAGAGAAAGAGAGAGAGAGCTACTCCAAAGACAGCAGCTTTCTGTTTGCCAGGCTGCAGTTGAGGCTGATTTATGTTGCGACTTAAGCCTGACAACGGATTAGTTGCAGTCTTTGGAGACTGCAACTTGCAACTGCAGCATGTGGCAGCTGCATCCATTAGCAGTGCTCAGATAAAGAAAACCCAAAACCATAAGTTTGCATATATCGCAGTATGGCAAATGATACCCTTACCAAAAAGGTAATACTAACTATGTCAAGGTGCTTGTCAAGTTTGATTCCTAATTTGGAAAGGGTTTTCCGCAAAGAATTAATAGGAACTTAGATCAGAGCAAAGTTTTATTGACTTTTATATTTTAGAAGAGGAAGTGGACTTCTACATAGGTTCACTGAGTTCACCGTGCTCCCAGAGTTATTTCCTTTATTTTTACCAAATACTCATAGACCGCTTTTTTCTTTGACTACAATCTCAAGTCTCATTCTATTGATCAATCTTTATTCTTCGAATTATTTTATCTAGTGTTAACTTACCGGTAATTGGTGGTGGCTCGACCACTGTGGATGGTCCAAAGAATGAGGGTATATCGCTGGACGTGGTCACCGGCGTATTGAGATCGCCGGGCAGGGCCTCGATCAGCTGCTTGGATTCCACGGTCACACCGTGCTCTGTGGCCGAAACGGGACTTTGTTGGCTAGTGTTCAGCAGGCTGAGATGTGAAGCTGAACTGCGACCGCTGCTTGCGGCTGCTGCGCTGCCCGAAATTGGCTGCGCAGCGACGTTACCAGGGCTGCCGCCTTGTGTGGGCGTGGCTGTTTGATTACGCGCACGTAGCACCGAGTTATTGTTATGGTTGTTGTTGTGATTGTGACCGGCTGTTGTTGCTGCTGCTGTATAGTGCAACAACGTTTGACCGTTGCTTGTGGCAGCAACAGACGAGCTGCTGCCGGCGGCGGCGCCACCGCCAAACTGCGCTGAGCTCAAGTAACTGGCGGCCGACGGACTGCTGCTCTGTGCCGTGCTCGTCTTAAAGAGGCACGTGTCAAAACTTAGCACATTGAAATGGGCCGCTGCGGCCGTTTCGGTGAGCAGGAATGCGTGATGCGTTGGCGCCACCAGGGTTTCAAGCCCTTCCATGATCATGGCCGCTGATGGGGTTCCAGGGGCTACGCCGCCTAATAAAAACGGAGAGAGAGAAATAAAATTATTGACATGTTTCAAATGGAATTATATAGAATAATTTAATTGCAGTAGAATATATTTTAATAATAAATTATTACTATAAATATAGCGATTTAAGTAAGTAACATTATAAATATTCATTTCGAGGGGAAAACAACTGTAGAATCTGTCAAAGCTTATAAGCTTCTGCTCTAAATCCTATAATATTTATGGCACTATAATATTAGCTGATTAATAAATTTAATGAATATAAATCAGAAATACATTTCAGCAATAATGACTTATTGGAGCGGATTTCTTGTAAGTGGTTAACATTATTTTTAACAAATATAATTGATAAATATTCCTAATTTGATAAATTTCATAGGTAAGTATTTTCTAAATTGATTATATGATACTGCATTTATATAAATATTGTGTTATATTAGTATTTGTATTTGCATTTTAAAATAGTTTCCATTATTTGAAATTACTTAAAAAACGTAAACAATTTTATAGAGAGTTCATTCATAAGCGACCTTCTTTCTAAATGCATATTTATATTAATTTAGCTAAAACATACTTGTAAAAATTTGCATAAATTTATAGATGAGAGATATAATTTAAATGATGGCAAACAAATTAAATATTGTAACTACTGTTTAGCCATTAAGTGTAATTTGCACAGCTTCAGTTTAATTAGAGGCATAAATTGAACAGTTTTAATTTGGGCTTCTCACCTGCTTGAATTCGTTAAAAAAAAATTAAGTTGCAATATCCAAGTGTGCACCGCGGGTGGTGCAACACATTGAATGGGGTGGATCTATAAAAGATCGAACGCATTTTGGTCACCATATATATTTTTATTGATTTGCCACGACAGCTGTTCAATTGCATAAGATCCGTGTATGTTTACAACAATTTATGAGCCACAAACAATTTAATTTGCCACAAATTGTGGCAAGCAAGCATCACATGGACGTTTTCCTTTTAAGCAACAGATGTCACAGCCCACGAGTTAAGCAATTAAATTAAAATCGATTAAACACTTAAGCAAGAGAGTGAGAGAGAGACTTGTGAGAAGTAGAACAAGTTGCTTTCCCACAGCATGGCCCACCTTCAACAAGTGGCAAGTGGCAAGTAGCAAGTAGCAAGTGGGTCATGCGTTTTGCGGTTGGGTCAAGCGTTGACCTTACGCAATGGTCGAGAAATGTGTTGCGCAAGCGCAATTAAAGACCGTTCATATGCCATAAACTTGGCTTATAATTTGGCAAACGGCTTTGATTTGACTTCAGTCAACAACCAACAGCAACAACAACTTGTGGCAACTCTCGTTGTTGCTGCTGTGGCGTCATCTTCGTTGAGTGCGTCTCTTGCGTGGCGCGGTTCGACTTGACCGCGTTGATTTGCATTACAAGTGCACTCGTGTTGACAGGCAGCTATGCGCCAAAATAACTACCGTGCCCCAAGTTGCCACTACCTCCACCTCCACCTCCACCTCCGCCTCCATCTGCCGTCGTGTTGCCTGTTTTGGCACTTTTGCTTTTTTATTTACATTTGATTTCACGCATAATTTCCGTGGCAAAGTGCACTTGAGACGAGACGACAAGCAGCGCATTCGGCGCAGCATGAAAATTACAAACATCCACAGATACATTTGTATCTCACAGATACACAGATACGAGCATCTATAGCTACAATGGGCAGCGCGTGCTGTGCTCAAAAAAATACAAAATACAAAAAAAATAATACTGTTTTGTGGCTTTTGTTGCTTTCATTCATTCATAAAATTATGCGACGCAGTCAATAATTTTACAGTCGATCAAAGATTTGTATCTGAATACGAGTGCCACATGAATCATTCACATCGGCACTCAGTTTGTGCTTCACGCTGCTCCAACTGAGCGCAAAGTCAATCGAGCTGAGCTCAACTTAACTGAACTGAACTGAACTGGTCCGGCCTGCTGCCTCTCAATCTCAGCTCGAATCTTGGCCAGCTTCTTCTTCTTCGTCTTCTTGTGCGCTTAATAACTTGGCTAACAATTGACACTCCCTTAAAAAAAAAAACAGAGGGAAAAAAATATAAGCGAAGCTGCGAGCGTTCAATGTTGTTGTTGTTGTCGTTGTTGTTGCTTTTCGTGCCACAGACATTTACATTTTAAGTTAGCCTAGTACAGTGATCACTGGCTAAGGTCAACAGCGAATAATTCTCAAAACCAAAACAATAAGCTATCGATATTTATATGCGAAATATAGAATAGATCATTTTGATAGTCTCTGTATCGATCAAATTCATATTAATCGAATAAATCAGTTTATATTAATTACGTAAAGTATTTAACTATCTATAATCTCTTCTATGCTGATCAATTCTATATAAACTTGAGCTTCAATTACTATTTAATTATAAATAAAATAGAATTTCTTACAGCATTTGCAACAAAGATTCTCTTTAGTGAGTGCGTACTGTATAAAACACATATAGAGTTATATGTATAGTAAATCTTGTGCGTCTGTTGCCTGTTTCTTTCACTCTGCATAATTTTGCATAGCATTTTGGTATAGTTGTAGTAGTTTTAGCTTCAGTTTTAGCCATAGTCTCAGTCTCAGTCACAGTCACAGTTTTAGCCTTAGACACATATCGAGTCAAGAGTCGAGTTTAGATTTTGCCATGAATGAATATTGGCACACAGCTTCAAGTCTTTCGTCTCGATGAGGAAGAAAGAAAGGCAAAAAAAAATATAATAAAAATTGTTATGTTGATATTATTTTAATTAAGTTTTGCCAAACCGGTTGTTGTTGTTGTTTAGCTCTCTGTGTGTGTATGTGTGTGTGTGTGTGTGTGTGTGTGAGTGTCTGACTGGTTCCGTAGTTTCATTTGGGATTCTGGCTCTTACGAGTGTTAACATTTCGATAGATGGGCGCCAATTTGTTTAGACTGGCAAGTGGACCAAACGACGATCTTGGGCTTGACCCACACTCTGTAGATTCAATGCATCTTCAGATACATTGCTGTTGTAGCCGTTGTCGTTGCCGTTGCCGTTGCTGTTACTGCGATTGCCGTTGTTTATTGTTGTTTTTAGATATTTATGTGAAGACCTCATTGAGGATTAAGTTGCGACCTTATCGACTTGGCTACTTAGCGGCTCCAAAAATAAATGCAATTTGTTGTTTTTGGCTATTATTTTATGTACAGAGTTTGTTGTTTTATATTACTTTTATTGTTTTCGTTGCCGTTGCTGTCTTATGCAATGACAGAGTGACTGACAGTCAGTCAGTCAGTCAGTCAGTCAGTCTGGCAGCAGATTTGCATAAAGACCTTTGAGATTTGATATCTTCGTAGCCCAATAACCTTGAGCAGAAACCTCAAAACAACATTAACACCAAACAATTAACAGCAACAGCAACAACAACGCAAATATACTTATTGTTGTTGTTGCTGGTTATTAACAGAAAAAGAAATTGGAGAAACGGCTGGAGAGGCGGCGTCATTAGTCAAAATGCAAAAGACGTTGCAGTAAAAGTATCTGGCAGGCAACATAGATACAAACATGCAACTCGCATGCGACACGGCAACAGCAACAGCAACAGCTCACAGAGTTGAGTGTGGCAGTTGAAGTTGCAAGAGGAGGAGACAAAGACAAAGTCCATCATTCACGCAGCGGGCAGCAAGCCGGACAACTCAGACCAACAGCCAACAAGTTAAGCAGTGCAACAACAGCAACAACAACAGCAACAGCAACGGTAACAACAACAGCAGGCAACTTGCAACATGGAAAATGTATCTTTTGCCGACGCCGTCTTTGCATGCGTAACACTTTGTCACACTTTTCATGCCAACAGCTACAACTATGCCATGTTGTTGTTGCTGTTGTTGTTGTTGATGCTGTTGTTGTTGCTGTTGTTGCTCTTGTGTTTTCCTCATGAGAACAATTAATGAAAATAAACAGCCGCAGGCACTACAGCAATAGCAACAGCAATAACTCGAACTCAAAGATACCCTGTAAGCACACGCATTGGGTAGCTCGTTGTATGCACAATTAGAGTTTAACAAAGCTAAACGAAACATTTTATAATAATATTTGCAATATTATTAAAGAAAATTTAAAACTATTAATCATATTAAATTTATTAGTTTCATTATGCTATAAATAAATATTTGTGAGTAAAGACTTCCTTCGGCTTTGACTAGTTTTCAATTAAAGAAGATTCTGTCTGTATATTTCGGAATCCTCAGACGAATTAATACTCTTTCTCACTTCCTTAACAGAATTGTCTGCCTTCGATATTTATAATATATATAAACTTTATTTCAGATTCTCCATTTATAGTCATATAATCAATCATATTCTTTTATCAATTTCCTATACCCCTTGCACTCAACTACGTTACTTTACAGGGTATAAATGTGGTAAAAACAACATGTAAAAGTATTTATATAAATTTTAAAATCATTTTAGTGGGCACTTAGTTGGGCGGTCAGGCGTTGCCTTCTTTTGTTTGGCTTGGCAGGCGCAACGTAGTCAACCCACAACCCCCAACCGAAATCCCCAATCCCAACCGGAACCTCTGCCACATTTAGTGGCCATCTCCATTGGCTGGGTGTCAAAGTGCCATTTGGTTAGACGGAGTGTTAAGCGACGACTCTTTGACGAACCGTCGGTATTTTGTTTTTGATGTCATAATTATTTGGTTAAATACACATAAAAAGCCGAAAAAAAGAGAAGATAAAATGAAAACTGGGAAATTGAAAAATTGTTTTCGAGGAGCGTGTTGTTGTTGCTGCTGCTGCTGCTGCAGTTGTTGTTGTCGCTGGACATGGGAGGCTGCGTGTAAATCATTTTGCTAATTGTTTTTCTTTTTATAAACACTTTGCCTATACATTTACGTTGTTATTTTTATTTATACTCTTTTTGCCTTTTAACATCTTGTGCTTGGGGTTGGGTTAGTTTTACCTCCCTCCCTACTTCCTCACAGACTTTTAGCGTCTGTCAGAACAGTCGGAACTGTCGGACGGTGCCGGATCGCCTCTCAGATGTGCCATTAAATTGTAAACAAAAATTTGTGATCGCGCTTCTCTCAAACTAACCGCAAAGTGCAATGACAATAATTTAATTACAAAATTGCAGCGTTTGCTGATGTGCCACGACATATATAGTATATTTAGTATAGTATCTGATACTACAGCATATGTAAGAATATACATAGTTGCAACGCTGTCAGGTGTGGCAATGTTTTCTTTTTGGGATTTAATAACGTGCAGAGATTTTTATTATGCGTTAAATGAATTTATGCATCATTCACTTGGATAACATCTAATAAAATTGTTGCCATAGTTGCAGTCAGGAAGATATTTGCTTAGGGGCAGTGTGAACTGAGATGCTGTCTAGATTAAAAGGCTAATACTTGGCTATAAATATGTATACCAAAAGAGTGAAATATTAACAAAAATATGAACTAATGTTAGTTTACACTTATTGGATATTATATCTAATAATAAGTGTGATCATTATAGCATTACAATGCTAGCATTATATGATTAAACTTAGCATTTGTTCTTCCTAAGAAAGGCTTTATCTTAAGGGGCTTATCCAAGTTTGTGCCTATGCCTTTGCTTATGCAAATGCTAATTAATTGTTTGCATTTTGCGTTAAGAGCTCATCAAAATCCCAAAAGAATGGAATTAAATTAAATTATTTTTAAAAACTTGTATTAAAGGAAGATATTTAATTTTAAAACATTTGTCAACAAACTTTAAACAAATTTAACTTAAATATTTGAAATAAAGTTAACACAATGTACACCTAAATCTCAAAATTTCCTTTTTTAATTTGATGTAAAAAACATATGCAACTATTAAAGAATACCAAATAAATATGTATAATAATATATATACAATATAAATAAATAATGAAAGCCCCAAAATGGGAATTTTTCATTCAAAATATTTTTTTTAATTGGTCAAAACAATTACTTTGCTTACAGTTTTCCACACAAAAACTGAGAAAATAAATTTAGCATTAGACAAGATTATGTTAAATTTTTAATGTAATAAAGCATCAACCGAATTAATTGTATAAATTTATTATAAGATTGGTATTCCAAGAACCATAAAAAGAATTTAAGATTTAAGTTTATGATGCACGTCTATAGAAGCAGATTAGTCTAGTATTTAAATAACTTTTAGATCAAATACAATATTTCAAATCGACTGAAAAATCTCCACTTAATTCGATGACAACACCAAAGGAACTAACGTCGATAAATATATTTTTTTTGTTATAAACTTGACAAGAAAATTTCCAAAAATTATTTGCACAAATTAAAAATGTGACAAGCGTTTGTTTTATGATTTCCGCAGCAGCAGCATATATTTGTATCTATGTATATCTAATTCTATAGATAACTTGTATCTATGGAATCACACATTATTTAGATATGCAATCCATATAGCAAATATATAGATTTTTTATTCGATATGTATAACACTAATTAATCACCTGGATCGCAATGGCACGTGCTGAAGAATTCAAAGGTAGTTTTTTCTTTTGCTTTAGTTTAGCACAATCCTCGTGGATTGCTGCTACTCTACACACACTTTATCACTGAATTCCTTTGATTTTTCTTTACTTTTTTCTCAACTTGAAAATCGATAAAAATTCTAAGTTAACATCATTTTGTTTGGTATATATGTATATGTATAAATCCAAGTTATAACTTGAACTGCAATTGTATTTTGTGTATGCTTTTATTTAAAATATATATATTTTTGTAGCGTACGTCACAGTTTACAGCAGCTTTTCATTCATCAAAGCTGCAAACAGGGGTCAAGGGGCAAAGCGGCAGAGCTTTCGTAAGTTTTGCAAAATATCCTTTCACTCTCTTTCGCTTTTGTTTAATGCCGTTAACTTGATTTCTTAAGTTTCACAAATATTCTTTATACACTTTTTTTTTGGATTTGCACAATATTTGTTGTCGTATATATGTATGTACATATATGTATATGTTGTTGTATGTGTGTGTGTTTGTTAGTTGTTGTTGCCGTTGAAATTGAAAATATATTTAAATGAATTTTCAGCTGTTGCTGCTTCTGAATTTTCAAACCGTCGCGTTTGCTTGTTCGAACACAACTGAGGCACGAGATGCGCCCTCTTTCGGTTTTTATGAATGAAACTCGACAACAGCACACAGCGAGAGTCGAATCGAAAAAGAGAGAGAGAGTGAGAGAACACACACATACAATGCCGATACATTGCCCCTACTTGGCAGCGGACGGCACGCGCCCCAAAGCTAAAACGGCGGCAACTTCGAAAACCGAAAGCATGAACAGAGCGAACGAGAGACTGAGAGAGAGAGAGAGAGAGAGCACGTTTAGTGGGGAACTCGCACGTCACAGCATACACACACACACGCGCACACGTATGGACTCATACACACCAGCACAGCCAATCGTTTGGCTTGTTGCCTCCCTGCGTTGCAGCCATTTTCGTGGCGCACGCGCAGAGCAGCCAATCAACAGTTTGCCAGGCCCGTTTGTGTGATTGTGTGCGTGTATGTGAGCGCCATATGGTGAATTGTGGTGAGTTTCGTTTGTTGATCTCTCAAAAGCAGGTTCTGCACGCTCTCTCTCACTTGGAGGGGCTTTGAGGTAAAAATAAGACAACAGGTACCCCAGTCGATATGTGTGTGTGTGTGTGTGTGTGAGTGCTCGTCTGTATCTGTGTGTAGTGTTACGATTTCCCAAAATACGTCATCAACGTTCATACGCGGCCCATTAACTTTTCAATCTACGTAAACACAACGCAGGAGCCGCGGCCAAAAATTTAAACAAATGATTCACTTGACCATTTATGGACAGTTTTATCAGAGAAAGAGAGAAAATTCCGACCGATTTGTTTTGATCTTATTGGAAAATGTCTAAATCCATAATAGGGTGGCTGGGTCAAGGAAAGCGTAGCCGGAAGTTGAGATATTTGCATTTGTTTTGCACTTGACAGGGTCAGGGAGGCCAGATCCAGAAAAACGGGGCGTGTTTTGTTTTCATTAAATAAACGGCAGATTGTGTGGTATGGGGGTAAAGAAAAGCTTGCGATTGAGGAACTTCAAGTGTAAAATCTACAGAGTTAACAATCCATGACTTAATATCTTAGTAATATCTTAATAATTAGGAATTAATGACTATATAATCCAAAATATATATGTAATTAATTATATAAATCTTATGCTTTTAAAATATGGCGTAACTATTTAAGAATCCGAATTAAAATACAAATTTATGTATATTCTTTACAAAGTTTAAATATTTCGAAACAAAAAATGTTATTGGTTTGAAATGTCAAGAAAAATTAAAACAATAACAATATTTATTGTAATAAATTAAATCAAGGTTCGAACTCAAACCTTGGGGTCTATAAATCGGTTCACGAATCGAACCTTAGTCTTGTTTAATGCTTCGAACCACTAAACTGAACCATTTCCAGAATTTTGGCTTTTTGCAGCCTTGATTTTTTGTATTAAATATACATGTATAAATTAAAGTAAGGAATATTTTGGGATATGATTGAAATTAGGAAAAAGTTGTGGTTTAACTATTTAGAAGCTGCTTCCGTCTAAAATTTTTAATATACGCAAATCAACCAGACCCAATAAAAATGAATTTCTTAGCACCCGAATTGATATAATTATCCAAAAACAAGCGCTTTTTTCTTAGTTAATGCCTCATTTATCATTTTATTTATGCATTTGGCTGACACAGCTTGTCAATTTTCCATGCAACATACCGAAATCATTTCCATTTTCATGTCTCTGGGCTCATTGGCAGGCATTTGCCAAAAATATATATAAAGAATAATATTTCATTTCGCACACTGCGAACTGTGGGGACAGTAAACCAAAAGAACAACAACATTTTCATGTGCTAAGGACAAGGTTGCGCATCAACAAAAGTAACAACAACATCAGAAATGGCAGCAAATGCATTCCGCATTATTGCACAAAACTAAACATAAACAAAATGCAACATAAACAAAAGAGAATGAACAAAAAAAGATTATTGAAATGCTGCCAGCGTTGGAAAACTCAAGTAAAATGTAATTTATTTACAATTTGTGAACCGCAAAGTGCAACTGGGACTGGGAGTGTGAGTGTGTGAATTAGGGTGACCATGACCGGGAGGCAGTCAGTCAGTCAGACCGGCCGGCCGGCCGGCAAGTTGAACCGAACCAAAACATAACCCAGAAACCGATTGGATTGGATAGGATTGGAGCAGCACGCCATGACCTAAAAATAAATCGAAAAATTGCGCCCAGCTTTGACGTCGGCAAAGTTTTTCCTAACAGACGGCGCGGAATTACGTGCCGTTATCTGCCAGATACATGTGTACAATAGATACAACATATACAGATACAGATACAGATACATACCAAAAATAGAACTTTGCCTCATTTGTGAAAGTTTTCGGGCCAAAACAAAGCCAAAACGTTGAGGACTATTTTTAAAAAACGTTTCACATGATGTGCACACTACGTCTATTTTGTTTTGTTTTTTTATTTGGCTAGAAACCTAAGGTAAACGCTAAATGGGCAAGGTATACAGAGAGGTGGAGGGGCGTGGAGGGCCTTGCCACCTGTAGACATCAATGCGTCTAGTGAAAATGAAAACTCATTACGCCAGTTGGCCAAAAATAACGCGTCTATTCACATACATTTTAAATGATGTCGCCTTCAACTTGGCCATAAATAGAGAGACCGCTATATCTCTCAGCAACGACTGCATTTTGGCCATAAACAATAGCAAAAACCGAACTGAACAATTCAACTGCAAGTGCCTCATTTCTCGGTTTATGGCCATTCAGATTTTTCTGGGCCCAGCCCCTCTCACAACACCCACTAAAAATCGCTTGAGATTCGCGCCCCCTTAAACTTAAAATAGAAATGAGTAAAGAGTATTAGACTGGGCAATACTCTGTATTAAAGTAGTTGCAAACTGTCAGTTCTGGCAAAAGAGACAGGAATAATTCAAATTCAGTTTTATTCGACAACAATTTGTTTTTTTGTTATCTGATTTATGCCGCAGTCTTTATCAATTACAGGGTACAACAATTCGTCATTTTGCCGGCCACAACGTCAAGTGGCGAGTATAAAGTGATTATTGGTAGATGACTGACTGATTGTCAATTTGCTACGAGTAACTGAGGAAAAGCCAAAGATGGACATGAATGAGCTGATCGCAAATTGAATGGGAGCTGTAAGCTGCACCTCTTCCTCAATTGGCAGCGCACCCAACGAGCAATAAACATTCATAAATTTGCTAACATTCATTTATTCATCTTGTTGCTGTTGTTGTCGCATTAGCAAACTAATTGAAGTTTGCCATGGCAGAGTATAAAAGTATAATATCAAATAGAAGTGTCAATACAGAAGTAGACATTTGAATAGAATTGTTGCAGACTAAAATTAAGTTTTATTCATTATAAGGAAATACTCTTTATTATTTTTTTTTCTTTTTAATTTTTGCGTTGACGGAATGTATATTTACATTTTATTCAGGATGGAAAACCAACCCTGGTTTTTCGAACTGAAAAGATGGCAATTCTTTTTTTTCTTTCTATTTATGTGGACGTGTGGGAAAGAAATACCAAAGTTATATGGTTTATATGCTAAGAAAAATGCATTTCAATTTATTTGCAGTAGGCAGTTAAAAAAAGATGTAATATTTAATTTTAATATGAACTTCTATTTTAAAAAACCCAGAAATTATAAAATGCTTATATTTTGGATAATTTTCGAAATGAGATTATGCATCCTAAGTGCTATCAAAATATAAAAATAAAATATATGACTTTAATTATGTAGCACAATTCATGGATAGAGATCAGAGTTGAATTAAATTGCAATTACTGATCACTCAATATGGTCACACTTTGCATGTGGTTCTATTCGTGTGCGCAGCATTGTTCACCTATGTATATCTGCCCATATGCCAATTGTGTGTGTCGTGTGGGCTTTCTATGTCGTGTTATCGCTAGTCGAGAACTTTGTTGTTGTTGTTGTTGCAGTTGTTGTTGCTGCTGTTGCTGTTGTCGCAGTTGTTGCTGTTGTTGCTGCTGCTTATGCGTGGGTCAATGGGGAGACGGCGTCGACGTACGACTGTTGAATGTTGTTGATGAGGCAGAGGCGTTAGATAGTCGCAAGTATCAAGTCGTAAGTCGCAAGTTGCATGACACATGGCACGCGCCTCGAAAATAACAACAAACAAATCAAACAAAAACTAAAATACAGAAACAGCTAAGGAGAGGGAGATAGATAGACGCACCAATGCCAAGTTATAGACTCCCCCTTCCATCCATACCCCCTCTTTCCCACTATCTCAACACATATCTCTCTACATATTGCGACAAGGTCCGCAATGCCATAAATGGTGGCCAGGCCTCAGACTGAGACTGAGACTGCGACTGATACTTTTGTTAGGGCCGTTGTCGAGCGTCTCGACTCACGACTGGGCCGTGTAGGTTGTAATTAAAAGCGTATTGACTGTTGCTTCGATTGCATTTGCATCTATCTCGCTCTCACAATTTGAAATCTATAAGATACATTTATTGCTGCTGCTGCTGCCACTTTTTATTATTGGTTGAGACTGCCCTCTTGACAATTGGTTTCTATTTGCCGTGATCGCTACCATTGGGTGCTTTGTATAGACGGCTTTCCCCCTCCCCACCGCTCCGCTCCGTCTTACCACGATTTCCCCATTGTGTTAAGCGTTTTATTTGCTAGCTGCCAGCTGCGCATTACGCAAGTCAACTTCATTTTCTATGGCTCAAATTGGAGAGGCTATATATGCCATATAGCCATAAGCAATGTGGCTATACTCGTAAACCAATGGACAGTGGGCGTTGTCAATCAGCGAGTTTTCGACTCACTCCATTGAGGTGTGAATATATTTATGAATACACACAAATACATATACCTTATTTAACTATATACATAAGATACTTACATATATATATATAGTTATGTTTGCATCTTTATTTTGATAATACTTAAAGATCATATTGTAAATCTTCCATCACTATATACTATATATTTACATACTTTATGCATACTTTTCATTCACTCATCTCTAATTTTTCAGATATTTTGTGTAAAATTCATAAATATCACATTATATTATATAATTTATGAGCATCATAATATGCTTTATGAGCTTGGCATGTTGCCGTAAATTGCTCCAGTCAACAGAAAATATACAAAACAACGGCAGCAACAACAGCTCGAGACACAAATTAAAAATTTAAACAGTCAAATTATTGAAAATTTTTCCATTGGTCGAAATTGGAGCAATCAAAAAAAGGCAAGAAATTATTATTTTTATAGGTGAGAATTCTACACTAAATGAAATTTTAAGAAAAATAATATCTTTTATTGATTTATTGTACAGAAATGAATTTTAATAAAGAAAAATTGGTAACGAAATTATTTATCTTTGTAGAAATGTTTAAAACGTATAAATAACAGGTGTACAAAAATTTAATAAAGTTGTAAAAGTTCGAATAATTTTGAATTAATTGTTGAAAATATCTGGTCATTGAATTATCCTAAAATACCTCAACAGTACTTATATTAAAATGATTTTTTTTTAAATATTTTTTTCAGTTTGAAAAATAACTTGGTTCGATTCCAACACTGCCACATAAAAATCCTGATATGACGCTGAAAATGCCTTAGGCAGGATGTAGCATTCTCATAATAATGAATAATATATCAAAGCCAAAAAACATTATTTGTTTTTAATTTTTAAAAAATAATTTTCCGCGCCAAGTATATTAAAACACACATACATATAAATACCCATTTATAATTATAGTGATATTATATCAAATTTAAGAGCAATTTCGTTTATTAAGCTTCAAAGACTAGTACTAAATTAAACTCATAGTTAAAAGCAAAAATTAAATATATAAACAACTAAAAGAATATGTTATGTACGCAATTATTTTGGCGTGACATTAATAAACACAAACAACACACACATCATAAAAAGGGTAATAAAAAGTTGATTTTAATATTTTGAATATGTAAGCACTTAGCCGAAGGCCTTTATAACTGTTAAAAGACTTATAAAATTGATATTAAAACTCTTTCTAAATTTGACTGAAATATGTATATCAGTTAAAAGCCAGGTATATGGGTTAAAACAATCCGTTTTATAGCTCTGGTCCATAACTGTACTTAAATCTGATAGTTTTATTTTATTATTTTTTTTATATAAATATTTTTAATGATTTTCTGGTGATTTTTTGATTTTGTTTCGAAAGTTGAGCCAATCGCCTCCCACAGCTGCTGTATTTGTTGTCGCAATTGTTGACTGCTGTTGACTGCTTGTCTAATTGTGAATTGTATTATTTTTGGCACATAAACATGAATATATTCATAGATAATATGTGAATATGCCAAAATAGGCATAAGCAGCTACCCGATTAAAGTAGCGACGGTGAAAGTGGGTCAACAAATTACTCTAAAAATGGATTGCATTTACTGACAAGTGTTTTGATTGCTTTATACGTGTAGTACAGCCCATTGAATAGTGTTTATTCACTCTATCGAATACGAATACGAAATATGAATACTTCTGCTTGCAGCAATTGTGAGGCCTTGGCAATCATCTAAATATAAAACGCGTGCCTCACAACACTAAATTTAACTGAAAACTAACAAAAAAACAAACAAAGCATTCTACGGCCGACTATTTAATACTCTTGCAGAGCTGTTAATTGAATTGACTGTAAGATCTAATTAAAAGCTGAATTAACATGGTGAGAATGGAATTAGGATATTTTTACATTTTAAAAATTAACATTATAACATTTGCCACTTTAAGGTTTCTTAATTTTCAAAGTTACTCGTATATATCATCAGAAAAAGATAATACCTTATAGCAGGGCATATAAACATTTTAATGAACATATTTAGCCGAAAACATTCATAATAATTATTATTATTATTCTGTTTTTCTGGCATACGTACGTGAATAAGAAGCAGCTAAAGACAGCAGCTGGCTGTGTAAAAAAAAGAAAATTCAAAAAAAAGGGAAAAATAAAATTGAAAGATAGAAAAGAATTTTTGCGCTGCTAATCAGCTGGTCAATGTATTTTTGAGAGCGTGTGCCATTATAGAACCTGGTTAGCATCTGAAGGCGGCATCATGCCTAAATTGGAATTACACTCTCTCTATCTTTCTCTCTCTCTCTCTCTCTCTTACTCCCACATTATCTTTTTGGTTAATTTGTATAAACAATTGATTTGGTTGGAACTATAGATCTGAAATGTTTACATTTTGTGATGATGACGTGAAAAGCGCCTCGTGCAAATATCAAAATAATTACAAATAGAATTTTGCACGTCAAGTTCATAAATTTGTAGGGTGTGTGCGGGATAGTTGGGGGGGGCCAGGGAAGGGGTTTTGCTTAATCAGCTCGTCTGGCTTTAGATGCTCACGTAGATGGACGGGAATAGAAGTGTGTGATTGTGCGATCTATTTATAGTTTTATTTGTGTTCTATTTGGGCATCGCCTTGCGTCGGTCAAGGTAATTTTAGGCACTTCTCTTCATGACGTGCAACACATTGCGATCTGCCTGCCTGCCTGCCTGCCTGCCTGCCCTCCCTCTTCTTGCCAACACTTTAAAATGGCCAAAATAAATAGATGATTCGACGGGATTTGCATTTGTGCACGAGCGTTTGTGACAGCATTTTAGTGGCAAAATGCATTTTTTTCCTCCTTCTTTTTATTTCATTTTTCGATTTGAGATCTTTCTGGGATGCCTTGAATTCCACTTTAATGACTTTATTTACGAGGCGCACACAGATATGTGTAGATATTTATATGACAACGACGGCCACAAAAAGTTAATCCCACTAAATGCCGTTTATAGTTTATAGCACACAATTTTCACAGTATGAGTGTTTGGATGTGTCTGTGTGTGTGAGGAAAACAGTTTATTCATTTCAATACCCTCTGACTGGGGTATCATAACTTTGTCGTTAGCATTCCTTTGTATCTACTTGTATCTAGAAAGGAAATTGGGTGTCAAGTTTTAATTAGCATCTAAGGTGTATCTTTTGCTGATTTTTATAAAACATGTGATGAAATATTAGCTTCTATTATATTATATTATTTTAGTCTTGCAAGTGTATCTGCATTTCATTAGAATACATTCAGTTTTCAATTTTCTTAATCCTTTATAATTAGAAAATGTGACAAATGAGATGAATGCGCAACATTTCCAGTCACACATATTATTCACACCTAAAAGATGCATTCTGAAAGCGTTTCCATTTTTGGAATATCATTGCAAGGCATTACATATAGATAGAAATGCATGTTTTGTTCATTGATTTAAGAATGATATGGCGAATTGTGTGCAAACATTGCAAAAATATGTTTATCGCTTATCAAAGTGGCACAAAGCACGTCACAGGTTAAGATACAGATAAAGATATCGATAAGCGTCGATAGCGTCACAGTTCCCACATTGTGCGTCAATTGGCCTAATATATAAAAATGATACTTTTTGTATTTATGTATGCCAGACTTCTAAATTTAGTCAGTCATTCAATATACGTATACATATATCCATACTTATTATACCCATAGATACTTACGATATATGTATATCTTTTGATTAGTCGACAAGGCGTTGGGGGAGGTGGGGATGGTCTATTCTGGCTAATGAGCGCTTTGAACAGTATTTGAAACATTTTGAGGTAGCGGAATCTATAAGATCCATGACACACTTCCGCTGCGCCAAGTTACATCATTAATTTTCGTGTTCCATATGGCTGGCTAATGCTTTTTTTTCATTTGACACACACACACACACACACGCACACAGATACGACAATGGGCCAGATTCAGATACAGATACAAAGACATAGATTCAGAAACAAAACAAATTTTGTCGTGTTTGCGCCGCGTTGTTGCCATTAATTTTTGGTATGTCTAGTCAAAGTATCTGCAGTCTTGATATAGCTTGTAATTTTTATGTTCGCAGCGCTGTTCAACAGCCCCCAAAGCAGACATACCCCATCTCAGGCATTTCTCTTTTTATACTCTTGACATAGGGTATTATAATATTTTTATCATATGTGTTCGACTTACCGAAAAACTTTGTCGAAGTTTTCCTTTTTACCGGAGCTTCAATTCAAAAATAATAGTTGAAAAGATAGAACATGCTAAATTATTTAATATTTTTTATTTATTTACATTCCCCTTAGTAAAAAGTGAACAGTTCCTGAATGAATGGTGAAAGTGCGGCTATAGGAAAATTTCATCTGCAAGAGAATTTAATATTCGTTTAACCCAAAATATTTTATCTCATTTTATTTGAATTCGGATCTGTATCTTTTTCTCCTGATCTGAAGTGTGTCACGTACACTTTTGATTTCTGAACTCTGCAGCATGTTGTTGTGCTTTTATTGATTGAGTGGCCCATTTAGTGTTGATATTTATAGTTCCAACTAACTGAATTCTCATCTAAGACTCATGACGTGCTCCCAAAAATTGCAAATGAAATATCTTAAATAAATATTCTAATTTTAGCAGCTCCAGACTCAACTGACGAACTATAGTTAGAATGTGTTTATTTGTTTTTCCTTTAGCCCGCAATGGTGTGGGAGTGCGTATATCGTATTAATCGCAAGAAATCGTAACTACGTCATTGTTTCGTCAATTTTTCCCCCTCACCTTTCTTATAGTGATGCGAATCTTTATCTGAACTTGGCGTCATGTGGGTAAATACTTTGTGGAAAAGCATTTTGTTTATAATCAACAGCTAATATTCGTTCGTTACGTGAAACGTTATAAATAGATGGGTATGGTTTAAATTTAGGTACGGCCAGTGAGAGTATATAAAACTAGGCATAGATACACGAAAGTATCTTAATATTTTGTTTTTTCCGCATTGTATCTATAGGATTCGTGGCGTTTTTGTTGACGCCGCTAAGTTAAGCAAATGGCAAAGCGAAAAATATAGTTATTGTTCTATTTAAGTATCTTAAACTGTTTGAGAACAAGGTTAAATGGTTGCCATCGAGTTAAGATATTATATATAACTGTCTGACGATGCAGTTGCTGTACAGGATATCTTTTAGTCGTATACTCTTTTATTTTTATTGGCATTACCAATTCTTTAACGACTGGCTAATACAAATTCTTAAATTTTCTAGTCTTTTTTTCTCATTTTTCATGGCACAAAGTCGCGGGCTGACAGAAGAGTCCATCCAGGCAACTTTGGGGCGACACATAAATCCCTTCAAATGCCACGACATGTAAATATTTTCAACAGACGACGCGACAATCACAATGACAACAACAATAATAACAAGAGCAGGAAAAAGAAGCACGAGAAGAAGAGGAAGAAGAAGAAGTGGAAAAGTGCAACGCTTATAAAATATAATTTCATTCTATATGAAAAATGCAAAGTGACAACATAATTCGCCAGTTTATCATAATCAAAATACGCCTACATGCTTTGCTGGATGCATAATGAAAGCGACAGGCGAACACTTTACAGCCACAATCCAACAACAATAATAATAACAACAACAATAATAACAACAACAACTAAGAGCCACACATGGAACAATGACACAGACGAGTGTCAGGCCAAGTGGCAAGAATAACTTCAAATAGTTTTGGCCTTTTGGTTTTTTGGCTTTTAGTTTCTCATTTCATTCTAAATTAATTTCTTCCTCTTATTCTCTTGCAAAAACATGAAATTTGTTTTTCGGACCTGCCACAAACTGCATTTCACTTTAGTATTTCCCCATTCCAGACATTTGGGACATGGCTTTCTTCGGTCTTATTCTAAAAATCACACGGCAAATTAATGTTAAACACGAAGCAAAACACTTTTATAATGCGACCAAATTAATCAACTTTAATACACACATGATCCTAAGTGAAAACTACGACTAACACATCTAATGAATTGTAGAGTTAGAATAGAAAAATAGATGATATACTTGGACGAGTATCTAAGAGTGAAGCAACTTATGTTGTTTTTTTCCTTCTTTATTATTTCAAAAGGTTTTCTATTTGGTTTTATATAGTTAAAAGTTTTAATTAAAAACTATGATAATTTGCTGTGATTGATTGTTGTTTATTTCAACAAATTATAGCTTTAAATATTTGTTGCATATTGCATCAGTTAATTAAAATAAAATACACTATAAATAGACTTGTTGATTATCTCAACTATCTGTCAAGTGTAATTGCATTATGATAATCTTTATCTATACATGCTGGAAATTATAGGATATATAAAAGGACAGCTCAAATGTACACTGAAAAAATAAGTACTTTTAAGACTTGTTGATAGGGATAATTTATTATATTAAGTTATATACTTTGTTTATTGTAAGACCAGATTATAAATATAATTGTTAAAACACGCAACACTCAACATTTTATATCTTTTAACAAAAGAGTTCGATGTGAGTGAAATCCCATTATATTTGCATGGTGAAATTAGTTAAAAATAGTCGACGACGCGTCGTCGTTGTTGTTGTTGCTATTTTTGTTGTTACCCGCATACGATGATTAAGCGGCCCATGGAATTATTAACTTGTTTTTGTGACTGGCAAGAAGTGTTGCCATTTTTGGAGCTGGAACCCAACGAAACCGCAATTAAGCACAAATCACAAAGTTTGCCCAAAATTGGTAAAGACTCAAGAACAACAACAATAATCAAGGGAGAAACAAGACAAGAGAAACAACAAAAGTCAATGATGATGTGCCTTAAATTTGTGGTGCCTACTTTTGACCAAATTTGGATGCACATTTATCGCTCGAATTTTGGTTTTTGTGAATTGTTTTGTATAATATACTTGTATAGCTTGTACCTAAAGCTTTTTGTCTCTTGACCCGTTTTCATATTTATTTCTTATTTTTTTGGCTCTTCGTCTTTAAGCCACACGAGTTTATTGTGAATATTCGTTTGGGTCTGTTGGCAAAGCAAATAAAATGCTTTGATTTTATGAATTTAAGCACTTGACATTTTCGCCAAAGCATCTCATATTCATGACATGTGACTAACTCTCTGTGAGAATCAGGTTGATATTTGAGATCCATAATCAACAGCTGTTAAGTGTCGCATTAAGCAGTTCATTTCCATATATGGGTTACTTGACTTTTCAAATATTTGTACAAATAAAATACAAGTAATAAATATTAAACAATTATCTCCTCATAAACATTTGACTACATATGTCATACCAACAGTAGACTCTTTTTAAAGTGAACGAAACATTTTCAATTGAGCAAAAGTTATATTTGTTATATATATATATATGTATATACTAGGAGGCTCCGTCCCCTGCTAACTTTGCTCGCGGAAATGAAAATTAGTTATGTTAATAATTTTAAGTCAAAGTAACCTTTAGAGTTTGGTTGAGTTATCTTAAGAAACAAAAAAGTTGTTCGTACTAAAGGTTAATATACATCCGATTTTTCCTATGGCAGCTACATGATATAGTTATCCGACTCTGACCAAATTTGGTCAGGATGTAACACACAGTCCAAAATACAAAATCTGTGAGTTTGATTTGTATATCTTAAGAAACAAAAAGTTTTTCATACAAAGCAATTCCTTGACCTCTGACCTCATGTTGAGGCATTTCATGAAATTTTGTCATCTATGAGTGAGTCAGGACAAAGAGTTTTATATATATAGACATAATTTTAGCTATATTGATATTTTAATTTATTTTTATATGAGTTTGACTTTATTTCTAAACAAAATAATGGAGATTTGCAAAGAAATTAAGTTCAAAAAATAGAAAACAAATAAATAACATAAAAAAATTACAATAAAAAATATATAAATTAAATAAAAAATTTAGAGAATTGAAAAAATCAGCTAAACTTATATAACTGGAGTTCTGGGTTCAAATATGAAACTTAAAATATATTTTACGATCGAAATATTAACGCAGAGTGATATGATTATCTTAAAATAACTCTTCTAGATAAATCATTTCTAATTTTACAGACTTCCACGAACAGAAGCTTTACAATTGTATTGTTATTTTCTAAAAGCAACATCCTAATATTCTGAATAATTCGGTAAAGGTATTTTCAATATAACTGGCATGTTGGTTTATTTTTAGTTGGGCTAGGTCAGACTCCAGCCCATTGTGACGCCGCGGCGGTATGATGACTATTTTTAGTTACTTGGTGCAAATAACAAACTGCACGAACTCGTTAAAATTTATGGGCCGCAATATTTTCACTGCGTCAGCACGAAAACAACAATTGCAATAAGAAAAAAATATGGTGGTAAATATCCACCTGTTGTCACAGTCAAGGCCAAGCTTGCTTTCGTCACAACTCTCACACACACACACACACACACACTCACACACACACACACGCACACACACACACACATTTACACATACACACATACATTTGGAGAGCAATACAGGAGCGCTATTAAGTATGCTATACTTTCTATTTTCATTCATAAAAATTACCGGGAAACTTTACGCAAGCAAACATTTTGTGGTTTGGGGTAGCTCTATTGGCGTTACGAACCCAGAAACCGGCAATTTTTAGCTCCATCGATTTTTGGTTGATGCAACAATAGAGCACGAGAGAGATAGACAATGGGAGAGAGGAAATGAAAGAGAAAGTTTGCTCTGGCTCTTACATCTCTCTTTTTATATCTGTGTGACTCTCGTTGTCGCTTCTCCTTGACTTTGACTTGGCAGGAGCTCTCGCTGTGTGTGTGTGTTTGTGTGTGTACGAGTGTGTGTGAACAGAATGGAGGCGAATGGAGCTGTACCACCTTTAAAACCGGTGCACATTTATCATCTCGGCAGTCAGTCAAGCAGGCAACCAACCCGATTTGTTCAGGTCTCGCCACGAAGGCGTTCAAAATTAAAAGTCGCTCAACTGCAACAACGACAACAACATTATAAGGCGATTGCATTGCGCAAATGCGAAATGATATTAAAATGAAAAGTTTGCCAAGTAATAAACTGATAAAGAGGCGACGTCTGCGCCGTCTGACGGCGACATATCGCAAAAAGGTAACTTATTAAACAACATGGCGCTGAATGCTTATAATACACTTTAACAGCTTGGATATAACAACTATGCTGAATTGCTTGTCAATCAGACTTTTCAAATGCCTTATAAACGGAAATTATTGGATATAATACAAGCCACAAATAGATTTAAGTTGAGAAGAAAATTTTAAAAAGCTTGTCAGTAACTTTAAAGTTCTCACTTTTGGGAAAAAATAATTTGGAATTATATCTTTTGAGCTTCACATTGGATTTTTAATCTATAGATAAATGTAACAATTCCGATACCAGTTTAAAAATACAACATGAAATAAATTAACTCTTATGCTTATATGAAAGGAAAAATTATTCACTTTGACCATTTTTGACTTTTCCATGTTCAAGCCAGGAAATTCCCTTTAAAAGTGTTTGGTATTAGAATTTATATCAAAATTATACATGAATTATGCAGTTTCATAAAATCTTATATAAATATTTACTTTAGTTAAGTTCAATGAAAATTTGAGTATTCAAAATGATAATAATTGTATTGCAAATTGTAGTAAATTGAAAAATTTAAGAACTCGATGAGAAAACAAAATCGGGCTTATGATATCTCAAAGACATAGTTAAATTTTTTATTTTGACTTAAGATCAAATTATTTAATGAATTATTCACTAAAGTAATTTGTATAAGCGTTTATCTCCAATACGTTTTTTAAGTGCACACACTCTTCGACTTCTTGCAACATGAATGAAGAAAACCAAACAAAATACACGCACAAATATTGGGATCCAGTTTGTTGTTGTCGCTCTTGTTGTTGGTGTTGTTGTTGGTGTTGTTGTTGGTGTCGCATTGTGGCTGCCTCGTTGCTGCAGATAAATGTAAATTATTATGTCGTAAATTTGTTGACTGCCATGTTGGCCAGGCTCTTCTGACAAGGGGCAACAACAATGCGCCAGCCGTCGATTTGCACCACATAAAAATGAAAAGTCACAAAATAAAAAAATAAAGAAACATGGCTTATAAAATGGCTTGATTGGGTCTGTGGCCAAAAAAAGTTATATAAATATATAAAATAAGTAAAATTAAAAAAGAGCAAGAACACACTAAGACTGGGCGAACCGGATGCGATAGGCGAACAGCAACGTGCAACGTGCAACATGTTGCTGATTTATTTGAGACGGCACACGACCAACCGACGACCACGTCCAAAAGGATGGGCGACAAATGACACGCAGCAAAAGTGCAAGTAACTAAGAGGCTGGGCCCAAGGGGCTTGACGGGACATGACGGGGGGTGTGGCAATCGCATAAACAAATTTACGTGGGGGCCAAATCAGCTAACGAGGCGTCGTGCTTGTGGCGCGTGCCAAATAAACGCCCATGGATAACAACAGATTCTAAAGAAGGTTTCAAGCTGCCCTTGAACTTATGGCCAAAACAGCTGACCGACATTCTGGCGCACTGCAGGTGGGTGGACACACTGTCTGGCCAAAAGTGTGTGTGTGTGTGTGTGTGTGGGCATATGAGTGAAAAAAAAACAAACAAACAAACCGCAAGCACAACAAACAACCCCCGCAAAAACAATTTTTCGCGACCAGACGCGACGACGCGACGTCAACAACGTCCCCTACACTTGTCGATGCCAAGAGAGCACGCAGAATTCTACACATGTGGTGGAGGATGAGAGGAGAGGAGAAGGAGAAGGAGCAAGGAGGGGGCGTTGCCGGTCTCGTGCCGCTTTGTCCTACACAGATACGTTGATGATGATTTGCCGGGTGGGGGTCACTCAACTGAACACGCTCCAAAAACAGATCGAGAGATGTGTTGAACTGGAGGCGTCCGTTTAGCGGTTGCCACGCGAATCGGTTGCCAAATTGGTTAGCCAAGTGGGTTGCACAGTTAGTGGCGATCACTTGTCTCTCTGTCTGTCTAGTCCGGGTGGGTGTGGGAACCACTCTCGCACTTGAAATGCATACCAAAATTATTGCACATAAATTTTACGAACACTCACACACACACACACACACATACTTCCATTCACGCCCACCTCAATATAACGGACCGAAAAACTATTTAAGCCCAAACTTATAGCGAGAACGTCGATCGCTTTTAATTTAATTAGTTGCGCGTGCAACACAGACACACATACATATGTATGTCGAGCGAGATCTTCAGGTTGCATGCCTCAGTGGGTAACTGTGGTGCGTCGTCTTGTTATTTATGCGTCGCCTTCTTTATGGCTTCCCATATAAATTCTCATTCTGCTTGTCATCATTTTCGGATGCATCTTCTCGCTCTTTGCATTTTAAGCTCGTCGAGGCCATAAACTATATTACGCTGCATCTACAAATGAACATGTTTCATTGTATGTGCACCTTTCGTACTGAACAGTTTGTTAGCATAACATACGTGATCATTTAATATTCAACAAAGTTGCAAAATTAATTAAATATTTCTTAATATTTATTTCTATCATGCGAACATCCATTTGCTCTGATCTTTTATATTGAAGGTTTTTCAAATCTATTTATCGATATTTGTAATGCCAATTATTGACTTTATTTGATTTGACATTACCAAAACTGTAGATTGGACGTTTCTTTGACAAAGATTTGTTTGCTTTATCAACACTATAAATTCTGTGTTCCACCAACTATATAAATATTTGATAAGATGGGATCTATAATATGTCAGACTGTATAACTTATTTATTATTAAGATGAAATTGAATAAAAGATTATGGAAATTAAGAAAATTTAGGTAAACAATGATTAAATACGGCTAAGATTTTTCAGAGCTCTGAGAGCTCGAAGTGTTTACAAAAATGTCAAACGATAAGATTAAAAAATCGGAAAATTTTATATTAATTGAAACTGTAATAATAAATAAGATTTAGGCTCAGAATAATCACAGTCGATTTAAATTTGACAGAATTATGAGAGCTTGAAGTTTTCTCAAAAATGTCAAGGGTAAAGTGTATAAGAATCTGAAATTTTAATCAAATTTAAAAAATTTACATTTTGGTAAAAATAAAAATTGCATTGATATGAGAAAATTGTTGTGGATAAAACAAAATAGGTTTAATCTCCAAGTCTACCTTCTTTGATAGAGAATTATACATAAATCTATATTAAACAAATAATTATACAGTGTGATTTTAGATTGACTCGCTGAATAAAACGTACTTTGTTGCACAATCTAATCCAACCACTTGTAGAAAGCGCAGTTCTTACAGTATTATTATTTTATGTTATGATCTACATCTGATAAGACTGATGTAGTATAGATAAATTCTTAGATTTAAATTTGATAGATATGATTAATCTATTATCTATTAATGAGATAGATAGCCTTGTTAGCATACTAATATAATTCCCTTTTGATTTAAATGCAGGCAGACAGGAAATTGAATTAGAAATGAGTAATTCAAAGAAACAAGCAGCTAAGCAGCACTTGACCTGGTCACAATGCTGGTAACTTGGCTATAAAGTATGTAACTGAGTGAATGATTTTTTTCTGTAATGGACGCCCACCCGGCGAATGCGTGATTGCTGTAATAATTTATTATCACATTCACGGCGGCAATTAATATGAAAAGTAAATGGATAAATAAGAAACAAGAGGCACAACAATAACAACGAAAACAACCACAACAACAAATGACAAAATTAAATGAATGAATCAGGAAAAAAGGCAAAGCAAACTGACAAGAAATCATCAATGGAAACAGTCAGCTTCTACTTAGCCACAATGTATTGGTATATCTATGTATATTTACATCGTTGTATCTATGTGTGTTGCTGCTGCTGCTGTTGTTGTTGTTTTTGTTGTTGTTTTTGTTGTGTTGTTGCTGTGTTGGCGTTGCTAAAGGCAATCGGCAGCTTTGACTAGCAAAGCGTTTGGCAATGCAGAAATCGAATTAGCCGCAACATGGCGCACGACACAGTCGCGTATCTTACAGATACTTGGCGTGTGGGCTGCGGTCAGTGCGTAGGCAGCATCAGCAGCACCCTGTATCTGCGCGCCACAGCAGCAGCAGCAGCAGCAACATAATAAAAATCAACAATTTATTGCAGTTGCTGCTTTAATTTGTTGTTGTTGTTGTCGTGGTTGTTGTCTGCTCAGTTGGCCAAAAACAAAATTTTCATTCACAAAACGGCGGCCGTTGTATGCAAATTGACCGCTGGCTTTCAACTCTCTTGTCGCAGTTTTCAGTTGACGTCGAAGTCGACAAAGTCAACGTTGACTGCGACGGCGACTGCGACGGCGACTGCGACGGCGACTGCGACACACTTGGCAAGCGATGTTCAGTGATTGCAACAGCGACAACAACTGAGCCGCCGCCGTCAATGAATGGAACTGTGCGCCCTGGCCCAGGGCAGGTCCAACGCATTAGCCTACGTGTCGGCTACGTATTGGCATAAATTATATTAAAAATCACTCTACACTGTCGGTATATTGGCTCACACATAAAGCTTAGCACCTAATCTTACAGAAAATGAGATAAATCAATAGAAAGTGCCAACAAATTTATAGAGTGCTAAGAGGAAGAATTGTGTCTTGCTAAAACTTTAAGCTCTTCAATTCAATATTATTAAGTCTTTAGGGCTGCTTTCTAATATAATACATGACAGCTTGTCATCAAAACTGAATTATTTTTACACAATGTCCATCATTAATGTAAATTTTTATTTTGATTTTAAATGTACTCTCATCAATAATGAGAAAATTGGGGGTGAAAAAAGAACGTAAATTTTGCAGTGGACATTTAAAAATACTTTTTTTGTAACGAAAATTAAGAAATTAAAAAAATTGAATTATTTATCCTGTTGAAGAAAATAATTTTGCCAACTCTGGATACTTGAGAGCATTAAAGTCGCGACTCTTTGTTGTTAAACGTTCCTTGTTGACTTTTCATTTTGCATTTGCATTCGCATTTATTTATTTAAAGCATTAAACAAAGACACAGACACATGTTGTAGCTGTAGTTGGTGTTGATGTTGATGTAATTGTTGTTGTTGTTGCTGGCGACATGCAACAAATGTTAGACATTCAATTTGTTGTTGACACTTCATTAGCAAAACAAAAAAGTGGGTTAAATGTTGCTAAAATTAAGCGATGCACACATACAGAACGGCGACCCGAAGATGCAACCAAATGTTGAAGCCAACTCAATGGGCAGCTGTTGTGTTGTTGTTGTTGTTGTTGGCGGAACCCGCAGCTTAACCTAATAAAATCAATGGGTTACGTTTTGGTGTTTGGTTACGGGTTTTTGGCCAACATATCGAGTTGTTGACTTTTTATGAATGAAATAGTAAAAAAAATACTGAAAATGCGCCCACGTTGTGCGCCACATGATGAAATCATGAATGAACGAATGAACGAATGAACGAATGGAGTCCAAGCCCAGGTGCCAAAAGGGCACGAGACATGGAACGTGAAACGTGGGCAGCAAATGCAAATTGATGGCCATGGCTAAGACGATGCTCATCGTTTTCCATCTTCTCCATTAGCCACGCACACCGGAACCGCATTAGCATGATCATCATCAATGTTGATGAGGAAGACCGGAAAGTGGCAATGTCTGACTCCACTGAATGCTAACAAATTAACTGTCAAATGCTTCGACATCATTTGATGCATTCAATGAAAACATTTCCAAATATCTTCTTTTTTTCTTTTCTTCTTTTATGAATGAAATTTATCTCTCTCCCTCTCCCTGCAACTTTTGTTCGCAGAGGCGAAAGCTTGATTGGAAAGGGAAAAAAATCCATCGATGCAATCAGCAGGCAACAAATTTTACTATGCCACATATGTAGTATCATATTTCAAAGATTGTCAACGGCTGTCATTGTTCCCATACAGAGTGTTCTAATATTTTCAGGTCGTTAAAGCTTAGTTCATGGTGTCACGAATAGAACAGCGGGTCTTTAAAACTTGAATATTATTTCCGTTTTATAACTGATAAGTTCATAGAACACAGAAGGGTATTCATCTCACAGCTCCATTCCAGACTTCGTATCTCGTAAAAACATGAAGATCATATGTGGTTTGAGTTTCTCAAGTTCTTGTTAATATGTGGTTTCATAAATTGTGTCTGACAGTTTACCTACCAAGAAAGCATTTATTTCAAAAGGTAAATGCAGAGTTCCCACCTGGCTATGCATAGTATTATATAACAAATTGTATTGATCAGCTCGTCAATTCAACGCATTCACATTTAATTGAAGGCAAAGAACAAAGAACAATCGTTGCCAATTGGCTATTTAAATAACCTTCAACAAATTGAGCCATAAGGAGAAGGTGCAACCCACACATGGACATTTAATCGTAAAAGTATCAACTTAATTATGGAATTCTTAACACTTCTAACGATAGTTGAGTTCAGTCGAGTTGTTGAGTTCATTTCGACAATAATAGTATTTTGAAAATTGTGCTTTTTGCTTGGCTTTCAAGTTGCTGTCAAGGCGCTGACAAAAACAAAAATTCTCACACACAGCTGGCGGGCATTACAACTTTATAGCTGGTAAAGCGACAACAACAACAACAACAAACATCACCACTGAACCACTAACCACAATCATGGCCAGGCTGACGTCATATATGCATAAAAGCAACGACGATGACATAAATTGCATTTGAATATTGGCCAACAGCAGTAAGCCATAACTGTGCTTCGACTCTGGCCTGGCTTAAACCATTCGCCTGTCACGACGCGACGCGACGTCGACGTCAACGTCAGCTTTTGAGAAGGCGGCGGTGGTTTCGGTGGCGGTTGATCGATTTTTGGCATGAAAAGCGACAAAATTGCAGTTGGGCTGCGCCTGCGCCCTCCCTCAACCCCAAAAAATACATATAATAAAAAATAAATATCGAAAATATCCAAAATGTTTAATGAATGGGGCGCAGCACGACAACAACAACAACAACATCCGCTGTCGACGTCGACTGCAACGACAGCGTTTAGTTGTTGTTGTTGTTGTTGTCTTTTTAGTGTAGCGCGTGGGCAGCTTCATTCATAACGAACATTTGTAGCGACTGAATGAATTGCAGTTTTGCAGTTTGGGCCAAATAACGGCAGAGGAGCTACACCAACAACAACAACAACAACAACAACATGAGCAGCAGGAGCTGCAGGAGCAACACGTAATGCTACATGCAACTGCAACGCGCTGATTGGAGAGACCCAAAACCAAAACCAAAGCCACAGCCACAGTCACAACTAAAACCAAAACCAAAACTCAATGGCGATTTACATAAATCAGCTGCAAATTTGTTCCACTGTTCAAATGCAGTGTCGCCGTTGTTGTTGTCACCCAAGTGCGAGCGAGAGGTTCGAGGAAGTCACAGCAGCTTCCAGCAGCAAAGCGACAAGCTAAAAGTTCAGCGGGAAACGAGCTGCGGACGGGGACGGAGAGAGAGAGAGAGAGATTCGTGTAGCCAAAGTCAACGCGTGTCGGCTTAGAAAAAACTCACAGTTGTAGCAACTGGCGCAGTTTTTTTATTCACATTTTTATTTTTTCTTTTATTTTTGGGCCTTTGGATCTGGCTTTTTTATTATACTCTTACAAAGGAAGTTTTCTGATTTGCTTATGGAATATGCAATACATTAAAAATCAATTTATAAAGTCACAAGGATATATAGTTTCTTATCACAATTATAATATAATATATGAGTACTTTTCTAAATAGGGCAGCTATCGGAATAAAATTATATTTCTAAATAAAATATAACTTTTATGCTTTAAAATTGTGCTTTTTAGTTCAACTTGGGCACAGTCACCTTTTTATTATAATTTGGTTTTTATATTATTATTTTATTAATATATTTACATCTTAGCTCGACAAGGCTATAAGTTAATATAGTATTAAAAGCTCTAGTCACTATAATATTTGATAAATTTAAAAAATATATAATTTCCTAAATTTATTCAAATTATAAATATGTGGAAATTTAATCTGTCTATTTCTCCAGGGTATTGATAACTTAATAAATATTTCGACGTAAAATGCATAGAAATTAATGTAAAATTGAAAAATATCTTTTTGATAAAGTGTTTGTGCACTTTCAAAAATACGGCCCTTAATCTATAAAATTTCCATTCCGGTATTTACATATTATATGTAATATATAAGATACAAAAATATCTATGAATGCAAAGTATTCAAAAGTCGGTACTCAAGATGTATTTATGCGTTCTTGTTATTTATTTTATATTAGTTTCGTCTTTTTTTTGCGGGGGCTGTTGGCAAAGTAAGTAGCTTTGTGTACAGTTTTGTTGGCTTTGTTGCCTGCTGTCGTCGTCTGGCTGAAAGTTGGTCTCGGATTTGGAGTCGGAGTTGAAGTCGTTGCGATTTGATGGCCTGATTGCATTTGTGTTGTTACTCGTATGTGCATGTGTGTGATTACGAAGATGTGCATTACAGGAAGGAGGTTTTCTTAATGGACTAAAGACTGTGATAGTTCAGTAACGATTGTTTAATAAATGAGTTTTGATTACGCATAAACATTTCTAAGCAATAAATGAAACTTTCTTTCCGACTTTTTCTTTGGTTTTATTTTAACCGCAATGGGGATACAAATATTCAAAAGTGCGCGAAAATTTGCTGTGCGAAGAAATTAAATGTTATATGAAAATTTAATTACTGAGACTTGATACAAAATGAAGTAAATTTGACTTATAACATTCATATCGTATATAAGATATATAAGTATTCTCTTTGGTAATTTTCAAGTTTCCTATTATTACTTTTCCCAATTTTTTCAAACCTGCCCTTTCTGAATACCACAAGCTAATTTGGTATACAAATAATTGGGGAAAATTATAAAAAATTTAGTAATTTAGTAACGAACAATATGTGTGTGCAAACAATAGGTTATTGAAATGTTTATCGAAAGCACTTATCCCATTAGCAGCACTAATTAGCATGTCTTCTTTTACTCAGTCAGAAATCGTCGCATCTCTCACCATTGACAGCAGGGAAATCGTAGAAGACAGTCTTTGGCTTTGTGTTAACGATAGCATAATCTAGAAAACTTGGCAACCATCAGCGTCTTTTCTTCCAAAATCTACGCCGTACCCCCCTGATGTATCCGAATATATATAGAGGATATAATGGATAGAGTTAAGGGGCGCATTCATAAATCTTGGGACATGCAACGGTCCACATACACTTGAAAATGTCAATCAGCTGCTACAAGATGGTCTTTTCGGTGGGGTTTGGGACATTTGGCCGTTCCGAACGAGCCAAATTGCTTCGAACCATGGCGATCTGTGGCGCGCATGAGCTCATTAGAAAATATGCGCGTAATTTGTGAGACATTTCGACTACCATGTGGCTATTTTTGATTTGGTTCGTGCGCTGCTGCTGATATTTTTGTTGTTGTTGTTGCTTTATTGAAATGTGTCAAGTGGCATGGTGGCACGGAGCAGCCAACGAGAGCTAGAGGGAAACGCACTTGAAACTTGGCTACCAGCATTGACCACCAATCAAATCTAAGCGGCGGCTCATCTAAAGCGGCACTGAAAAAGGCAACATCAACTGAGTGGGCCGAAAGCTGCGCGCGCGATACGCCCACTCGGCCAACTATCTAGAAAAACAATAACAAGAAACTTCAAATCATGCAACAAAAATATATATAATAATAATAATAATAATAGCCACGGCAAGAGTAGCTGCAAACAGAACAATAAACAACATCAAGTTGATGTAAATTATTTGACTACCAAATTTAGTTGGAAGTCTTGTGATCTGCGTTGTTTGCCCCTGTTTGAAAATACACTTGCCGCAAACAAAAGTCCTAGAAACTAAGATACACAGCTTGTGAAATATAAACTCGACGTGGGATAACTTTGAACTGCCATAACTTTTTCAAAAGTCAATCAATTTCCATGCGCAATGTAAATTTGAGCATGATTTTACCTATAAATTCGTTCTGCATTTAAATTTTTTCCATTTTCAAAATTCGAAAATTTCGAATTTTTTAGAAATTTTACAGTGTTACCCCTTATCATTTTTCGAAAAATTTCGAATATTTCGAATTTTGAAAATGGAAAAAATTTAAATGCAGAACGAATTTATAGGTAAAATCATGCTCAAATTTACATTGCGCATGGAAATTGACTGACTTTTGACAAAGTTATGGCAGTTCAAAGTTATCAAAGTTGCTCAGTACCTGCGACGGCCAGATCCGAAATTAACCCTTGTAAACGAATCGGTTTCTAAACGGTTATTTCGGATTAAAGAGTTTCGGTTTATGAGTTTCGGTAAAGTGGAAAAAAATATTTTCGGTTACGATTTCAGTTACGGTTTCATATTTCAATCGGTTTTCATCGGTTAAAGGTTACTGTTTCAGTTAAGGTTTTAATCCCTGGTTATGACTAAACCTAATCAAACATTTTTATCAATAAACTATTACAAGTACCTAAGTTATTATACATTAATCATATTACACAAAGTCAAAGCTGTTTAGAAATTTAACTCTAATGACAAAGTTATGTTTAGCATGACTAAACCTAATCATCCTGTTCTGTAAATTAACTCAATATGTACAATTATATGTTAATCATATATTAAATTTCTAGCTTCTTCAATTCATTGAAATTTCAGAAATATTGTAGTATTCATTATAATTATTCTCGGTGCTGATTTCCAATTAATTTATTCCATTATTTTTTCCATTCATGCAAGGAAAATTTAAGAGAGTTATTGCATTATTTTTTATTAATTATTATCTTGTTTACTAGTTTAAAATGTGCTTATATGAAAATCTTGGGGATTGTAAAGCTCATCTGGTTATACTAAGTTTATGCAAATATGAGATCATATTTATAAAGACTCATAAGCTTCGATCTGATGACGAATCGTAATTAATATGGTTTTAACTACCTATTAATTTGTATTAAAAATCTAATAATAGTAAATATATAAAAAATAATTCATCTAACAAAAAAGGGCATTCATCATTCGTTAAAAAAAAACATTTGCTGAAAAAAAAGTCATATTTGTCATATTTGTAAGCCATCTGTGAGGAAAATGGTCGGCCCACGATGGACTCGAGCGCACTACAGTGAAGCACTAAAACGGACTGTGAGCAGTGACTTACATTTCGCCTCAAATCTCAAATGTCAGATGATTGTTTGGCTCTGTGACTCTGACTCTGTGGCATGACAGTTCAAATGTGCACGAGAACTTTTTTTTTTCTTTTGCAGTTGTTGATGGTTCATTTTTTTTTTAAATATATTTTTTGTGGAGGGTTGTTGGTTGGGCGGGGGGTTTGTTTTTTGCACTGTATGAATATCCATTGAGCTTGTCAGGCGGTCAAGAGCGTGATGAAGTGCAGAGCTGAAACTGGCGCTCGAATCTTAAGCTCTGGAGTTTGTTTATGCTGCCACACATTTGAAGCGCCCTGAGAGAGCATTGCAATTGTTGGTGCTGTTGTTGTTGACGTTGTTGTTGTCGCTGTTGTTGTTGTTGTTTTCAGAGTACCGGAAACCCGCTGCGACAGCCTATAATTTGCAAATTTAATTTGCAACACACGCCAACATGTGACCCCAAAAACAGCAAAATGTTATAAATAATATGCAGTTGCCAGTTGCGAGTTGCCAGTTGCAAGTTGCTGCTGGTAGGTGTTCAGCGGTGGCTTACCTTAAACTAGAAATGCACAACTTATGAATGGAGCTGCGGCTTATGAATGAATTTAATTCAAACTACATGCCGAGACTGCGACAGAGACTGGGACTGAGACTGGGGCTGGGTTACTTTGAGATCATGTCTCTTGCTCAGCAGCAATTTTTTATGCAAATCCCAAAAAGATTTGCGGTTTTTGCAAATGAACAAAATCAAACAAATTTCAATGTTGTTTATTCGCTGCTTGATTTAATGATTATTTTGTGGTTTTCTATTTTGTTGTAATATTTTTTTTATATTTGTTTATTTACTTTTGTTTTTTTTTTTTACAAAAAGTTGCTGCGTGGGCATTTTGGCGTCTATGGCGTGGGCTCATCTTCAGTTTGATGTTTATCTGGAGTAGCTACAAAGAGACACGACGTTTATCATTGATGACCTGAAACCATTCATATTTCTCCAGTCGTTTCTCAATCCATTCACTCCCGATATATAGATTAATGGGCACAGTTAGATCTGAATCGGGATCATCTTTTTCATTCGACATTTCGTGGGATAACATTATGTCTATCACGATGATGCAATGGAGCAGATTCAAGGCTCCACTTAACAGCGCACAAATCGACTGACCCCGCATATACAAAAAGTATGGATGCACCTTCGGTGGATCACTATTAACAAAATTTCGGGTCGCACTGTTTTCCGCATCCCACATTGTTGCCAGCGATAGGATTATGTTGAATATCGATCCCAGGCCCGTTCGTATTACCTCGAGCCACGGTTTTGGCAGATTCCCCGTGCATATGCTAATGCTTGAGAATAGTGTAAGGATCGTTATAAATTGAAATATTACAGAAAAGATATACTGTTGCAGCTCCTCCTTAAGTAGATCTTGCTTCTCGGGCAAGTTCATAAAGGTTCCAACGTGGTATCGTATCGTATATAGATTTAAAATAGTCTCGATGGTATAGAAAAAGAACAAAATGGAGCGCATTTCACTTTATCCTCAATTCGATTAAAAGTCGAAATTTTTTTCGATTGAATGATAAGTCTAATAGGTTGACATTTGAACTTGTGCGTACTTTGATTACAAACGTTGCGTATACTTTTTTATTTGCCCATTTGTTTGTATTCGATAATTCTTATTGTCTGAAATATCACAAAAAAAAAAACAAATTGTGCTTTAACTATCCGAAGTTATCTCAGATACTAGAGATATCAAATAAGATATGTAAATGCAGTACATTTACCACAATTAGATAAAGTTTATTTTTAAATAAATTAGAAAAAGATCTGCGGTAATTTCCAAAAATATCTGTCTGTCTATGCTCAGAAATTGTAGAGAGGAATATATTGAATTCAGTGTCATAATTCAGAATCATAAATTCAACTTATGCACATTAAAAAACTGCATTTGGCTGCTTAAACCTTATATACGTGCTATGTATTACAATATTTGTAGGTAAACTAGCTGCAGCAGCACCCACACAATCAACATAAATACATAAGTATTACTTTTGGGGCACCTGAGCTATGACTCTATTTTTAGACACATGATGCTAAAGCGTTCACTTTGAAAGTCGTTAAAGAGATATACACAAATTATAACTTAACTTAAGTTAAATGCAAACAGCAAACCAAAAACCACAAAAACTAAAAAAAAATATAAAAAAGCACTGCCCACGTGTTGCGGTTTTTTGAGATACATTTGATTTGAATTCGATTGAAACAGTCGTCGTAGACGCCGGACAATGGACATCAGACATCAGACAGAGTCTAGAACTTGAGACTGGCGCCAGCTTGAAACTCATGCAAACAGGTGACAATGTCAAAAAAAATAAATAATAATATTGTAAGAAATTAAGATACCCTGTAATGTAGATATCTTTTGTATTAGCTATGCGATAGTTGTGAAATATTCAGAATATGGAGTTGATTTGTCCAGTTATAAGAGTGTCTAAGATCAGATTGATCAGGGATTAAAACCGAAACGAATATCGGTTTAAGTTACGGTTTCGGTTATGCTCGAATTAAGGTTATCGGTTATCCAAAATCTTGGAGTATCGGTTTCGTAACGGTTATCGGTTTTTTTTTATAAGATTCGGTTTAAAAACACCGTTATGCTTTCGGTTCCCAAAAAAAATAAAAATTAATGTTTTCGGTTGACGACAATAAGAAGCGATATTCATAGTTTAACATGAAAAAAGCCTTAATGGTCTTTTTAGCCAGGAAAATAATGTTATCTTATTATTGAAATGATCCAGTGCAATGTCGATTTTATTATAATTTGAACTCATATAAAATTGGTTCATTTGGTTTGATAATATCGAATATATTGATATTACTGATTTTTAATAACTTCGAACTGCCATAAATTTGTCGAAAGTCAATCAATTTCCATGCGCAATGTAAATTTGAGCATGATTTTACCTCTTAATTCGTTCTGCATTTAAATTTTTTTCAATTTCAAAATTCGAAAAATTCGAATTTTTTTAGAAATTTTACAGTGTTACCCCTTATCATTTTTCGAAAAATTTCGAAAATTTCGAGTTTTAAAAATTAACAAAATTTAAATGCAGAACGAATTAAGAAGTAAAATCATGCACAAATTTACATTGCGCATGGAAATTGATTGACTTTTGACAAAGTTATGGCAGTTCAAAGTTATCAAAGTTGCTCAGTACCTGCGACGGCCAGATCCGAAATTAACCCTTATAAACGAATCGGTTCCTAAACGGTAATTTCGATTTAAAGAGTTTCGGTTTATTGGATTCGGTACAGCGGAAAAAATTGTTTTCGGTTACGGTTTCAGTTACGGTTACAAATTTCAATCGGTTTTCATTGGTTAAAGGTTCCGGATCCGGTTTAGGTTTTAATTCCTGGTTATAAGTATAGAAAATATTGGATTGGACAAGGCCAATATATGAAATTTTAAAGTGAACTAATGTTAAATATATTTATATAACTTTGCATCTTATATTATTCGGTTTCAAGCGGATACAAACAATGTGCTGTACAATACTATTTTTCAAAGATTTATATAGGGTGTATAGACCTTTTAAAATATGGATGGATTGAAAGAAATATAACTCGATCAGAGTTCCATTCATGGCACACTTTTTCGACCCACACAAATTATGTTAATAATCAACTGAGGGAGTTTTGGTTGCTGCCATTGATGAACTGTGACAAATCTTTGGATTTGGCAACTCGTTGCCTTAACGTTGCAACAAGCAGGCAACGTGGCAACGTACCTGCAACAACAATTCATCAGCTGAATTGTGCCACCAACAATGCGCAGCAAAGAGCCGGCAGCAAATGCCATTCAACATTTGCCATGTAAATGGCAATTAAGTTGCCGTCATCGTCGTCTCGTGAGGTCTTGTGAACTTGTGAACCAGACGATGCCACGGCCAAAGGCATCAGTTGAGAGTCTAGGAGGAAGTCGTCTATGGCCAGTTGCAAGTTGCAAGTTGCAGTTTCCTTTTGCTCATTTCCATTTGCCAGAATCTCTCGCACTGCAATTAATCGCCACTCAACTGGCGCACTGATTGCAATTAATCTTCATTAAAGGCTGAACAGACACACCCAGCAATCAACGCGGGAGGCGGGAGGCGGAGAACGGGAGATGAAAGAGGGGAGAAGATAAAGGAGGTAAAGGGGCAAGGCAAATGTCCTTTTTGGCCCAAGTGTTTGACATGGTGAGAGAAGCACGCTTAGATCCTTACAAACCAATTTGGTGATCATCGTGAGCTGCCGCTGCTGCTGCTGTTGTCACCACAACAACAGCAACCGCAACGGCAACAGCAACAGTAACTGCAGCAACAACGACAGCAACAACATTCAACTGACCGCACAGCAATCACCTTAATTAAACATTAGGCAAGCCTCACTTGGCTGGGAAGTCGGTAGTCGTTCATTGCAGTTGTTGTTGTTGATGGTATTGTTGTTGTTGCTGTTGTTGCTTGTGGCATGGTGTTGCTGTGCTGTGGTGTGGTCCATGTCAGCGATTTCCGTTGCACAAAAGGCGCAAAGGTTGCCCCAGCAGTGATTGTCGCCTTAATTTTCTTGCAGTTTTCTTGGCTGTTGCATTCGTGTTGCTGCCAGCTTGTTGCAAGTTGCCCGTTGCCAGTTGTTGCATTGCCGCATTGCTGCAATGTCAACGTCGTTGACAAACGCTGAAAGGCATTGTGTGTGATTTTTCATTGGAAACGATCACCCAGCTTGATTTGGCTGGCTTGGAAAATAAAAATAAAATAAATATAAAAACGGGTCACGTTATTAATTGGTGAACCTTTTGCCACACAGATTTATGAATATTGATTGCAACTTGGAAGTGCAACAAAGTCTGTCGGCTTTTGTGGCCCTGGACTGTCGCACCACACTCAGATTGAGTCAGCTTCCTGTCGATTAGGGTCACTCAGCTGTGTGTGTGTATGTGTGTGTGTGTGTGTGTGTGTTTGACTGCAATTGCTGTTGATCGGTCAGCCGGGGTCATTTCCTGGCTAATTAGCGATTGCCATCACAGATTTGATTCTGCCCCTTCTTAAGCTTTACCCCGGCGCAGTTTTTATACATATATCTTTTTTTTATTTAGTCGAATTTTTTGTGGTTGCTTCATTTGGCAATTAAGCGCTGTCGCGTATTTATGACATTAATTAATTAAGGCAATTTGTGTGCATCTTGGAAATTCAAGATCTTTAGTACTTAACAGCAAGTTCTCTTGATTCTTACTTACTCGCTCAACTGGCTATCAACTGAAAAAGGGGCAAACTGTTGTAAACAAATTTTGAATCAGTTGCCAGACTTGCAAAATTTAGACATAAAATAGCCTAGTTATAAAGTAATAAAAGCAATTAAAAAAGGGAAACCGAAGCGAAAATATGAAAATCAACTCCTAAACGATCGTTGATCCATTGGAAAATCGTGAAATTGTTTAAAGAAAAATGAATAAGTGTATATTAATATAGAGTACATTTTTGATCCTACAAAGCAAAAGAGTTTATCGATATGAGAAAGTTGAATAAAGTCTGATAAGGATTAAATTTAATTAATCTTGAGATTAAAAATTTGCGGATCTAAAAACTATTGCTGGGTGAGTTGAAGGGAACTGACCAAACCAACTTTCAATAAAATATTTTAAAATCTGATATTATAATGGACAGTAGAATGTTACACGTATTTGTAGAAATGGAAATCTGAATAGAGTTCTATATTAACTGGGCATTTCCCTTGGATCTTTGTGCGATAAAAAGTCAACATCGATGCCAACATTGACACACTTTGGGTGGTCTTGGCGCTGACTTAATTTTGGCAAAACAGCAAAAAGACGACCCAACCCAAAAGCGGCAGCGGCAGACAAGTAATCGATGAAACGTGTGACGGCAACGAAAACGACAACGACAACGACGACACATGCATTGCAAGTGGAATAATGAGAAGACGGAGGCAGAGGCGGAGGCGGAGGTGGAGGAGGAGCAGGAGAATGGAGGATCGATCCGAGCTGGGGCCAACACCTGTTGCCCCATTGCCATGGCGACAAAATGAAAGGGCGCTTTTGGGGCCGATGTTGATGTCGATGCGCTGCATCATTTGCAAATTCAATTTCAAGTTTTTGGCAGCATTTCAAAAGACTCGTCGGACTCTATGAGAAGCGATTGCGAACGCGTGCAACGCTCCGACGGCGACGACGACGGCGCCACAGGCGACGCATTGGAAGGCAACGTCAAAAATTACAAGCGAATGGCATTAAAGTGCGCAAAATTTATTTAATTTATTAAGCCATTAGAGAAAGAGAGAGATAGATAGTCAGACACATAGAGACGGAGAGAGAGAGACAGAGACAGAGAGGCAACTTTGGCTGTTAGCTCATTCATAGATTAATTTTGGCAATTTATAGCCACTGAGATAGTTTTGAGTAACTGCATCATGGACAGAGGGACATGCAACATGGAGACCGGCCTGCTGCCACAGCGACATCGGCTGTCGCCAGAGAATTATGCAATGAGACGGGGCGCCACAAGCGGCAAATTTGCCAGCACTGCAACAGGCTGGCGACAGAGACGACTAAATATTATTATGAATACACTCAAGTGATCAAAGGTTCGATCACTTTGAATAGACAGAAGGAAATATAAATAAAGTTGCTTAAGAAAGAAAGATTTCGATTTTAAATTTGACTAAGATTAATAGAAATTACTTTGAGAATTAAAGTAAAACAGTTTAGAGCTTCTTTTAACCATTTAAGCATCAAGCTTAATAACTAATTCATTATTGAGATAATTCATTACAAATAATGGGTAAATCATAAAAATTAACATAAAGATTAGTGTTGATTGTTGAGAAGTTAAATATAATTTTAATCCGCAAGAAGTTTTAATACGGTGGCAATTCCCCATCAATACTTTTAGAGTTATAGAAAATTAGCTTAGAATAAAATTAATAAAAATTAACATAAAGATTAATGTTGATTGTTGTGAAGTTAAATATTGTTCCATATGAAATTATAATACTGTAGCAACTCTTCCATCGAAAAGTTGGCAAGGGCAGAGCCGATAAAAAAATGGACAGACTTAATAATTGAATAATTGACAACTTTAACATGAGGGTGATATAGGGAAATTTCGAATTTGTAATTTGGTAATTTAAATCAGTTATTGTTCCTTTTCTTGCGATAGAACAGTAATCAGTACCTGTTGAATAATAACTTTCTATACAAATAAGCCTTCTACATTATAACTAAAGTGTACATGAAGAATATATATTTATCGCTAATAAAAAGTAATTATTATCATATATCAGACAATTTATACGATACATTTTTGTAATCAAAATGTATTTATATCATATCATTTCTCGATTGAGTTTTTCTTTTAAAATTTAAACAATCAATGTAAAGAGTATTACAACGTCGACCTGTATAAAATTGCAAGGAAGTCTTGGTGTATTTTTGTGGCGTGTTCATAAAATTATACATAAATGCGTCTGTGGCACTCGCCTATGACAACAATTCACACTCGAGTTAAGTTAATTATTAATTAAACGTTGCGTTTGTTGGCAAATTTGTTGACAGGATCTCAACTCAAGATGTGGATGACTCACCTGTTCCATTGCTGCCAAACCAAAGGGCCACGAGGTCCTCGCTTGGCGGCGTGTGATGATAATGATTTCCGTACAGATAAGGATTTGGATAGTCGAGGAGAACGCGACGCGAGGCAGGCGAGGATGTCTCAGCTGTTGGGAGAAGCCAATGTCAGTGGTGCACTCAGATCCAAACAGGAGACTGATGATGGAACTTACCCTGCGCTAATTGAGCGGCATACTCCGATGCCTTCTGCAGATTGATGCGCGGACGCGGCTTGGCGAGAGACTGCAGTTGTTGTTGTTGTTGTTGTTGCTGTTGTTGGTGTGGATTTTGCTGATGTTCCTGGGAGGGATTAGCTGCCGCTGCTGCTGCTGCCGCCGAAGAGTCCAACAACAGTTGCTGCACCTGCAATATATCCACGTACTCGTCGAGTTCGACTCCAGCCGTCTCCTTGCCAGCTGAGGCCGAATGATGCAGATAATTTGATGTCGGTTGAGATGTTGCAACTGCGGTGTTATTATTATAATACCCAAAGGCGGGTGCTGGGGCAGCAACACTTGGCAATGCAATGGGCGGTGGTGCGGGTGGTGCGGCAAACTGCAAGGGATTGCGACTGAGCGGTGTTGTTGGCGTGTTAAGCGAATCCTGTGAAGTTGTGGGTGTTGTAGGCACAAGGCTTAAGCCTGGAGCTGACTGTGGCAAGGTGGGTGGTGATACGGTTGCACCTGTTGCTCCTGTTGCCGCTGTTGCAGGTGGCGAGGGCGTGGCTGTGTTTGTGGCTGTCACCGATGTGGAATGCTGTTGGCTGCTTATCACTTCATTCTGACGCCTCATTGTCAGCAACATTTTTGTAACTGTTCAACGCGTTGGCAACGTGCGAAAATGGAAATACCGAGAGGAAAAGCACAACGAAAGCGAAAACGGAAATAAAAAAAAAACGGAAGTCGAACAAAAATGATAAACTGAAATACAATAAATGAATTGACTCCATTGGTTTTTGTATTGGACACTTGTTTCACTCAGGAATTAACACATTTTTTGATTAGGTTTTCACATTTTCTTTTGGACATTCACATTTACATTGAATGGTTGATTGATTGGATGGGTTTTCACTTGGATGTCATTGAATCAGTCTTTACGTAGATTTATTTTCTTTATATAATTTGATTGACTTGTGCAGAAATCTGAAAAAGAAGAGAATAGAGCAATAAGAAATATGCTTTTCACTTTAATTTTGTACGAATTAATTATTAATCCCAACTCATTGGATAAAATAAATGTTTCCTTATGAAAATATGATTTCGAATAATATAATAAGTGAGTAAATTACTTGCATCCGATTCACTCAAAATCTTATTCGAGAAATACAATTTCGAGGCCGGAAAATGAGAAAATTGTATCAATATAAATATTTATATTGATAAATATTTTTTTAATTTAATTTATCTTATAATTACCTCTTTAAACTGATCATTAAAGTCTGCTCCTTAATGTAATGTTCAACTTATTCCATTATATTCTTACCAAATGTACACAAAACACATCTAAAATATTTGGACTTGCAGTTTAAATCACACACAGATCTTTAGATTTAAAAATATTTCTTAATATTTAATATATTTAATTTATACTCAACGAATTTTCACTACATAATTGACCATCAAAATGCTTTTCAAAAACGGTCGCACCATTTGTAAAAATGCCGACGGTAATTTAGTTTTTCTTTTTGTATTTAATAATAGGACATTAAAAATGTTTGGCACCAAAATACTTCTTGTTTTTATAAATTTATTTCACGATATCCTGTTTAGCTTAAAGTTGCGATAATATTTGAATATTTATAAAAATTTAATTTAATTAATTGTTGCAGAACTGTTTTTTGAAATTTTGATTGACGGCGCCACGCGGGTGGCAAGAAAGTGAAATCGAAAGCAGCCGAGACGAGCTGCTGAGCCGTCAATGCGCTACTGGCGCGAGCGGTGAAAATTGAAAATGAAAATGGAAAACTCGACATCGGTGAAAAATCGTATCAGCAACGACAACAACAGCAACAACAACAAACAGCAGATGCGGCAAATCGGCTGCGTCGGCGTCAACGTCGTCGGAAACGAAACGAGAAATGCCCGAAAAGTGTTTGCTGCCTCGTCATCAACGTGAGACAGTAACAACAATAACAGCAACAACAACAACAACAATAATCACACCAGCAAGAGCAGCAAATTGTATCAATGTAATTGTTGCTTTTGTTTCGTTATGCCATTTATTTATATTTTTCTTGTATGCTTTATGGCACCTCTCTTTAGAAGGCGGGAGAGTTTCGAGTTGAGAGTGGGAAACCGGCATTTCCGAATATTCGTTGGACTGGGCGCCCATCGACCACCGTTAAGCTCCTGTAAAAGCCGTGTGGTTATTTATACTGTACTGAGAGTGTGTGGAAAAGAGAAGCCCAGAGAGTGGCAGAGCGAGGGAGAGAGAGAGAGAGAGAAAGTGTGGGTGTGTGAGAGTTGACCTAACAAATTGTCACAGCTAATTCAATGAGCGTGCGAGAAAGCTCTCTCAGTGAGAGATTTATCTACTCTACGTAATAGTTTAGCAATATCTATGGCAAATACGTAATTATATGGTAAATATAGCGTCATATGCTTCTTATCTACATATAAACAAATTGCTTTCACTTTTCTATCTTTTAGAATGGAATAGAAAACAACGTTTAATAATTGCCAATTAGCTATTGTATTGAATGACGTCAGTTCACGGTGCGTATGCGTAATGCTTAATATTAAGTATACGCACAATGGCCACAGATCGCCATGTTTGAAGAGAGAATATATTGTGAATATTCTAGATAGGGAAACAAGGTACCTCCCTGTCTCATGTTCTCAGCAAAAATATTTTTATTTATATTCTTATTATTGACGAGATAGTCTCGTTAGTCTCATAGAATTAATCTATTCGTAATTGATTAAAAATGTTGTAAATGATCTTTGCCGATATTAAAGGTAATTATGTATAATATTTCGACATTTAGTCAATGTCATAAGTAATAGAAGTTGACCTTTTGACCCGCTGAATTCCACGAAATGCAAACACTTCAAAAGCCATCAAAACAGAAAAATATGCAAAATGTCGCCGCCCACATGTAAAGCAACAGCATAGCAGCAGCAGCAACAACAGTAGCAACAACAATAGCAACGGCAATTAGAGTTGCAAGCAAGGCAACAAAAGCAATAAACTCCAAAAGGACCCACATCCCCTGTGTTTGACATTTAAAGGTCAAAGGTAGAGCATCAATCAGTGAACGCAACGAGAGTGAAATATTAGGACTATCAAAACAAAAGCGAAAAGCTGAGACTACTACGACCTCCCTTTAGAAGTATTAAAAAAAACAACATCATATCGTAATAATCGCATGAAAGGGCAGACGGGGCCAGACTTACAGGACGACAACAACAACAACAACAACAATAAATCAGCCAAAACATAGCTTCAACATTAAGGATAACAGCTGAAGTAAATTTTGGCTGGCATTTCAACTTGTTGATTCGCCTGCCACTTGGCATTTTGGATCCTAAGAAAAATCTGGTGGGCGGCAGTTCTTCAGCAAATTGTCAGTGTTGCCGGTGGGTGTGGCATAAATATGTTGCTTTTGTTTCACAGAAAATATTTAACTGAAGGCGGTGAATGAAAATGATGGACTCGATTGCTAATAGGTCGTTCTATCATAAAAAAAAACCAATCTAAATACCTAATAGAGAATATAGCAAATGTAAATTTACAGTGGCCCATTAAAATGCACGCATTGAGTTTTAAATGTAAAAAGTGTAGATATTGTCAGATGCGACAACACTTCATGCTGCTGAGAATTTGAGATGTTTAATTGCAGCTTATGATAATATAATAAGAAATCATCCTTAACAGTGATACAAATGATAATAATTAAAATCAAAATTAATTCTAGATAAAATCTCTAAGAAATTTGGGGAATTCGAACCTGCTCATTTGGCTGTTAAAATTTCAAACTATGGATAAAATTGATTTCTACTTTTCCCCTACTAAGGTTGACTGGGAAACTGGAGCAAAATTATTTCCAGAGCTTTCCACTTTTTAGTTGATAAGTAGCAGAGACATTTCCAGGCTCCCAAATAGATATGCTTGCTGCTTATTACTTGGTTATACTTTGACCTTTGCGGTTAGCTGGCACGTGTGTGGGCTGTGTGTGTGTGTGTGATTTGGATGTTGCCATGACAGCAACAGGAGCAACAAGCAGAAGCAGCAACAGTTGTGTAGTGACAAGGATAGCAACTGTTGCTGTCATTTGCCAGAAGCAAAAGCACTCGAGTGAATTATGTGATTGTATGAATGAAATGCAGGATTCAATTAAAAAAAGCTCCGTCATTTGCATGGAATCTACCGAACGATTCAAATTTCATTCATAGAAAAAGTCTATTGTGAAAGTGAGAGAATATGAGAGTAGAGAGCATTTTCAATAACCGATTCAACTTTGATATTTGTCGTACTGTTTCTTGACCATTCACCAAACTGTTGCACAAGCTTCAAATATTCTGACGGTAACTGGTGGGAATGTTATTTAATTAGCTGCAATTTCAGCTTGTTGAATGTTGAAGTTGCAGCTTGACCTTTGACAGCATCTGCCACACGCGCTTTATATAACATTTGGCATTTGCGAGTGTAGCGTGTGTGGTCGTTCGAGGGGAAAACTGGGCGGGGCAACGGAAAACTACCGCGATTTCTACACACACATTCAGAAAAACACACATATATGAGAGCTTTGTGGAGGCGTACCTGCAGCACTTAATTGTCAGGCTAATTGATTTGTTATACTGTTATTCACTGTGTCTACAAATCTCCCTTGACTAAACCTTGAATTTAATGAGGTGATTTTATATTTAATTGGATGTTTATTGCATTTGCTTTTGTCATATTCAGATCATTCTAGAGCATTTTCTTTGAAAGGATGAGCAACCCGTTTGTGGATTATATTAGTTTACCTTTACCATAATATTTCTAGAGACGAAAACGAAAGCATCCCGATGAGTGCGAAAGGCGAATAACAATATACACAGGAAAAATTATTTAAAAAAAATGTTTGGCATTCGGCTCTGCGCATAAAATGTATTTTTATGAATCAGGAATCAGGACCTTTTTGTGCACTGTGCCGAATATATTGAATTTAATATCATTAGTCATAAAATTGTCGGAATCTGATAGCTGTAGGAATGCCATAGGAATGATCGATCGAGAATCATCCTGTAGTGTCAAAAGCATTTTAATGGAATAGTGGTTTTGTAATGTATGTATGTCACAGCTACTGCTGCCAGAAATCAACCGTTAAAAAAAGCTAGGTATAAAAAAAGTGATAACAGGCATAAGAAGGCGTGTTCGACCATATAAAATACGAATACAAAAAAATCAATCTAATAAAAAAATAATCATGTGGCATCTTAATTGTCTGGTCTCTTTAGTTTGTTGTTTAACACTGCAGTTGCAACCTGCAATTAATATGTCTGTGCTTTCTGTAATTTTTTTGATCCTTTTTATGTTGTTCAATCTTTTAAAATGCCTTTGCTTTACTTTCCCACTGTTAAGTGCGATCCTGTAATAAAAATTATCATTAAAATCCCGCATAAATCATAAATAATCCGCCAAATGAAATGGCCATAAACAGTCAAAGTGAAAAAGATGTAGAAAAAGAAGTAGAAGAAGCAGACGTGCAACTGCTTCTTGGCTGCCCATTAATAGACTTGTTTAGATGTCAGCTAAACCCTGGCAATAGACCCCTTGAATAGTACCGGAGCCGAAGCTACTTACCCGCCATAAAAAGGCAATCAGATGTCGTCGATGCCACGGCGATGCACGCAAGCCGGAACGTGTCTGTGGCAAGGGGCAGGGGCAGGAGGGCGAACTGGGATGTGATCCTCTCTAGTGGAATCAAGATATAGCGCGTAAATAAGAAGTTTTCAGCGGCAAAAGCCTGAGAGACAGAGCGAGAGAAAGGTAGAGTGAGCGAGCGAGAGAGAGTTAGTAAGAACTTGCGACCGATCTGCGACTGCGTTTGTAATTAATTACAAGGCGGGCCAAAACGGCGACGCACGCGCGAGCTTGACTCCAACTGGCAACTTGGACTTGGTCTTGGTCTTGGACTCCAAGAGAGATGGCCGAGAGGCGATAAGGTAAAGTTGGCGACGACGACGGCGACGGCGACGGCGACGGTGGCGGCAGCTTGTGCAACGTGCAACTAGTCAAAGGATGCGCGCCGGCTACTGCGATTACGCGACGCGGCAGCAAGTAGAGATAAGCGATAAGAGAAGAGTAGCTGTAGTTGGAGTTGGAGTTGGAGAGTCGACACAGTCGAAGATTATGCAATTTTGATTTGAAACACGCTATTTGGGGGCACTGAGATACGATTGCGGTGCAGATACTACATATGTATGTATGTGTTGATGCTCCGTCAGCGCTTTAACGATCTCATGCAGCGGGCGCGTAAATCGAGAGATCGAAAGAGCGGGAGAGAGAGGTTGAACTAAGATTTTTAACTATTTAACCGATAATTTCCTTCCGGTTGCGTTTTTGCGTTTCAACTGAGGTTGAAAAACTGTTTTGCTCGCGATGCCTGCCACAGTTTTGGCTGCTCAGTCGAGGCCAGAAGCAGCGACGCTGGCGACGCTGGCGACGACAACGCATCGTGGGCCGATCATCGCCTTACTTAGACACTCGTCTGTCGCCCAAGTGTTGATCTTAATGTTGTTGTTGCTGTTGTTGTTGCTGCCTGCCTGCCTGACTGACTGAGTGTGTGGGCAACTGTACATTGCTGCATGCAACTAGCTGTCTCCCTCTAACATTCAACGACAACAACCCCCGCAATTTGCTTTTTTTTCAAGTGCTTTTCTCTGCTCAATCGAAAGACTGAGCTTCTATCTTGACACTAACACAGAACGACACACACACACACTTAAACAAGGGTTAACACCTTTTTACCATGGGATGAGATTATCCACTTTTAAATGTCAATTGAAGACGTGCAGGTTTAAGCCAAGGCTTGTCGAACTTTTTAGACGTTATATTGATAGTAATGATTCTATACAGTAAAGCTTTGTAGTCAGTCTATTCAAAAGACTTCCAAATAATCTTTCAGCTTGTAAGAGTCTTGGGCAATTGCATATTCTAAAACCAATTTTGCAAATTTATTTATTTATAATTATATAAATTTTATAAAAACTTTTGTATCAATGCCACTAAGTAATGATAAAGCGCCAAACAGTCGAAATTCGCAGAGCGTTGAAAAAGCTTTTTAAGCTTTTTATAACTAAATTTTTCTTCAAGCATTTTTGAGTTTGTTAACAATTCTCATTACGATTATAGATTTAAACTGTTTTGTTAAGTAAATAAACCTATTTTATGTTGTAAAATTTTAATACAAAATTGTCACTAGTATGGTTTATTTAGCCCACTGTGTGTTAGCAACATTTTAGCTGATTTTCAAGTCCAGCTCGTGCCAAGCAGTGTGTGTGTATGTGTTTGTGTGTGGGCTTTAAATTCTAAGTAGGCTTTTTGTCATGGCGTCTGACAGCCCACACACACACACACGAGCACACACACACGCTGGCTAGAAAACTGTATACAATTAGGTGCTGATCTCAACCCTCCGCCCATTTGCTGCACAGTTGCTGCCGTTGCACTTGCGTCATTCGTTGCAGTCGAAGGGGGCAACTGAAAGGCTCGAGCTTTTACCCACATGCCTCTTGCAAAACACTTGTTGCAAGTCTGTGGAAGTCCTGAAAAGCTTTTTGCTACAAAAAGCTCAGCAGCTAAAAATAATACCAGCGAGAACTTGCAAGCAGTCGGTTGAAAGCTTTGGAAAAAGCTTTTCTGCTAACGCTTCTGCGCCCACAGGCGACATCGTCAGCGTCGCCGTCGACTGCGCTGCTTATGTGGGTGGCTTCATTGATAAATTTGCGACGCTTTCTGCTGCTGCGACGCTTTGATGCTGCTGCAGTTGGCCCAAAGATAAACTGCAAATTGAATTGCAAAATGTTGCAGCTGTGCAGAGAGTGAGGGAGAGAGTGTGTGAGCGAGAGAAAGAGATGGAAAGCGGTCGGCAAAAGGCGGGAGAGAGGAAAATAAAATGTTGCGCTCCACTTTAAACAACGTCATGGCTGAATATGTGGGTGTGGATCATGCCCAGGCATTAGAGACTCTTGACGTGGCTTTTGTGAATGAATTCCGTTGCCGTCTTTGTCTGCCGCAACAAAGGCAGAGATAGAAATACAGATGAAGGGAGATAGCAATATGAGATAGAGACAGCTGCCAACGCCCACCCACCAAAGCGACTCTTTTCTCACACACCAATTGGATTATAATCATATTCACAAAAGATATACATAGATATATGCACATATGTATATAAATATGTGTATATATCTATTGTATAAAGCGCCCTCTCTGCCCTCCTTTAGACTCGACTTGACTTCATTCACAAAATGCTTAAATATGGAAACTTGTAAATTAGTTCAAGTGCCTCGGTACACTGAGCGAAACAAATGCTCACTGCGCACTCGAGCAAATTAATTATACTTGTCTCAAATACCACCCACACATAACTCGACATCGATTTGCCATTTGTGCGGTGGGGCATTAACTGTAATTGCTCCATTCATAAAGCTAAGCAAATACAATTGAAGTGAGTGTTAGAGCAACTGAGACATCATTAGACCTAACACACATGATTAATAGATGTGGTTCTATTTTCATGATATACAATATCAATTTATCAATCTATAGATTTCTGAAAACTTTATTTTTGCTTTCTTCAATAAGAATTTAGAAAAATATTTTTTAAATCAGGAACTAAAACCTTAACCGAAACCGCAACCTTTAACCGATAAAAACCGATTGAAATTTGTAACCGTAACCGAAAAAATTGTCTTTATCTGTACCGAAATCCATAAAACGAAACTCTTTAAGCCGAAATAACCGTTTAGTAACCGATTCATTTATAAAAGTTTATTTCGGTTCTGGCTGTCGCAGCTACTGAGCAACTTTGATAAATTTGAACTGCCATAACTTCGTCGAAAGTCAATCAATTTCCATGCGCAATGTAAATTTGAACATGATTTTACCTCTTAATTCATTCTGCATTTAAATTTAGTTAATTTTGAACGTTTTGAAAATCTCGAATTTTTTCGAAAAATACAAAGGGGTAAGTATGTAAATTTTCAAAATTTTCGAAAAATTTAAAATTTTCAAACTGAACAAAATTTAAATGCAGAACGAATTTAGAGGTAAAATCATGCACAAATTTATATTGCGTATATAAATTGATTAACTTTTGGTAAAGTTATGACAGGTCAAAGTTCGTTAACCAGATAACGCTTAACCGAAACTCCAAGATTTTGCATAACCGATAACCGGTAACTGAAACCGATATTTGTTTCGGTTTTAGGCCCTGTATTAAATGGTTACGAACTTGTAAATATTAAAGCTTGCCTAATTATTTAAAATGGTTATTAAATGGTTAACAACTTTTCAATGTTAAAGCTTTCCTTATTATTTTTAAAAGTTTAGAAAATATCTTAACAAAATACCTTATCATATTTTAAACTTCTTCATCGTGTAAACCAGTGCGTGTTGACCAAGTTAAACTTTTTAACCACTTAACTTCCGTTTTTAGCACCGTTTAATGAATTAATGAGAAATGTTTAAGCTACCGAATGAGCAACCACTAAAGAGTTACAAAATAAAGTAAAACTAATTAATCCAAGGGTTTGACTATCAGATACCCTATAATAAAGAATTACAAACATGAAATGAAGTGTTTATGAAACAAAATTGTTTATGTATTAAGCTAAATACGTATGGATATAGTTCCAGCAACCTGTAGTCAGCACACGATTACCAAGCATAGTATTCTTTCCAGTTTATGCTACCTACAGGGTATATTTGCAGACAAGGAGCTGCAAACGGATTGCGACTTTGACTACTCATTAAAAGCGACTTCTGGCTACGACTTCGACTGCGACTGTTGCCATTTGGCTGTCACTCACTCATTTACTCACTTATTCATTCATTTGGTAGACATTTTACAAAGCGCGTTCCATTCATTAGCATTGACTGTAAGTTGTTGTTGTTATCGCTGTTGATTGTTGCTTGTTGCCTGGACAACGCTTAACTCCTTTCGGATGCCAAGGCTATATTTAGTTGGCAGTCAGCGACTTGTTAACAAACTGTTTATTTTTTTAATTGAATTGCATTTAATTTTAAAGCTAAAAGCCACGCACACTGCTTGACAGACTCGAACTCTCACTAATAAAATCCCCTATTCTGATGACGGATAATTTATTCTTAAATATACCTTTTTCTAGTCATAAATTTTCTACATTTCAATTGAGCACTATGGATCGGTTGTGTGTGTGTTCAGCTTTGTTTTCATTATCATCATCATTAAATATCATCAGCATTTCTTTGGGAGAAGACTTTAAGATACACATATGTATCTGAAAGATGCACACCGACACTTTTATTTGGCATTCGCTTTGTGATTTATGATAACGCGCTCCATAAAAATCTATGCACATTTTATATGTTATACGATAATCGTACAGAGTTTCATTGATTTTATGCAAATTTCTCTTGTCCGATTGCCAGCAAGTTTCATTTTATATATATTTCTGATACCCTGTACAGAGATAAATTATTATAGAGACAGTTGAAATAAAGTTGTATAAATTTGTAGAAACGGAATTGCTCTAGTCCGATTAGTTTACCTGTAAAATTTGTATTAGCAAATACAATAATTCAATTTGTATGAATAGATCGAAAGCTTAAATATGAAAAAAAAAATTTGTGTGTAATATTTATATTTTCAGCATCGCTGTCACTGCCTAAAATAGATGTATGTCTCTTGGACATATGTATATAAATTAAAAATCCTGCATTGCTCTTTACAGGGTATGTCGCTGTCGTTCACTGCACATTACGATTATTATTTGATTTTATATCTGGCGTATATATTTCTGGCATATTTATTGAGCATTTTCTTTATTGTATGACATCAATTTATATTGTTTTATTGGCTATTGATGGCAGCCACACAAGTTGAATGGTTTTGGTTACTCGATTTTTGGATATCGGTATATCTGGAAGATCTGTGAATATTGTATGCATATGCCACCACTTGAAAATTTATAATTCGTCAATTAATAAACGTCGTTGGGGAGTCGCCTTCCATTTTTGACATGCGTAAATCGCCCAGCCCTTTTCTTGGTCATAAATTTATTTTCTGTGCCAACAATGAATATCCACCCAAAAATAATAAGAGCTAATAAAGCTAAAGAATTGCATAATACTTCGATCAATTTTCAGACAACATTTGCAATTTCAATTAATGCAACGCCCCGAAGACCAAGAGAACTATGTCAAATAAATCATGGACTTGCACCAGACGAAGTTACCTTTTCAGCACGTTCTCGTCTCTTTGAAAATGTCTCAGTTATGTGACTTGAAACTGGCAACTGGCGTCAAGTTGCACACTTCCTGCGAGTCTTGTAATACCCTAACCAGTGTAGTACTTTACAATTTATTGTAGATTTCGGTAGATATTGATTTTGAGTCAACGTAAATTTGATGTATGTACGTGCTCTGTCGTTTTCTACAAATCGATAATATTTTGCTAACAAGCGAAATTTTTGAGACACTTCTTTAAATTAATTGTGTTTAATCAAAAATTTAACAGAATATCATATTATAACAGTATACGCTAAATATTATGATCTTTTAAATTATCATTAACATATACAAAGTATTTAAATAAAATTAATGTATATCATCGAAGCCGCATTGTTTCTATACATTAGCTAAGTAAGAGCATTTAATTTACTGCATCACTCATTCATGTTATTTTCTACCAGTTTCTATTCCCTGAAAATTTAAATAAATAAATTGAGTTACCACCTCAAGTCTGAATGCATAATGCTTGTCAACAAGTTGCATATTTTTGGTGTCACATAATTGTCAGTTGACAACTGAAGAAAAAACGGAAAAATAAGAGAAAAGCTTTGCCTGTCAAGGGCCCCATATGGAAAAATTTCACCATTAACTCAATTGCTGGGATCTATGCAAATGAATTCCCAGCGCTTATACCCATCATATTTCCATAGTTTACACAGCTCGTACTTCTATGATTGCCCCAGCGATTTCTCTATTAACTTTAAGCAGGGTAAATAGGCAATTGACTTGAAATTGGCAATTATTTTTTTGCCTATTTATTTTTTGTCTATTTCTTTGCCTGTACCAAAGCCAGAGCTGAAGCTAAGCTAAGGCTGCACAGACAGTTCACATGTGAATGGATATGGGCTGTCTCTCATGTGCAATGCTAGTGGTTGTCGTTGTTGTTGTTGTTTTTGTTGGAGTTGTCTACATTTTGCAGTTCCTCCAAACCCAATGCACATTATGAATGAATAATGTATGAATGAAAATTGCATGCACGTGCCTTAAAGCTATAAAATGTTGCACTTTTTTGTTGCCCCTTGCAAGTTTTTGTGGCATAGGCTAAGTTGAAGATGCGTTGGGTAGTTGATACTCAAGTTACCAGAGCTTAACTGATCGCAATTTCATGGCAAATTCTAAGCAAGTTCGTCACCTAAGTCACGCATTCATTGGAGGATCACATATCAGTTAAGGTTTATATAATAGTTAACGGAATTGGAATTGTATTTAAAATATTTCAATAGATTCTGTTATTTATTACAAATGTGAATAGATTTTTGGATAGTTTAGTTTAAAATACAAATTTTGGTAAAGGATTAATGGCCAATGCTTGAAATCGTATGTTAATTGAATTTAAATATGTATGAAGTACTTCACTAATCAGATCTGTTATTAATTTAGTTTACATTGATTCCAATACTGATAAAACTTCAATAGGAGGTCATTTTATGACAATAATCAGTATAAGATCAACAGGTATTTTTTATACTTTTCTGCTCTTCTGACGGTAGATAATGTAAATTTTACCATCCTTATAAAATGTGTATTAAAAACATTGACATCTTGCGGCGCCCATTTAATTTTGTATTACTCGTATGATCCAAACCAAGTTCGTCACCTAAGTCTTTTGTTTGTCAGCACCTGCGCTGATGATGTCTTCATTAGCAACTGAACCGCTGACTGAACGCTGATGATAAGCGTTGTGTGATGATGGAAATCGGTTTTTAATAACCCAGCCACGGGCTTTTAATTAATTGGGTTGGAATGGTGGAAAAGTGGATCGATCTTTTGTAAAATTAAAGATCTACTCGAGCTGTCGCAGTAGCCAAGCAATTTAAATGCAAATTTTGATCAGATCTGATCTAGCTTGAATACTGGATGAGTGCTTTGCATCGTTAAGTTGGCGGATAAAAAAAAGGGAAATTTAAATTCAATTTAAGCACTCGTCCATTGTTAAATGCAGTTATTAGATTTGACAGTTTACAGTTGTCGATTGCTTTGAAAAGTTGCCGCCAACCACGGCTTTAGCTACAACATCAGCTACGGCTACTAAATTACTTCAAGTTGGGGAATTATCAGCAGCTTGTTTGATTTTCTGGTGCAGCCGCGGTACGAGATGAAAAGAAACCGCTGCGATTTCAATTAGCATTTTGATGGCATTACAAATGAACGGATAGAACAAAAATCGACGCCATTGATAGGCAATTGATAGCACTTCATAAAGCAGCGGATCGTTTGTAATAACGATCTGCGAGGGTCGTTAGTCAAGTTTTACAACTACAAATCAGATAGTCGAACCCTTTTCATTGATTTCTTCTTATGTAATTATTAGACTTTGATATGTACAAATTTTTATATCTTCGTGATAAGAATTGTAAGATGGTTTGGTTTAATTTAGGTATACATTGAAGATAAAGCTAGAAAGAATTTTAATTCAAGCATTCTGGTATACTTCTTGGACAACTCTCGCAGCTTGACTGACTGCAGGTTGACGTTAGAGGCGGTCACATTATTAAATCATTTGAATTTATAAAATGTCACGCGATTTTCGAAAGACTTGACTCGACGACCAATCAACTGGCATCCAGCGGCGCCAGCTGTGACAATCTTGTGGTAATTAAGTTTTTCAGTATATTTTTTGCATTTTTGCCAAACCGCTAAAACCACTCGCATTAATCAATGCGATTGCCGACAGGGATTCAGTTTTGATTTGGCCCAAAACAAATGGCAGCAGCAGTTTTAACAACAACAACTCTGCAAGCAGTCAAAAGGCACAACAACATTCGACATTCGACAATCGACAACAGGCGACAGACAACACGTTGTCAAGTTGTTTGGCAATAAAATTGTAAGCATTTATCTTGTACTTTGTTGTTGTTGTTGTTATTATTTTTGTTGTTGTTTGTATTTCTATTCCATCGCGGCCTTTGTGTATTGTCGCCTTTTTGTGTTGTTGCTGTGTTTTTCTCATGCGTAGACCAAAAATGGGCTTTTCTTTTTTGCATTACAAAAGTATTGAGTTACCAAACGATTTGTTAACGTTTAGACCCATGCCAAAGGGGGCGTTACGTTGCAGGAGGGGGGCGTTTGAGCCAGGCATTTTGTTAGCTCGTAAAGATTTGTTGACACATACGTTGATGTTTTTCTTGTTGTGGTTGTTTTTGGCCAAGCAAATCAATGGATGGGACCACCTGCAAAGCTCAACTAGAGATCTAAAAGATCTCTCTGAAGTTCCACTGAATAGAGTGTAATCAAGCCTAAGCACTGCGTCTTTTTAACTATTTACAAGTTCATCATGCTTAATATCTTTTTACTTTACTTAGTATGTAATGCAAGTTATTAAAAAAAACTCAAAGTAATTATAATAACTTTAAGGGCCAAGAATTAAAGGAAATAAAATTAGTTAATTAATCTGAGTCTTTTAGCATTATGTTGATCTAATCAACGGACGTCAGCTGAAATACTAGATAGCATCAACAACTATCTAGAATTTCAGTTACAAAATGTAAAATTTTAACTACAGTTTCTATTGACGGAACATCAATCGTTTAAGGATTTATAGCATTTATAGCATTTAAAGAGCGATAAAAGCGAGTATGTATCAACTTTTCACATGACCTGTCAACTGTGGAAAACGGCAGCTACTCTTCCTATAACTCTTTCTATACGTAAGAATAATTACCGAGCGGAAAATACGTATAATATCAAACGTGCCGCATCGTCTTATCGGCGTATTTATGTGCCTGAGCGATTGACTTTATCGAACATTGTGCACCACTTAAGGCGAAGCTTTAAACCGACTATGTTTAATTTAATTATGGTAAAATGAATTCATTTTATTTCATTTCGATTTTGATTTTGATTTCACTTGGCTGCGTTTCGTTGCATATTAACCTGACATCACACGCAAATCCACATAGTTATGGCTCTGAACGAATTGAACCTGGAAACTCGATCTAATTCCAGATGCAACAAAATTCGTTACACATTTTGGAGCCCATGACGAATTGCAGTGACCCTTTGCTAATGTTAACTTAAATTAATAGAGAAATTAGGCAGATCTTGTGTGTGTATGTGTAAGAGGGAGGGAGAAAACAGAGAGCACAGTTAATTGGCCGCATTAGTTTTGGGCTTTAAGTGGTATAGTTTTCCATGCTCAATCTTCGCCTCGGCCAACTGCAATTAGTCAATTAATAAAAAAGCCATAAATATGCGGCTAACATTTATCGATATGGCCAAAAGGTCCCACTGAAATGGCAACTGTAGCAACGGTCTCAATGGGCCATAAATTAATAGTCCATTATTTCTAAATTTTGTCCACTTCAAACTGTCGTCGCCAAGTCGCCAAGTGACCGTCTCACATTCCGTCGGCCGCTTCGTTTGCATTTTAATCTCTTTTATGAGGTGGTCGGAAGGGGGAGGGGATCACATGGAACCACAAATTAGTCCAGTGCTCACTTTGTGTTGACTTTTCAGTGCGGCCAATAACTTACACGCTGTCACGTAATGGGAAACGAGAGTAAAAGGAGTTTTCTGTTCTGCACTTCCCCCCAAAAATTATGTAAATCATTTCGCTTTTAAATTATTTTTTCTCAAAAAAATTGCTTCATTTTCTCACATGCCAGACTTAAGAGGAAATAAAGCTTTCTTATGGCTTACAGCATTTTCAAATGATTTTAAAGCTCGTAACCTTTAACCGATGAAAACCGATTGAAATTTGTAACCGTAACTGAAACCGAAAGTATTTTTTTCCACTGTACCGAAACCCATAAACCGAAATTTTTTAAGCCGAAATAACCGTTTAGTAACCGATTCATTTATAGGGGTTAATTTCGGATCTAGCCGTCGCAGCTACTGAGCAACTTCGATAACTATGAACTGTCATAACTTTGTCAAAAGTCAATCGATTTCCACGCGCAATGTAAATTTGAGCATGATTTTACCTCTAAATTCGTTCTGCATTTAAATTTTGTTCATTTTGATGATTCGAAATTTTCGAAATTTTTCGAAAAATGATAAGGGGTAACACTGTAAAATTTCTAAAAAATCCAAATTTTTCGAATTTTGAAAATGAAATAAATTTAAATGCAGAACGAATTAAGAGGTAAAATTATGCTCAAATTTACATTGCGCGTGGAAATCGATTGACTTTTGACAAAGTTATGGCAGATCGAAGTTATTAAAATACAGTAAAATCAAAATAATCAAAATTATCAAACCAAATTTAAATGAGATCAAATTATAATAAAATCGGCATTGCACTGGATATTTAGGTCAACTTAAAACCTTAATTTTTATTTTTTTTGTGAACCGAAACCATACCGGTATTTTTAAACCGAAACTTATAAAAAAAACGATAACCATTACGAAACCGATACTCCACGATTTTGCATAACCGATAACCGAAAACCTTAATTCGAGCATAACCGTAACTGAAACCATTTTCGGTTTTAATCCCTGATTTAAATAGAAATAATTGAAGAAAAATATTTTTGATTTTGATATTAATTTATATTTATTTTACATCAAAAGAGATTCCATTTTACCTTAGATGAAAACTTTGAAAATAGTCTCTTTAAATGAAAACAAGCTGAACTTTACCTATTACATTTATTTTCTTTAAAAGTGTTTTATTTAAGTTTGATCTTATTTGTGTCTTCTTACTAATTAAATGGACAAAATTTAATCAGAACTGGACCGTTCTTTAGATTGAATTAAATATTTTTCCAAAACCTTTTTTGTAATTTGTTTCAGTCATTTAGATTTTAGAATTTAATTGCGTTCTCGAATATTTTCAATTTTAATTTTATTAAATATAATTTTAAGTTTTATTGTGAGATACAATGCAGTTCGGCATTTGCTAATAATAATTTCTGATTGGCAATTGCAGTAACAATGTTGGATTTTCGCCCATTGCACACATGAAAACGCAGTATTGTGTCCGCTTTGCCCAACCCTGGAGTAAGTATGTGGCCAAGTGGAAGTGTCCAAGTAGAAGTGGCTAAGTTGCTCAAGCAGCGGCTCGCTGGAGTCTCAAACGCTCTGGGCACTCTGCGAACTCATTTTCCGACTCAATCAAATCAAATAATTTATGTCTTGCAAAATGAACTGGCCAAGTGAGTGGAGGTCATGTAGTTGCCGTTGCCAATGGTCTGTGTGTGTGAGAGTCTGGGCCCAAAGCACAGTTAAATCTCTTGGACTGGCCATAAAATGTGTTGATTTTTCCATTTGCCAGACGATGGAGCCCTAAAGCGCTGCAATGAGTATAAATAAGAGAGTCCTATGTTAGTTGGGAACTCGGAAGGGGAGAATGAGGATAAGTGAGGTAAAAGCTGTTGCGTTTCATTTTAGCCAATGCAATTCTTTATTATCAAATATTTACAAGACAATATGCCAAGGGTTATATGTACAATTAAAGTGAGTTTTCGGCCTAGACAAAGTCAAACTCGAAGCCATCCTCCTGGTACTCGTAGTCGGTGCCGTCGCAGGTAACCTGCACATACTTGTTGCCACGTTGCCAGTGGAGATACTCGTTGGGACCCAGATGAGTCCACATGACATCGCTGAAGACCTGCAATGGCTTCGGGTTACGCTCGTACTGACGAATGCTGAGCAGTTTCTTCAGTTTGTCGGTGTTGCTGTGATATCCATTCAGGGCGAGTTGGGTAAGTTGTGGACAATCGGCAACCATTTCGAGGAGCTGGGATTCACGCACCACCTCCCAGCCACTGAAGCTGAGCACCTGCATCTGGTGGCAGGGTATGTGCTTGCGATCCAGGAAGAACATATCGTGGTACCAATTCTCACAGACCAGAGCACGCAGCTTGGGCAGCTCCAGGAGCAGACTGTTCTGCCAGCGTGCCGGTAATTGGACCACTTCATTGTTGAGGGCAATTCTGGTGATGGACTCGCTCTTGGCCACAATGATCTGCTGGAAGATGGTCTCCTGGTCGGCATGCAGTTGACGGGAATCGTCAAATCTAATGGCCAACTTACGAAGCTTGGGCAATTGAAGCACCTGAGATAGCATGCACTCCACGCTGCTCAGATTGATCTTGAGCACCTCCAGATTGGGCAGCTTGATGTCATGCAGGCGGACGCTACTGTCAAAGGAATCGGTGATGTCCAAAACACGTAACTGAGTCATGCCCAGGCAGATCTCCTGCATCCAGCGGCTGTCAAGGGGCACCGAGTGGTACATGGACTTGAACACCAGTTGCTCCAGCTTCTTGAAGCCCCGCATAAACAGACCCGAGAGATTCATGCAGCTCGTGAGGCGTCTCAGATTGGGCAGCATTGCGGTCAGATCACGTAAGTCCTCATCGACCATGGTAGTCGGATTGCCACCTAGGATACAGCATTCCACATTGGGGAATCGTGTAATGTTGATGTCGCAGAGATGCGTTATATAATCGTAGAACTCGGCAAAGGCCCCAACGCCATCGTCATGGACATGCAGCTCCGTGAAACGATCGGCCATTTGCTCCATGAAGAACACGTAGTCCTCGATGTCCAAGAGGCCCAGGAAAGCGGTATTTGGGCCCACAATGCGATAGTGCCAACGCTTCTGCCACATCTTCAGGATCTGGGGCAGAAACTGTGGATAGGCACGTGCCATCCTCACCTGATCGCTCAGATAATCGATGCGCTCAAAGATCTGCTCGAAAAATATCTCGTGCAGGTTGTCGATATAATTCGGTGGCAATGGCTCAGGCATTTGCACCTTCTGTGCATCCAAAGCGTGCTTGTAGAATTTGGTATTTTGCAGCATGATGTGAGGTTGAAGTTTCTTCTTTGTGGTTTTGCTTAGATGTTGCTTGTACAATGATTGTCAGATGACTGTGATGACAATGCTGTGAAGTGGCAGTTTATATATTAAAACAGGTAGCAGAGAATACCCTAGGATATTGCCAGGTAGTTGATCTGTTTATCCCGGCGCCTGAATACCACTTACCTAACATTTACCCTGTAATCCTTGTGACAGCTGCGCGGAGTAAAGTTTTTATTTGGAAAGTGTTGACACTTGAGGCGCAGGTAACTAGGGTTATACCTTCCGTCCCTGTCCCAGAGCCTGCTAGGATCGTGCCTGCAACATAAATTGCATTTACAGTGTCTGCAATTTGTACACGTATGTGTGTGCTTGCTGCTCTTATCTGTACAGTTATCGCCGTCTAGTTTGCATATTACACGACTCCAGACGTGTAAGTTTCGGTCTCTCTTCTGGCCGGATGCGTTCGCAAACGTGGTCAAGATTTTTTGGCTTGTTTGCCTGACGCTTTCCTAGGAAACTGCAGATAGCAATAGTAACAACAAAAACGACTGCAATAGCAACAACGGAACAACCGTCTCTCTAGCCTTTTGTGCTTTTGTATAGTCGCTTTTTCAACGATCTAATAATCAAAGTTGTAGCCTGCTGAGTCTTCTCCTTCTTTTTCAGCAGCTTAGCAAACGATTAGAGCTAGAAATGACAATGAGAATGAGATTGAGAATGGGAATGAGAATGGCGATGCCTGCAGGTTCACACCAGCAACTGTCACACAATAGTCATTGATAACTATTTTGTATTTGTAGATAAGTAGATATGTTATGGATACCCTGTAAATAAAAGATTGTTAGAATATTGTAAGACAAAGTTTCCCCAAAATTCACTTCTCAAAATTATCGAGACACGGACTCTCACATTTCTGTATATGTTGTTGAAATATAGTTCTATAACGATCCATTAATAAGTTCACAGCTTAATTAAAATATACAATTTATAACTACTTGAAATTGAAAATTGAGGGCAATTCTAATATAGAAAATGCCATAATGATTAGGAATGCTTTCATCGAAAAATTCGTTACAAAAATAGTTATTTATATCAGAGTTGGGAGATTCTAGCTGCTATTTTTAAATTCTAAAAATTTCATAACGATATATTTGATTTGTAACGAATATCTAAAGCGAACTTATATAACTTTTTTCCTAAATTATTTACTTGCATTTCAAAGGCAGATTTTAGTGTTGTCTTTATGTTCTGAAAATTTCATAACTATATGCTCTATCTACATCGAAATCTGTATCGATCTTTTTCAACAGTATTTATGAATATTCTATAATACCTACTGCATTACTACCTACAGGGTATGTCTTAAGTGAGTAGTTTCAACTTTCTTGTAGCGGGTTAAGTTTTGCTCCACCATTTGCTTGTCAATTGTCGCAGTAGTGTCTTTGTTGAGGCTAATGGTATTGTTGTCAACTTGTGTGTGTATCGCCTGTCAAAGCATAAAACTGAGACTAGACAATGCTAACCCCCCAAACCAAGGGATTCGATTGTCTATGGACACACATAATGCACATTTCTGTCCGAGTCTCTGGTGTAAAAAATATTTGTTCGCTGCTCATAATTTTCAACAAATTTCATTGAGGAAAGAGCCAAAAGTATTCTATCTATTCTATGGTCTCGTGAAAGCTGTTTCACACGACTCGCGATGCAAATGCACTTGTCTGAGCTGAACTGGACTCGGTGGGGAGGGGGGCGATTCCGATACCATAATTTGAGATTTTTGGGTCTTGGGTTGATTTGGTTATTTGACTGTCTTATCTCAGATCAGTGTCGATCAAATGCGGCAGACGAATTGTGAAACATGACGTACGATATTACGATATGTACGAGGTTTATATATATTTTTTATTTTTTTTTGTCGGAGAGAGAGAGAGAGAGAAGCATGGCAACTTGAGCTCTTTTGCTTGAGACTGTTTTAATAATTTTGACGTAATCACATCACAACAATCTGCCTTCAGAGACTTAGCTTTGTCTTTTGTGCACATGGACGGGGTCTTGAGTTTGTGTCTTGAGTCTTTCAAGTGGACAATTTTTTTTTTACGAATTGCCCGGCGAACGTTTGTGATTTGTTCATTTAAATGAATTACAATATTTTATCTTTAAACAGAGATCGTTGCCATGACACACAAATGAAGCTTTCCAAGAGGTTTTTGATTTTGAAGACTCAGGTCAGACAATTTGATAACTTTCCAGGCAGCTGTTACTGCTGTCGTTTTCAGAAATCCCAATGATCATAAAGGTAGCATGCATATTGGTACTGGCCCTCTTTTGATCCTTGGCAGCTGTGCTGCGGCTTTATGGCCACGTTGCAGGTAAAGTGCGGCTCACAGTCGTTGGCCAAATTATTTCACACCTCCAGACATGATGAGCACCGTCGGCAGCTGAAGGCAGGCAAATAGAGCGCACGTTTTTAATTCATTTGTTCTAAAACTTAATCAGCCCAAGTGCGAAGTGTTGCAACTGCAACTGCAACTGCAGTTGCTCCTCCTGTGGCAAGACAAGAAGTCGTGATTGCGCAACTCATAACTCACAAAAGAAGGCTCCATGTTGAACTTGACTACTGTGGATAGCCCCTCAAAGCGAAAGGTAAGCTGCCTCAGAGCAAGGCGGCACTTTACAAGATACACTGGCAAAAAGTGGGGTTGAGAACTAAGCCAGAGCATATTTTTGATAAGTACAGATTTATTGTAGGAATATGTTGTGTAGTTAAAAATTCTTAAAATAAGCTCAAAAAGTTTTCTTGATTTAAATTTAACATATAACTATTTTTAAATTTTAAAATATGGATGACAGAAAAATACATCATGTTTAATTAATTTTATATAAATATAATATTATATTTTCTGATCTATACTTTACATTTACCATTTAATTTAATTGTTTTAAATATACTTTTACAATTAATTTTTCCCTGTGTATAAATGGGCGAATGGAGGCAACTTTTTGCTTCTGCTTACATTGTTTAATTAAAAACGTTGCCGTTGTTGTTGCCACGTACTGCAAACTGCAAACGCTGTCCATGACAACGAGATGAGTCTGTGGAAGAGACTGTGACTGCGACTGCGACTCGATCTTTGGCTTGAGCCTCTCGAGTGGCTCAAAAGGACGACACGTTTTGGCTTCTGTGCAAAGCTGTGTTTGTTAGTTTGCTACGCGGTAGCATCCACAAGAGGCAACAAACAACTGCAACTGCAACATCAACACGAGCGCACCACTTGCACCACAATTACTGGATGAGGGGCAATACGACTGTTGCTGTTCCTGCTGCTGCTTAATTTTAAAGGCTGCCAGCGATTATATTGCTCCAGAAATGTACGAAAGTGCATTTGTTGCACAACTTCAATCGGGGTAGCTTGACTTTGTTAACAGTTTTGTTATAGTTTAAAAGTGAAGTGAGTTAAAATCTATTTTCTCTAGTAACAACTCTGTTTAAGTATATATTTGAAAAACCAATACAAAGTTGCTTAAAATTAAACATTAAGTTCAGTTAATGCTATTACACTTCTTGCTGTAAGTCTTCTACTATCTAACTTCATTGAAGATGATTAATAAAGGCTCTCATATCTGGAGTTACTTCAAAAGTCTAACACTGAATGTTTTATTGTGTGTTTATATTTTCTCTTATGTATGCCAAATTTAAAAGTGTTTTTTTTGAATTTTTATTTCCAACATAGAATTCCTGTTATATATTTCTTGTGTTTTCTAAATTCTTTAGGGTATCTAAAGTTGTGTGTTTTATTGTTTTTGGGCTGATCTACTCAGCGCGTGTATTTATAATTCGCGAATCATGTTGCATTGTTCGGGGCGGCTGCTGCTTTTTCTGCTGTTGGTGATGATGAGGAGCTTCACTTTTATGGCCAGTGGCAATGATGGGGCACATTTTGAGGCGTCGCTCGATCTGAAGCTGTGACTGGAACTGAGTCTGACTCCAAGTGTGAGGTTGGGGCTGTGGCTGTGGCTGATGCTCGATCTTAGCTCGGCTCCTGTATGACTCGCCTTTAACAATGACAATTGTTAGCGCAGCGCCTGATTATTTTGACTTGATAACGAGCTAAACAATAAAAACAAACTGAGTACTGCACCGAACTGAACAACTTTGCCGAGTCATGTTTATCAGGAGAAGACGAAGTACCAATGCCAGTCCCAGTCCCATTCCAAGTTCCAATCCCATTCCAATTCCAGAACCAGGACTCGCCTCACTCTATGTCCGCTGTTTTGTAATCAATTTGAATGCCGTGAGTTTTGAATCTGAATCTGAATCTCATTCTGAGTTATATTCAGCAGAGTCGGAGACGGAGTCTGAGTTTGAGTTGTTTGTTGCTCATTTGTTGTGATTTCTTAAGTTGTTGCAATTATGTTCAGTTTGTTTGTTTGTTTATTTATTTAGTTGTTGTTGTAGCTGATGTTTCAACACATTGACAAACAACAAAGTGACAGAAAGAAAGATCCCAAAGCATCAAATTAACATTTGTGCTGTAAATTATATTTGATTTTGCTACTTTGTTATTGTACTTAAGACATTTAAAGACCACTTTTGTTAGCAACTCTTCTGTTACTCTTAGCCTGCTCATAAATTGACCAAACAATAAGCAACTAACTATCGCTACAAGCCATTTTCCCGTACTCCTTCCCCGCTGTCCGTTGATGCGTAACAAAATGTGGAACGACTACCAGACGGCTACCAAGACGACTGCCGTTCCAGTTCCAGACTCCATTGTTGGCCAGACGATTAGCATAAGAATGCAACCTGCGGCAGGCAGCATCTGGTAGCCCCCTCCGAATGCTGCACCCAGAACAAATGTGCCACACTCGTAAAGCTGAAATGCAACCGAATATACTCGTAACCAAAGCACTTGCTAGTCTTTTCTTTCTGTTTCTATTGTTTAGGAATCCATTTTAATAGATTTTATTGCAAATAGTTTTGGTAGCAGCCAAACAGAGTTGATAGCTTCTGGATATCTAAAGCACTTCTGATTTTTTTAAAAGTCACATCTATTCTATTTTTTTTTTTGTCTTCAACACTCTCAGCCCGTTTTTATAGTACTACTGAAATGTATAATATAATCTTTATCTTTTTTAAACTTCTGATCTTCTTTTTCTCTAATGCAATCCTTTGTTCACTATATCTGGATTGTTTAACATACATATCTGGTTGGCTCTCAGCTATATTTCTCCAATTGCAATTGCTTTTACTCGACTATCAAGTGATTGATCTCCATTATTTACCCAGATCTTAGAGCAGCGATCTCTAGGGACCGCACAAACCGTTTGTACTGGAGCTGCACTCATCGTTGTACACTTGACTTGAACTTTGAATCAATTCATAAATCAACAAATCATTAATTTTTCACTCCTACAATCCGTTGCCTGTCTTTCATGCTCGACTTGTTCGCTCAGTCGTCCAAACTAGCCCTCAGACCCTTAGACCCATCGAACCTTTGTCTTCCACACAGAAGAACAGTGGGAAATCTTAGCTCCCACAATTAATCAACTGGTTCGTTGAGCAATGATTTGGAATCGTCGCAACACACCCAGTTAATTTGTTTATTGATCTATTGTGCTGCATTCTGTGGCAATAACCTTAACATGCTAATTAAAATGGCAGTTCACATGGTAAATCACTCGACATGGTTCACCTGTGAACCCCACACAAGTGGTTGCCTCCACTCAGTTTACTCCTTCATCTGAATCTTTAGCTTCTTCTTTTTGCTTTCAGTTATATCCTGTCGGTGTTTATCATTCGCAAATTCAAAGGAAGTTTAGCGGCATGCTAAGTAAGATCTCTTATCGTCCCCTCTTCATAAATATCTGTGCAGAGTGCGATAGCGCTCACACTATTTATTATACAAATACATATTGTAGCTGCTGTGCTTATCGTTGCATATGATCAGGCCGCAGATTCCGATCCTCTTGCGGACAAGTCGATCGAGTTCGATCGTCGATCGTTTCGATCGCCGATTGATTGATAATAGCACGAAATGCTGTTGTAAACGAGTTAAGTGAAAAAAGTAAACAGAAAACTCATTAACGCAATAATTAAGACGACAACAAGGTTTTTAAGATAAACAGCAATACCAGCGACATGCCACAGCCAAAGATGAGGGGTTAGAGGTTTGCTACTCCACTCAGAGAAACAATTCTCCAAAAATCAAATGTTTCCTATTCACAGCTGTAATTATTTTCTCATTTTATTATTTATTTATGTACAATATTAATTTTAGATATTCTTAATTTATTTACACTTAAATAAACAAAATCAGAAATAAATGAAACATTCTACGATTAAGATAATTATGTAGAACTTTTCATTGTCGTTGAAATCTTTTTCTGAGTGTGTAATCTCGGGATTTCTCCAGACTCTGTGACGCTGACGGGCTGCTTAGGCATTTGTCCTGCGCCACGAGACAGTGTCTCTTTTTTGGTGTACCTGCTCTCAGCTCCAGATGTGATAATGATAAAGGGCTGCTACATCAATCGCTGACAGTTGGGCTACCACACTTTTCATTTGCCTGACTGCCCTTCCTGCCAGCTTGTTATTTGATCCCCCTTCCACCACCTGTCCTCCTGTCCTAAGCTCCGAACTGATCTTCAATCCTCTGCGCGATGCGTAAGTACCACTTCACGCTCTGCGATGCCTGACTGTGATAAGATATACAGGTTTCGCATCGCCAGCGCGAGATATTTATTGTGAAATTGATTTTTTATTACACTGTCACATTTGGCCGGTACCAAAGATCGCCGGAAAGGCGATCGCACACATTCCTCCAGTTCCCCTCGACCCCTTTCTCCTATAAGTCCACAGTCTCGGGTCTCAGTTTTAGTCTCAATGTCTGGATCTTTAGACCGCATTCAAGACCAGCAGCAGGCGGGCAATTTTACGCTTCATTTAGCGTGACGTTTAATTGGAAGTTGCTACGTTCCATTGGAGAGTTGCCAGGTGATCGGAGTAGGTGATCAGGCATTTGGGGATCACCAGTTTTTTAGATGCAATTGATCGATTGTTGCGGCTGTTTAATTGATTTTTGTTTTGACTCGTTTATGGATATGAATATGAATGCATGACTGTCGAAAATATGGCTTAGAATATGCTTGATCATGCCAATTAAAAGAACAAGATCATTGATCACAGCTAAAGAGAAGCAGAGACAGCAAGAGAGAGAGATACAGTGAGAGAGTCGAGAGAATACAAGAGAGTTGTCGTTTGTTTTGCCCCTCTATACTTAGGGGTACCTCAAGGTACCTCCTGGCGTTATTTAATTATGGCGCTGATAACATTCCGCGTAGATGGTGGCAATTATTCATCGAGGCAGCTATAAGGAGGATCGCTTGGGCAGATCGGTAGCAATCCCAATCCACCAGCTAGACGCAATAAATAAACCAACATGATAAATGGCGCGCCCGTTTTTAAATGTATTTTAAATGCAATTCGAATGTGGCAATGGGTAGCCCATTGCAGCCGACGGGCAGCGGCGCCTGTTGCCGCTCATTACGAGGATAATTTATGATGTCCAAGTGTGAAGGACGCCGCCGGACAACAAGAGAAACGTACCACATGAAACAACTACAAATAACTTGACTACAAAGTGGCAAATCAAAGTAAATGTTAAAAGATCCGATTCGAGTACATTGAATCTACTAAAATGGTAGCTTACAGTTGTGGTAAAAAATAGAAAGGCACTGCTTTAGATAAAACACAGATGGCTATTAGATCAATAATATTATATTCTTAAAAAGATTAAATTAGAGTTTCAGTTCGCTCATCGCATTGTTAAACTCATTTTAACCGTCGGCGAATGAATTGTGGAATCCAATTTAATAGTGGCAAAAATATATGACATCTTTAACATGCGTCACATATCATTTAAACAAGTTAATTAGATTGCAAATAAGTCGCCACCATGCAGTGACACTTGTCAGAAGGGTTCCAGATTGGTGGCATCCACTTGGCGCCAGCGTTGACAAATGCCTGGGTGGTAGCATGCCACAAGAGGGAGACAGACACCCAAAGAGTCCCTTAAGTTTAATGATCACCCCTATAGGAATTCTGCAGTTGTTTATGGCCTGGTATTTATAATATAATTAAAATGATATCAGTGATATCAAATGGGGGAATACTTGAAATTTCTTGGTTGAATCCAGCTTCTGGAATCTCTCAATAATAAACTTAGAATAAACCTTTCTAGTTAATTTACGTTATAAGACTAACATTATTTGATGCACTTCTTTTTTATTAACATCTCAAAAATAATTATTTTTTATAAATATTTTAAAATACTTAATATACTATATTTCTTTTTAATTCAGTAACAGACTATCTGTTCATCTGTATTATTTATAAGGCAAATGGCGCCTGTAGAAACCTTCCAAATTGGATTGCTGCTGTTTCCTAAACAGCTTTTTAAATGAGCTGGAAATCAGTGCAATCTTTTTTAAACGTTCGTAGACCTTCGACTCATGCTGTTTTTTTAACTTTACATATGCTAAGTTTGGTGCATTTATTTAAACTTTTATCGCTTTATAAAATATGCCTTATTAGACAAACATAAAGAAATGTTGTGTTTTTCTGTCTGTCTACATGTTTGTTTTGTTGTCACCTGCTGTTTATGTACCAAAATCAGCATCTAATTGTGAACTGCCCAGATTCCGCCTATTTTATCTAGCTCTTTTTTCGTGATGTTGATGCTTCATACATAAATTATCAGACGCTTTGCTCCAAATAAACTGACATAATTGCCTTTGAATTTATGGGGGTTTTGGGGCCCAAGGGACTGTCTTTTTTTTTTTGTTTTTTCATCGGACATGTTAAGACAAAGGCAAAGTGTCAAAGCAAGTCATTAGGGCTACAAGTGGAAATGAAGATCGAAGAGAAATGCAATTAATTAAGCATTTCTATGCCTCTTTGCATTGCTTTGATTTTGAATACCCTGTAATGGGTAGAAAAAGTATTCTAAGCTGTTTCCCATCAATGTTCTCTCAAAATGTATATTTCAAATTTCAGTTAAGATTACATTTATTTCATTGACCTTTGTTAAATGTCTTGTTTAATATTTAATTATTTTATTCTGAAGCTTGTATGACGGATGAATTTTGAATACAAAAATTATTTACAATATGTAAAGGGTATCTTCAAGTCGAGCATTACTAACTGCGTATTGCTTATTATATTTTCTCCAAATTTTTCACTTTGTCACCACATTTTGGACTCAAGATGCCGACGCTGTGATAACGCAAAATGCGATAAAATCTGATCAAAATATAAATATTTTCTTAATTGTACGTTTAAGTTTTATATATGTCGGTTTTCTGGTCTCAAACTCAAAAACGTAAACGGAAAATCGAAAAGAAAAATAAAATAAATTGCCTTGCTATGGGATATTAGAAAATGCATGGTATACATATTATGATCGCTGTTTTGGGGCAATTTTCCCTCTCTCTCTTGCTGGGCTTAATTTGCCAATTTAGAGGCCTGCCAAGTGGAGATTGATCATAAAAATTGATTTTTCATAAGAGAGTCGTGACGGCAATTGAATTCAATTGCCATGAAGAAGGTGTTGCTAGAGAACGCCTAAGCTCGAAAGTTAAAGCAAAGGTGATTTGCTTGTCATATAAATATGTTTGATTTCGGTTTTGGGTGCTTGAGATTTATGAGTGCCAGGCATGTCTGTGGCACATGGGCCATAGATCAGCATTGGCTGTGGAATGTCTCCAGAAATGGGCTTTAAGTCGCGATAATGAGCTTGGAAATGCATAAAAGACGGGCAAAACTTTATGGCTGAGGTGCATAGTTAAACAGATTTCTGGGTTTGTTCTGGCACGCCCCATAGAGCGGACCCTACAAAGCACGCCCATAAAATAATTAAAACTTGAACAAAAAGCCTAGACAATGGGCCAGACTGGATAGTTCAGTTGTTGTGATCATTAAGCTGATGTTTCTGTTTCTGTTTTTGTTTCGATTTATATTTCTGTTTCTGTTTCTATTTGTGTTTTTGTTTTTATATTTATTTTGAAGCTGTACCCGCATTGTATACACGACGTTAACAAGCGTGTTATAGTTTTCTAATGAAGTCATTTCGGTTATTTTCTAATTAGGAGCTGTCGCACGGTTTGGTTTGATTTTCATTTCAGTTTTGGTGTTTTTCGGGGCTCCCTTGAGGCTCTCCATACGATCGTTCAATCGTTCGATCGCTTTCTAATTAATGAACGAACATGTCATCAGCTTTGTGGTACATGAATGTTGCCTTGAGGGGCATTTATATGCATTTATTGCCTTGCTCTGTGTTAGATTTTGAATTTTTATGGTCTTTTAACAAGACACACGGCCTCAAAGACGTTGCATAAACTGCACTTTTATGCCAGTTAATAACTTTATTAGAGTCCAAAAAAAAAATAACACAACAACAACAACAACAAGAAAAGATGGAAAAATGCTCGGTTTGCTTTTATGTTCGTGTATGTTTGTTGAACGAGTTTTTATGGTCGCAAATGGAATTTATTGCTAGAAATGAGTTTGAACTATATTTTACAGTAGTTTACCAGCTTTATGGCCATGTACCGTAACGCCATCACCATTCCGACCATCCGAACTTGGTCTTGGATCAACCGGATGATGATCCTAGCCCTGCAATTTCCAATCTCACTCCATCTTGTACCAGCTTCATTTTGAACTGTGACGCGGGGGGCAACTGGAAACTGGAGGCTAAGTTGCTGGGAGAAGAGTGAAGGCTAATAAAAAATCGTAACTGACATTTTTCGTTTACGAAAATGTCACAAATTCACAGCGGGACTGTTGCCAATACAAGTGATTTAAATTCAATAAATCATTGAAATGCCCCGGACCAGCATCACAGCATCAATGAGATCAGATGAGTGGAGATGAGGAGCAGGCAGCAAAGAAGCAAAACAGCAACAACCATATCCATACCGATCCATCCGGTATTGACTGCAAAACCAAATGAAACCAAATGAAACCAAACCAAACAACGTTCAACGTTTCCAAGTAAAAGTTGTCTGGGGCCCTGGCCATATTGCGATTTAATTACAATTGCGACTCGTCTTTGGCTCCTCTTCTCTGGGCCGGCATCATCTCATTTAAATTGGCTATTAGCCGGCTATTGGCAATCGCGCTAGACCACAAATGTTGTATCCAAATTTAAACGCGATTCTCGTTTCTCCCATGATTTGTGGGTGCTCTGAAAATGCGGGTCTGATTTAAATACCTCCTTAGAACGATTTTATTTTATTATTGGAGCAACTCTTAATGCTTTAGATTGTAATAAAAACTATCAGAAATTGAAATATATGTAAGCTTAGATTTCTCTGATATAAATGACATTAAAGAATAGAATTATGTCTTGAATTAGAAACTGAAAATGGCTTTGGAAAATCAAGTTATTGGTCTTGAGAGTAAAACTCACCTCATTCTCATGTTAACAAAATATTAATATCAATATCAATTATTTCCTGCAAATATTCTAGAATTTCATCTTGGGGGGTTTTGACTCTGACTACCCTTTTAGCATGTTATTCAATTTGCATCCTCTGCATTGCGATCCTCTTTTGTTCCGGTTAAGAGACTGATGTTGTCCAATCTTTGACCTTCCTGTCGCTGAGCTGAACTCTTCGTCTTAATGAGAAAGTTGCTTGTGTGTGTGTGTATGTGTGTGTGTGTATGTGTGTGTGTGTGTGTTGCCAAGCCGAATCGCAACACTTTTGACTTTGACTCTTAACATATTTATGGGTTTTTATGTTCGTTGTTGCCGCGTGCCGAGTTTAAACACACGATGCGATGTCGACTTGGAGTCAATGCCGGGATATGTGTGTGTGGATCCAGGGCAGCCTTGTGGCAGATCCAGCCAGTCAGCCAGTCAGGCTGGCAGTGTGGCAGCCTTTTTGGCATTCATAAATTTGTAACTTCACTTGGCGTGACAATTGCAACACATTCGTGTGTACATTAGTCCGGCCCTCGATCGGCCCAACTCGTCGTGTCGACTGTTGGGTTGGGTTGGGATATTCTGGATATGTAGGGAAAATAGACGTTTCATTGTCGCCTCAACTCGACTCTCGACTCGCATCTCCCCAACTCGCCTCTCCTCTCCTCCCCGAATGCCAGCGCCTGCGCCGCTTTTATTTATCGGTGCCGGTGCGCAGCGTGTCCAAATGGATGGCCAAGAGAAGTAGGAGGAGGTTTGGGATGAGGATGAGGATGGAGCAGTCAACAGGCAGGAGGAGGTGCCAGTTGCCGTTGAGCGCGCGTGTGGCGTCGTCGGTTTTGGCCTGTCCATTATAATGTTGTTGCTCTCATTGTTGGCTCGATAAGCCTGGCAATCTGGCATGGTGTCTCATGCCTGTGGACCCTTTCATGTTCACAAGATGTAGCTTTTGCTAGTTTTACAAGATGTTTCCTGTCGTCGCAGCCGCATCGAATTGTTGTCAATAAGCGCGAACAGACAAAAGGGACAATCGGACAGTTCAGACAGCCGGACAGCCGGACACCCAGACAGACAAAAGTGATCTCTTGGGTCGGCTCTGAAGGCATTTCAACAACAACGACATTCTTAATCATTGATTTAGACATTCGGAAATTGATTAGATGCATCTACGTTCACTAGGAAAATTCTGCGACACACTTGAAAAAATTAATTATTTTCTTGCCTTTAATGATTTTATATATTTTAGAATTCAGACAAATAATTTTGAAATTATATACTAATTTTATAAATATTTAATATTATAAACTCTTAAATATTTTAAGTACTGTTCTCCATTGAGAAAATGGTATAAATGTACAATATTATAAGATTAGTTCTAAATACATTTTTAAAATAATTGAAAAAGGATCCTATGAGCTTTGTAATAATTAGAAAAGTAGGGAATGGAATATCTGACAATTCTTTATTTAAAATAATTATTTTATATCATATCTGAAACAGTGTTGTGCCTTAACATTGAAAGTTTGAAAATAAAGCTTTGCTGTGAAAGTATTCAGCTGTGTATGGAATATTCAGAAATTTCTTTCATTGTTATATAGAAATTTAGGACAACAGTCTCAAAATGTTTTTGAAAGCATGCGATACCCAATTCTTTTTCGTTTTCTTTAAAATTTGATGGTAATTCAATAAAAAATACTTATTACATTTTATATTTTTTAAGTGCATTTAGAGAATAATATTTATAGAGCACCTCGTGATAAATAACAATTTGCATATTCGAACGTTGCTTTTTGATGAGCGTTGAGGACACTTTTATGGTTGTTTCTCTGGCGCTGATTGCGCGTTCCATAAATTCCATAGCAATGGCCAAGGCACTTGACTGGCGAATTTATGTGTCGGTAATTGGTTGATCTCTCTCAGTCTTGTGGATGGGGCCACCGTTTCATTTGGGGTTTATATGAACAGGCGAGACGACCTCACTACGTTATCAATAAATTCAAATTGACACTTCACACTCGATATGTCACACGATATTCCGCTCTCGACACGACAAACACGTATCCCTCCAAAATAAGAAAAATAAAAATATGTATGTATATGTATATAAATAAAAAAATAAAATAAAACTATAAAAATACTGAGCCGAGTCCAACCCAACTCAACGACAACGACAGATATCAGCAGTAAGAACTGGAACTGAAACTCCTCAACCAGACCACAGATATCCCTGTGTGCGTGTGTGTGTGTGTGTTTGTGCATATTTGGAATGTGTGTGTATGCGTGTGTGTGAATGTGTGTGATGTCTGGGCTGCAGGTTGCAGTGACCAAGGCCCCTAAAATATGATTGCGATTGAACACTGCAGGTTCATGTAATCTCTTAGCCAGAACAAACTTATTAAATGAGTGCCACAGCAAACTGGCCGATAACTGGCCGCCGTCCAAACACAAAAGATAAACGCATATGATCATGTAAGAAATGCATTAAGGAGAAGAGCCCTCACCATTCTACCTCTCTCCATACTTGGCGCCCCTCTCTTCCCATCGCAGCGTCATTAAAATCGCACAGAGGAGCGCCGACCAAATCGATGCCATCTCATCCACATCCTCATCCGTTGGGGTGGACCTGGCAGCCAGGGAATGTGAATTTCATTGCCCTGGAATGGGGTGACGTGCAAAAGCTCTACAGAGACAGTCAATGCGATTGCTTTGTCAGTTAACAAAATATGAGTGAGTTGCATTGGCAATTGGAATTCCCTACTTAGAAGAAACTTATGTTTACATCTGTTGAAATAGCTACTTTTATATGATATGATAAAGTGATAAAGTGTATACCTAGAAATTTAAATTGAATTGAAATCCAATCTGATTTCATTGACAAAACCGAAGTAAATATATTGTCAATACATTGTAAATTTTAAATTTCAAACTACCTTCCTCGCAATTAAAATGCTTGTTCGGATTCTTCACATTACATCGATATAAATCCTATGGGGCTGGTCAACTCTTATTTGTCGATAAGGTCTTTATTGATGAATCTACTTAAAATCCAGGGATTACAGCCGATTAACCGATGAAAACCGATTGAAATTTGTAACCGTAACTAAAACCGTAACCTTTAACCGATGAAAACCGATTGAAATTTGTAACCGTAACTGAAAATATTTTTTTCCGCTGTATTGAAACCCATAAATCGAAACTCTTTAAGCCAAAATAACTGTTCATTTAGTTTCAATTGTGGCCGTCGCAGTTACTGAGCAAATTTGATAACTTTGAATTGCCATAACTTAGTCAAAAGTCAATCAATTTCCATGCGCTATGTAAATTTGAGCATGATTTTACCTCTAAATTCGTTCTGCATTTAAATTTTGTTCATTTGGAAAATTTTGAAATTTCGAAATTTTTCGAAAAATGATAAGGGGTAACACTGTAAAATTTCTAAAAAATTAAAAATTTTCGAATTTTGAAATTGAAAAAAATTTAAATGCAGATCAAATTAAGAGGTAAAATCATGCTAAAATTTACATTGCGCATGGAAATTGATTGACTTTCGACAAAGTTATGGCAGTTCAAAGTTATTTAAAATTGGTAAAATCAAAATAATCAAAATTATCAAACCAAATTAACCAAATTTATATGAGATCAAATTATAATAAAATCGACATTGCACTGGATCATTCCAGTAATTAGATAACCTTATTTTCCAGGCTAAAAAGAGCACTAAGTTTTTTTTTATGTAAAACAATGAATAAAGCTTCTTATTTTGGTCAACCGAAACCATACCGGTATTTTTAAACCGAAACTAGTTATTTTGTTATGCTCTCATTCTTGGCATCATGTAGGTTATTTCCTAGTCAAAAGGCCTAACATTTCAAAAGTACGAAAAATATCCAGTACTGTGACACTATTCCATTCAATGCCAGCTTAATTCCGAAGGGTATTGGTTGGTCGTAAAGGCCGAACCTTATTTGAGAACCTCGCCTTGCAATTGCAATTGCAAAAGTCTCATGATAAAGTTCACATTAAGAGTCTCGTTTTACAAAATGTAAACATGTTAAGGGTTAATAAACATAAATAATCTACGCTTATTAACGGCCAAAGGAGAGACGGCACTTTGAGATCGACTGCAACAACAGCAGGAGAAGATGATCCTCAGTTAGCTGGACGGGATTATTCCAGAGGCGTCGCCCTGTTATCAGTGCGCGTGCATTTTGCAAAGGTGTTTGCCTGTTTTGATTAGCCCCGACAAAATTTGCCAGAGGGACACTTGCTCGCTACTCTCTCTGAAGTGGTAGCCCGAAGACGCCACAGTTGGCGGCGCTTCCATCAACTTCATCATCATCATCATCATCATCGTCATCGTCATCAGCATGAAATATGTGCCAGCTACTGATAGCGCTGCCAATGCGACTTAATTAGCCAAAGTCCGAGGCAAACTTATCGCCCTTAATTAAGTTGCGGCCAATTTGTCAGACAATTAAAGGAATTTTTGCGGCAGGTCGCGGTACAAGATTCGAAAAAAATAAGTAAAAAATTTAAAATAAATAAAAACGTATTAACAGTGAAATAACTGGCGCCTAGACGGTGTAACATAAGCCTGAACTGCAATGAGAAGCCGCTAAGAACCGGCTACCAACCGGCAATTGGCAACTATAGCAAACAGGCAAGTGGTAAGCTGGCTAACTGGGTAGAGAGCTGGCCAACTACTGACTAAGCCAAGTCAAAGCATTTAAACATCACCTTAGGCCTCATTAAAAACAAAATATTATGTAAATTTCATTAAATTACACACAAATCAATGTTGAAAGCGGCTACGAGTAGAAGTGGAAGCGGGACAATCAGGGAGAAACTGGAAAAGGGGGGGTCTGGAGCTGGAGTTGGAGTTGGAGCCAAAGCCGTCGCCTTGTTGAGCCAATGAGTATTCAAATGGACACTTGTCAAGCCATGCAAGCGGCTACTAAATCATATAAAGACTAGACAAGGATTTTTCATCCACAGACTAAAATTGGTGTAACATGTAGCAAAGCAGGAGTGCAAAGAGGGGGAGTACGACCAAGGGGATGGGAGGGAGAGAGTATATTGCAGTCCAAGTGAAAACTGCGCTACGCATGATGTTCACTTGACACGCAACGTGACGACGCACCAAACCGAACCAGGTCCACATCCATATCCACATCCACAATCCACAGCGACAATCCACATCTACAACCTCATCTACATCCTCAGCTTCAGATCTGTTTAATTTTTATTTAATTAAGTTGCGATTTCTGTGACATGCCAGGCGACGGCTAAATGTAAACATCTACACAAAATCTCTTGGCATTTTAGCCAACTCTTTTTTAACAGCTGACAGCTGCTTGATGTGCTTGCTGTACCAAAAAAAAAAAAAAATACAAAAATACAAATACAAATACAACAAATCTGAGAGATCTGGTAAAAATAAAATGCGAAAAATCTTTGCTTGTTTTACGGCAATTTTAATTTAAATTGTCACTAAAACATGTACGAAATTTTCAACAGTTTTCAATAAAGATTAAGCTTGAATTGCTTAAAAGTTGCTCTCATATACATATGTATACCCTGTAAATTGGTAATAGGTTCAGTAGAGATCAAATTTTGGTAAGTGTAAAAACTTGTAAGTGTTACGAACTTGAGTATAGGGTATTCAGTCCTCACTGAATAAATATTAAACAATTGACATATTTGTGTTGAGTGTTGCGATACCTGAATGAGTTCTACTTACGTTTTATTAATCTACGAGTATTTTGAGCAAACAAAAGGTGACCCTTGATTAAGATGATAATTTGCAGTTTAGTTTAGAGTATATAAAATTATTATTTAATTTATTTATTACACTTGCTATACTCCAAATGGGATTAACAATTATTTGTCTGGGACATTTCCTGATTTGTAGTCTGTGCCATGCAGTATGTTAATATGATCATCTTCCGCAGTTGGACAGCAGAGTGATCTGTGGCATGAAATGGATGCAACTCTAATCCAACTCTTGTGATTGCTTTGTCATTGCTATTGGCTTTTGGCATAGATCAGATATGAGCCAAAACATGTGTAGGCCTGTCGATATGGCTGCCAATGTAGTTGTTGCATTTGTTGTTGTTGTCTTTAGTGGTTTGCCGATGGTGCTGGTGGTGGTGGTGGCGGTGGTGGTTTCGGTGGTGGTGCAGTGGCCATAAAGCCAGCGCCATTTGAGATTAAGTAACTGAACGCAACATGTTTGTTCCGAGTCCCGTCGATCGTTGGCCAATAAACGAGCGCTTATCTTAACAAAAAATCTCTAAATTGATCTCGCAAAACCTTTTAGCATATTTTGCGCGATTTGGCAGGCGATCAGACGGTGTGTTCGAGTCCAGTTTTTCCGGGCCTAAAAACAGAGAGTTGTTGTTGTCAATTTTGGATATACGCTTAGATAAAGGGTATTTTAAATTGATCATCTAATATGTGACAACTTTATGAAAAATATCTATTTAGTTGATTTGTTACTACTATATTTTATTAACTTTAAACTGAAATACTAAATAATCGAACTTTGACCAGCATTAAGAAATCTTTACTTTCATTCAATCTTTCATTAGATACATTTTGTAAGGGTATTTAACTAAGATTTCACCCTAATACAGCTGTACTTCTATTCTGCTTGTTTTGATTATTTTGTAATATAAATATTCATTTAATTCAGCTTTTTGCATGCGACTTGGCAACATAGTCGTAGTCTGAGACTACTTACTAGTTGACTGTAACTGAAGTCTGGCGCGAACT